>CM031597.1:58813234-58925564 GCA_018398815.1 Conus ventricosus | reverse complement strand
TTTAGATGATTTTCCATCCACTCAAACTCCGCCGATACCGGTCCTAAGCCCGCGATGAAAAAGGAGGAAGGTTGTGCGTGGGGCTAGCAACCCCACCACGTAAAAACCATGCTTGCTATAGAAACCAACACTGCAGAAATTTCAAAGGATCTACGGAAACGACCCGGAGGAGTATATGAAGCGGACCAGCCAAACCTTCTGTCAAGAAGAAGCTGACCCGCTGATGAAAACTTCTCTCCTCCAAGACCGCCTCACGGGTTGGAGTATGAATATACGAACAATGTACGAAACTGGAAGAGCAGCTCAGGTGGCTAGAGAGATGGACAAGTACAGGCTGGAGATACTCGGACTGAGTGAGGTGAGATGGACGTCATCAGGAAAGTCACCTTTGCATCGGGCCACCAACTGCTGTATTCAGGACCGCCGGATGAGGGGGGGTGCACAGAAATGGAGTTGGACTCATGTTGACCAAGAAAGCAAGCAAGAGCCTGATGGAATGGGAACCGGTCAACGAGCGAATACTAACAGCTAGATTCTCTCAAAGTTTCAGAAGGTCAGCATAGTACAGTGCTACGCCCCAACCAACGTGGCTGAAGAAGACACCAAAGAAGAATTTTACCAACAACTACAAGCTGTACTGGATAAGTTGCCCAGAAGAGATGTCATCATAGTGATGGGAGTATGAATGCCAAAGTTGGCGTGACAATAGTGGCAGAGAACATGTTGATGGGAACAGAAGGACTGGGTACAATCAACGAAAACGGAGAACTTTTTTACTAACTTCTGTGAAATGAACGACCTCATCATCGGAGGAACAGTTTTCCCACACCGCAAGATAAACAAAGTGACATGGAGATCACCAGACCTGAGCACTGAAAACAAATAGACCACTTCACGATCTCAAGGAGATGGAGACGGACCCTACAAGACGTGAAGGCATGCAGGGGTGCAGATGTGGGATCAGATCACATACTTCTGGTGGGCAAGCTGAAGATCAAGATTGCCAGGAACAAAGATACAGGTCAACAGAGGCACCCACGCTTTGACACACCACAAAGCTGAAGTCAGAAGAAAAGAAGAGGGAGTTTGTCATCACCCTGAACAACAGATTCCAGGCCCTCGCAGACCTGGAGGATGGCTCGCTGGAAAGAAATGGAGCGAGTGAGGAGTGCCTTCGATGAAGCCAGTCAAGAAGTGCTAAGATACAGGAAACGACAGCACAAACCATGGATCTCGAAGAAACCATCAAGAAGATAGAAGAGAGACGAGAGACCAAACAGAGAGAGATCCAAGCCAGAACAAGAGCACAGAAACAACGTCTTCAACAGGAGTACAGCAAACGAGACAAGGAAGTGAAGAAGAGTGCCAAAAAGGACAAGCGAGTCCATGTAGAAGACTGCCACTCAAGCACAGGAAGCAGCGGAGAAGAATGATATGAAGACCCTCTACACCATCACTAAGCAGCTGGGCGGTAGGAAAACCAACACAAACCGACCAGTGAAAGGGAAGAATGGAAACATCTTGAGCAAACAACAGAGCAGCTGGACAGATGGAGAGAACACTTTAGTGAGCTACTCAGCGTACGCCAGTCAAGACACCACCACTCATCGAGGAAGGAGAAGACCTGGATGTGAACCTAGGGCCGATCAGCAAAGAAGAAATCATTCAAGCAATCAGGAAGACAAAAAACAGAAAGCCCCAGGACCTGACAACATCACACCGAAGTGCTCAGGGCAGAAGCGACGGTCGCGGCAGACATCCTGATGACTTATTTCAAGAGGCCTGGGAAAAGGAAGAAGTGCCGAAAGAGTGGAAAAAGGGCTACATCATCAAGATACCCAAGAAGGGAGATCTCAGCGAGTGTAAGAACTGGAGAGGGATACAGCTGCTGTCACTACCTAGTAAGATCTTCACGAGAATCATCCTAGAGAGGATCCGGGCAGCTGTAGACGAAAAGCTGAGAGACGAACAAGCAGGATTTCGAGCAGGAAGATCATGTGTCGACCAGATAGCCACGCTCCGAATCATCATCGAGCAGTCTCTTGAGTGGCAGTCACCAATCTACATCAATTTTATCGATTTCAAAAAAGCATTCGACACAGTGGACAGAGAAGTAACATGGAAAATCCTGAGACACTATGGAATTCCACTCAAGATGGTAAAAATCATACAGAGCCTGTACAAGGACACAACGTGTCACGTCATCCACAACACGAGTGTGTCGGAACCCTTCACAGTGAACACCGGGTACGTCAGGGATGTTTGCTGTCACCGCTGATCTTCTCTCTTGTGATCGACTGGGTGATGAGGACAGCGATGAACCCACCATGCGGGATCCAGTGGACACTCATGCAGAAACTTGAGGACCTGGATTTCGCGGACGACATCAGCTTGCTGACCCACACCCTCCACCACATCAGAAGAAGACCGAGAGCCTCCGCAGCACAGCCAGTAACACTGGCTTGGAGATCAACGCGGAGAAGACAAAGACCATGAGAGCCAACACAAGCCAGCTGAAGCAATTCGCCTAGGGAAAAACAGAAGATGTTGAGAAATTTACCTACCTAGGAAGCATTGTCAACAAGACAGGAGGTACTGATGATGACATCAGGGCCAGAATAACCAAGGCAAGATTTGCTTTCACCACCCTCAAGCCCATCTGGAGGAGTGCAAACGTCCGTCTTCACACCAAACTGAGACTGTTTAACACCAATGTAAGACCTGTGCTGCTGTATGGCTCGGAGACCTGGAGACTCACCAAAGGGCTGGAGCGCAAGTTGCAGGTCTTCATCAACACATGCCTGCGGCGGATCCTCCGCATCAGGTGGCCTGACAGAATTGCAAATGAGGAGCTATGGCGCCAGACAGAGCAGAGACCAATCGGAGACACCATCAGAATCCGAAAGTGGAAGTGGATCGGACACATCCTACGCCGAGGCCCGACAACATCGCACGGCAGGCACTGGATTGGAACCCGCAAGGAAAGAGAAAGCGAGGCCGCCCAGTGACAACTTGGCGTAGGACGCTGAAAGCGAGCTGAGTTCCATCAAGCTGTCCTGGGGTGAGGCAAAGCGGGCAGCCCAAGACCGCACACGCTGGAAATCTGCAGTGAAGGCCCTATGCTCCCGATGGAGCGAAGAGGATTAAGTCAAAGTAAGTCAAGCCATCCACTCACAATAATATACATCATCTGCAAGATATATTTTGACATGACATGCATGAAGCTTTACTGTATGAATGTGGTCTATCTAAGCTCTATTTTTAGTAACATTATCTGTGTCTCCACCTCTGCATGGCAGTGTGGTATTAAATAGTCTGATTTAGACAAATAACTTGAGAGTTGTTAAAAGTTTTTGTGTGACATTCAACTTGTCTTTTAGCAGTGTATAAACCAAACGCTTTAGAGATCACAATGTCTAAGAAGATGACGACAATTTTGTAATACTGATTAAACAGTACATTTACAGCCAATAAAATTTGGTGACATCATCATGAATGGAAAAAGTCTTATCTATATTAATCACACCCCCAACTTTGATCAGATAATGCTTGTGGTTGCTGACAAAAAGTTGACATTGAAAGCTTTCTGCACACACACACACAAATGAGTGCACAGATAATCGATACTGCAGGATTACATAGATTTACCCGTTACACATACGAATAAAAAAAATGAGGCAGACACTCAACAAAAAACATAATGGTACCAAAAAATATATATATAGAAAAGGTCATATAAAGAAAGAGACACTGTGAAATCAATAACTACCCAGGACTGAGTTTACATCCTCACTACTTAGTTGCCAGACTGAAACAATATACATGACATGTGTAAGAAAAGAACTAAAACAAGAAAAATTGTCAACAGTTTTAAAAAAGGGTTATAAAATGGCAGAGTCACAGAGAGTGGTAAAAAAAGCCAATTTTAGCACAGAATTTCCAGCAAGCAGGATACAATTCATAGAGCCAGGCTGAACTTCAATTAGCTCTGACTTTCCTTGCACCATCATGGCAACTGAATGAGACACTGTCCCTTCATTCTCCAAGACTTCATACCACAATGTAAAATCTCAAATCTCAGTGTTTTTTTCCCCTCCACAGAATATTTCAGTTCAGTTTTTCTCTCAAAGCTTGATTACATCAAGTCTTAAAAAGAATGCTTGTGTGTCTGCCAAACAACATAGACAAACAAATTACAAGCCCAAACAAAAACGACCAGAAACAATGCCCCTCCTTAACATAAGTTTGTTTCCAATGTGGAAATTCTAACAAAAACAAATCTTAAATAGATGTTAGCGAACCGCCCAGAGAACGTGGACAAACGAGTCACAAGACAAAACACAACGCGTTTTAACCTCTTAGGTCTTCTTCAGGTGAGACATAAACGAATAAAACAACAAAAATTCACTTACCTTTGATCGCTTCAGATCGCTTCAGAGTTTAGCGCAAGGAAGAAGGTGTTGAATGAGAACAAAAAGTCAAACTCCAACAAAAATCTACAAAAACACTTCTCTGAAAACAAATTGTTATCCTCAATGTTTGTGGACAGCAGGAAACCAGTGGAAGTGAAATGTTTCATGTCATCACAAGTGCCTGTTGTTAAATTTAAAGTCTATATTTGCCTTGTTGCACTGGCTTATTTGTTTAATTTTGATTTTACTGTCAAATTCACAATATATTTGAATATTTTCTCGCTGATTTTTCATGGAAAGATGAATGGCAATTTAACTTGAGTTTTTTCACTGGATTTACTTTGCCTTGTTGCACTGTTGGATTTACTTTTTATAAATGCTATGGAAATAAAATGATAAAGCGTGGAATCTTCAACAAAATATCTTATAGCTTCTCTGTCTTTGTTTCAAATTGGGTAAAACATATACCACCATTTAATGGCGAAAATAAGACTTAATCAACGGTAGTTGCAACAGCTGTACTCAATGGCTTTGAATAATGCAGCAATTGCTACTTCCACATCCACCTATATGCTAATTGTAAGTTTACACAAATACAAAGTCTACAATCTTTTCATGAAAACCCAAAATGGACGAGGAATGTTTCTGTTGATACTGAATGAACAAAAAAATACTGCTAGAATGCCCTTTTTAATCATACAAACCTTCATATTGGGACAAAAGGACATAAAATACCCACAAGTATAATCAAGAGAACTGTTTAATATAATCGACACCATATGTTCACAAATGAGAATTGGCAAACAGATAGGAAATACAGGGACCTTCCATAAACAGCCCTTCTGAAGGATTTCCCTCCTCACATCACCAAACATTTTGAGTTTCATCCATTTCTCTCACATTCTTTCAAATCATTATAACTGATCTCTTCCTACTCCAACTAGCAGCCAACTTACCCATATTGAAACAATCATCAATTTAAAAAAATCTCAAAGTTGTGATATAGTGTCACATTAAACTATTCACAACCAATTTTTTTTTAAAAACTTGAAACCATACTGGCTGCCAGTAAACAGTCACTCTGACCATTTTGTTTCCTGCAGCATGTGACCCCAAAATGTCTGTCATTGCATGCAACATGACATTGGACCCAACTGTCATATTACATAAATCTTTATTTAAAGCCTTTGCACTCACCCATAACCCTATCTTTGCATTAGGTGATCCCCCAAAACAGTCCTGTTACTTTCAATTTAATCTGTCTGCTTGGAACCACCTGCATGTGCCTTAATAGTACATGAAAGAAAAGAAGGTCAGAAAAACTTTCAGACACCACAGAAACTCCCAAAACATTATAACTGTGCCAATCTAAAAATGATCAACTCCCAAAGCAAGTCACTGGTGCGTAACCACAACCCTATTTCAAAGGCAATAACTGGAAGTGAAAGTTCTTCTGTGGACAAAACAACATATGTACCACTTCCGGAAGAACAACATTTCCAGAAAGAACAAATCAGTGTCTTGTTTATTTCATGTTTTGATCAATTTTGACCAGGGTTTTTACTGCCTTATGGAGGATCATGGCAAACATGATTTCTTACATTTGGTCTGATTTTATGCTTTACCCCTCTTGCATTTGCATTTGCCAGCCCAAAACTGCTCCCAGTATTCGTACTGTTTTGAGAAATTTAACCAAAAACTCACCTACTGCCTTTTAAAGGCTGAAGCGGACAAAGTTTCCACTGCAGCGCTGTCAAATTTAGTGTGCAAGATCCTAATACATCATATTTCATATGCAGAGATGTCACATGTTTGGGATGTATGCTGGTGTCACTGTCACCCTGTTTGTCACAAAACAATGGGACATCAAACGTTTACAATGTTACTATGATACACCAGACAGACAATAACATTGTCGGCATGCATTTGTTAGTAAAATCATCAAAGGGTGGTCTACCTCAACTTGTAAACAGCAGTTTGGGGTGTCACAAAGTGTCACATGATTGTCACACACTCAAACATGTGGTCAGTAACTTCACAGTTTTTGTTTTTTCATCCTAAAAAGTGTGTTTGTCACTACTGAACGATTATTAACACAGTCACAGAAAGAAGTAAAATTCATTATTTACACTCTAATGTGGTGTCTGGTCACACACAGCAGGAAGGTAAGTGTCACCACTGTCACATGTCACCAGTATGGGAAACACTATTCGTGATCCATGGTTTCTACCATACTTGCTGCATGGCAGTCATTGTGCTGGCAGAGAGGGGCGTCACTTGAAGGAGGTCTCCGGCTGTCGGCCTTTGGCTGTCTTGTGACCCACATTGACACACTGACGACAGGTGCGCTTTCTTCCTTCAGTTTTCACCTATTTATGGTGGTCAATTGTTTCCTTCATAATCGGGGCCTCTGCTACGTTTGACCGTCTTCCAGCACTCTTCTTCCTGCTGCCCTGTGCTGGTCAGACTTGCCACCCATCGTATGTTGTGGCTGTAGGGTTTGATGACATGGGGTTGCGGCTTGTCATCGCTGTTAGGTGCAGATGTTGTCTTACCTGGTGGCTGGTTGATGCTCAGGAAGTAAATAGGATATTTATCTTTAAATACTGTTGCCATCAGGGGCCCCTTCTGCTTTTGAATCAGCTCTCCTTGTTGTTTCAGGTGAGCCTGGGTCACCTCCTCCGGAAGCCTTCTGCGGCTGGAAATCACTGTAGCACAGGCGTATGTCCCGTGCTGTGACAGGTGTCATATGAGTGGCACAGAGGTGAAAAAACGGTCTAAGTACAGGTGTCAGTTTTGCCCATAGTACTCTGAAGCCGTTGTGTCCGCTACTTCATGTCTGAGGGGTACATTTGTATTAGTGCGGCTATGTTTGTCTCTGTAGATGTCGAAGTTGATGCAGTAGTCAGTGTCAGCATCGCACATCTCCCACACCTTTATACCCCACTTTGTTGGTTTGGCCGGCATGTCCTGCTTGAAAAATACTCGCCCTTTGAATCCTATCATGGCTTCATCGACAGAAAAGTCACGGCCTGGCTTGAAGTTTTTCTTGAATAAGGGCAGAATCAAGTCGAGGAAGGTCCGCATCTTGTACAGTGGGTCGTAGCCTGTACTGTCGCAACCAGGTGTGTTCTGTGTGTCTCTCAGGTGGAAATACTGGTTCAACTTGAGATACCTTGTTTTTGACATCACCCCACTGATCCACGCTTGCTAAATTGAAGATCAGTCGACTAGTAGCACCAGAGTCTTGGCAGACATTTGATTCCCATCGTGATGAGTACATCTACGTATGCGCGCATCTCCGCAGGTGTTGTGTCCTGCCAAAGTGGGTCAGGTTGTCCCCACTTTGCCATCTGCTGCCTGGCGTACAGGTTCGTCTGGTCAGCAGCTGTAGTAAAAAACAACTGCGGCAGGAAGAGAAAAAAATATTCCAGAGGTGCAGCTGTGTCTGGCAAATCATGATCTGGCCCAGTCTCCTCCTCAAAAGGCTGAACTACGGGTGCAGAAGTCGCCAGTCGCCACAAACACATCATCATCTTAATCACTTTATTCGCCTTCTTCTCCCTCCCACATCCACATCAATTTCATTTAACTCCTCGCTTTCATATCTCTCTACATCTTGTAGTATTTCATCCAACTCCTCTTTTGTATACTCTAAAAAATTGCCGTCGGTAGAAGCACTAGCAGACGCCATTTTCAGAAACAAGGCGATGCCGTCTGCATCTTTGTGAATGAATCGTTTCCCACATTCCATACTACTGCTAGGATTTCACTGGACACCTCTCAGGGATGCCCATTTATTTTGGCCAGCCTTGACTTTAAACGAGGTCACAGTGTGTGAGGGAAAGTAACGTGGCATGTGTGGTTGTTGCGGCCGTAACGAACACCAGGGGAGACAAACAGAGCGGCCGGATACGGGCAAAACAAATGCAAGAGGGTTAAACTGGCCAACAAAATGAGAAAATCAACTTGTGTTTGATGTAGGCACATTCATTAGATTTAAATTTGTAACTGTACTAAAACTTCAAATAAAGTGTGACTAACTTATGGACGTCAATTAAAACACATTTGCCAGAAAAAAACACACGTTTCCTATTTCTGTTAAACTCATTTCCTTAATTGTGATCATATAAAAGCAAATAACTACATCCACAAAAGTTTTACTTCATTTCCTTCATGTTGCATAATAATCACTGTAAAAAATACTCATCTGCATAAAAAAACCTGTCGGAATACAACTTAAATACACATTGTCATTATGCCAGGTTTGTTTTTCCATTTATCATGTTTGTGTTGGGCAAGAGAGGGGACTAATCCATTCACCTCAGAGAGACCACTGTTTTAATTAACCTAGGAGGAATCTTAGCCACATTTAAGCAGGCATTCATGGTTAAAAGTATGGTTGTGAAACTTCTTGGTGTGCTGAACTGTCTGACCTTACAGAAAGTCAGCATGTTCAACACCTACCATCTATTCTTATGTTGCCACTGATTTGGATTTAGGCAAGCATGAGGAAAAGGAATTTTCTGCTTGAAGTAGTTTTTAGAAACACTTTTATATGGTTTACTGGAAGTCTCTCCCATTTCCCTGCCTATTGTGAAGAAAGTTGCAGAAACTGAAGATGAGTCTACCCTTGGAAGTGACCAGCAACTGAAGGGAATGCGAGTCCTAGCTCTGAGGAGATGAGTGACTTGTTTCCCTTCTCTCTCAGATTTTCATGGGTAATCTGACTGACAAGGACATTGCTCATATCAAGTAGGAATATGGTACGTGTTTGGACAGGCATATATTTCTCAAAACTACTGCAGAAGGAAAAGTCCTATTTCAACAATTTTCCCCATTATTGCAATCCATGAGTAATTTTCCAGAGTGACAGAATGTATGCAAATATCCATACCAGCTACCCAGTGGAATTTTGCTCCTGAAGTGAGGTTTTTGTCTTGCTATTTTAAATGATTTCATCACAAAATCCACAAATGATATGTTTGATAACAACTAATATATATGGTTAACACTTATTTCAACATTTTTGGAATGTTTAGTAGAGAATGTGGCAAAATGTATATAATCAGTCTGAATTACAACAGTTGTCATTATACATTAAAAAATCAAAGCAATAATACAGATAAATTGTATATTTTTTAACTCACGACAGCACAAAAAACTTCCATTCCAGTGAGATATGACTCCATGTCCTACTTTGCACAAAGGTTCCTCCTGAGGCAGTACCATGGAAGAGTCCCATTAATAAGCTAGCTAACCACCATATCTGATAACAAACAGGAGACTGTAAACCACACAGGTGAGTTCTAAGGCATTTTGAAAGGAGTAATCCTGATTAACTGAAAATATTGCTGTGAATCTTACTGAGGTCAACAAGCATAAAATAAGCCCTAATGAGCAGTTCTCCCACTGAAAGATAACCGATAAGTCTCATCACATCATTCAATTGTCTGAATCTGGCAATCTCCCTCAATGAATGAATGCTCAAACAAGTCTGGCATACTACTACAGTTGTTGTCTTGTTGACAATATTCATCTGAACTTGCTTTTGGCATGAAGGAACCATGATCAGTTGTCATAAAAACAGGAATGAAGAATCCATTCTGACAATTGTGTCATGGGTAATGAATGCATAGATTGAAATTAATACAATTCCAGCTTCCATTTTGATTGGAAACTGCATGATTTAATTTTAAATATATTGTGGCATCAATCAGGTCTGGGAAAGAAATGTCTGCAGCATCATTATCGCCAATGATCATTATCAAAATAAAAAAGAAATAACACCCCCCCCCTTCCCAAACCCACCTCCAGTTTATTCTATTGGTTTTTATGCCCAATCCACATGGTGACCTTGGTTTTAATACCCCCTCCCCCCCCCCCCCCCCCCCCCCCCCCCCCCCCCCCAAGTTTCAAATTCATTTTTCATATGCAGTTTTCACACAGGTTTTATTCAGACTTTAGCTCCAGGGAACTTAAGAATTTGTTTTGGTTTTGCGTTCACACACAACATACATATGAAGGGTAACATTTCAATACACGCAATATGTTATTGATAGACAACATGCAAAAATAAACTATTTATAAGGATAAACGTACCTCATAGTACCATCGCATACACATGCACACTAGGAAGACCACAGCAAAGGACAGGCTGGGAACAGCTGATCAAAAAAATCTCTGAAAAATAGGCCTGGTCCAGGGGCCACCTAGGCCCCGGTGGGGTCCAGGGGCAACGCCCCGGTGGGGTCCAGGGGGGCGAAGCCCCCCGGCCGAAATTGATTTTGAGCACTTTTGAAGACCCTTTCGTGGCTTCTGGTGATAGGCAAATTACCCTGTGGCATGCAAAGAAACCAAACTAAAACATATTTACATGCAGCATGCAAAGAAATTAAAAAGAAAAAAAAAAACTTACTTTATTTCATTTTGTTGATGTGCTGTAGTGCCTTGCTTCATAAGTTCAATAGTTCAGTCTTTACTACAAATTGAGTCCCAGTAAAGCATGGAATAAAAAATAATGAAATGAAAAAAAAACACACAAACACACACACAAACGAAGTTGGCTGTCTGCACAGAAACACACATTCCATGTCAACTCACCAGGCAGTCTGCTCTGATTGCAATGAAGTCCTTTCGAAGCTTCAACATGCCTTTTGGAATGCATGTGTTCAAAGAGCGCTGTCAGTCCACGATTGGAATAGTTCAACTCCTTTGCACACAGTAGGCAGCGAGCAACTCCAGCCTTGTTCACTTTGCGAATGCAAGTTGAAACTCGCTGATCGTAACCCGCCACTTTCGTTGATTTTTCAGTCCAGTCCCATCTCCATTTGTTGGCAATCGATCTTTCATCAAACGACTCGCCACGATTTACGATGCGTGATACACACATTTTGACTCGTGAAAGATGCAGAAAATGACTGCGAATATTGCGTTCGCAGACTGATGCGCCCGCCTCGGCAATGGCTTCCTAAAGCTCGCGGAAATACCCTCACAACCGCGGGCGGAACTGCCTTATACTAAAACCTGGATTGGAAATATTGGATACGGAACGGTACTGGACTCGGGAGTGATCAAGTCCTTCGCGATTTTTTTTTTTCTCAGCGGATTTTTTTTTTTCCTCGGACGATCTTTTTTTTCCTCGGAAGTCATTTTAAAAAATCTCGGAAATCCTCGGATCCGAGGAGAGTTCCCCAGCCTGAAAGGACCATGGCATACTGTATGCGTAGAATAGATTGCGTCAAAATGATGTTGACACATTCATGTGGACATAGGCTGGACAAGATGGCTATCTCCCTCAATGAATGAATGCTCAAACAAGTCTGGCATACCACTACAGTTGTTGTCTTGCTGACAAATTTTGCTTTGCAAATGGCATCCTGTGCATCAATCAGAATAGGCTCCGCTGAACACAGCAGCAGAGCTGAATGCCCTCTGGTGGGTATCTTATGACCTGTATATAGGAGACCTGCAATCAATGGTTTAAGAGTAATACTGCTAAAAGGCTCTTGAACACGGCATAGCAATTAAAAGAAAAAGATCAACAGCAAAGGTACTTGCAGTCAGCTAATCTGAGCAATTTCTTCAGATTCACAATGTGTCACATTTATCAATGTGACCTTTTTCTTTAAACTGGGTAAACAATATCCATAATTAGTGTTTCCTCTGATCAATACATCAAACAAAATCATTCTATAAAGATTCAATTTTTTCATTCATAACTTTTCAGTAACCACTGTGACCAAAATGACTAAATATAAAGAAATGGAACAGACCTATAAGAAACAGGCACAGAGTTAATGTTTTCTTGAAAACATTCTAAAATGGCTCATCCAAGTGGCTCTTCAGGCCTTGTTTTGATTTGTGTGCATAACTGGAATTTCTAGTCTGACATCTCTGCTGTTTAAACAACAGAAAGTAGATTTAGTTCAGCTGGCGAAAATGTTAGAATGGATTAAAGCTTCAAGCAGACTTTAGCCAAAAGACAGCATACATGAGAGGGAAAAAAAACAACCCAACTGTACAACAAAGGCAAGACAATTCAACTCAATTGCTGCAAAATAAAAGCAGAAATGGGAAGAGGCTGGTGAATGTCAACACTGTCCACAGATGAAGTTAAAGGCATGCGAAATAATGACATACAAATCCCTTTTCTTTCTTTCTTTTTTTTGGCAGAAGTGACATGGTTAACAGAAGTCACCATGTTAATTATCGCCAGTTCATAAGGTACTTTTACTTATGTCTCCCATTTCAAATATAGCATCAAAAAGATTCCATCTCTCTTTAATAAGAGTTTTTCTTTTCAATATGACATCTTAAATCTCTTTTACTGTCCCTGGCAGTCTACACCGAGATTTTTTTTTTCTTTCTTCCTCTTTTACTGTCCCTGGCAGTCTTCACCAAGGTTTTTTTTTCTTTCTTAAGAGGATTTTTTTTTTTAACAAAAAGAATCATGCACTGTATGTATACTGAGTTTTAAAATAAATGGCCAAACATGAAAGAGGAGACACTGCACTGCAGCCAAATCACTTCAATGGGATTCAGTTTGCAGATTCTGATCCTACGTACATATGACACCACCTACTAAGCCCTACCGATGACACTAATTGCTTACTTGCACAGCCAGTGTGAGTGAGCTCACTCTCCAGAGGGTGCCACCACAGTTGTCAAGCAACAATCCCCATGAATTTGTCAGCACCAGTGACCACAACAGAATCAAACCAAAAGGCTTAGATGCTGAGAGGCTCAAAACTACGGTCACCGTAAGAGCAGGACAGGAAGGGCTATAGAATTTGAAACTTTCTTTTTAATGCTGATCGATCAGGATGACAATGATGGAAGATGATGCTACAGATTTTCAGTATGGTCCAAGACTGCATATAAAGGCTGTGTTCTATATTTTCTTTCATAACATATTTCGGCGTAAACCACGCCTGAGAAATACAGACATCTGCAGTGTTGGTCAGGAAATTTAAGCACAACTCAGGAGATGCATCCATTCAGTAGATGAAATTCTACTGCGTGGTCCCAGTCTTTCTATTTGAGCCCATCACAAACTCACCTCTGGGTAAGAGCCAGTTGGTGCACAAAAATCCCACAAATATGGCTCTGATGGCAATCGAACCCATGTTCTCCCAGCCATGGGTGTGTGCGATGCAAACCATTCACCACTGTGGCAGGTGTTAACAATGTCTCTAAAAGCTTTTTAGGCAGTAACCACTGAACTCATAACAGAAAATTGATAATGATAAAGATATAAAAGAAAAAAAGAAACTTATGGAGCACAAGGCACTTTATAAAGCACAAAAGAAATGCTGTGTGCAGAAACTTCCGCTATCTGGCACATATTTCTACACTTCTTTCGCATGGTTCATGCACAGTAAAAACTTGTCTGTGGAACCAACAGTAAAAATTTGTTTGCGGAACCAAACTGCCCTGCATCCTTATAATGATCCCTCTTTGAATACACACCTTTCCTATTACACAGAAGAACATGAAAGTGAAGAAATCACTTCCATATTATAGATTTTAATTAAAACTGAAACGCGTGACATTGAGGAAAGCCTCCTCAAGAAGAAATGATTCAGTATTACTGGCTTTTGGGTGAAACCAGTTTCTACTGCAGTCTAAATGTCTGACATCCCCCATACACACTGCCTGCATTGTTGGCAATATCATGTATGCCATATATTAACACATGCTTCCTAAACGAACTGTACCTGTAACAAGGCACTTATTGTGATCCAAAGAAAATAAAAAGAATTTTGGAGTACCATTTTCTTTAAACACAACACACATCCTTTTGTTCAATTAAACGACTTTTTCATCAGGGAGGAAAATGAACACATTAAGAGCAGACAATGAAATAATACAAGAATATGTCCATCAAAGCAATGATTTGCAGCTTTCCTTCACTGTTCATCTGGTTGACAGTGCCATGAAGAATAACCTTGAACAGCCACAGATCTGCTCTCTTGCCTCTTCCTGACACAGATTCAACACACTGACGCGACAAAAACTTACAATGTTCTGGTGCATGTCTGTGAACGCTTACTGCTTAAGTTTTGGACACAGACTAAAAGCAACACAAATCATTTACATCTAATCCTGTTAAACAAATCATTTGAAGAAATCCTTTCTGAAGAAATCCTTTCAAACATTACATGTGAAATGTAAAACTGTTTATTACTTTAGTACAACAGAACATGTGAAAAACTGGCACACTGTCAGTAGAAGCCCAATGTTGGCAATACACTGCAGAACTGTGAGACCAAGTCTCAGTATTTGTCATTTTGTGTTTTAATACCACAACTACTATGGCAAATATACAGTTGCATCAATATACAGTACACAGTCCTTGTGACCCAAAAAACATAGTTACATATATGCAAAGCAAAGCGAACTATGTGCCAACTCTCAAACAGCATCAACTCGACACCTATTTACTACCCACATGCTCTCTTGAATGGGGATGATAGTGATACTGAGAGTAGTTAGACTTGGGAGATGTCACTGTGAATAGTGGGTGTGTTATTGATACTGACAGTATGCTGGAAGTCAGCTGTGGAAACAGAGGGGGTTGATGGATGATTGGCGTTGCCAGAGCTGGGCTGTTGATGAGGGACTCGATTCATCTCACAGGCTACACTGGCTTCCCGCAGTATCTGGACACAATTGTCATGATTCTTTTACATTTACTTCTTTACATTAATCATCATTCACATACAGAAAACAGCTATATAAAATTTCAAATTCTTCATGGTCATTTACTTTGAGAATCTGGTCAGTTTCATTCAGCTGACCAAAGGTCAGCTATTAGCAGACCAAAGGGCCTACCTAAAAATTAATGACATCATCAGTGATCCAGGGACATCATCAATGGTTAAAGGACAATACTTATCCAAGACCAGTGGTAGTAATAATATGGATAACATCAGTCACCTGAGGACAACAATTGTGATCTGGGATTGAGATCGGGATCAATTCATATCACATTTTCCGAGGGAAACCTGTCAATGAACATTTCACAAGAAATTTTAATTCACGAAAATCGTGCGGGATAAATGGAGAAAAATGTTACATTATCACATGCAGCTAATACAGATGGAAGTATTCTTTCCAAACCAAATGTAGGTAATTTGATTTCAAACATTCTGAGAATGGTTGGTCAAAGTCTCAAACAACACATCTAGTACATTGGACAATGATTTGTTTTAAAAACAATACCACACACACACACACACACACACACACACACACAAAAACAATACCGCACACACACACACACACACACTTCACAATATAAAATATTTAGATTAACAAATAGAATTAGACTTAGTTACTGCATACTATACACTGTAGCTAAAAGGTGCACAGTAATGGTAACTGAGAAACTGTTGAGTCCATTTTTGGTGTTTATTATGACAGATAAAAGTGTTTTCATGATATATAGGTCAAAATGTCTTCATTTTAACCTGATGAAATTGGATTATATTACAAGAACATTCATTTTGTTTACTTTGAACAACAAATCATACCTTCATCTATTTCTGAAAAGCAAAAATGTAATGCATTTGTACAACTCTTTTGTTTCTTCAAAAGCTGGGCAATCTAAGGCAGTAAGATTTAGAAGAATTCATCATACAAGGCAATCATATTTTAGACATATTCATCATGAAGAAAACTGATCATTCTCTCCTCTGAATGGAACTTGGCAAACACAGATGACAGTGATTCTGGTAAATTCTATCGGGAACTTTAGTGAATATACAGGCTTGTGTTCTCAGCAAAACAAGGTTCATGCGACAAAAAACAAATGCACATACACACAACTTTCAATGCAGAATTCAAGGATTGGGACACAGAAAATATGAGCTTTTATCAGGTTTATGCACACCTCATTTGCTTCACAGAGGCATGTCAGCATAGCCTGGTGAGTAACAGGTCATAGGGGCTTGAATATTTCTGCAGGAGCAAAATAAACTCAAAGTCGTTTTTATTTTAACTTTTAATTCTTTCTATAATTTCGTGAATTTCTAACCAAAATATGAATAGCTCCATCAAAAACTTTATTCTTTAACATTTTCAGGCAATCTGAGACATTTCTAAGCCCTAAATTTATGGACTATTTTAGTCACTGAAAAGGGTTAATCTAAATTTGAGGAATTTTCAAGGACTTACAAAGACTTATATGTACCTATAAAATTCTATGATAATGTTCAAAGGTGATGGTATCTTTATACAATTCATAATTGCTACATATTCATTTCTCACTCAAGTCCCAAAACCAATGCTAAACATAATTTTTACTTTTTGCATTGCTTTGCACAAAAAATAAGTTTGAACCAATATGTCCTACTTTCAAAATATGTGTACACAAATATGCTTTGTTGGTTTCAATGATATTCAAAAAAAAAAAAAAAAATCACACTAATGCAATGTTTCATGTGAAAATTCAAAAGCTAGGAACAAATGTTCTAGCTCAAGAAAATTCAATAAAACATTTTTGTAGGAGAAAGCAACAGGATGCTCAGGAAAAAAAAAGTGTGTGTGTGTGTGTGTGTGTGTGTGTGTGTGCGTGTGTGTGTGCACTTAGGTAGTAGAATGAAACAAAACGAATACATATATATATATATATATATATATCGTAATCAAACCGGCATCCATGCTCTGTGACATATATGTCCAAAAGTGTCATAATATCCTTTCTCCATCCAGCTGCGCACAAACTCAAATGCAACAAATACAAGATTTTCAAATGTATTTAAGATTTCAAATTTCAGAAATTGTTTACTTTCAATGCTATCTACTTGTAGGCAAAAAAAACAACAACAAAAACAACCAGACTTCAGAGAAATCTTTGAAAAAAAATCAGTGGTCTTATCTAGTTTGGGAACAGCATAAATAGCAAAAGTGGCTGCATTTTGCCAAGTATTTCTATGTGGATCCGGAAAGGTTTAAAAATTCTTTTTTCTTTTACTGGTCTTGAAGAGTGTAACAGGCAGGTGACAATTAGTAGCCGTCCATTCAACCAATACATCTGTGAATGATATAGTAGCTCAGATGTAGCTGATAAAAGCTGATGGCTACAGAAGTTGTGTATGTATACGGTACGGGTGCATTTGCACTTGCTTCGAAACTTTAATAACAGTTGGAGAGACAAGACCACATTACTCAATTTTCTGAAAAATCTCTGGAGATTAAACATGCCAACAATGATGAAAGCACCAATGGCCAGGAAATCAATCTTGATGAAAACAGAGTGCTGCTGACACCTAGGGGCCTTCGTCAATGAAAGTGATAGCAATATCAATGAGGACTTCAGGGAAGCCAGAAGAGAGCAGCCAGAACCAGAATCAATCCATACATGTTGTTTACAGCCTATCCAACTATGATGAGAGGGGAAGGGGGGGGGGGGGGGGGGGGGGGCACATCAGGGCTGTCACCTCAATGAAGTCAATTCCTAACACAATTGTTAAATACAAAACAAAACAGTACAGAAATTGACCCACAAACAAATTAGGTGGACAGAGGCTTCACACTGGCAGAGCCCCAGGGAGCACTACGAAAGCTGAAAAGCTGAAAGTCATCTGGCCTGGACAGACAGCATAGACACATGAAGTCAAACTCCTGGAAACCTTTAACATTGGCTTGCATGATGGCATACTACCCCAAGACTGGCAAGATGATATCACAATTCCTGCCTTGAAAAAAGGAAAGAACAAGAAGCCAGCCAGTTCGAGGCCCATCAGTTTGACAAGTTATACAGTCAAGACACTGGAGAGAACATCACACTGTTGCCTTGAGACTGAATCTATATAGCATCAACACAGGCAGGATTTTAATAATAATAATAATAATAATAGCGTTAATTTTTATAGCGCCTATTCTCTAAAGATTAGGGCTCTAAGCGCTTTACATATAATGTAATAAACACTCGTTTACGCAACGGGCTGCCTACCTGGGTAGTGCCGACTGAAGAGCTGCCTGCCGGTGCATCATTCAGTCGTTTCCCGTGTCATCCGGTCAATATTGTGCACTCAATTTTCTTATTTCCTTCATTCTTTCCATTTCTCACGCAGGGTGCATGCTATGTGTAACATGTCATCCATACCAATGGCTAAACTGGCCTTCTCTTCCGAAAGCTGGTGATGGGATTTGACGTGTGTGCAAGATGTTATGTGTACGTTCACACATGGAACCTCGGTTTTTAGTCTCATTCAAAGGACTGTATGGGAAATGGAGTCGGAACCAATGTTAACTCCGACGGAAAAAATCCCCCTGCACCGAAACAGCCCGGCGGAGATTTGAACCGCAACCCCAGGATCACCAAGATTACGAGTCCGGCGCTCTACCAACTGAGCTTTTCCAGCCCCCAGTTCTTCTGCACAGAAGACCAGATAACTTACCTATCACAAGAAACAGATGATGCCTTTCAAGAACAGAAACTGGTGCTTGCAGGATGGATAGACCAAAGACCTTGAATAAGATCTGGAAAAACATCCTGCTCATAAAACTCCAATGCCATGGCATTAACAACCAAACGCTGATATGAATCAGATCCTGCCTGCACAGCCAGAGAATCCCTTCAGAGTGAAAAAAAAAAGCCTTGCATCATGCACATCCTTCCCTTAACTCTCTTATTGAAAATTATCAATGACCTGTTTACAGACCTACAAACGATATAAAAACAGCACTGTATACTGATGTTGTCCTAGGATGCACAAAAGATAATGCATCCACAGCTGCAGCAAGTCTGACTTTCATTGCATGGGCAGACAAGTGGTATGCCATCGTCAATACAGGGAAATTATCAGTAATCTTCTTCACCCTTTCCACCAAGCAGAAGGCAGGGAATATCAAGCTGGGAGACACTGTACTGCAGATTCATAATGAAGCCAGTAACCTGGGTGCGTTTCCTTTGATAAACATCTGATCTGGAACGGCATGCAGAGGACATGGCCAGGTGAAAACTTGCAACCATAAGAAAAGTGGAAGACTAATAAAAGATAGGGAACCTGAAGAAAGTGCAAAAACCATGAGTAGACCTTTTTTAGAGCATGGGCATGATAAACCAACAAACTGTGGACAACGTATTACGCTAGGCTCTGAGGGCTGTCACTGGTGCCATGAAGATCATGTTCATATCAGATATGGAGAAGCTGACTTCCATACATCCACCAAGCCAGAAATGGGAAAGGAAGGTGATGGTACAAGCACAAAAATTCTTCAGACTGACTCAATGAAAGGAAAAATCCAGAACCTTCCAAAAGGTTGGGTTTTTTTTAAATGTCAGCTTTGTGCACGTTTCAGTTTCAGTTTCATCAAGGAGGCGTCACTACGTACAGACTAGTCCATATACGCTACACCACATCTGCTAAGTTTTGAGACCACAATATGCATGATTTTAAGCTGATGGATAAATGAATTAACAACTAAGATGAGAGAATTGAAGAAGAGGGTCTCTTGGCTACGACTTAGCTGACGTCCGACCTACGCATTAGCCCAATCCGCTGGTCAGACCTCGAGTGCCTCCCTAACCTTGGTTGTCTTTTTTTTTTTTCCTTGGCATGTGTCTGTAGTGAATGTACACATTGTGTGTATGGATGTGTAGGCACAGGCCCATCTGTGTGCGTGTGCCCATGTGTGTGTGTGCACAAGCATGTGTGTGCGCTTGTGTATGCATACGTGTGTGTGTGTGTGTGTGCGAGTGTGTGTGTGTGTGTGTATGTGTGTGCGCGCGCACATGTGTGCCTGCATGTATGTGCGCGTGTGTGTGCGTTAGTTAGTTCTTTAGTTTAACGTCTATTTACTATAAGTGTTATTAGACGAGAGAAAAAAAAACAAAAATAAAAACAAAAATGCATGTGCGTGTGCATACATGCACGTGTGTGTAAATTGCAGGTTTGTGCGAGCACACACACGTATCTGCATATATATGTGTACATATATGTGTGCATATGTGTGTGTCTTTGTATTTGGGCGTGTACGCATGTGCATGCGTGTATGCATTTGTGCTTTCATGTGTATGCATATATGTGTGCACGCGTGTGGGTGTGGACGTGCACATGCATGCATGTATATATGTGTGTGCGTAGGAGCAAGCGGATGTACACTTGCACGTGTGTGTTTGTGTGTAGGCCACGCGTGTGTGAGCATGCACGTGCGCATGTGTGTGTGTGTGTGTGTGTGTGTGTGTGTGTGTGTGTGTGTGTGTGTGTGTGTGTGTGTGTGTGTGCGCGCGCGCATGCGTGCGTGCGTGCATGAATGTTCAGAAGATGACTTCTTAGGATCAAGACAAGAAGAAGACAATCAAATACAACATATATGTGCACGCACACATAACAATAAGAACAACTACTTCCCCTCACCCCACCCCTCCCACGCATGCACACACACGCACGCACACACACTCACTCTCTCACACATACACTCACACACCAACGCTTGCACACTCCTCTCTTGATGTTTAGATCTGAAAGATGGTCAGTGGTATTGTGGCTTTGCTCTTGTCTGCTTACATGATTCTTCAGATTTCTTATCACATCAGATCGGCCAAGCTGTAAACGAGTTCTTATCGTTGCCTTGCCAGCCAGTGTGTCTGCTCTCTCGTTTCCTTGAACTCCCAACATGTCCAGGGCAGTACATCCATACGAGTCTCTCCAATGGAAGGTTGCACAATGGTTCATTCCAAGCAAGGCTTGTCATTCCAATTTTCACTTTCTGAACTATGCTCATGAAGTCTGTCAGTATCACGGCTTGTTGAGTTTAAAACTGGCTTGTGGATGAAAGCCAGTGGAGTGCTTGTGTCACTGCTTCTACCTCCACTGCTGGACTTGAAGTTGTTAAACTGTGCACACCATTGTCTTCCTGGATAGTTCGGCCATTTTGCTTCGCTGTGTATCCCCAGCCTGACTTACCTTTGGTGACAGAACCAAATGTATATTACAATACAATCTTTTGTGCAAAGGTCTTCTACCTGCATCTTGTGCACTAGGGCAGAAGACTTATGGAGACAGCACCAGGGCCAAATCCTGGCCATAGTCCTGCCAACAATGTTTGCCCCACCACAACCATGGATGCCACAGCTAACCATAAATCAACTTAACAGTTCTCCCATTGCTGAGGAGGAATACCTGGACAATTGTGTAAAGAAAGCACTAACATGGCCATGACTGATGAGATGAAAAGACGTTAAATAAAACTACTGAACTGAACTGGACTGATGAGACTTTCCCAGAAGACCCTGGCTACATCGATGGATCTGCTATAAATACAATAGTCAACAGAGGGTCTGCAGTCTACTTCAGGTTTCCTGATTAGACTGCAAAGTCAGAGCACTTACAAGCTGGCATGTTCTGCTCTAACCTCAAAGCAGAGTCCATCAACTTCAAAGCAGTGGTTGTGGGTCTGTCAGCTTCAAAGCAGAGGCTGAAGGTCTCTCAGCAGTTGTGGATGTGACAGTTACCTCCAAGAGTGACTGCCAATAGATGGTCTTCTTCACTGATGCCCTGTTGGTCCTGGAAGCTCTGTCAAGGGACATGCTGGAGGAGTGTTAACGGGAAGCTGTATAACCCTCTTCTACTCGTAACGGGAGCAGCCGAGCGTCCATTCCGGGAGCTACCAGAGTCCTCGGCAGGAATTTTCCATCACGCACTGATCCACATTAACACACGCACAGTCGCAGACAGTAACTAGGAAGACTCGGGCATGGCTCAAGCATGTCCTGGCACTATTTTTGGGTGCTGGAACCGTGCGTTACAGTGAATAACATTGTGAATGAAATGGACCGACTTTCACAATGGCTGCTTTCACGTCTGCTACGAACAACGAAGAATGGTCGACTACTCGCAAGAGGAGTTACATCAAATTATTGTCGAAGCGGAGAAGTTAGAAAGAGAGATGGAAAAAGAAAGTGATATAGAAGTAGACAGTGGTGCTGAAGAAGACGGTGAGGAAAGTGACCCGGAGTACGATGTTCTGCTCGCCTCCCTGCAGACAACATGGCGTCCCGCGACATGTGGCACGGCACACCTGAACCTCTTTGGTGCAATACCACACCTGTGTTGATTATGTTGGGGGTAAAGTGTCAGCCACGTCTGTGGTGCTACTGATCTGATGACCCAATTTTCAAAGATACCTGGATCAGCAGTGTCAAGCTGAAAAATTGCTTTTTCAAGTTGAATCAGTATTTTCACCTTCGGGATTCGTCCAACACAGCTGGGCGTGATCACCCTTATTATGACCCCCTGTACAAGGTGAGAACATTCATCGATCTTGTTCTCCCTTTGTTCAAAGCCAATTATTGTCCCGGCCATGGAATGAGCATGAAGCGATGATAGGCTTCAAGGGTCGCATTTTTTTTCAAACAGTTTATGCCAGCAAAGCCAACAAGATCGGGCATCAAGGTGTGGGAAATGTGTGACGCTACTACTGGCTATTGTGTCGCATTTGACTGGTCGTGCTAGCCGTGAAAACACAAATATCAGTCTGGGGCATGAAATAGTAGACAAACTAGCGTCACTGTACTACAACCAGAACAGGCACTTGTATTTTGACCGCTTTTTCACAAATGTCCCTTTGATGACACACCTGGCCGCGAATAGGACATATGCCTGTGTGACAGTCAACCGTAACTGCAGGGGACTGCCACAGAAAGCCAAAATGGCCAAACAGAAGGAAAAGGGAGACCTGATACAAATGCAGAAAGGCTCACTGATGGCTACAGTCTACAAAGACAACCGTCAGATTTATCTCCTAAGCAACAATCAGCCTCCAGGTATAGCAACAACAGATGAAAAGGTGATACCGACTGTCATCGCCGAGTACAACAAGTACATGTGTGGTGTTGACAAGTCAGATCAGTACCGTGCCTACTATCCTGTCGGTCACCAAAACAAAAAATGGTGGCAGTACATCTTCCACTCTTTGATCAATCTGTGTATTGTTCAAGCCTTTCTCACTTGGGAAAAGTCACCACACGCTCAGCCCCCAAAGAAGACTCATGATCACCTGTGGTTTCGTGTTGACATTGCTAAACGGCTTTGCACTGGATCTACTTCCAGAAAACGCAAAGCTGGGCAAAGCAAGGCAGTACCAGAACCCTCAATCACCAAAGACTCCATTGATCACCACAAAGTAGAGAAGATTGAGGGCAGTGTGTCGTCAATGTGTCAAAACTGGCTGTTTGACACCAAAGTGGAAATGTTGTATAAGTGTTCTTTCTGTCAAGTGCCCCTTTGCTGGCCTAAGAATGGTTGTTTTCGCGACTATCACGACCAAAACATAACCCAACAGTAATGCAGCTGTGATGCTTATTTTTGTTTAGCATACCCGTGTTTTTTGGTGACAGCTGTGACTGTGACACTTAGTAGTGAGTAGTGAGTGTATACAGTGACACTGTGCTGTGCAACTTTAGACTGTGGACGTTTGTAATCAGCTGTAGTTTGTAGAACTGCAAAGGCTACAACATGTAGAGTACTGGGAAGTGACTGAGTTCAGTACTGGGTGTGACAAGTGACAAGTTTTGTATGACATTGGTGGGACAACCAGTGGGACCTGTACTGCCAGGCAGCGCGTGGATCACGTCAGGTAGGCCTCTGATTTAATCTTACACTAACAACTTGCATCAGCATGGTGACTGTGCATGCTTGCATGCTGTAAACTTGATTGTCATCATAAAATGTCACATGTCTGGTGACAATTTGGTGACAGTGACACGACCTTTATCTCTAAGACAGACAAAATATAGTACAAATTACAGTGCATGATCTTATGAAACTGCCTGTCAATTTTCTTTCTCTTAGAGGTTCATACACTTCCCCATAAGTTAATAATCATACATAACCATTTTTAGGCTGAAACCTGCAAGAGAATCTGAAATTTAGGGGAAGTTTGCAGTCAGAGAAACTGAGTACAAGAGGATTAAGCCTGTGCAGATTGTTGGATGGTCTTGCAGTGCATACCTTCCCACATGGGGAATGAATTTAACGACCAGCCCTATAAAATGGTAGCAGCAGGTGATCAGCCAGAAAGACCAGTTTCATCCTTTATGAGAAGAACACCCTGAACAAAAAACATCAGGAGACATAAGTCAGAGAAGGATCTGAGCTGACCAGATTGTCATCTTGAGCCTTCTTACAGCATATATACACAAGGCTTAACCCCTTCCCTGCCACAGTATAAGTG
Source organism: Conus ventricosus (assembly GCA_018398815.1). Lineage (NCBI taxonomy): Eukaryota > Metazoa > Mollusca > Gastropoda > Neogastropoda > Conidae > Conus > Conus ventricosus. The sequence continues at coordinate 58,900,965 of CM031597.1, read as the reverse complement.
CTTTTCTGTATTGCTGTGTGCCGGGGCCAAATTTTGCTTTTTGCAGTAGGTTCACTCATCTGTTCACTACTCATTCATTTATTGAGATATCTCTTAGATTTTTTGCATGTTTTTTTCTTATACCATCTGCTATGATGTGGTATCATAATAATTTGATTTGGCTGGTCATAAGTATTATAAAAATCAATATAATCAACTACTTTTGTAATAAATTGACACTTTTTCTGCATATGCATACACACAGCAGCACATCAAACCAAAGAGAAAAGTGAAAAAACTGGTGACTTTATTGACTGAACATTATACAAACATCTGGTATTCATATTACTGCCAGCAAATGTTTTTCTGTGTGGTAACACATGCATAATTGGGGGTACCCCAATCCCAGGGTAAAGGGACAAAATTTTGCTTTAGTGGTAGGTTCACTAATCTGTTCATTCATTTATGGAGATATGTCTTAGATTTTTTGCATGATTCTTCCTTATTTCCTGGTCTATAATGAGATTTCATAATATTTTGATTCTGTTGCCAAATAGTTTGGTAAAAAGTATTATGATAAACTTTTTTGAAATAAAACAATTGTTTTTGAACATACACACACACATTGAAACACATCAAACCACACAAAACAATGAAAAAAAATGGGTGTTTGTATTGGCTGAGCATCATACAAACATCTGGTATTGATATCATTCCAATCAAATGTTCTTTTTTAAGTTTTATGTGGTAATACATGCATCATTGGGGTTACCCCAATTCAGGAGTAAAGAGACAGAATTTTGATTTTGTGGTAGGTTCACGAATCTGTTCACTACTCCTTCATTTATTGAGATATCTGTTAGATAGTTTGCAGTTTTCCTCCTTATAGCATGAGATATTATGTGGTATCATAATATTTTGATTTTGGTGGCACTAGTATAGTAAAAAGTAACATAATCAACATGTTTTTGTTATAAAATGACAGTGTTCGAGCACACACATACACACTGCAACACATCAAACCACACAACACATACAAAAAATTGGTTTGAGTATTGCCTGAACATCATACAAACATCTGGTATTGATATCATTGCAAGCAAATCATCTTCTGTGTGGTAATACATACATCTTTGGGGATACCCCAATCCCAGGGTAAAGGGACAGAATTCTGCTTTTCACAGTAGGTTCACTCATCTGTTCACTACTCCTTCATTTATTGCTAGTATATCTATTAGATTGTTTGTATGTTTGCCCCTTATACCCTGTGGCATGATATGATGCATTATATTTTGGTTTTGGTTTTTGTAACTTAAGTAACATGGTAAAAAGTAATATAACCAACTTTTTTGTGATGAAATGACTGTTTTTGAGTGTATACAAACACATTGCAGCTCATCAAACCACACAAAATATTGAAAAAAAATGCTATTAGTATTGCCTGAACATCATACAAACATCTGGTATTGATGTCATTGCCAGCAAGTCTTCTTCTGTGTGGTAATATATACATCTTTGGGGGTACCCCAATCCAAGGATAAAGGGACAGAATTTTGCTTTTCACAGTAGGTTCACTTATCTGTTCACTACTTCTTCATTTATTGCTATATCTATTAGATTGTTTGCATGTTTTCCCCTTATACCTTGTGGCATGATGTGATGTCATTACATTTTGATTTTGTTGATAAGTAATATGGTAAAAAGTAATATAACCAACATTTTTAGTAATGAAATGACTGTTTTTGGGCGCACACACATACATTGCAGCTCATCAAACCATACAAAACATGGAAAAAATTGGTGTTAGTATTGACTGGACATCATACAAAAATTTGGTATTGATATTACTGCCAGCAAGTCTTCTTCTGCATAGTAATACACACATGTTGAGGAGTACCCAATCCAAGGGAAAAGGGACAGAATTCTGCTTTTTGCAGTAGGTTCATTCATCTGTTCACATCTCATTCACAGCCCTGATGTGGCCCTTTGCGGTCGGCTGGGCTATAAGCAACATTATCTTATCTCCTACATCTCATTCATTATTTGAGATATTTCTTGCATTTTTTGCTTTTTTTTTCTTATGCCCTGTGGTATGTTATGATTTCATAATATTTTATTTTGTTAGCAATCAGTATGGTAAAAATTGATAATATCAACTTTTCTGTACTAAACTGACTGTTTTTGAGGACTGCACATTGCAATCATCAAACCACAAAAAAAACTTTGAAAAAAAAATGATGTTAGAATTGACTGAACATAATATAAACATCTGGCATTGGTATGACTGTCAGAAAAGTCTGTTCTGTATGATAATACATACAGATATCATTGTAGGTACCATAATCCAGACATAAAGGGATCACATTTTGCCTTTTGCAGTAGGTTTACTAATGTGATCACTACTGACTCATTTACTTAGATAAGTCTTACATCTTTAGCATGTTTTTTTCTTGCATCTTTAGCTATAACCTGATGTACTAATAATCAGATTTTGTTAGTAAACAGTATAGTAAAATTTGATGAAATCAAATCAAGGATGAGAACAGCTCCGCCGTTCTCCGCCGTTCCGCCGTCTTAAAACAAAAAGTCCGCCGTTTGAAAAAATCTCCGCCGAAAAAAAAAAAAAAAGCTATCGCGATTTTCTTTGCTCCCAATCTCGGCGAGACGCCTCCGGCGAGATTACTCTAGGCTTATACCCAAATGAGCTGGTTTTTATTCGGTTGACTCAGCCAACCACTGCACATCCGCTTACAGCGCCGATCGACCGAGTGTCATCTGTGATTCATGGCGTCGAACGAAATCGCAAAAAAAAAAAAAAAAAATCCCAACCGTTGGAAAGAAAACTGGCTCGAGGAAGAGGTGTGTGTGGGAGTAGAGTTAGAGATAGCATATGCAAAAGCAGTGACGAGCAGGCGTTATGTCTAGCTTGCAACAAGAAAATCAGCTTCGGAAGTCGTGGCTTCATTACGATTGCTGACCACATGAAACGCCTGGTTCCTTCTTCCTTCTTCCTAAAATACTGGTTCACTCAAAAACGAGTAGGTCACCAGCGCGCATGTTAAAAAGTAAAATAAAATGACATAAAACAGTGCGACTAAGGTTCACAGGCAGCGTGTCGCTGCATTGAAGAACAATTAAACTTTGGAAAGTAAGCTGTTGGTGATTTTGCTCTCTTCTTTGTTATATTTTATCATTCATTTGCAATGGTCAAACTATCTCAGTTAGCTGAAACATTCGTCATTTGACTTTATGTTGTGAAACAAAACCTAGACGTCTAGTTACTAATAATAGAACCAGGGCCAAGGGCAGGTAATTTTCGGAAAAACCCATTTCTTACGTAAATCGACCAGCCACAAACGCAGAGAGCCCTGTATTAAATCCATTTGCATGTTTGACAAAAAACAAAAACAAAAAAAAAGAAAAGAAAAAAAAACCCCTCAGTATTTGAGGTTTGAATTGAAGGCTAGAAACATATTTTGATGGTTTTAAATGTGGATTTTTTCTTTATATATTAAAAAAATGCTTCAGCTTCAGGGGGCGCTGCCCCCTGACCCCCGCAGGGGCGTTGCCCCTTGACCCTACTGGGGCTCTGCCCCCAGCCCCCCAACTGAAAAATCTCCTCTGCTTTTAAAAATCTGTTCTCATCCCTGCAAATCTTACGACAGTTTCAAAATAAAAACCTTTTGCTAAAAATATTGCTGTATATAAAACCATAAAAAAACCCACTAGAAAAACTGATGTTGGTGTTCACTTGATGCGAGAAGAAACATCTGGTACTCACTCAGTACATGTTCATAATCCGTACACTAATCCAGTACTTCATTCTGTACATCTCGCAGGTTTCTGGGGTTGTTCTTGGGGTTTGAGCAGCCTCACTAATATAACCCAGTCTGATTATTTCCACCAGTTGAACAGTCTGGTCACACTCATGAATAAATCATGAAAGTTTCAGAAGAAACACCACCATGAAGATGAAAACACACATACACACACGCACTCAAGAATATAAAAACAGAGATAAAAGCACGCACTGACAAACTGAAGAAGATCTGTGAAAAAAAAAAAAAGCATGCAAAACTAAGCTGTGCTACAGGATACACACTACTCCCAGTAGTTGAACTTAGTGTGATAATCCATGTAGCACTGTGCAGACTTGGAGGGACAGGAGGGGCAGTGGGACCGCACATCACGCCTGATCTTCAGCTTCTTGGTGCAGACCCTGCAGGCCCTCTGTGGTGCTGCCTTGTTGGGTGTTGGTGGGATGGGGAACATGAAATGCCTCTCCGTCAGCCTCACTTCATCGTCGGACCGGTTCTATGCACTACCGGCATATTATCCGGCCACAGCCATGAACAGATGACAGATTCCAGAAAACTCAGGAATGTTTGCTGGAATTGTCACCTGACTTGGACAGGATGAAGGCGTTGCAGGCTGCAACCTGGACAAAGTGGAAGAACAGCTTCTTGGTCCACTTCATGGACTTCCTGGTGCAGTCATATGGGTGGAGCAACTGATCTTGCTTGTCCACTCCACCCATATTTTTATTGTAGCGGGTCGACACCTCTGGCCGCTTGGTGATACCCCGTTGTCGCCTGTCTGGTATAGCAGCCTCAGTGTACCCATGTATTGTGGATAGCAGGTGAACCACCTTGGTGCTGTGGTACTTCGTGGCCACGATTTTCCATCACCACGAAGAGCAGTGAGAGCCTGGGTTCAGCCGTAGTGTCGTGCAGGTGAAGAGGAATTCCCCGGTTTTCCCTCACGGTGCCACAGCCAAGGTGTTCTTCTCCAATAAATACATGAAAAGTCTGAGGCTGTTTATACCAGTTGTCGGTATATACATGGTAGCCCGTGTTTAGTAATGGGGCTACCAGGTACAACACCATCTTCTCACTTGCAGACAGATCTGGGTTGTTGGCATCTACAGCTTCAAGGACAGGCTGGACCTCATTGACGGGATCCTCCTTTCCAGCGTAGACCTTGAAGCGGTAGCAATATCCACCACTTCCCTTGATGCCACCATCAGACTCGCAGCAGAGGTATAAATTGATCCCGAACCTGGCACGCTTGAGGGGATGTATTGGCGAAATATAAGCCTACCCTTCCAAAGAGTAGGCTTCCATCAACACACACTGCTCGCCGTGGCTCATACACCTCCTGAAATTTTTCATGGAGGTGGTCCAGTACTGGACGGATCTTGTACAGCCGGTCATACTGGGGATGGTCTGGTGGTGGCATCGCAGAGTTGTCGTGAAAGTGGATGAACTGTAGGATTATCTGAAATAGGATTGAACATTCGATCAGTGTGTGTACACAAACACACACACACACACACCAGAAACAATCAAGTACACATACACACATCTGTACACACACACAGACACACGCACACACCACACCCCACATAGAAGCACACACACACACACACACACACACACACAACCATAAAAATGACGCACAAATACACCACATAGAAGTATACACACATACACACCACATAGAAGCACACACACACACACCATAAACAATGACACACAAATACACCACATAGAAGCATACACACATACACACCACATAAAGCATGCACATACACACACACACACACACACACACACACCACAGAAGCACACACACAAAACAGAAGCGTGCGCGCGCACGCACGCACGCACACACACACACACACACACACACACACACACACACACACACACACACACACACACATCATCCTCATCTATTGTAATGCTAAAAAGAAAGACTTAGACATAGAAAGGAGTTGGAGAGGGAGGGGGGAAGGAAAATGAGAACAAGTAAACAGAGAAGAGAGACTCAGTGAGAGTAAAGAAACTTACTTGGAATCTGTTTCTTGTCATTACTGAGCTGAAGACTGGAATGCGGTACAGCACCTTCTTCGACCAGTACAGCTCAATTGCAGGCAGTCGCACGATTCTCATCAGCAACACCAGGGCCAGGAACTTTTTTAGTTCAGCAGCATCAACAGGTTCTCACTGATTTGCTCTGGAATACTGGGGCGAGTTGGGGTGGGCCTCCAAAACTGACTGGCGTACAAATTTGTTTGGATGATGAGATGATTGATCAAATCGCCATCAAAAAACAATTCCAGGTAGTCAACAGGTCTAAAATCATTTACATTTTATACCTGGATTGCCTGTGAAGGCCACGTCTGGATTTGATGGCTGAGCATCTGCAGCTGTCCACTCTCTGACCATGTCAGATTGTCGAGCTCCACGCCCTCTGCACGCCCCCTTATTTGATGCTGTCCAGTGCCTCTAGCTCTTCCCCTGCCCCTACCACGACCTCTCATGACAGGAGGGGGTGCTGTGCTGGTGCTGGGAATTGGCTCTGGTTCTGATTCTTGGTCGGAATCATGGCCGGTGTCGCTCTCTTGACCAACATCACGTGGGTCAAACTCCGGGTCTTCTTCTTTGTCACTGGCCATGAGTTCCAACAGAAGTGGATGGTGCTGGTTACCGTCCGTCTCTTCCTCATCACTGTCATCTGATGCTTGGAAGTCTTCTTCACCACTATCGTTATCAATCAGCACTTAATCTAAAACTTCCAGTGCGCTATAATGCTTGAAAACAGGTCGCCGTGTCGAGCTTTGTTTCTGATCCGCCATCTTGATTATGATAATCAGCTCAACCCTTCTAGAATACTAAACCGACAATTTCCTAACACTTCAGTGCACTGATAAAGGGATATAACTGTTATTTAAACACCCCAGTAGAGTCAGGGACAATTTCTAGGGTTATTTCCCGTGCCGATTTTCGAAATTTCGATGACGAAAATACCCCGTAATAGACACGGTTACGGGCGTACAGGATCGTGGAAACGACCCCGTAATAGACACGGGGCAAGCAGGGAAGAGGTTAATAGTCACATGTATAATAAACTGTTGATTGCCGGCAGGCAGGCAGGGGAGGAGATTGAACAGTACATCATACAGGATTGGCCACTCCATGCTAACTTAAAGAGTCAAAACCTGGCCGAATGGAGTGACGTTACGCAGGGGAAAACTCTAGATGACATCGAATTTTATTTAAGAGATGGAACTGCGAGTGTGAAAGAAGAACAAGTAGTTCAGTGATCACATTGAGCTTGTTACCACATTGACTTTCACTGTACCTACATCCTCAGTGTTGCTTGGGAGTGCCTCAGAAATGTAACTTGCAAAATTTCCTCACTTGCGCTAACATCTATACATACTATTTTCTATACCATGCATAAAGTGTATGTGTATGAACATTTTTTGTTTTCAGACACAAGCTCCCTTCAAGAATTCCTTTCATTATCTTGGACTGACCCAAAATATATGTCCAAAGATCAGCGGACTACTCTATATCTCTGTATCCAATATGTAACCTCTAGAGAACACTCACCTTTAAGTGATCTTCAACATCAGCCAAAGACTGATCAATCCAATCCAGAACTCCAGACATATGGCAGGCATTCTTGGTGACCATCACCAGGTGACTCACTGAAAGCACTAGCGCCGTGCACCTGTCACAAACATCAGAACTTACAGAATACCACATTATACACTTACATGCTGCTCTTTTATGGAGATACGGCAAACAAGTTGAGCTTTGTACATCTACTTAAAAACAATGACATTCACAAAAAGTGTTGTCAGACACTGTTTTATACATGTTCTGCCGTTTTTAACAGTATGCTCAATTCACTTGGCACAAATGACACAAACCAAGTTTGAAGATCACTTGAACTCTCATGATTTCCTTACTCTCCACATCATCTAATAAATAAACAATGAGTAAACTAATAATCTATAAAGAAAACATTAAAAACATGGAACAATTCTTGCAATTTGAAGCTTCCTTCACGTGAATAAAAGGAAAAAATAGGAAGTGTTTTTTTCCTTTTCCTTTTGTTTCTTTCTTTAACCAAGCTTATCTGTTTTGACTGAATATACGTACCATGTCAAACTTCGTGCAAGTAACTGTCAGGCTGCCTGCTCTGCCTGGCCCAAATTTCATGGCTAACCAAGAATAAATAAGTGACCTTTTTCATACTTCTGGTCTATGACAATTTCCATTTCCTTTCTCTCATTCCATGGGACAGCCCCCCCGCCAAGGAACTTTGGGGGCTATAGTAATAGAAGGTAAGGATGGGTGGTCAGTATATTAAGCAAAAAAAAAAGAAAAGTCAAAAAAAAAGAAAAGAAAAGAAGAAACAAAAACAAACAAAACCTCCCCATTTTAGTGTCATACATTGTGCCATGTCAAACCAAGTGCAGTTTAAAAAAAAAAAAAGAGGATGCGTGTCCTAGTGGTATGGTGGAGAGCAGCAAATGTCCAGAAAATTGACCCGTGATGAACGAAATACCCCCTGTAACATCAGCTCTGGCAATTCCTGAGATAGTGGCTGACGAAACAGTCTTTCAATGAAAACCATGACAGTTGCCTCGAACATGCATCTTTGGGGCACAGAGTGCTGGAAGGCTGCTGAAATGGTGATGACTCTGATCTCATACACCTTAGGCTTAGGGACTGAAGTGTCTCAATGTGTTTGTTTGTAGACTTCCAAGATCGTATGGGGACAGCCACCTGGTGATAGTGCCTGTGGCAATTTTGCAGGTTTCCAGGACAGTATGGGATATCCACATGGTGGTAGTGCTTGTGGCAATGTCTTTATAATGGTTTTCATTGAGAGAGAATAGAAGGTGGTTCTGGGAAGATCTGTGGAGTATAGATCTTGCTCAGTAGCATCAGAGACAGCCGCTGGCCAGTAATCTTGCATCCCAGACTATTTTGACAGAAACAGGCATTTATTATGTTCTTCTTTCCCCAACCCCCAAAGTCCCCACTTCCAGTCTGCTTTCCAATCAAATCAAACTGCTCAGGCACAGTGCATGGAATGTGCAGTGGCAACTGACCTACATATGAGCTCTGTGGAACCAGTTACTATACGAGGGCCACCCCATAAGTTCTCGGATGCGCAGAAACCACTCACGTCATAATTTCTATTTTTATATCATCATCACAAGCGATGTCATAATAGCTATGACACAAAAAATGATAAAAATCGTCAGAGCCAAATTTGTTCTAGACAGCAAAATGGATGGCAAGGGGGATGGTTTTCAAAGTGTTGCAGTGAGCCTGTCTTGGAGAGATTTTCGTGCCATGATTTATTATGACTATCTTCAAGGGAAGTCTTTCAAGGAAAGTTTTATAAGTTTGACAAACTGTTTTGGCGACAAGGCTCCATCATTATCCACAGTCCATAGGTGGTTCAAAGAATTTCAGTTTGGTACAATGTCGTTGGAAGATCGTGACCATTGTGGACGTCCAGTTTCAGTTACTACCGATGGGAATGTGAGCACAGTGAAAGCCATGATTACAGAAAATCCTCGAATCATGGAGGATGAACTCAAGGATACTCTAAACCTTTCATCAGGAAGCTTAGACCGCATTCTTCGGCACAATCTCTCTGTACGGAAGCGTTGCGCCCGTTGGGTGCCCCACCAGCTGACTGGGGAGCAGATGAGGGCTAGGGTTGAATGGTGCCAGTTTATGCTGCAAAAATTTGATGGAGGAAGATCAGATAGGGTCTCCAATATCGTCACAGGTGTCGAAACCTATGTTTACCAGTATGACCCCGAAACAAAGCAGCAGTCGTCAGTTTGGCTGTTTCCAGGGGAAACCCCACCTGTGAAATTTAAGAGATCAAGAAGCTGCACAAAGCAAATGATTGCAGTTTTCTTCGCAAGATCCGGCCATGTGACTACTGTACTGCTTCTGGAAAGAAAGACAGTGAACGCTGAATGGTACATCAACACCTGCCTGCCAAAAGTGTTTGAGGCTTGGCGTGCACGGCAACCACGGACCGGTATCCGCCACCTACTCCTCCACCACAACGCCAGCGCCCACACGGCAGCTGCAACTTTAGACTTTTTGCAAGAGCAGCGTGCAGCTCGTCACTCATGCTCCGTATTCTCCTGACCTAGCCCCTTGTGACTTCTTTTTGTTCCCTCGTTTGAAAAAACAACTGAAAGGAAAGTCGTTTGACAGCCCTGAAGATGCCCGAGTGTTTGCCGAGGGCTTGATTTCTGGTATACCTAAGTCGGAGTGGGCTGGGGTGAAGGATTCGTGGTTTAGAAGGATGGAAAAGTGCATACACACTGATGGAGGATACTTTGAAAAGATGGGCTAGGTAAGAAATGCCAGTGTACTTCCATGTTTTCCCATCCGAGAACTTATGGGGTGGCCCTCGTATACAGCATAAAGAGAAAAGCGTCGCCAACATTCCTTTCACTTTGCCTGCCTTCTGGGGCCTGGGAACAAATCTTGTCTTTCGGCTATGTATTTATTAAAATATGACGTATCAGACAAAAGTGAGACAACGCCTACAGCGTCACATCAACAGCATAGGTTAAACTGGCACACATGACTGAACTAATCAACTGCAAAGAAACTCATAAAACCAGTCATACACACACACACAATACAAACATTCACATGATAATTATACACAAAAACATACACATGTACAGACCTGTTTACCCTACAACTGCTATTGGTGTACTTCTCGACAATCAACTGTATTTTCAACAAAAAGTGTGTCCAAACCTTCATATTGTGGGGTAAAAGCTTGGGAGGGCCTATAGTCAATCCAACTCTTTATATGTATCAGTAAGTTGTCAAAAAGCAGCACATGGATGCAAATCCAAAAGCAAAAGTTAGCAAGAGTTTTTGCTCCTTTGTTAACCCCTTCACTGCCACAGTACAATAGCACATTTGAATAACTGTATGTCAAGGTAAAATTTAGCTTTTTGGGGTAGGTTCAGTAAAATGGTTACTGCTAAATTATTTCTTGACAGATCTCTCTGATTTTTGGTAGGTTTTGTTGTTATACATTTGTCTACAATGTCCTGTCAAAATAACTTGATTATGTTGATAATTAGTGCAGCAGAAATTGACAAAATTATACAAATTTTACCAAAAATAACAGTTTTTGAATATGTACAAACACATTGCGTCAAACAAAATCAGTCAAAACACTGAAAAAGTGGTCTTCCTATTTATTCAACATCAGCACTAACACATGACAGTCATATAAATCCCAAGGAATGTTATTCTTGATGACAATCTGCTCATAATTGAGGGTACTATTTTCTAGGTAAAAAGGGGCATAATTATGCCTTTTACGGTATGTTCACTAACATGTGCATTACTAATCCATTTATTGAGTAATTTCTTTGATTTTTTGTGAATTTCTTCCTTATACCCTTCTCTACAATTTCATATTATTCTAATCTGATTTTGTTGGTAATAATGATAGTGCACACTAATACCATGTGATAAAACAGTTTTTGTTTTGTTTTCAATTTTAGAGTTTTAGAACAATTCAACACATAAAAGCCCATTAAACACAGCAAAAATACCTTTTGGTGTTTGCTCAACAACATTACAAACACCTGGGATTCATATTGTTGTCAATAAATGTCCCTCTGTGTAACAATCTGTATGTTACTGGAGGTATCCCATTTCTACTAGAAAGGGGCATAATTTTACTATTTGGGGTAGGTTCAGTACCTTCATCACTGCATATTTATTTGTTGAAATATGACTTAGATTTTATGGTTTATCTTTCCTTATACTCCAAGCCATGATGCTATATAAGAATAATTTTCTTGGCCATTAGGGCATGGACAGGGATATAATGAATGGTGGTTTTACAAAAAAAAGAACAGTTTCTGAACACATACACATGTTACAACACATAAAACCATCTGTTAGTGTTTACCTGACAAAAACATTTGTTAGTGTTTACTCAACATCACTGTAAGTATACAGTGTGGTCCAAATTGTTATAGTATAATACTTATTAGTAAATGTTCAAAATGACAACAACGGAAAAAAAAAGTCTAGAAGAAAAAAATAAGTATTTGTCTGTTGAAAAAAAAGAAAGAAAAAAGAAAAACCCACACCACATTGTATCCATTTGTTATCACACAAAACATTGTAGGAACTGCGTTAGAGTTCCTGAACTTATTGTACTCACATTACTGCCACGCTGTTCTATATAGGAATCCAGCACTTGCTGAACTAAACTTCATAAGCTTGGACATAATCCTCAGGTTGTCTGTATTTCCTGCTCCATAACTGTTGGGGATGGTGTTCTTTTTTTGTCTGTCAAAATTGTGGTTCAAAGAAACACACACAGGGATTCATGTTATAGTCCACTTGGTCTTCTTTCACTGATGGCACTCGGTCTGGTCACAGCATTGACAAAATCATGAAACCACGCCAGGTCAGAAACAAAAAAATCCACTGTAGATTGGAAAAATAAAGTTCCTGTAACTTTTCATGCAGATGATCCAGAATGGGTTGAATCTTGCAGAGCCAGCCGTACCCTGGATCACCTTCGACTAGCATGGCTGCATTGTCGTTGAAATGCAGTAACTGAAGAAGAATCTGAAATACAGAATAAAAGTTTCAAGATAAGCAAGCAGACACACAATTGGGTGCGCACATGCACACACACACACACACACTCACACACACTCGCTTATACACAAACAGCCTACACACACACACACACACACACACACATACATATATACACAAACACACACTAACAGTATCACACACACATGAATATAAAAACACAATTTTACTAAACAAACTGCTGCGGATGAGTGCTTCTGTGTTTTACAAAATGAACAAATTGAATGGAAAACTTGCATACAGAAATAAATAATGCTTACGTGCACATGTGCACACTAATACACACACACACACACACACACACACACACACGCACACACACACACACCACACATATCACACAAACATGCATACATACAAACAGCCTACACACACACACACAAACACACACTAACAGTATCACACACACATGAATATAAAAACACAATGATAACAAAAAAAAACTGTTGTGGATGAGTGCTTCTGTGTTTTACAAAATGAACAAACTTGTATGGAAAACTTGCATACATAAATAAATAATGCTTATGCACACAGATAAGATAAGATAATGTTGCTTATAGCCCAGCCGACCGCAAAGGGCCACATCAGGGCTGTCACCACGTTAAAATCAACTCACCAGTCATATAAAAAAATTAAAAAAAAAAACAAAACAAAAAACAAACCTTTCACACATCTCTTTAAATGACATCGTCTAGAAGCGCACCAGAAACTTTGTTAAAAATCTTTCTTCCGTAAAATCTTAAATCAGATGAAAAATGTTAATCTCTCTCAAAAACTCAAGGATCACGTCAGGCGGGACATCCCTGAACAGGATCTTCATTGACTCCGCTGTAAAATGTTTGTGTCTCACATCGTGCAAATCCCAACACTCTAAAAGAACATGTTTCACTGTGAGTGGCACATGACATGGAATGCACCACGGAGCTTCTTCACTCTTTAAAAGGTACAAATGGGTAAAATACGAATGGCCGGTGTGCAGCCGGCACAGAACCGTTTCCTCTTTACGACCCCCCGACGTAGATGGGAGGAAGTCCTTAAGGTTTGGACGGATCTGAAAGAGTTTGTGACTCGTCTGTGTGTTCCAATCCTCCTGCCAGAGGTCTCTCACATAATCGTTAATTTTGGGTTTCACATCTGAGCAGGGGATATAAATGTTTGGACAGTTTTTCTCTTGTGGCATTCTTGGCTAAACGATCAACCATTTCGTTCCCGCCGATGCCAACATGACCAGGAACCCAAGCAAGAGTAATGTTGTAACCGTCCACTTTCAACTTGCTAAAAAGTTCAAAAAAATGTAAAAGTTCTGGATGCTGAAGGTTGCGGCCAGCTATGGCCTCCAAAGCTGACAGCGAATCCGACAGAACCAGAAAGTCGCTCTTCGAAGAATGTGAGATTATCTTCAGCGCCAGAACCAGAGCGGTAAGTTCAGTGAATAGACAGAAGCATCTGAATGTAATATGTTCCAACAGTATCTGAGAAGGAGCCCCAGGGCAGTAGGCTGCACAGGCCACTCCATCTTCAGACTTGGAACCGTCAGTAAAACTTTTTGATAGGATGGGAATTTGGAACAGAGGTCAGCATACAATGCCTTGTACGCCAGAGAGCTGGTGGACTCTTTGCGAAAAGCTGCAAGATCAAAACGAATCTCTGGTGTGAAAAAGGTCCACGGAGGTTGATCCGGAAACTTGGAAAAAATCGGACACAACTCCTAGGTCTAGACCTGCATTCCGCACGTGAGCTGCATACGAAGACCAAACGGCGGAATACATTTAGGGTTATTTTCAAACTTACTTTGGAACGGAGGGTCAAAGACACAGTCATAGGCAGGGCTTTCTGGTTCTGAGAACAGTCGGATATAATAATTCAAAGACAGTTTCAGCCTGCGGTTGGACAGTGAAGGTTCACCCGCCTCTGCGTACAGGCTGTACACAGGGTGGTGCGGAACGCTCCAAGACAGAGACGAAGCCCTTGATGGTGGATAGGGTCCAAGAGTTTGAGGTAAGACGATCTTGCAGAGCCGTACACAGCACAACCGTAGTCCAGTTTGAAACGGACCAAGGCTCTGTAGAGGTGCAGCAAAGTTTTCTTATCAGCGCCCCAGTCGGTGTGCGCAACGACCCGCAGAATATTCAGTGCTTTCTGGCAAGCAGTTTTGAGGTTTTTGATGTGGCTGAGAAAGCTGAGTTTCTGGTCAAAAATAACCCCTAGAAATTTGGCCTCTTTGACAGCTGGAATGGGAGATTTCCCCGACTTGAAGTTCAGGATCTGGAAAAAACTGACGGAAATTATGGAAGTGAATACACTGTGTTTTTGTAGCAGAAAAGGTGAAACCGTTTTCATCCGCCCACTGATGGATTTTATCCACGCAAAGCTGGAGCCTGCGCTGGACACTCGGGTACAGGCTTCCAGTTGCGTAGACAGCGAAATCATCCACAAACAATGAGCAGTCTGAACCCTGCCGAACTGATTGAACAATGTTGTTGATTTTAATGCTAAAGAGGGCCGGAGACAGTATGCTCCCCTGTGGAACACCCAACTCCTGCCCGTGGACATCAGAGAGAGTGGTGCCAACCCGGACCTGAAACTGTCGTTCTGCCAAAAAATTTTGAATAAAAAGCGGAAGATGACCTCGAAAACCCAGATCATGGAGATCATGAAGTATCCCCGACTTCCAGGTGGTATCGTAGGCCTTCTCCAAGTCAAAGAAAATGGCCACTGCATGCTGTCTGTTCAAAAAGGCTTTCCGAAGTGTAGATTCCAGACGAATCAAATGGTCAACAGTAGTCCGATGTTTGCGGAAACCACACTGTTCTTTCGCCAAAAGGCCATCGGTTTCGAGTTTCCACATGAGCCTAGCATTGACCATTTTCTCCATCAATTTACAGACACAGCTGGTCAAAGCTATGGGACGGTAGTTTGATGGATTAGAAAGATCTTTTCCAGGTTTGGGGATGGGAATAATGAGGGCTTTCCGCCAAGAGGGTGGAAAGAAACCTGTAGTCCACACATGTTGTATACCTGTAGCAGTATGTTCAGACCTTCTTGCGGAAGATGTTTCAACAGTTGATAATGAATTTCATCTATACCTGGAGAGGAATCGCTGCAAGAAAGTAAGGCAGATTTCAGCTCGTTTAACGTGAAAGGAAGATTGTAGTCTTCCATGTTGTCGGACGAAAAGTTGCAGGGTGATTTTTCTTTTAGGGCTTTGTTTTTGACAAAAGTGGCTGATTTGTTAGAAGAGGAGGAATTCTTTTCAATTGTTGAAGCAAGCAGATTAGCAACTGCTTTTTTCTCCGTTATTAAAGAGTCCGAAAACTTGAGATGGTTCTAAGTGGGACAGGTGTTCTTCCCTTTGATTTTCTTAATGATGTTCCACACTTTTTTCTTGGAAGTTTTCGATGTCAGCCTGGAGCAGAAGCTTCTCCAGGACCGACGTTTACCGATTTTAAAAGTGTGTCTCGATTTGGCATGGAGTTTCTGATGGGCTCGAGCGTTGGGACCCGAAGGTCGTTGGTACACCTGACGCTGAGCCCGTTTTCGAACTTTGGAAATTTGTTGGCAGTCTGAATCAAACCAGGGTGTTTTTGGCATTTGAAGTTTATCGGAAGACACTGGAATACAAGCTTTAGCACACTTGATCACAGTGTTAGTCAGTGATTCTGAAGAAAATCAGCGTCCTGGAATTCCTTAGAAATAGTGGCTGCAAATAGATCCCAGTTTGCTTTCTTATAATTTAGATGTTGAGAGACAGAGATGTGTTCAGTTATTACAGGTTGTAGAAGGACAGAGAAATGGTCACTTCCGTGCAGATCGTCATGGACAGACCACTCATAGTCCAGGACCAGCGAGGGTCACAAACCGACAAATCTAAACACGAAAGTGAACCTGTGGAAGAGTGGAGGTAAGTTGCAGATCCGTCGTTCAGACAACACAAATCCAAATCCGAAAGGACATCCTCAATTAACAGACCTCTGGATGACGTACTGACACTACCCCAAAGAGGATTGTGACCGTTTAAGTCACCCAACAGCAAAAAAGGTCGAGGAAGTTCTCCTATCAGACTGACAAGGTCCTGACGACAAACCGGGACAGAAGGTGGGAGATAAAGGGAACAGATTGTCACAGTCTTGTGGAGAGTGACTCTCGCAGCTACAGCCTGAAGGAGGTAGACAGAGCGACAGGACTATACAACAAAGTTTTGTGTAGGAGAAGGGCAACACCGCCCGACAGTCCCAACGTGGATGGTTGTGCAGGTTTTGAAAAAATATTAAAGCCAGAAAGAGTAAAGGTCTTCTGGCTTTGAATTTGAGTTTCCTGAAGAGCCACGACGGAAGGTTTTATAGATTGACACAGAAGCTGCAGCTCCTCGAAGTTGGAATTTAGTCCACGGATATTCCAATGGAATATTGTACTATCCATGGTGCAGAGGGCGAAAAGGAGAGAGATCAGGTCTCTCCTCCTCAACGTCTGCTTCCAATGGAGTGAATTTGTTATTGAGTTTCACTGGACTGTGTTGGTCTACAGACCTGCTGGCAGACTTGCCAACAGGTGAAGAAGGTCTGGATTTGGGAGATGGTGGAGGTTTCTTCCTCATCTCCACCATCTCCACACTGGGTTGAACTCCCTTGCCCGCACGGGCACTGGACAGAGGAGTTCGAGGCGGGATTGCTGGTTTTTTAATCTGCCCAGCAGCAGATGTTGTAGACTGCTGGGCAGTCTGAGGAGTGGCGGATTTCTTGCCTCCACCAGGGGCATTCACTTTGGTTGGAAGGTGGTGGACCTGCTTCCACCAGAGTTGACAATTCGTCCTTGCAATGTCTTGGAAAACGTGAAGTCATCAGTCTGACAGCAGAGTAGGAACTGTGGGAACTTTCTTTACGGCCGAAGCATAAGAGGAAGCTGTTGGCGTCTGACTGCCCACAACTTGTTTCCGGGCTTCAAAAAACGAGATCTTCTTTTCTGTTTTTATTCTTTGTATTGCGGATTCCTGAATCCAAAGAGGACAGTTTCGTGAAGAGGAGGGATGGTCGCCACCGCAGTTTAGCACAATGTGCCGGATCTTTACACGGCCCATCATGGTCGCCTTGCAACAAACACCGCACACCTCCTGCCCAGAACAGCGGTCTCTGACATGGCCAAACCTCTGGCATCTGAAGCACCTCAACGGGGACGGCACATACAGCTGAACACGAACATTCAGGTAACCAACTTTGATGACCGGAGGCAGCACAGGGTTGCAGAATGTCAGAAAGAGGGTGTTGGTGGCCACTCTTTCTGAACCTTTCTTTAACCGTCACCCTGCGCACCTCCGTCACAACCCTGGGACGCCAGCTCCGTTTTGATCTCTGCCTCTGAGACACCTGATAAATCGCGGCAGCGAATCACTTCCCTTCGACGAATTCAACTGTTTATGGGAGTCACCTTGATCTCCCTGTCCACGAGCTTTGTTGCCCTCAGCAGCTGTTCAGATTGTTTTTGTGATCTACATTGAATTAGAAACGAGCCATTCCTCAACCTTTTGATGGACCGAGGGTCACCTGCTAAGCCTTGAAAGCCCTTTTGGATAGCAAAAGGGCTCAGAGCTGAAAGGGGTCTTTCCTGCTCCGTCCTTCCATCACGAGCCAGGAAGCCCAGAATCCTGTCCTCTGTCTAACCTCCATATCGGAATCACTGTCAGAATCAAAAGCCCCTGAAATAGGGATGCTGCCTTCCTCTTTTTTTTGGGGGGATGTTTTTTTGAAAAAGCCATATTTATTTTATGATGTTTCATCTCTCCCTTACCCACCCACCTTGAGTCCAACTAAGGGGCCAGGGCCAAGAAACCAATGTCTTGACCCCTTCCAGGCTTCGGGAGAGACATACGACAAACAGAAACCACCAACCCTATCCCCTCTGATCATGCTCAACTCCCGGGAACAGAGAGCTGAGCACTGCAGGGGTTTACTTGGCCAGCAGGGGGACTGTCTGTCTTGACCCAGCCCCAAGAAGGGGAGCCGATTAGTACACCCGGGTCAAAGTGTACTCCCTGTCTAGAAGAGGTCCGAGCCAAAGTGATGTGTTGAGAGCACCGGCCTCCTCAGGCACTGGCCCTCTCAATCACCAGGATCTCATCCCCCTCCGACACAGGTCGCACCGCACGGCAAACGCGGCAGATCTTAAGGAGACCACAGAGAGAAAAGGAGTGTGGAAAAGAAGACTTGAAGGGGAGACGAAGATAGAAAAGGGCCAAATAAAAAAGGCAGAAAACAAGAAAAGGAGAAAGGCGGGTTACTCTTAGTCTGGATCCTCACCCTTAGCCTATCTGACATGGGAAGCCCTACCAGGGGCATCAACTCCTTACCACATTACGCTTAGGCCAGACAGCATCTTGGCTTCTCGGACCTAGAAGCAGTTTGAAAAAACCAGCCTACCTCCAAGTATTGATGCCCCGCCAGCAAAGCCTAAGGGATCACTGGACCGCGCAAGCCCTCCGACCACGACAAGGTCGCAACCCCCGGAGGGTTATGCACACATGTGCGCACACAAATACACACACACACACACACACACATATACACACACATACAGTCATTATTTGCCATAATTATGTGATTTCAGTATGAAATAGGGAAAAGAGGAGAAATATGGAAAATATATAGTGGAGGAATGAAGAATCAAGTAGTTAAAATAAAATTTTAAAAAAAGAAAAGAAAAATAGAGTTACTTGCCTGAAACTGGTTTCTGGTCATGATGGAACTCAAGACTGGAACTCTACACGGCATCTTCTTGGACCAGTACAGTTCAATGGAAGGCACGCGCACAATGGCCATCAGTAGAACCAGGCCCAGAAACTTCCTCATTTTTGTCCCATCCACTTTATCCCACTTGTTGGCCCATGATAACTATGGAAGATGGGGGTGTGCTTCCAGAAACTGATCAGCATAAAGGTTGGTCTGAACGACCAGATGATTTATGAGGTCAGTAAAAAATAATTCCAAACAGTCAATTGTTTATTTTTTTCTTCAGACTTTTTTTTCCATGGTTGTCATTTTGAACATTTACCAATAAGTATTATACTATAACAATCTGGACCACACTGTATACTTACAAGTGATGCTGAGTAAACACTAAAAGAAGTTTTTGTCAGTGTTTTACAGGTGTTGTAACATGTGTATGTGTGCAGAAACTGTTTTTTGTAAAACCACCATTGGTACATCCCTGTCCATCCCCTAACGGCCAACAAAACTAGATTATATTATATAGCATCATAGCTTGGGGTAAAAGGAAAGGAAGCCATAAAATCTAAGTCATATGTCAACAAATAGATAAGCAGTGAGTGACGTATTGAACCTACCCCAAATAGTAAAATTATGCCCCTTTCTAGTAGAATTGGGGGTACCCCCAGTAACATACAGATTGTTACACAGAGAGACATTTATTGACAACAATATGAATTCCATGTGTTTGTAATGTTGTTGAGCAAACACCAAAAGGTATTTTTGCTGTGTTTAGTGGGCTTTTAAGTGGTGAAATGTTGTAAAACTCTCAAACTGAAAACAAAACAAAAACTGTTTTATCATACGTTATTAGTGTGAACCATCATTATTACCCACAAAATCAAATTAGAATGATGTGAAATTGTAGACAAGGGTATAAGGAAGTAATCCACAAAAAATCTAACAAATAACTCAATAAATGGATGAGTAATGTAGATGGTGAAAAGCATGATTATGCCCCTTTTTACCTAAAAAAAATAGTACCCCCAATTGTGAGCAGATTGTCATTAAGAACAAGATTCCTTGGGATTTATAGGACTGTCATGTGTTCGTGCTGATGTTGAATAATTAGTCACACCACTTTTTTCACTGATTTTATATGGTGCAATTTGTTTTTGTATACTTGAAAAGTGTTCTTTTTGTAAAACCACCATTCATTATATCCCCTAATGGCCAACAAAACTAGATTATCATATCAGAATCATAGCTTGGGTTATAAGGAAAGAGAAGCCATAAAATCTAACTCATATTTCAACAAATAAATAAACAGGGATTGAGGTACTGAACCTACCCCAAATAGTAAAATTATGCCCCTTTCTAGTAGAACTGGGATACCCCCAGTAACATACAGATTGTTACACAGAGGGACATTTACTGACAATATGAATCCCAGGTGTTTGTAATGTTGTTGAGCAAACACCAAAAGGTATTTTTGCTGTGTTTAGTGGGTTTTTATGTGGTGAATTGTTGTAAAACTCAAATTGAAAACAAAATAAAAACATTAGAAAAGTAGTTACATACTCAGAATCAAAAACTTACTTGGAGAATATTTCGACAGGGTCGCCCTGTCTGCTTCAGCTCACTGTTGCTGTTGTGGCAGCGAGGCTTGATGGGAGGACTGTTGTGTGGGGTGAACGGTTGTCAGGATCCGATTGTAGATGGGGGGGGGGGAGAGTTCAAAGCCTTGATCTCTGTTCAGGCTGGGGCGTCTGGTCTTAATTTCGATGGCTTCTTTGACTTTTCTTTTTGGTGAGGAAGGGCTCTGTAGATAGGATCTTAGTTTCTTGGGGGCTGAAACTGTGGCCTGTGGCTTGTAGATGTTCATGTATGGCAGAAGTAGATCGGTTTTGGTGTTCCTGTAGATGGGTGGTAAGTGGTCTTGCTGTCTCGCCAATGTAGGTATGGGTACAGTCTTGGCACCCTACCTGGTACACTACACCACACTGCTTGAGGGGGTCCATTTTGTCTTTGACATGGGTCAGTTGCTGGCGTAGGGAGTTGGTGGGTTTGTGGAACACTTTGCATCCATGTTGTTGGAAGGTCCTGGCTAGACGCTCTGAGACTCCTGTAAGGGATCCCCACTTTCACAGTGTCCTATCTGTGGAAGAAGGGTAGCGAATTTGAGGAATGTCCCACATCCATGCAGGGTATCCATTAGCGGAAAGGGCAGTCTTGATGTGTTCTTCTTTCAGCTCTTCCTCCTTAGTGGAACACAGTACAGAGGCTCTGTGCATGAGGGTGTTGACAACAGATCTCTTGTGCTGGAGGGGGTGTTTAGAGTGGAAGTTCAGATATTGGTCAGTGTGGGTGGGTTTCCTATAAACGGTGGTCTCCACCCTGTTGTCATGGGTTCGGGTGATGAGTGTGTCCAGGAACGGGATCTTCCCTTCTACTTCAGTTTCGGAAGTGAATTGGATACTGTCATCGATGGAATTCAGGTGAGTGGTGAAGCTGTCAACCTCCGTCTCCTGTATGCGGGTCATGGTGTCATCCACAAAGCAGTACCACATGCTGGGAGGGTTGGCAGCAGTCTCAAGGGCTACTTTTTCAAAATGTTCCATGTACAGGTTGGCTACCACTGGAGATACTGGCGAACCCATAGCAGCTCCTTGTTTCTGTTAGTAGAACTCATGGTTAAATGAAAAGTAGGTGCTAGTGAGGCACAGTTCCAACAATTCTAGCACCTGTTTTGTAGTAAGTTCACACCGGTGACGAAGGTGGTAGTCATCCTCAATCTTCTCCCGAATGTCTTGGAGAGCCTTGGGTACTGGGATGCTAGTGAACAGTGCACAAACATCATAGGAGACAAGTTTCTCCCCTGGAGCCAGTTGTTGGTTTTCCATCTTCTGTACGAAATCTGTGCTGTTGACTATGTGGTGCTCGGTCTGCCCGACTGAAGGTCCCAATATTTGTGTCAGGAATTTGGAGGCATTGTACATGACACTGCCACAGCTGGACACAATGGGGCGGAGGGGGGCATCCTTCTTGTGTATCTTGGGTAATCCATACAGCTTAGGCCCACGCCTAAGTGGGGTAAAGACGTTGGTAAAGATTATGGGAGATAGAATCTTCTTTCTTCCATTTCTTTAGCAGGTTGATAAGCTGGTTTTTCACTTTCTTCGTAGGGTCAGTCTTAAGTTTTTCATACGTGTCTGTATCGCTGAGAAGGGTCTGTACTTTCTTGTTGTACCGTAAAGTTCGGACTATAAGCCGCGACTTTTTCCCCAGCTTTAAACCCTGCGGCTTAAACAACGGATTTTTCCGAATTCAGAAGCATCACACCCTGTCTATTCTTAGCTTCTCTGTAACTCACCATATCGTGTTTACTGTTCATGAATTTTTATTATGCTTTTAACTACGATTTTCTGTGTAATCGTGTAATGGAATCAGTAACCCATTCAGAAATACGGGAATCGACATAAGTAAAGCCCATTACTGATATCTTTTTTCATCAGTTTGTCTTCTACAAAAATACGATCGCTTCGAACGGCGCAATGTGTTGGCCGTTTCCGACCTGTTTAATCTTGACTAACGCTAGCTGAATTACGAACAAAATAACTAAGCATTGGCACGGTATTAAGCGAAATAAAACAATCGAATCGTTTCATTAATGTTCTGGTTTGTTATTATATGCGTTATCTTACCAAGTGCGTCTTGCAATTCAAAAACGATTAGCGCATTCAACTCGGTCATTGTCAGACCTTGGCTTCGATCTGCCATTGTTGAAATCGTGGACAGGGAGTGAAGGTTTGCATTTGATACCTTCGCTTTGATTGGCTTGCGCTTTCGAGTACTCAACCAATCGCTTAGCTTGATACACCAATGAATGCAGGAGAGAACTGCCTTTCTAGCGCATCGTTAATGCGTTGTTTTTATCGGTATTTTTTTTAAAGCAATGATGTTGGAAAGACAACACTTGTAAGAAGCCTCATAAAAACTTCGATTCTAATTGATTTAAAACACATCGTACTAAAAAAAAAAAAAAAAAAAAAAGACTGAAGAAAAGCTGGAAACATGCTCTTGTATTCTGACCTATTTAAACGCCAATGAATGCAGTGAACACACTGTATGTGATGATTTTCGACACTATGTAAACTCAACGCTCGGCCAGCTGCCGCCTGCGGCACATCAGACTGTGTTGTATATATCTGCGGCTTATAAACCGGTGCGGCTTATTTGTGAAAAAAGTTCAGATTTTTAAAAAATTTAGTGGGTGCGGCTTATATACAGGTGCGCTCAATAGACCGAACTTTATGGTACTCATCTTTCGGTAACAATACTGTGGTTCTACCTTTGTCAGCTGAAAGTATGACGATGCTGTCGTCCTGTCTCAAGTTTTTCAAGGCTTGTTTTTCCTCTCGTGAAATGTGACTTGGGTGGCTTACTGGACTTTATGACTTTGACCACTTCGCTCCGTAGGCTGTCTGCTGTGGCTTTGTCTTTGATCTGGCTGCACGCTGCTTCAGTGGAAGCTACGATTTCCTTGACTGGAATCGATGTGGGCGCAACACAAAAGTTAAGTCCTTTCTTCAGCACACTGGATTCACTGTCACTGAGAGCACGGTTGGAGAGATTGATAATCCATTTGTTTGTGTCTATGGCGTTGGAGGTCAGTAAGTTTCCGTTGGGGTGTTGTTTCTGGCGAAAGCGTTCGAACTTTTCGCGTTGCCTGTGTTTGTAAACACTGAACTCGTGCGCATGCGCGAGGCAGCATGAAAGTAAAATGTCGTCTGCTATTTCCTGTGGCAGGATTCTGTAAAGTTCTGCGTTTGTCTCTCGGATTTCGTCATCGAGCCTTCAGATGTTACAGTCGCATTGTCCGATTCTTTCTTGGATCAGAAGTCGTTCAGCTTTCTTCAAGATCTGGGAAGCATTGATTCCCTTTACACAAGTTTTTAAATGAAGGCTTGGGGGAGTGACTCGTTCACGATGGCACCGAATGTTGAAATGTTTATGGTTTTGAGTTGTCGTTTTTCTTGTTTCCTCACTGTCTTCAAGACTTCACGTCCATGTTGGCGAAATAAATAAGAATATAGGTTTTGTTGTTATGCATTTGTCTACAATGTCCTGTCAAAAATGGCTTGATTATGCCTCGCTGCCACAACAGCAACACTGAGCTGAAGAAGGCAGGGCGACCCTGTCGAAATATTCTCCAAGTAAGTTTTTGATTCTGAGTATGTAACTACTTTTCTAATGTCGAATCCAGAATCCAGAAACCTATATTCTTACAACAAAAACTGTTTTATCATATGTTATTTGTGTGAACCATCATTATTACCCACAAAATAAAGTTAGAATGATGTGAAATTGTAGACAAGGGTATAAGGAAGTAATCCACAAAAAAATCTAACAAATAACTTAACAAATGGATGAGTAATGTAGATGTTAGTGAACATATGGTGAAAAGCATGATTATGCCCCTTTTTACTTAAAAACTAGTACCCCAAATTATGAGCAGACTATCATCAAGAACAAGATTCCTTGGGATTTATAGGACTATCATGTGTTAGTGCTGATGTTGAATAAATAGGAAGACCACTTTTTTCAGTGTTTTGACCCATTCTATTTGGCGCATTGTGTTTGTGTATACTCGAAAACTTATTTTTGGTAACATTTTTATAATTATGTCAATTTCTGATATACTAATTATCAACATAATCAAGCCATTTTGACAGGACATTGTAGACAAATGCATAACAACAAAACATGCAAAAAAATCAGAGATCTGTCAAGAAATAAGTGAGCAGTAACTATTTTATTGAACCTACCCAAAAAAGCTAAATTATACCTTGACATACAGATTTTCAAATGTGCTATTTACTGTGGCAGTGAAGGGGTTAATACAACAGATTTCAATACTTTTTGCCTCTCTTGCCCATCATACATTGTAAATCTTGAGTGT
Source organism: Conus ventricosus (assembly GCA_018398815.1). Classification (NCBI taxonomy): domain Eukaryota; kingdom Metazoa; phylum Mollusca; class Gastropoda; order Neogastropoda; family Conidae; genus Conus; species Conus ventricosus. Next base: position 58,875,841 of record CM031597.1, on the reverse strand, counting down.
TGATAAATAATCAAAACAAAACCCAAACACACATCAGAACAAATCTTCAATATCTTTTTTACCTTGCTTCCAGCAGTCGTGGATCTAACGGTGGATACATGGACTTGACAACCTCATCAACCCTGGGTGAAATACGCCTGGCAATTGTGACTAAATCTGTCTGGGTTTCTTGTGTGCGGATGTTCTGAGCATTTCCCATGGTCATTCCCACCAGTTTCTCTGTCAGATGGTGGCATGTCTTCAAGATCGACAGGCAATGTGGAATCAGACCCCTGCACAAATTGAGTATCAATTCTATTAAAGTTTTATGCTTTTTATCATATCCCTAACAAAATAATGAAGGGATACAAAAAGATGCTGAGAAGAAAACAAAGAGAGAGGGCAAGGAGGAAAGGAGGCGGGGCGGGGGGGGGGGGGGGGGGGGGGGGGGGGGGGAAAAACTGTGAGAAAGAGAGAATGAGATAGATGAACACTGGAAAGGAGAGAGGTGTAGGGGTAGATGGGGAGGGGGGATGGAAGGGAGGATGAGAAGGTGAGAGAGAGAGAGACTGACGACAGAGACAGACTGTGAGAAAGAGAGAAAATAGCACCTCTTGTGGTTCTGCAGACCAGGTCAGTTTCAAAGTGATCTGCAGACAATTATCCTATATTCTGGGCTATAAGGCAATACCTGAAATGAAATTCTGATAAGCATCTTAAAATTTAGACAGCCCTATGTGCACCTAAATCTGTTTTGGCTCTAAATAAACAGATCAACTTGTGTACAAACATGTTCAGAGTTTGTGTCCACACAAATATCCTAAAGGCACACCTTTGGATGTATCTGTTTCCTTCTAAAAACACAAAAGTTATACCCTAATTCCAAGGTGTTTTGCTGTTAAAAAGTTACTGGACACTAATATCTCATATTACAATGTCTCTGTATGATACTATCCCCATTCCATTTGCCTGTAGAGGCAAACAAATTCTACTCAATGATTGTAATGATTTTACAGCCAAATTGGTTGAAAAGTTTGGAGACACCAACCAGAAAAAAATACCACTCCCTGGGAATGGAAGTATTGGTCATGTTCACTGCATGTATCTGTTCAAAGCCGATCATTTTTGCAGATACTGTGGTGATCACTAAAGGATCTGAAGCATGGCGAGTGACTGGCAAATACCTACTGGATCACTTTCACCTTTTCTTCTCCTGCACTATACCCTATGTCAACATCAACTCTGATTCCAACTCTCATGTTCCAAAGTTTTCCATTTAGTTACAGAATTAGAACAAAAGTAAAGTTACTAGACTGTCAAACGAAAGGAACAAACAGGTTGCAAAACAAACACAGCCATTTTGACCTATGATCTGCTCATCTTCAGGCAGGACAAACAACATCAAACATCAGAAAAACAAACCATTGCTTAATTTATGTATATATAATAACTATAATGAAGTAAGAAAAACAGCCCTGATGTGGCCCTTTGCGGTCGGCTGGGCTATAAGCAACATTATCTTAAGTAAGAAAAATAATAAAAAGTAATGATAAAAAATGAAGTGAAATATGAAATGAATGAAATATAAATCATATGCTAATAAATATATTAATTACTAAACAAATAGAAAATACAAAAGTAATATATGGCCATGATGAAATATCAATCATAGAAAATACAAATACTAAACAATAATGTGAGAATGGATAAATAAGTAAAACAAATTGGTGAAGTAAAATAAAACTGATCAATAAGTAAAAACAAACATTTTAGGACTGGATGGAAGAAAATATACTTCTTATACTTCAACCCCTTTTTGTACTCCCAGTTCTTATAGAACAGGGAGTACTTTAGAATGGGAACGAAGAAATGCTGTCTGTGTGTCCGTCTGTCTGTCCGTCTATGGTCAAAATGTGTTCCACTTGCTCCAGACAAAACTACTGGGCCGATCTTTCTGAAAATTTGTAGGCATGTTCATTATGGGTCACTGATGATGCCCAATGTTTTATTTTACCGTTACATCCGTTACTAACGGCCGGTAACGGTTTTTCTTCTGTATGGAATATCTCAGAAAGTACTTGACGATCTTTCTGAAAATTTGTAGGTATATTCATTTTGGGTCATGGATGATGCCCGATGTTTTATTTTACCGTTATATCCATTACTAACGGCTGTAACAGCCCATGACATTTTTTTTTCTTTGTGGAATATCTGAGAAAGTACTTGGCCGATATTTCTGAGAATTTGTAGGTATGTTCATTATGGGTCATGGATGATGCCCGATGTTTTCTTTTCCCATTATATCCATTACTAACAGCCCATAACGGTTTTTCTTCTTTATGGAATATCTCAGAAAGTACTTGGCTGATCTTTTGAATATTTGTGGTATGTTCATTACAGGTCACGCATGATGCCCGATGTTTTATTTTACCGTTATTGCCATTAAGTACGGCTATAACTGCCCAAAACCGGTTTTTTTTCTTTTAGAATATCTCAGAAAGTACTTGGCCGTTTCTTTCTAAAAAATTTGTAGGTATGTTCATTAGGGTCACGGATGATGCCCGATGTTTTATTTTACTGTTATATCCGTTACTAACGGCTATAACACCCCATGACGGTTTTTCTTTTTTTGGGAAAATATCTCAAAAGTGCTTGGCCGTCTTTCTGAAAATTTTAGTATGTTCATTATGGGCCACGGATTTCCCCCATGTTTTATTTTACCATTTATCCATTATAATCATCTTAACCTAACTGGACCTCAGTCAGTCACTATTTGTTTCATTCATTTTCTTCAGTTTTTAGACATCCACTGTCTGATACTGATTCATTCTTTTTATGTTTGTCACATATGGGACTTGGGGGGGACAAACTATTTTTGAAGGAGAAAAATTCCCTTTTCCTATCCATGTTTAGGCCTACCTGGCAATTCAATGCCTTAATTAACAATTAAACTTTTTTCACAGAGGTAAGGATAACTCCCACATAGCACCTCTAAAACACCCTAAAAAATACTAACACGTTGAGGCCAGGTCTCTCTCTCTCAAACACCTCTGCTGACACGGACTAGTATCTTAGGCAGCTAGTTCTACAACAGCCAAGTGAGCAATGTTCAGTCGTCTTCCCTTGACCGCTGGGGGGGACGTGATGAGGCAGCCCCCGTTTCTCTCCAGGCTCTTCTGTTGGTGGCTGTCTTGAGGAGATCTGGATGGTTTTTTGGGTTTCCAGTCCTTTATATTGTCGGACCAGCTCTTTCTCTGCCGTCCTCGTCTGCGCCCTCCTTCAACGGTTTCTTAAAGGATGGTTTTGGAGAAGGTGTTGTGACGAATGACGTGGCCAAACCATGCCATCTTCCGTGTTTGACGGTTCCCAGAAGTGGTTCGTGGGCCCAACTAGGTTAGTGACCAGGTTCCGACTAATCATTGGTCTTGTGTTCTTTGTAGGAGATGCATAGTAGTTTCCTCAGGCACCTGGTCTCAAACGCTTGGATTCTTCTTTCTGTTTCGGCCATCAGTGTCCATGTCTCGCAACATATAAGAGGATCGAGACCACTAGTGATTTGTAGAGCGGAATTTTGTCTGTTCAGTCTGGCCATTGCTGCTGATGCGGAGTTGTTGATCTGATTCGGATTTCTGCTGTGCAGTTGCCATCTCTGGACAGGTTGCTCCCAAGTACCTGAAGCTGGTCACTTCTTCCAGGGGCTCACCATTCATGGTTATGTTGGCACTGCTGTTAGTCGTGCTGTGACCATGACCTTTGGCTTCTCTGTGCTGACCTCATGCCGTAGGCACTTGCTCTTGTGACAAGTCTGTTTGTGAGATCCTGGAGGTCGATATTGTCTGCGAACGAAGGTTGCGGACGGCTGCCGCCAATGCTGATTGGAGGTGTGGTGGTTCTTCTTAGGGTCTCTTGCATGATTCTCTCCAAAAAGATGTTGAAAAGGACTGGAGAAAGTAGGCACCCTTGCCTGACTCTGCTGTGGTCGGGAAAGAAACTGGCCTGCTGGCTATTGAGAAGTACTGTGCTGCTGGAGTGTTTGTAGAGGGCCTGAATGACTTGAACGAGCCTTCATCAATGTTGAAGTCTCTGAGAACTGCATAGGCCGTTGTGCCACACCCGGTTCGAATGCTTCTTAAAGCAATGAAGTTGTGGAAGAGGTCCTTTTGGTGTTGTAGATGCTTTTCAATCAGGACTCGGCAGTTAAAAATTTGTTCCACAGTGCTCCGCCCTCTTCTAAAACCTGCTTGTTCTTCAGATAGCAGTTCCTCAGCCTTGGATTTCAGTCAGTTGAGGTGATGCGAAGCATGACTTTGCTGGGGTGGCTGATCAGATTATAGTCCTGTAATTTTGGCATTGTTTGAGGTTGCCTTTCTTGGGTAAGGGAATCACCAATGACTGGGTCACTCTGTTGGCCATTTCTTTTCTGTCAGATCTTTGACAAAGCATTGTTAGTGCCTCTGTGGTCTCTTTTCCTCCGTTATTTCACAAGCTCAGCTGGGACATTGTCCACTCTTGGGGATTTCCCTGGCTTCAGACTCTGCATCGCAGCTCAACCTCCTCCTTCAGTACTTGGAGATTGTTCTCGCTGTCTGCGGGTCGTTGGTTGCCCTGCAATATGGATGTGTCTGGGTTGAGCTGGTAATTGTAGAGGCCCTCACAGTATTCTGTCCACCTCTTCAGGACTTCTTCATTCTCTGTCAGTAGCTTGCCATCCTTATCTTCGATGACCACTGATCTTGTCTGGTTAGTCTTACTGAGGGTCTTGAGTGTGTTGTAGGCTTCTTTTGCTGTTCCCTGCTTCCATGCCTTTCTCGATTGCTTCGCACTGCTCCTCTATCCAATTTTCCTCGGCTGTCTTCATCTTCTTCCTGACTTCTCTGTTCACCTGTTGGTACTGCATCCTGGCTTCGTCGCTGGAGTGTTTCCTTCCTTAGTTCCGCCTCTTGTCACATAGATCTAAGACCTTAATTGTAACCAAGGCTGGATCTTCTTCTGCTTCTTTCCCACAATTCTTCAGCTGTTGTAGTTAGCACCTCTTTGATTGTTATTAGCGAGGGTGTCTACATCACTGTCCATAAGTTGAGGAGAGCAAACTTCCGCCTCTCGAGCCTGGAACACCTCTGCAATTTCGGGGTCCTTCAACTTCTCTAGGTCAAAGCGAACGCGGGGGTTCTTTGGACAACGCTTACATTTTAGCTTGAGCTTGAAGGTTGCCAGGACAAGATCGTGATCGCTGCCAATGTCGGCGCCTGGGAATGTTCTTGTTTTTGCTTTGTTGATGCTGGACTTGTAGTGTTGTGGGGCCAGAATGAAGTCTACTTGGTTGTGAACTTGCCCATTTGGTGAGTGCCAGGTTGTGATTCTGGACAGCTTGTGTGGGTGGCGAGTGTTGGCTAGAGCAAGTCGATGGCTTTTGGCAAACTCCAGCAGTCTAAGGCCTCTTTCGTTGGTTTCCCCAATGCCAAATTTTCCTGCTGTTCCTGCCCAATTCCGGTAAACATCTGGGCCAACCTTGGCATTCCAGTCTCCCTGGATTATGAGCATATCTTTCTTTGGCACTGTTGCTATGATGGAGTCGATCTGCTCGTAGAGAACTCCTCGATTTCCTCGTCGTCATGGTCTGACGTTGGAGCATAGGCCTGGATGATCGTTCAGGTTATGGGGTTTTGCTGAGATACAGATGAAATGAGTCTGCTTGAAATGAGCAATGTTATCCTATCACAAACAAAAATCATGCTTTTCTTGCAGTCAAGCCAAAATCATGTTTTGCCTGTAGTCAAGCAAAAATCATGCGTTACTTGCACTACACTCCAATTAGATACTGCTAAAACTGCCAGGCAAGCTAACTTGCTAACTGACTCACTGACCCTCTCAGGGAGTGTGAGTGGAAGCATAAACACTTTTCACATAGTTTTACCTTAGTCTACATTTGGAACTTTTCACATAAGGGACACCTACTAGTGTTAACTCTAGGTTTACTGACCATCCTCTTGAGCTAGAGTTTAAAGTAGCTTCTAATAATGAATAAAAAAGGAAACATTTATCAAATATGTGCACTTAATATGGCGCACATGACAAAGAGGTTAACTAAATCAGTAAATACAAAACAAGCAAAGAGATCAATGGAGAAATTCATCAATATATAATTGTAAGGAAATCAAGGAGACAAAAAATAAATAAAATTCATACATGAAATCAATGATAAGTAGCACAGTGTTTTGTCAGTATGGAGTGCTACATGCCGTGCTCTGTGAACAGTTGTTAGTGCTTATTGGGCAAAGAGTCTCAGTTTGGCAACGAGATGGATTTTCTGCTTAGTGTGCTCCAAGTCATCACTCTTGCTACTGCCAAAGCATTATAACGTGGACATTGTTTCATGTTGTTCTGGGCGATGGTTGAAATTCAGAGTAACTGGTTTTGGTGTTGTGGCTTATGTCGGCCAGGTGTTTAGAGATAAGCGTGTCAGTGTGTGGGATGTTTTCATGCACCTGACAATGGATGGCATAAACAACCTTGCAACTGTGACTGAAGTACATGCGTTTAATTTTGAATAAGCAGTTAGGTCATGTAGGACAGTGTCAAGCTTGGTGAGAGAGTAAGTTTTGCTGTTGGGCCAAGCAGGGGAAAGGTTGGATGGCAATACCATGGTGGTTTTTATTTCAGTTTTACAGTGCAAGGGGAAGTCTTTTAGATTTCTGTCTTGCCTGAAGGTGATCGTGGGTTTGGTCTCAAAAGCAGGTTTATGATCTTTCAACATATGCAGGTTGGACTAGACGATCTGCAGATGAAAAGTGTTTGAGGATGGAAGATTAGGCAGATGGTGGTCTTTATGTTTCATCTGGAGACTGGGCTTCCAAGGCAGATGTCCTGGACCCAGCTGTGGTGTGAATATGAGAATCACCGATGATACTAGGATATCCACAATGTGTGAAAAAAGATAAACATTTTGTTTGCTTGTATAGTAGTCTCCTTCATAAGGACAGATTCTAAGCAGGCAACAGAATTCAGAGCATGGAATGCTAAGTTTGTGACGGGAAGATGTGCAGTCCAGGTATGAATGGGACTCTGCGGATTTGCAGAAGACGACTGACTGAAATTCTGTGTATGAGATTGATCAGTTAAGTGATTGTTCATTTGTCTGATGTTTCTGTTGTCGTTTGTCCTGCCTGAAGAATATCAATACAACAAAACATGTTGCATCTGTTTTGTCATCTGTTTGATCCCTTCATTTGACAATCCAGTAACTTCACCTTTTGCTCATTAGCTTCAGTTACCATCTGCAGTCACCAGACTTCCAAACATTCAGAATTATGAAATTCATTTTGTTTATAAATCTTCTTTTTCATCCAACTCAACAGCACTTACTAAAGAAGCCTTTGTGAAATTCATTCAAAACTCACTGTGCAGTTTCCAGTATTTTCAATGAACAGAAGCTGTGCCAGAGTCCACAATAGTCCTTACACTTTACTGCTATGGTATTAAACCCCTACAAATGTGCTGTTTTCCCATGTCGTCACACAAGCTTAGTGCATGATGGACATAGACACAAAAAGATGGTAGAATAACGACCTTAGAAAGAATATATAATAAAAGAAATCAAGCTGCTGGTAGATATCACTTGTTGGATTTTGATAATACTGGCTGGTAAGGAAGCTTTCTTCTTCAACTGCTGGTACCAGCTGTCTGCTCAAGAGTCTCAGAGACTCTTGTGGAAAGCTCTGGCTGGCAAAATCTGTGGGACCATAACTGAATAGAAAAGTACTGAAAACAACATGTTCCTGGTTACTCCCAGACAGAAATCCAGCTGCTCTAGAAATAGATCCTGGTTGTTCCCTGTATGAATGCAAAAGCATTGTAAATCAATGCATATTTGACAACATTTGCTCAGTTGCATAGTGTTTTCAACTAACAAAGTATCTATCAGCATATATAGGAATTAACCCCCAGTCTAGCAGACAAGTATGCATGCTGCTGGGCACCTTTCTTCAAGTGAGAAGTGTGGTTTAATACAATCTCCAAATACTGTTACCATCTGTAAATGAGTGGTTATCAAGTTTCTTCTTGAAATTGCCCAGATAAAGAGCAGAGATGAATTTGATACTATAAAGTTGTAGACATAATGATTACCATGTTTTCTTCTTAAAATGCCCTGATAAAGAGCAGAAATGAATCTACTAGTACAAAACTGTAGAACTTCTTGGCAGCTCTGCAAACAAATGACACATTAGAAACAAGGTCATTATGTGATGGTAACAACATCAGCATATATGTCAGAAAAATGAAAAGATTTATTTTGATTTTTCAATGTGCTGAAACCAGGGATATGAAATGGGTTTGGAGAATTAAGAATACTATGGCTGGGGTTCAGTGGCCACAATGGTTCATGTTCCTTACAGAGGACAAAACGTAGCACAGCTTAAATGGTCAACACTGGCCAACCAAAACAGAGCTCACATAAACCAGCCAAGGGAATGCACTGTGCGTGAGTTACTCTCCGATTACACTCTGTCTTGGTCTCTGTCGATGTCAAAGCAAAGCAGAAGTATTTCATGTTTCTGTTTTCCAAAAAAAAAGCACAATATGTGTTTCTGCATGCTTTTAACATCCAACTAATACACCTTACTTAACAATCGTGTTCACAGTCTATGCTAAAACAACTTAACTGCTGATCATCCATAGTGCACATCAATAAAGCACAAATAACAAATATGTTGTGGCTGGTTGTGTTGAAGTATGGTCATATTTGCATCTTCTCCACATGTACCAAACAGAAGTAAACAGTGAACTGTCTGATTATGACCGCTGGGCAGTAGTAATTTTACATAGATATGCAACATAATTTGAAGACGAACAATCTGTGGAGTGAGTTGACGGTGAACTAATCAAGTCAAAGAAAAACTGCAGACCAACAGGGATTTCATTTAAAAACAAACTGCAGACCAACAGGGATTTCATTTAAAAACAAACTGGTTTCCTAAAAATAAAATAAGAATCTTAGTAATACTATTAATTACTTGTCAAAAGCATTCTTCTTTTCTTTTTTTTCATAACTGGAAGTGATAATGTTTTTAAAAAACTGAATTTCGCATTACAAAATATCATCTGGCAAGCCGTAGTGTCCCTGGCAAAGACCTAGACCTACCTCTCAGTGTGCTTAGACATGAAAAAAAGATTTTAAAAAAAGTTTTCTTTTTTTCTGATTTTCTGGATTACCTGACATTATACGAGACAGCAATATGTACATCTGTTGACAAATTCATCACCAGGTGATGCAGAGTGCAACATGTTCTCATGTCAGTGAACTCCCATGCTTCTGCTTGAAAAAGAAAACCCTACAAACAACTTTCATGACTGTTTCAACAGGGGTTTTTTCCCCCCTTGTAAGGATTCAACTTTTGTACTATCCCCCCCCCCCCCCTCCCCCCCCTTGCAATAAAGGTTCTATTTCCACAAACATTTTACATCAAAAATACCTCAGAACATACAATACATTTGTATAGGACATCAAAATCATACAAAAATATTTTCATATACAATATACAACAAACTGAACTGACTGGTATAAATATCAATTATTGTTTAGTGTAATATTCAGAACCAATCACATAGCCCTGCAAGCATATTCAATAATTAAGAATAGGAAAAAAAAGCAAAGAACAACAACAAAGAACATTCCAAGGGCTTGGAAGAAAAAAAAAACATATGGGGAGTGAGAAGGAAGTGAGGTAGAGGTAAAAGAGAAAGAAAAAAAAGAAGGAAAACAAGTAATACATTATTACAGATTCTTTTTTCCAATGGTTAAGTGATCATGCACGGCAGCGCCCGCACACTCACAGCGACTGCATTTAGTTCGCCCAACGCTTTGCCTTGTGACTCGGGCTAGCCCTTAACTAGTCAGCCACCACACGGCCAGACGCTCTGTGTGTTTTTGGACGCTTCGAGACTGGTGCAACATCTTTAAGTTATATTTACTGTACAGAGGTTTTTTAACTATAATTTCTGTATGACAGCAATGGCGCAGTGAGTACTTGAGAGTGTGACAAAAGCTGGCATTTCAGTCTTCTCTGTGAGTACCATAATTAAGTTCGTGTTTAAAACTTTCTGACAGAACTTTGCGACCGGCGCAACCTGTGCTGCACGCGCGCGCCGTGCGTCGTTGGCCGGCCTGGCACTTGACGCAACTATAACCTTCGCAGAAAATAGCTCACAGGGTGTTGTGGACAGAGACAATTCCGCTTTTCTCGGTTTACCCGCGCCTAGCTGTGTGTAGTCGTTGTGTAAACATTGGTCAGCTATAGGCGCGATACAGACAGCAAAGCAGTGTGTGGTTCGCTATTCTCCACGCTTTCAGTACAAGCGCGAGAAGCCCCCTTGGGCCCTTATCTCCTGACACTCTAGGGTGTCAGATACAAGACCGCTCACAGTGTTTCTTCTGCTTTTCCGTCTCACGCTTTTGAAGACTTTGACTCAAGCGACTCAATGCAGCAGTCAGAACTGCCGTGCATGGTCTATCTTTTCTGAACTCTACTTATTGCTTGATGCTGAAATACAGGAGTGACAAGATGTTTCATAGAAGATTGTGCGCAGTTTTAGCCATCATTATAGCAAGGTATATGTTAAAAATGAAAAACTGATTACTTACAGTGTAACGTTTGAATGAATCCCTATGTTATCTATTCTGTACACTAATTTTTTTTAATGAGAAAATGCTCTTCTACTTTGCATCTGAATTTTAGTTCACATCTAAATGCGAACAGTCCTGATTTACCACAATTAATTCTGCATGTGTAAACAAAAATTTATGCCCATAATAACAAGATCAGATGATTGGTCTGCTTTTGGTCTGTTGACAGTCTGTTCCAAACAAAATCAGTTCTACATTAAATCACGGACAGACACAATTTGTTCGTTTTTCACATACTCTTTTAATTCCTTCCAGAATTCTTTTAACACAGGGCTGTACCACAAATAGTGATGTATAAGGTCTCTTTCAGTTTGTCGAAAATTGCATCTATTGTTGTCAGCTGTATTACAATCAATCATTCATATTTTTACAGCCATTGCAAAATACAGCAGTGTGTGTGTGTGTGTGTGTGTGAGAGAGAGAGAGACCGAGCGAGCGAGCCAGTGTGAGAGAGAGAGAGGAGAGAGAGAGAGAGAGAGAGAGAGAGAGAGAGAGAGAGAGAGAGAGAGTATAAAATAATCATGTGAACAGTAAAAAGAGAGTAAAAATAATCATGTAAATGGCCAAGATTCTCTCTGCGTTTTTAACCTCTCCTTTAAGGAGCTCTGCAAACGACTGATCAAGGTAAGACAAAAGGTCTACTCAAGCAATAAGCCTATAAAGGGAATCTTCCTTGTGATAACAATTAGCAGTAAGCCCATAAAACTTTTATTCTCTGTGTAACCATCAGCAGCAATGCATGTTTGTACTCACTACACATCAATAATCCTTTTTTCCCAATGTTCAGGATGAGTTAGAAGGCAGTTCAATGTCAATCGGTGCGAATCATGATAAGTAATCCAGTTTAGCAGAGTTCAAAGGAAGGGGTTTCCTCTTTTTTTGAGATCATGATGAATCTCAGAAGACATGGCTCCAAAGGCTGACACACTTTTCTATTTTCGTTGGGGTAAAAACAATGTTGGTAGGTATGTCAGTGCCAACTGTTCTGATATTGATAGCATTTTGTATAACATCTCCAGCACCTTCCTTTACACACGGTCATGATTTGTATCAAGGAGGCTTAGACATGTGTATGTTTATGACAGAGAATCAATCTAAAACAATCTTAACAGAGGAAAATGATCAACTGGGACAGATATGTTAGTCACAGAGAATGTGCATCAAGAGCATTCTTTATCTGAACTGGCTCACATTATAAAATATCCTGGCACTTCCACTTTGCTTTACCCTATCATTCATTTGTTTCATTCTTATCTATTTGTGCCTACAAAAAGTGTGTGTGTGTGTGTGTGTGTGTGTGTGTGTGTGTGTGTGTGTGTGTGTGTGCGCGCGCGACACTCCGCATTTGCATACACTCAATCACAAACACAGCATGTTTACTCCATGCGCACGCATCTTCCCCATTCATCCGAAGGAGAGACTGGGGAAACCAGAATTCACTTTTTTTTGTGCTCCCTTTACCACACCAACAAAGAATTTCACAATACATTAAACATACACAAAATAGCTTTTTTCAAAATCTAAATTTCATGCTCAATCATTATTCAAACCCCTTTCAAAAGCAACATACAGGTATTACATTTCTCGTTCTTCTTTTTAAATACTAAACAGTTACATTGAAAAAAGTTTCTTTGTAAAAAATCCCTCAGCAGGAATCAAGTTGGCTGAAGAGGTTGGTTAAAAGATCCTATGTTTGGACGCTGAGGTCTTCTGGAAAGAAACCCCAAGTCCTATCGTTAGCTTTGGAACCTTTAACTAAGTTTGACTTAATCTTTTTTTTAAAGACATTATACCACAAGACATAATAACTTATCAAACTCACGAATTCATCATATTCTGTTTCCAGCACATTCCTACCTACAATTATGGATACAAAGTGAAATTGTTAAAAAAAAAATGTTAATCTCAAAGAATGATTTATATTATTATATATATATTTTTTATACCAATTACGTGCATTCATAAAATGCTTCTCATTACACAATGTCATTTTTTTCCCCCTATTAATCACATCAATTGTTTACATTTACTTATTAATAATGTTTCTTTTCTTTTTATGTATTTATAATTTCCCAACTGGCAACTCACCCATAGGGAATCAATATTGACCAAACAGAATCCCTCGCAGACTTCTGTCTGTGCTACATCGACATACTCAGGTCATACGGAAAACTAGGTTTTCCTTCTTCAACCCCAAAGGCAGGGTTCGGTTTACTAGTGCGCCCTGCGGCATTACCGCATCGCTTCCGCAAATGCCGCATCGACTCTGCTTGCCGTGTGTCAAAGGGCGCATCGTTTTACGGTACCAGTGCGCCACCGTGCTCACATTTAGGCCTACCGCGGAGACTGACGCGCTAGGACCGCGGCAGACAATGCTTCATTTGTCCGCTGATTTGATTGGCTGCTGCTAGCGAACCATGCAACTTTCTGCCAATCATGTGTAGTCTACTGTCGCCTTTTGGGTTGCTTTCGGTTTGCTTTCTGGGATAGCGATCTGTCTGTGAAAGTTGTTCCGCCAGTTTTGGAAGTTTTTATGTGATCGGTCATGCCTCCAAAAAAGAAGCCAAAACTTCTGCCAGGGCAGGCAGTCTTGTGTTTCGGTCACCCGCAGCCGTCTACCAGTCAGGAATCGCCGAAAGATTCAGTCGGCGCATCTCAGCCCGATGTGGAGCAGCAGTGTGACAGGCCAAGTGAAAGTAGACCCATGTGTTCTAAGAAAACGTTCCAGTCAACGTGGCTGACCCTTTACCCGTGGCTTAGGTATGAGAGCGGCAAGATGTACTGTTGTGTGTGCCGTAAACACGGGAAAAATAACAGTTTGTCTGTGGGAACGGACAATTTCCGTACAAGTACACTCAGTCGCCATGTAGACGGCATTGATCATCAGCTTCTGATGAATGCACCAGCTGAAGCAGCGAACATGCGGGAGAGGCAGAAGACTGCTCCGAGCAAGAAAGAAGCCATGGTAGTGGGTTTGAAAGGTATGTTTTGAAGAAAAAAGAGCAAAACAAAATACTGAATCAAATAGACTGCAAGTGCCTCGTTCATTAAACCGCATCCATGAATCAAAACACAGAAAATAAAGAGACACCAATTTAATTGTAACAATCGCAAAACGTGTCAATTTTCAAGAAAATACTCTTCGTCGGACACACTACACAAAATAACAACAAAGTTCAGAGAAATAGGAAGACAAGAGTATTTCCTCGAAAATTCACACGTTTTGTCATTGTTACAATTAAATTGATGTCTCTTTATTTTCTGTGTTTTAATCTTGTTTTTCAGGTATGTTTTGGCTATGCAAGGAAGGACTTCCACTTTCAAAATTTCGCTCACTGATGCAGTTTTTACTGCACCTGAAAGTACCGAATGTTGAGCACTTGTGCTGTAGAGACAAAATCGACTACACTAGTGATTCATCAGCTGACGATTTCCTGAAAGTTTTGTCTGATATAATTGATGATAACATCTCAGAGAAGGCGAAAAAGTCCCCTGTCATCACCATTTTTGTGGATGAAAGTACCGATATAGTGGTTCACCACAAACTTGCTATCAACATTAGAGTTGTTGATCCACTATCTCTGCAGCCCAGCACATTCTTCCTGACTGATGTGCGCTTGCATGATGGCACAGGCAAGGGCATGTTTGATGTGATCAAGACTGAACTTGACAAGAGAGGGATTCCTGTCACCAAGGTGTTTGGTTTAGGAACTGACGGGGCATCAACAATGACTGGAACAAAAACAGGGTTGACAGGACAATTTCTGAGAGAGAACCCACATCTTCTCAACACGCACTGCAGTGCCCATCGTGTAGCCCTGGTCTCGGAGCAAGCAGCAGAGAAAGTATCAGCAGTGCAGACCTTTCGAGACACTGTGAGAAGTATCTTCTACTACTTTCACAAGTCACCAGCGAAAGTAGAGGCTCTTGAAAGTGTGCAGAAACTGCTGGATGAGCCAGTCTTAAGGTATAAAGAGGTGCATGCACGCCATTCGCTGGCTGTCATTCTTTTCAGCTTTAGACACTGTGTTTCGTACTCTGGACAGCCTCATTACCTTGTTTGAATCTCGGAAGGAAAAGGACCCCAAAGCAGGCGGACTTTGCAGAAAAGTTGGTCAGGAACTGTTCATCAGCATCCCTTAAGGGATGATGGATTGGCTTCAGCCTGTTATGGCTCTCAGCCAATTGTTTCAGCAGAAGGACATAGATATCAGTGTAGTGAAAGTGAATGTGAACACATGCATCAGAGAGCTGGAGAACATGAGAGACGATGTTAATGATCTGGGCAAGCCAAGATACCTGGATACACTAGGAGGGGACCTGCAGGATGGTGTGTTCAAAGGTCACCACAAAGTTGCTAGAAATGCTGCACACTTTAAGACAGTCAGAGAGAGCTTTCTGCAAGCTATGATTGATAATCTGAAGGCAAGGTTCCAGGACTCAGAGAAAATGGCACAGTTCTCAGTTTTTGGCATGAAGCCTCTGCGGTTTGTGTCAGACAGAGACTTGGAAACATGGGGGGATGAGGACATGGAGAAAGTGGCTGAGTTCTACTGCAGCAGTCAGAAGCACACAGGGCCTGATGGCACAGAGTATGTCTCTGAACCATATCTGCAGTGTGACAAGGCTGAGGTCTTGAAGGAATGGAAGAGGTGTAAAACTATTGTGAAGTCTAACCGTTACCCCACCCACACACTCTCTTCTCTCTGGGGTACTCTTGTCAGCCTTCAACATGATGGTAGTTTGGACTGTCCCAACTTGCTGAAGCTGGCATGTCTAGTACTTACACATCCTGTGCACTCATGCGATTGTGAGAGAACATTCAGTTCACAGAACCTTACACTGACACCATTAAGGAACAGACTTTCAGCAGAGAAGTGTGACCAGTTGATGAGAGTCAGGATTGAAGGGGGGGACATGCACTCTTTTGACTTTGGTGCTGCTGTACAGAGATGGAGAAACATCAAGTACAGGGCTATTTTTGGGGAAGACTAACTTTTGGTGTCTGCTGTTCCCGGCTAAGTGATGCAGTGTGTTGGACAGGACTAATTTTATGTGTGACCATTAAGGAACATACTTTCAGCAGAGAAGTGTGACTAGTTGATGATTGAAGGGGGAGACATTCACTCTTTTGACTTTGGTGCTGCTGTACAGTGAAGGAGAATGTCAGAGACAGTTTTGCTGTTGGTTGCAAAGAACAATATGAATCTGAGGATTATTTCTTTTGACATGTGGAGTGAACCATGACTGGGTCTACCGTCTGCCTGTGGTGAGTTTATCTTACTGCTGTTTATCTGCCTCTCATTCTTTATAGGCACACACACACACACACACACACACACACACACACACACACACACTAACAGAGTTCTTTTTCGAAGGATTTATTAATTTACTAAATAGTTACGCATAGCCAAGCAAGTCATTTTAATACCACTTTAAGTCGCCCGTACATGGGGCCCATTGAAATGTGGAGGGATGGGCCAAATGCCCCATAGTCCTTTCTGACCAGGCTGAACCCTGCAAAGGTTGAAAATCAACTGCCAACTTGCACCAAGCCAAGCACTCTATCCTCCTGTCTGGCAACTCCTGATCTGCCGTACACGTCGGGAACACACCAGTCCAACAAAACAGTGAGCTTCTCTCACTAATCACATGCTTCAGCATCCAATCAACGACAAGAAAAGGTTAGGGATTCAAATACTGTTTACATATGGTCTATCATTTTGGTTGAAAGTTTTAAATCTTGCTTTTTAAAACTGGCCCTGCATTTCATGCCCAGAATCTCCCGTAATGACAGTGGGACGATGATTTTACTTGCATGTATTCTTGCCCATAAATGTGTGTGGGATTTTCACAATGAAAATGAAAATGATAACGTCAATCTATCTAGAAAACTAAACATTCATTTCGTAACAATTACACACAATAATCTCCCAATTTTACAACTACCAAATGTAAAATTACATAATTTCTATCTTATTTTGGCAGGCATCATTAAATCATCAGTTCAGATTGTAATTACATTCATTTCAAGTGGATCAAATGCAATAACTACCCGATTTACAACTACTGACTGTAAAATATCAGATAATATCGATTTTATCTTATTTTAACAGGAATTCTTAAAGGGGTTCTCACCCATTTTTACAAATCTATTATTTTGACCAAATACACGGTTTTGGTATGTGATCGTATTGCGAAACCAAGCCCGAATCAGCCGCCTGTGCTCTCATCTTGCAGTGTGAGCAGCATTTCCTGCGGGTTGGGAAAGCGAGAGGCTAACACAGGAACGAGAGCCTCGATTTCGATAAAAGGGGGGTTTCCCCGATTGATGACGTAGAAAAGCCAAGTCGCTCTTCATGTTCGGCTGGAGTGAGATGGGGCGAATGTGTGCTGTGTCTGGTTGCGGAATTTCATCAGGAAATAGCAAAGAGTAAGCGTTGTTGCAAATTTTGTCACCACAACGAAGAAAGATTTTGTTCTTCAGGACAGTTATCATGGCATTTGCGGCCATCACTTCGAAGAGCACAGTTTCCAAAACCAACACACCTGGAAGGTAAAGGTGGAAGCTGGAATTCGGGTCCGAAGACAGCTGAAAGAGGATGCTGTGCCAACTATTATAACAGAAAAATGTATTAAAGCACTCTCTGTTCATTCGTCAGCTGCAAGTGCAAGCCTCAAACGCAACAGTGACACGGATTCTGTCAGGAGCAAGAGGGCCAAACTCAGAGACGTAAAGAAGGTAAGGTTTGTGGAATGAGTGGTTGATCTTTTTGTGTTTCATTTCATTCTCAGTGCATGGTTGGTTGTAAAGATAGTTGTTGGATTTTGTAGAGTGTTGGCATCAAACTGAAACATACATTGTTACTTTCAGTCACACATGCCAGAGTCGTAGTGGCAGTCAGTCAGTCACACTGCCTGCTGCCACTGAAACTGTTGCATGTTTGTGACTGATTTTTTTCCCTGCTGTTGCTGTTTCCAGCAAAACTGAAGGTATGATTCTTATCAACAAGAAAGTGTCCATGTCCACAAATAACAGCTTGTTGGACTCCAGTGAATAATTTGGCTTTTTATTTTTCAGGACATTGCTGAACATCAGGCACCCCTGCAAGTTCAAGTTTCCGCCCAACAACCATATGCTTTAGTAAGTGAATTATTTATCAGTATTTGGATACAGGATGGTGACTTAGTGTGCATTTTAAGATATATGCAGGTGTGGTATGTCTGTATGCTATAACCTGCCCTGGCGAGTAAGAGAATAATGAGCTTAGATCTGCAGCTTAGATCTGATGTGCGGCATCAGTTTTTAAAATAATAGACAGAATCTCTGACTGCAATATATTGTAAAAGACGCCTCAGATTCTAATTGTCATTGTGGGACTTCAGAATATAAGTGGAGAGAATGAGATTGAAAATAGGAATGTAAAAAAAGGGTGGGGGGAGGGGAGGGGCTGAAAGTGAACAGCTACTGAAAAGATTTCTACAGCAGGGAAGAGAATTAGTGTGATGATGCAGTAGCTGGCAAACTCCTGTTCAAAGGAAAAGGCATTATCTGATAGATCTAAATAACTGAAGGAAAATGTGGTTTATCACACATACTACGGTAATGTGTGTGTGTGTGTGTGTGTGTGTGTGTGTGTGTGTGTGTGTGTGTGTGTGTGAACAAATGTACGTATGTGCATGTCTATATCATGTACTATCTGTGTCATGCGTATGTGTGTACATGTACATAATATGGTCAATCTGTAAAATGTCTACAAGAGGGTGAAAAACACCTCTTAAAACTGCTAACATGTGTTCCTGCGGTACCACCTTTCACTGGTGAACATGGCTTACTCACATCAAATGAATGCCACATCCCTTCCAGTTTTTCTCTGCTGAAAACGCAAGTCCAGGCTTTCCAGCAAGGTGTGTACATTTTATTATGTTATCATCCTATAACTGGTTTTTTGTTGTTGTTTTTATTTATATCTCACTCACACAAGTATTATGGACATATAATCACACACACACATGCACACACACACATGAAAAGTAATGACAACAATAAAAATAGCATATTGTCTCATACTTTCAGCAGAGAGCACGGGTAAGAAAAAGAAAAAGAAAAGCGTCTTTTAGACAGATAATGATTTATTGTGCTGTTGTGTCAGGTGCTATTGTTGTTCTGCAGTGGATGGATAGGAAGCCAGTCCATGTCATCACCACCAAGGTCACCCCCCACACCATGTCAGATGTGACCATGTGTTGTGGGCAATTCAGAAAACCTCTGGCTGTCCAGGACTACAGTCACAACATGGCTGGGGTGGACACAAGTGACCAGCTGAAGTGTCGCTAAACCGCAAGACTATGAAGTGGTGGAAAAAGCTTTTCTTCCACCTCTTCACCCTGACCCTCATCCTGTGTGACAAACATGCTTTCATTTTCAAAAACTATTTTAATTATTAGTATAGTAAGCAAGCAAACATAGTGTGATAGTGTAGGTTTTTAGTTACTTCTTTTTTTTAATTATTTGTGTTAGCGTCAATATTAGTAGATCATAAAGTGCACTATAGGCTATACAATGAATCAAAAATCAGATCTGGACATTTCTTGGTCTATTTTGTGAGTGAACAGACTTTCATGCACTAGACATCTGCCTGTGTCAATCTGGATTGGAAAAAAAGGGATATTTTTCACCTGGTTCTAGAAGATCAAAGATGAAGATAGGAAGTTTGATATTTTCACCCCAACTAACTCAATATGTTTCTAACCAGTTCTGAAAGGTTCATGTCCTTTCTTCTAATTTTTTTTTTTCCTTTCGTAATTTTTTTTTAGTAACCCTTACAAATGGTCAGTCCCGTGGGAAAGTAAGAAGGGAAAAAAACTGCCAGTACTAAGTGAGTTAAGAAGCTGTTGTCAATGTAGTGGCAAGCTGCAGAGTTAAATTGTCAGTAATCATGTTAAATGGACTGCCCTCACGCACTATCACTCATTTGTGTAAATCAAGCTCAATGTGAAGTAATTTAGAAAAAAACTTTTTTTGGCAGAAATCAAAGTATACTGCATGTGGCGGCTGCAGGAGCTGATGTACGCTAAAAAAGTTATAATGCACAATCCTCCCTAATAATTTTTATGGAAACAAAATGAAATATCAACCTTGGCAGGCAGTTATGGGCAGACTCGCAGTTAACTAAAAACAGGGAACATGTAGATCAGCAGTTTAAGTTAATACTCACGTAGCATCATCCACCATTGATCGTTGTTGAGAACCTCTTCTAATCGCGGATTGAACTGGACATCATCCAGCTCAACATCAGAAACTGGCTGCTGAAGACCCTCAGCTGAGCCCCCGATCAGCTGAACATCAGGCCTGCATATAATTCAACAAGTACTTTTTAATGTTTTGTAAGCAAGTGTCAGAACATGTAGATTCTATCTGCACCGACATATCAGTGGATAAAACAGACATATCAGTGGATAAACCAGTCTCTGAGCAGGAAAAGCCCCCAATCCTAAGCTGAATTATGCCATCACTCCGATCCTAAAATACTGCACCACTCTCCAATACTGAAACTGATTCCCACCATCTCTCTAATCCTGAAATTGATTTGTGGCTACCCTAGTTATCCTGATAATAATCATGAAAAAAAAGATGCAATCCTGAAACCATTTCTTTTATTTTTATTTATACTCATGTTCCTCAAACTCACTATGATCTACTTTTACAACCACATTCAAAAAAAAAAAAATCTCTCTCTAGCAAGGAACCATGCATCTCTGAGTAATTGAAACACCATGAAAATATAAAATATTAAAGAAAAATTAAAATTCTGTAGTTTTCCGCCCTATTAATGTACCAATTCAATAACAGCAGTTTGAGTACAGCAGCTGTGAAATTCCAACTGAACAACCAAAACATGCCAGACCAAAAGGGTTGCCAGTTGCTAACGGATAAGGCCTCCGTGTTCAGCTGAGCTACAACATGACTTGACCTGGGAGACAGAAGAGGGGGTGGGGGTGAGGGGTAGGATGAATTACAATGTGCACAGAAAGTAAATTTTTGCTTATATTTATTTTCACTGCTGCTTTGTAGACCAGCGAAGACACGACTTACTGTGAGTAAATCATGCATGGCACACAGGAACCGATAGGAAAAACAAAAGATGACAGTCACTGAAAATTACTCGTATACACCACTGTAGGAGTCATGACAGAATATCCACAAACATCAATTAAGAGCAGTCAATTCTTTCAAAGGAAATTTTCCCTCTAAATTACATTTATTCTAACATACTTACCGTGGCTCACTAATGCAAGAAGCGACAGTGGTTTGCTAACCCTGCCTTGAACACAATAAAGTCTGTATGGACAAGAACCTGGAGAGGGCCTTGTGCCTTGCACATGCTCAGATCATTCTGCTTTTCGGGAAACTTATACCCTGACTGTGAAATCCAAAGGGAACCAGGAAGGTGGGTGGGGAAGGGAGAGACTCTGTGTGAGCCACGGTAAGTGCGTTAGATTCAACGAAATTTTAGAAGGAAAATTTCTTTTTAATTACACATACTATACCGTAGCTCACTAATGCAGAGTAGCACTACCCAGAAGGAGGGTTCACCTGGTTAATGTCTGGAGGAGCGAGAGGAGCTAGGGCAGAGATGAGATGGCTGAGGCAATACTCTTGGAACCGTTCTCGTGCAGGCAGGACAGGTAGAACGGGATGAAAGTGCCAATATTTGGCGTCCAGGACACTTTGAATGCTGGCACTGTGGGCAACTGCCAGCGACTAGGCCCATGCTGTAATTTCATGGGGCTTTGGTGAAAAGACAGCCAATTCCACGTCAGGCTTGCGTACGCAGCTTTGACTACTTCTCAGAGCCATCAAGAGATTGATGAGCATCTGATATCCTCCTTATAACTTTCATTGTAAGAGAGAATCAGGTGGCGCTGCTTCGAGCTAGAAGACTCTGTCCGCTTTCTATACCCTTGCAGGGCGCACATCGGGCAAAAAATGCGGTCTTCATTGACTGGGGCAAGGATAGAGGTCAGAGGATGAATGGAGATGTAGGAGAAGAAGAACCTGGCGACTGGTTTCTGGCTGAGAATCCGGGGCGGAACCGAAGAGACATCAGGTTAGAAGGCTATGTCTCCAGGAAGGCCACTAAGCGTATGGACTTCACTGCAGCACTTCCCCAAAGCCAGAGAAACGAGAAAGGCTGTCTTGAAGGAACTCCAGAGAACACTCCCTGATGGGCTCATAAGGAAGGAGCCTCAGGGTGGAGAGGACTACAAAGAGGTCCCATGCTGGGGTATGGCAGGGGGCCTGAGCCTCTTGTAGAGCGGCTCCCATGATGAGATCCCACATGAGGGAGTTGTCCGCAAAGGAAGGGGAGCCTAACTGGAGGATGGTGGCACCGTGAACCCTCACGGAGGAGGCTGCAAGTTTTTTCTGAGACGAGAGAAAGGCGAGGTAGTTCACTAACTCAAAGCGAGAGGGGCAGTGGGGCGAAACCACATGGGAGGAGCACCAAGAAAGCCAGCTGTTACAGAGGACACTGTATACCCCCTGTGTGCCCAGCCTGTGAGCTTGCTCCACAAGGCCAATTACTGTGGGGGAAGCGCTTTGTGTGGACAGCATGTCCTGCACAGTAGCCTGGCGCGAAGATTTAGCATGTCTGGATTTGCCATGTGGAATGCCTGACCGACTGACATGGGGGTTTCCATCCGAAAGTGGAGGTCTCGGAGGAACCCGTTTTGGGGCGAGAGGTCCAGAACGGGCTTCCAACCCCCATAAGCTTTGGGGACCACAAAAATTTGGCCATAAAATCCCGGAGAGTGGGAAGGGGGTGAGGGGGGGGGGGGGGGGCCTTTCGTGACCCCATGGAAGGCGAAACCCTAACCTGATCAGCCGCAGGGCCCACTGGCTTGATGGAAGTCGTTCCCAGGCACTTGGTCACTGGGACAGACTTCCCACAGGGTCGCCTGTGGGGGGTGATGGCCCCAGGACGGGGGTTAGTCATTGGGGGTGAGCAGACTGCGAAGAGGCAGGTTTTTGGCTCTGAGGTTGGGAACCTGATCGGCCTTTGGCCAGTTGTCCAGCTTAAGACCCTTTGTGTCCGAAGGATCTGCGGGCCTTGGCCGGTGGAGTGCCTTGGGGAGAGGTGGCCAGAGCAGGGTGCTGCCCCGTGGGGTGAGAGGGACCTGAGTGAAGGGTGAGGTCCCTCCTAATTTCAGCCTGGCTCTTGATGGTCAACTGTACTTCGTTCCCAAACAGGGAACTAGTCCTAACCGGCAAGACTATAAGAGAGGCTCAGGAGAAGGAAGAGCGTGCGACGAAGATGCCAGAAACATGGCATCCTGCTTTGCCAGAACTGAGTTTAGGTGCAGCCTGGCAAAAGCAGCCACTGAATATTTTAGCCCTTCCGCCATGGACTGGATAAAGGCCACGATGGTGGATGGGCCATTGGATTGGCGGAGACCTAAGGACTCAGAGTCTGTGTCCTTAACTCTCCTACTACCAAGGTTTTCTGCTGCTTACTTCCTGTTGGAAACCAAGTAATTCTTTAATGTTTGTGAAAATTTTCACTTGCTTTCATTAAAAAAATTAAAAAAATAGAGTAATGCATGAATTTGCATGCAATTTTGTGTTCATGTGCAGAAATGAATGAATAAAAGTCTGAAATGAAAATAAATTGGATATAGAGCTTTCTAATGTTGTCTATTTCAAAATCTTTCGGCCAATGATCAAAATCATATGCACACACAGATGGATCGCTGTTACTTGCATCTTCGTCCTCGGAATCACTCAAAAGATCCCCGTAACCAACATTAGCTTCAAAGTTCTGTCACTTCACGATCTCTTTTGATGCGTGTAAGTTTACTTTCACTAATTTCTTCAGCAGTAAAACCCTGAAAGGTTTCATCGTTGCTGTCTCCATCTTGTTGGAGCTCTCGCCACAAGTTTTCGTTCAGTTCCATAGCAAAAATTGCTAAAAATTATTACTTTTTCTTCCGTTCAAACCAAAACAGTCCGCCATTTGCAAAGCCAGTCTATCCGGAATCGACTGCGCATGCGTGTGTTAACGGAAAGTGTGATGTAAGTCGCAAAAGAAGGGATGGTAGGGAGAGACCGGAATGGCCGCAGGCCTCGGCGGTTGTTCCCACCCACGGTTTCTGTGTATAGCAGAGATCGTCGGTGGGAGCTCCCGCCGGCGGTAGGAGGAGAGTTAAGGGTGGATAATAGACCTCCCAAGAAAGAAATTAACGAAACCGCCTCCAGCCCCCACCTAGCAATCTCTTCCCAATCTGTGAGGTAGCGCTCTGAGAGCGACCTGCCGGTGCTGAGACTGAGGTCCTTTTGGGAAAGGGCAAGGTGGGAATCTGGGATTGAGTCATGGGCCCTGAAGGCCTTATGTGTAAATGGAAGCTTCTCTGGCTTCAGAAACTTCCCACATGCTAAGGCCCCGGGAAAATCAGGAACAGAACCAGGTGGAATGTGCCTCTGTGCCCCTAACCCTGCTTTGCACCCTCCTCATAGGATCGGCTACCATGCCTGACTCCTTTAAAAGAGAGGTGGGAGGAGCAGAGAGAGATAGTGCACCCAAGGCGGGCTCATCTGCCAAAGGGCAGGGAGCCCGGGCATCTTGGGAGGTGGACAATGCTCCGGGCACATATGAAGCCAAGAGAACCACAGAGTCATTGAAGGAGAAGGATGAGGGTATCCGGTCCTCATCCTCTGACTCGGAGTATGCCAACTCAGAACTGCAGGCAGAGGAGGTGACCGACCTCCGTGCGGATGAATGTGGGGGTCCTAGGTGATCTGACCCCGATGGAACTCCTGGGGAGGGGTCTGCCACTGGATTGGCCAGGGACTGGCAAAGGAGAGGCCCTCGCTACTGGAGCACCGGGCATAAAGCCAGGCCACCTGGGAAATCTTGAGGAAGGGGGCTGGGGAAGCCCTATGGCAGAAAGCCATTGAGCCATGTGAGGGGCCCATGGCGCCCATGGCTGCAAGTTTTGCCCTGCTGCTGAGGGAAGACTGAAGCTTAGCCTGCTGGCCCAAGCCGGCATAGGGAGACCCTGAGGGGCCAACCCCCTGCGGATTGCCTGGCATGTGCCAAGGAAACCACGCTATCTGTCCTGCATAGTAGACAGAGGTAGGAGCCGGGGCAAAGCCAGGCAAGGATGGAGGAAGGGAGACAACCGGGGCTGACCGAGTGCCAGACAACCGTAAAGGGGTTGCTGTCTCTCTTGGCTCGGCCGATGGCCGCGCTGGCAAGAGCGGGCCTGAAATCAGGTGAGAGGGTGAAGGGGCTAAGCCTTCAGAATGTGCATTACCCGACACTGTTCCCCGTCGAAGGTGGAACATGCATCCGTGATTCTGCGATGGCAACTGAGATGTGTGCAGTAGAATCTTGGCTGAGCTGTAAACGGGATGCAATGACGGGATCGACAGAATCACAGCCGAGTCGATCACGCGGAGGAAGGGAGACAACCGGGGCTGACTGAGTGTCAGACAACCATAAAGGGGTTGTTGTCTCCCTCGTCTAGTCGATCACGGTGAGGATGTAAGTGGGAGGGGGGCGAGGATGCAGGCACAGGATCAATAGAACCGCAGCTGAGTTGATCACCAAAAATATCATGCTCTTTTCCTGGTTCACATTATTTCCACACCAGACATGCCTACCCCAAAATCTTACTATCAGGAACAGATGTTATAAAAATCAGGAACAAATTGAAAATTTCAAAAATTTTCAGGAACACTCAACCTTCCTTTTGTGGACACAACCGCGCGTGTGTAGGTTCACACACATACACATTCACACACACAAACACCATAACAATTCTGCAAAACCCCTCTCTTTTAGGCAGAAAAAACAACTTACCTTTATTTAGGCTACACGATGTACATTGCATGTCATGCATGGTTTTCACTGTGCAGACTTCAGAGACCTGTAGTAGGCACTCTTCAGGTCTGCATAGTCCGAGGTCTTCTATTGTTTTCGCCGCTATTTCTTTTATAATGGCTGTCCCCTTACTCCTGCCACACTGAAACTTCTTTGCCACATCAGAGTCTTTAAACATCAGTTTGAACGCTTTTGTAAAAGTATCCAAAACGGTGAAAGGCAGATTCAGTTCAGCAACAAGGTCGACGAGCATAACTTCGGCACGAATCACTTCATCTGTTGATTCTGCTTTGCTGGTCGACGAACTGGTGAAAAATCCAGAAATCTTGCGAGTGTGACCACAAGATATCTCAAAGTCCTTGTGTTTTTTGGATTCGACATGTCGACGACAGTCATCTTGGCCGCCATGCGCGATGGAGAACTCGCACTGGCAAACCGTGCACCAGCAAAAGTTTTTCCCTTTCCGTCCTTCTTGTAAACATGACCACCTCTCACTGTATTGTTTACGAAAGGTTTGCCGACGGCGATCTTGTTTTTTTCGCGGCTGCCGCTGGGGTCCATTTTGAGGTTCATCATCATCTGTCTCGCACACTCGCTTCGCAGTCTTCATGCTAGCCATGTTTGATAGTCGAGCGCGCTTTGTCTGAATCTCGGCTCCGTTCGGTACGTTTCGTCGACGGATATGGCAGTGTGAGCATGCGCACTGCGCTTCAATTCAATCGTCCTAACCGTCATCCGGTTTGTCCCTCTGTGAAAAATTGTCCACTCGTTTGATTTCGTTTTTTGTTTTGTTTTTTTTTTGTTTTTCCGGAACACGCGATCCCTGACCGTAACGTCCGGAACAAACCTCGATTTTTATGTTTTTCCGTAACAAATACGGCTATTCCGGTACGGTAGGCATGTCTGCCACACCAACTGAGTTGAGCTCAACTCATGCGAGGGGGGCGAGCACAGCTGGCCGTTGCTGAGCAAGGGCTTGCCATCACCTCGACAAAACCGCAGCTGAGTTGCGGAGACCCTGGAGAGAATGTGAGGGGGGTGAGCACGGTTTGCCATTGCCGAGCAAGGGCTTGCCATCACCTCAACAGAACCGCAGCTGAGTTGAGGAGACCCCGGAAAGAATGTGAGGGGGGTGAGCATGGCCTGCCGTTGCCAAGCAAGGGCATACTGTCACCTCAACAGAACCACAGCTGAGTTGAAAGAAAGAGAGCAAGAAGGGAGAGAGAGCGTCTGAAGAGGGAGAGGACTTCGGTACGCCATAAAAAGTGCCGGCCTGCAAGTTGGAAAGATCCGACAGACAAAATCTTCTGAACCCTGGCTTTGCCACCCAAACCCTTCATGTACGTTTCTCCCGATAGTGAAAGCGTATGCAAGAACAACAAAATCAGCAGCAACAATCAATCAATTGCGAGAAAAAGTAAAAAATACTTACTACTTGGAGTGCATGAAGCTACCAGGGAATATGGCTGCCGAGAAAAGAAGAATGAACTGCGCATGCGCAAGGCCCCTTCTGGGTTCTTGTCCGTACAGATTTTATTGTGTACAAGGCAGGGAGAGCAAACCGCTATCGCTTATTGCATTAGTGAGCCACGGTATAATATGTGTAATTAAACTTTTTTATTTCTTTCTTCTCTTTTATTTGGGCAGGGTGTGGAAGGGGCAGGTGGGTGTAAAAAAATTCCAACCATAAAAGATCTTGAAACTACGTAAGTTCCCAGCCTGATCTAACCTTTTTTTTTTTTCAATCTTACGAGTTCTGTCTTCCCCCTCATCTCCTGGTCCTTAGGTAGGAAAACCTACCCTGGGATCAGACCCTGGTTGGTCACTGAAGGCAAATGACCCCATTTTCCTCTTTGTCTAAATGTGCACTAAAGTTCTGCGTACGTGTACAAGTTAAAAAATTTTTTTCCACATCTCATTTTCTGTGCCACTGCAGTGGCATTACCCCCATGCCCCTCATTCCACCTTCTTATCCAGTCACATCCTGGCTTCTTATAGCCCCAGCACCAGCAATCCACAGGGAGAGTTAAGGTCAAATCATCATGAAGCACCCCACCAGAAGAGACACTGCACTTTTGCAAAGTCACTTCCATAGTTTTCAGTGGCAACAGAGCCACCATATGCAAGACATCACCAAGCCCCTAATGACAACAGCATGTAATATATCATCCCCTCTACTGCAACACACCTACAGTTTGCTGTGCAAAATCAGTAGCTGAAATTTTTCGTTTGTTACTTCTGTGTTTGTATGGACTTTCGTACATATTCTTCCATACTGCTTTTTCATCCCAATCTCCATCTGGTCATTCCACCCATCCCTTCCCCTCTACTCTCTCTCTCTCACACACATCAATCCCTTTTAGCTGATGAGTTCCAGTTTACTTTTCATCCTTCTCCCATCCATGCACCTCCTCCCCTTTCCTCTCTCTCTCTCCTCTCCGTTTCTGACCTGACCTCATTTCTCCACCCCTATTTCACACGTATCTTATTCTCATGCAGACTGTAGTATACTGTTTTGTGCATTTTCTTTTACGGTCTGCTACAGACACTTATGTTGAAAATCCACTGATTTGCTTTGTATTGTTGTTAAAAAATCATTACTTTGCACCTTGTGTGTGTGTGTGTGTGTGGTGTATGTGTGTGTGTGTGTGTGTGTATGAGAGAGAGAGAGAGAGAGAGAGAGAGAGAGAGAGAGAGAGAGAGAGAGAGAGAGAGAGAGCGTGTGTTTGTGTGTGTGTGTGTGTGTTGTGTTTTGTGTGTGTGTGTGTGTGTGTGTGTGTGTTTTGTGTGTGTGTGTGTGTGTGTGTGTGTGTGTTGCTTTGTTTTATATTAAGCATTTATATTTAAGTAATGCTGCAGCCTGTTTCACTTTAGCCCACAAAAGCTACCAAATTCCAATAACATCAGCCATTTTAAATCGCCTCATGTTGACATAGTAAATTACAGCTTTGAAATCATTTGAGGCTTCCATCACACACACACACACACACACACACACACACACACACACACACACACACACACACACACAAATCAAACAAACTAATGCAACAGTTTCCAGAGTCCATTTATGGAAATCAAAACTTGCTGGAACTTAAGCCTCTGGCATCAAGAATGATGAAATTTTAGTAATCAATACACAATTTTGTATTTGATGAGGCATGGTCATGAGCATAAATTCTATGAGCGTTCAATAAAGCCATTTGCTTCAACTAAGGAAAACAGGTGTCATAGCCATTTGCTTCAAGGAAAACAGGTGTGATTAAGGTTGCCCAATTAACTCTTATATTCTTATCTTTTTTTTACTCATACAAAATCAGTGACAACAAGAAAAAGAAGAGCTTCTATCTTGATCTCAGATACAACAGATATGACAACAGCAAACAAATAAAAAGGAAATGGAACAAATCAAATGCAATAGGTATGACAAAAGCAAACAATTAACAAGATGCAAAGCATATAAACGTACTCCCAGTTTATCCTGAGGTATTCTATAAAGAGGAAAAAATCGTCTTGGGCTGGTGTAACCGTTAGTAATGGCTATTCTGGTAAACATCGGCCATCATCTGTGAACTATAATTAACATACTTACAAATTTTCAGAAAGATCGGCCACGTACTTTGAGATTTTCCATACAGAAGAAAACCATTATGGGCAGTTAGTAACGGCTATAAGGGTAACTTAAACATCGGGCATGATCCGTGACCCATAATGAACATACCCACAAATTTTCAGAAAGATCGGCCACATACTTTCTAAGATATCCCCCCCCCCAAAAAAAAAGAACCGTTATGGGCCGTTATAGCTGTTAGTAACGGCTATAACGGTAAACTAAAACATCAGGCATCATCCAGGACCCATAATGAACATACCTACAAATTTTCAGAAAGATCTGCCAAGTACTTTCTGAGATATTCCATAAAGAAGAAAAACCGTTAGGGGCTGTTATAGCCGTTAGTAACGGCTATAACTGTAAACTAAAACATTGGGCATCATCCGTGACCCATAATGAACATACCTACAAATTTTCAGAAAGATCGGCTACGTACTTTCTGAGATATTCCATAAAAAATAAAAACCGTTATGGGTCGTTATACCATTAGTAACGGCTATAACGGTAAACTAAAACAACGGGCATCATCCCTCGCCCATAATGAACATACCTACAAATTTTCAGAAAGATCGGCCAAGTACTTTCTGAGATATTCCATAAAAAAGAAAAACTGTTATGGGCAGTTATAGCCATTAGTAACAGCTATAACAGTAAACTAAAACATAGGGTATCATCCATGACCCATAATGAACATACCTACAAATTTTCAGAAAGATCGACAAAGTGCTTTCTGAGATATTCCATGAAGAAGAAAAACCGTTATGGGCCGTTAGTAACGGCTATAACGGTAAATTGAAACATCAGGCATCATCTGTAATCCATAGTGAAGGTACCTGCTAATTTTCACAAAGATCGGCCAAGTACTTTCTGAGATATTCCATAAAGAAGAAAAACCGCTACAGCCGTTGGTAACGGTTAGAACGGTAAACTAAACCATCGGGCATCATCCGTGACCCATAATGTACATACCTGGTAATTTTCACAAAGATCGGCGAAGTACTTTCTGAGATATTCCATAAAGAAGAAAAACCGTTACAGCCGTTAGTAACGGCTATAACGGTAAACTAAACCATCGGGCATCATCCGTGACCCATAATGTACATACCTGCTAATTTTCACAAAGATCGGCCAAGTACTTTCTGAGATATTCCATAAAGAAGAAAAAACGTTACACTTACAGCCGTTAGTAACGGCTATAACAGTAAACTAAAACATCGGGCATCATTCATGACTCATAATAAACATACCTGCTAATTTTCACAAAGATCGGCTAAGTACTTTCTGAGATATTCCATAAAGAAGAAAAACGGTTACAGGCCGTTACATCCGTTAGTAACGGCTATAATGCTAAACTAAAATGAACATACCTACAAATTTTCAGAAAGATCCACCCAGTAATTTTGTCTGGAGCGAATGGAACACATTTTGACCACGGACGGACGAACACACACACACACACATACACAGAGCATTTCTTCGTTCGTTCTTCGTTTGGGAGTACAAAAAGGAAACAGAACTAATTATCCTTTCTTTCCAGTCTATGATGGGATCCATTTAAAACTTTCATAAATTCCTGCCAGACAGGGTTTGTAATTTGGAGTTCCTACTTGGTCCTTTCCAGGTGGATGATTTAGCAGTGTGCAACCAGTTCCCTTGAGTTGCTTTACGCACCTAGCATCTTTGTGCTGCTGGCTTATGAGGTCTGAACTGCGGCAGCGATGTCGGCACACAAATACCAAGGCCACAAGTGCTGCAAGGAAGACAGTGGCCAATGCACCAATTGCTATGGCAACCACCAGGTCCATTGTAGTTTCTGGTGCCTCACAGTAAAAGTCTGCACGTCACATACACATTTGCTATAAATGTTCCATTACAAATTCATCCTACGGAAGAAATCATGCAAGTTCGTACATATGTTCGAGTTATAAAATTATGAACAGAGATGCATACATGGGTTTTAAACCCTTTGACTAGTGTCAGCAAGTATGCTCCTCAGTAACAGACTAAACACTCCTGTGACAGGAAATGGCAAGCCCATCTGGTCATTAATTGTAACGGGCTTTGTCATCTCTATCATGGAACAGCATTGTTTTATTCTGATAAAATAAAATCATAAGCTTTAATTTGTGACATGACAACTGATAGCCATTACCATCCACACTCTCTGTCCCACTCTCTCTGTGACAAACTGCAATTGGGGTTAACGCATTTTTCAATGCCTACCTTCACCCCCTTAACCCTCTCTTCCTCCCACTCCCTTTCCTCTGTCTGGCTGGTTGACTGTTGTAGCAAGTCGACACATGTTAAGATGCATAACGCTGATGACAACGGGGCAGACCTTTGACATGACTGTAGCAAGGGCATGGGTGAAACCAGGAAAAACTGAAAAGTAGGAAGGCTGAGGGTCCAGGGTCCAAGCTGAAAGGTTTCTACACCTTAGATAAGTAAAATCTGGGCATTTGGAGACATGCAATCCACAAGACCACCATTAAAACCGGCATTAACGTTACTGATCTGTATGCAGTGGAGTTCTTTTAATTCAAGAAACTGGAGGCATGTAGTCTTGTTTCTTCCAGCAGAAAGTTGAACCTGCAACCCTGTGTCTTGGGGGAAGGGGTGGACTCACTGATTTGACTGCCTGTTCTTGATTGAAAAGTGAGATTTGAGTTAAGCAATATGATAAAGAAAAAAACAAAGGAGGGAGAGATCAATCATTAAATGCTGGTGATTAACGACATATCAGTCCTGAACACATTGGTAAATTGAGACAAGGTTAGGACAACTATCAAATGAAGAAAAAAACTACAACATGTGCAACAGTCAACAAATCGGAGAAAGTGGAACAGAGCATAAGCCTCAGTGGTGTGAACAGCCAGGTATTGTCTGCTAGAGACAGAAGGCATGCTATGCTGCTTTAACGAAGAGAATTAGCCTGGCAGAGCTATTCACCAGTTAGCAGCAAGAGTATGACATGGCACAGCAAACCAAACC
This sequence comes from Conus ventricosus, assembly GCA_018398815.1. Classification (NCBI taxonomy): domain Eukaryota; kingdom Metazoa; phylum Mollusca; class Gastropoda; order Neogastropoda; family Conidae; genus Conus; species Conus ventricosus. The sequence goes on along the minus strand of CM031597.1, from coordinate 58,843,689 downwards.
AAAACATTATTCCAAAGTAAATGAACCTAAGCAAGTTTTTCCATTGACATTTTGTAAATTTTGCTCCAGAGACTTCAAAATTCAAACCATACATGTAAACCAACCAAAACAATCCAACAGTTTACAGCACAGAGTGAGAAAACGTACAGATGAAGTTTTCATATTTTAATAGACTTTGTATGACATGAAATCTGAATCATTAACACTATTTCAACATGCACAGTCATGGCTTTATAAGATGAAGTATTCATATTGTATGACATGAAATCTGAATCATTAACACTATTTCAACATGCACAGTCATGGCTTTATATGTCTGAAGAAAAATTACCAATTTATAGATCTCTTCAGAGTCTCCCCCTTCGCTTATCAATTAAGGCTGGAGCAATGACAGAAGACAAGCGAAAAACCTTTGTGCCAGCACTGAGACTTGAGGTAGTGTGCCAAAAAAAAGTACAGAAACTACTTAAAGCTGACTACAGATCTTGATTATTACAAAAAGGACATTTTCTAACACTGATGACTTTTTAAAAATCAGCTGTGACCATGCACAGCAAAACCAGTTCTACTAGCTACTGAAGCAGTTTTGTATTGGATCACATGTGCAGTTCATTACTTTAAAAAAAAAAAAATCTAATACTCAGCACTTCACCAGTAGCACAAGAGAGATTTAAAAAATGCAGAACCGACTTTTATTTGTTACTTGGAAGCAGTGCTGATCTACTTGTGTGTGTGTGTGTGTGTGTGTGTGTGTGTGTGTGTGTGTGTGTGTGTGTGTGTGTGTGTGTGTATGTGTGTGTGTGTATCTGTGCTGTGTGAGCACACGCATGCATGTGTTTGTGTGAGTGTGTGTCTGTATGTACAAGTTTGTGAATGTACTTGTGAGTGCACACACTGCAGACAGACAGTGAAAAGCCCTCTACATTGATTTTTCTTTTTGTTTAATTAAAGGTGCTTCAAACACACAGGAGTAGGATCAGCAGTTGATTTTAGGTGCCTGGGAAAAAATTAAAATAACAAGTCTTCATATCTAAAGCTGACATTTTAACATAAAAATCATACATAAGCGTTCAGTATACATTTTCTGATTTTGATTTTCTTTTAAAAAGGAAACAAAAAGCATTTGAAGGAATACCTGTGTGTGTGTGATGTCATTAACAGCCATCACCATCTACCTTATCACTCCCTCGGTCTCTTTTTTCTCTCTCTCTCATACACACACACACACACACACACACACACACACACACACACACACACACACACTCTCTCCCGCCCCTTAGTATGATCAGTTTACATTATTTATCAATGTCAAACTTCACCCCATCTTTTCTCACTCCTTTCCCCCTGTCTGCCTGCGTTATGTCAAGCTTCACCCCCAAACCCCTTCTCCTCTCACTCCCTTCCCTATGTCTCTCTGCCTATGTTCCAAGCCGACAATAAGATAAGGCATGGCTCTGACAACAATATTACAGTGAATTTTCATTTGACTGTAGCGAAGATTGTGGACATCCCTCCTCTTCTTCCCTGTAGTGCTGTTAACACTTGTGTTGTAGATGAGCATGAGTATTTCCACTGCCTTGGAGGCTACTAAAAAGGACATAAGCAGTCCTGTTGCTCCCTCAACCATTTTGTGAACCCAAGAGTGTCTTGTAGGTGGTGGACAGTGTGACGTTGTTCATAAGTATACAGGCTGAGAACTGCCAACATCTTAGGAGATCGTCAACTCCAATCCCAACTGCATTATGTGACACTGCATATATATTGGGAAATGACTATCTCCTTTCAGGGACAAACACCACCACTACCACTTACCCCTTTCCAGAGTAATTTGACTGATAACCTGTCTATCAGATATGCATCAGAGGCGTGATGGGTAGCTTAACCCACTAAAAAGAGAAATCAAGTCCTATGATTTCACTGATCTACCACAGATCGTAAGACTGAACATAGCTTTCAGTGTGTAAGATTCAACACCAGTGTATGCCAGAGAGGGAAATATTCATCTCTCCTACTCTGAGATCCTTTGTCAAGTTTCACTGATCATCCCAGAAAGAATGTAAGTAAAAGTTTACTGTTAGTTTCCAAAGTCTTGAGACTATGCATTGTTCGCATTTAATGACTTTATGCCTTATATTTTAATACAATAATGTTATGCCAAGACTTGGTAAAATCCGTTAAGATGATTCATGAATACTGTTGATTGTCAATGCTTTGTAGTATGTGATAAATACTTCTGTTTGCCTTAATTGTATGCAAATAAAAATTACACAACCTGATTATCAGACTACCTTGAAGAGTCATTTCCCTTCCATTACTTAAGTTTTTTACTGTCTCATGCTACATATCAAAATCCACTTCAAATCCGAGTGAAGAACAGAAGTGGAAATTTTTAGGTGATCATACATAGCCGAGACCTCACACATCATTCAAATCAGAGGGCTTGTCAAGCCAGAATCTTAACCATCTACAAACCAGGTTCTGTAATTTATACATACCGTGGGACCCTGGCCCAGCACAGGATCAAGAATGCAGGCTCTGACACGGCCACATGGACAACTGACAAACCAGCAGGCCTACAAAAAATTGAGAGAAATCAGTGTACCTCTCCTAAGGACATCCCTACTACAAGATAAGTGTACCTACTGGATTACAACTAAGATTGTGCACAATCACATTTGTTGCAGCTTCAACTATCTCTGTATTATGATTCTAATGATACAGAAAGTATCAAAAACAAAGAATGTTTGGTGTAGGAAAAAAACCAACAAAAAACCAATCGGCAGTGGCTGCCTAAATCATCAACTATTGAAATGGAGCTTCTTAATTATTCACTGAACTTTCCATCATTAGATTATATTCCCTGTGTCTATGCATCTACTGCCAATACCAATTGAAACAGCGCTTTGTCAAATCACTTTAAATAAAACCACATACAAAAAAAAAAAAAAAAGGTTGCTTAAATTTCAATTCATAAAAGTTTTGAGAAAAGTCGAGTTTTTCACATTCCCGTGAACATTACACTATCAATAATTTATCATCAATAAATATTGCATTTTTCAGCTAAAAACGATAGGCCAAGAATTTGCCTAATTAGTCTCAGATGTTATTTCTCTGAATTTCTCACACACACACACCCATTCAAAACATCTAATGATTTCCTTTTGAACTTTATTGTTAACAGAGTGTTTTCTTGAAACAAATATGGACTACTGCTGATTTAGGGTTTGTTTCGTTGGTATGAGGCCTTTTTCTGTTTGTTTTTGTTTTTCATGTTGTCTGATCTTCAGTGCCACTTCAGTGGCACAACACCAACAATGTTCATTGCGTCTCCCCATCCACAGCCACACTCTGCCTTGTCCCACCACAGCCCAAGCACCTGCATTCTAGGAGGAGCAGTCATCATGTGGCAACTCACCATTGGAGACACTGAACTATCACCGAGTCAATTCAGTGGTGTTCAGTGGTGCCTGTTCTGGTCAAACACATGCATACATCACATGTATGCATGAACTTACTGATACCAGTGACCTCCACATGAACTAATCATGGGCTTAGGTGTGGACAGAAAATTGAGATCGAGACTAGGGCATCAAGTGCCTCAGAATTTCCGACTTGTTCATGCTGACTGACAACATTGAATGAAAATGACAATGATGATATGGTGTTTAGTTCCGGTCTAAGACTGCATGATAGGGCTGTATTCTATATGCTTGTTTTCAAGATATATCCTGGCATCAACCAGGCTAAAGAGACACCGACACCTGCAGTGTTGGTCAGGAAATATCAACACTATCTGAGATGCATATATGATCAAGTGGATGGAACTCTGACCATGTGGACTCAATCTGCCAAACTGAAACCATCGCACACTTAACTTTGGGTAGGCGCTATAAAAACAACAACACACAAATAAATAACGCTGACAGTATTTGAACAAACGACCTTCCGGCCTGAAATCCAGGACGTTACCCACAGCACAACGGTAGCTGAGCGAAGTCATATTGGCCGCATTCTTTCTTTTTTTGTTGTTTTCTTAAAGAAATCATTTTGCGTTTGATCTTTGACGGCAAGTAAACACGGTATATATTGAAATCATATGTAATGGCAAGCGACTCGTTTGTCGAGAGATGGGTCCCTGAATAAATTCTGGTTTTGCCCAGTACTGCATCACCGAGTGTTCTCTTCGGGAAAACTTTTTTTGTCGGTTTCAGAAAGACCTACACCTTCCGCTGTTTGGGACATTGTCTTCGTGAGTTTTAAAGTTTGTATGCACGGTCCTGAGATATCCGACACTGATCATCACATAACCATGGCATTTGGATCCACATAACTACTACGAGGTTGTGGAAGCTGTGAGTAAAATTACTCGGGGTTTTTAAATAAAGTTTTCACTCTCAGGCATCACGCCAAGCAGCAATTCAGAGAAAGGTACAGGATGCGAAAAACATGTCAAACAAATCAGCATTAATAAATGACAGTTGAAACAAACAAAACACACGCACGATATGTATTTTTTTTAAAAAGAAAAGAAAAGAAAGAAGAAAAATTCCCAAAGCTAACCACTCTATTAGAACGATTAAACCCCAAACAAAGCATTTGTGGTACAAAATGGCGTCTGAAACTACTCTCTATATCTTGATCTTCAATAATCATTACATTATCAATAATTTTTCCCTTTAGTTTCGAATGTTGATATCTAGTCAAAGCAGATATTTCAGTACATGAGATTCTCTTCGTTTGCATTCTTGACTATACATGGCTAAATGGTAAACAAAAATATTCAATACGTTTTGAGAGTCTGAGTTGACCTCACTGGGTCAAACCTCATGTTGTTCAGGTAGGCTACAGCATAAAGCGTCAGTGCTGTCACATTTGTATGTAAGATTTATTTCCCTTGTTTGTTATTTATTTGATTTGTGATTGGTTGTAAGGAAAGACGGCGCAACCAAACTGATTAATAACGACCACGTCTAAATTCATATTGTTTTCTTTCTTTCATATGGAATGAAAAATAGAGAAAGAAATATACCATATCATACCATACCATACTGCTACTGACTGGATTAGGCTTTTCAGCCTTTAGTAGTAGTAGTAGTAGTAGTAGTAGAGGGCTGGCTTGTAGCCTAGGCCTTTCGGCCTTTTTACGCCCCTTCTTTTGTTATCATATTTGTTTTGTTTTGTTTTTCTAGGTCTACGGCATGCTTATTCAATCCCTATTAGCAAAAATTGCTTCAATCTATTTCCATAAATAAAATTTTGAAATCTGTGTTGTTATCCAGAAAATTCTTGAATTTATTAATATCATTAGTAAATTTAATTTCAACAGGTATTGAGTTCCACAATTTAACAACTCTGTTAGAGAAACTGAATGCTCGTTTGTTAGTAGTTCTATGTTTAACAAAAAGTTTACCTTGTGCATTTCTTGTCATACTAACTGGTGAGAAGGAAAAAAATGTTTCAATTGATACATTGTCCAAACCATTCATTATTTTATACACTTGTATTAAATCCCCCCTTAACCTTCTACCCTTAAGAGAGTGTAACTGTAAAAACTGGAGCCGTTCCTCATAAGACATATTTTTGCATTCTACCAGTAATCTAGTTCCTCTTCTTTGTACATTTTCTATCATTTTTGATTGCCTCTTCAAATATGGATTCCAAACTACATTGGCATATTCTAGTTTGGTATTTTTCACAAAACTGGTAAATCCTACAATGTAGGCCTAAACTTCTTGCGTGGGAGATGATAGCGCAGCAATCTGAAAGTCTATCTGATCGAGTATCTACGGTCTGCCCAATGGCTATCCAGACTGGCCTTAAAGCTAGCGAGAGATTGCGCATTAACCACTTTTTCTGGGAGCGCGTTCCAGGGATTCACCACTCTATAGGCGAAATAGTGCTGGCGCAGTGAACTGTTGCAAATCCTTTTCCTGAGCTTTAGATTATGCCCACGGGTCTGCTTAACACTGTTTTCCATCATAAGAGGACTCTTCGCGTTGTATAGCCCATGAGTGAACTTATAGTATAGTATTAAGAGCGACTGAGGCTCTACTTTTAAAGAGCCTAGCTATTCGTCTATCTAATTCTAACTTTGATTTTTTAGCATTGCGTGTAAGCTCAGTTTTTCAGAAGTCATTCTTGGCAAGTAGGGTTATAAGTTTCAATCATGTTACCCCTCCGGTACTGCATGCTGGGGATCTTCATTCTGGCAAGTTGCTCTTCATAGGGACAGTCAACCAGACCAGGAACCATCTTTGTTGCTCGCCTGAGAACACCCTCAATGAGGTCCTTATCTTTCTGATATCGTGGTGACCACACACTGTTGGCAAACTCCAGGTGAGGGTACATCAGTGCAACGAAGAGCTGTCGCATGGTCTCGATGTCGAGGTACTAGTACGAGCGCCTGACCAGCCCTAAAATTCTGTTGGCTTTGTTAACCTGCATCTCGACATGCCGGCTAAATTTGAGTTCCTGATCTACCAATACACCTAGGTCTTTCTCTTCCTTTGATGACTCCAGTATCACTCTCTCTCTCTTCGCTGTTGTGTGGTTTCATGCTATTGGTGTTACTGCGTCCGAGGTGTAGAACCTTACATTTTGTCGCATTGAACTGCAGCTGCTAACAATCTGCCCAGTTGACGAGGTTATCTAAACCCTGTTGAATCATGTCCCTCTTGTTTTGTTCCTCTACTGTGTCAAACACTTTTGTATCATATGCGTACATCTGACATATGCAGTTCACCACCTCTGGAATATCATTGATTAATACCACAAACAGCAATGGCCCCAAGACGCTACCTTGAGGGACTCCACTTAACACTTGCTTCCAACTGGAGAAACTCCCTGTGACCCCAACCCTTTGTCTTCTGCCTACCAAAAAGTCTGTAATCCAGGACAAAACCTGTGAAGTGACTCCGTAAGATTCAAGCTTGGAGATTAACCGTTGGTGGGGCACAGAATCAAATGCTTTAGTGAAATCCAAGTAGACTACATCTACAGGTTTCCCCTCATCTAATGATTCAGTCCATGCGTCCAGCACGCTCAGAAGGTTTGTAACACAAGATCTCTGGCTGATGAAACCATGCTGGCATGGCACAAGAAAGTTGTTGACTTCCATGTGGGTTATCACTTTGTCCCTAATGATGGACTCCATAACTTTGCAGACTGTGCTTGTCAAACTCACTGATCTGTAGTTGCAGGGCTGGCTCCGATCTCCTTTTTTGAATAAGGGAGTGACGTTCGCCTCCTTCCATTCTTCTGGCAACGTTCCTCCTTCTTCTGACCATAAAAATAATAGAAAGTGGCTCTGCCAACTCCTCGGCAAATTCCTTCAGAACACGTGAATGAACACTATCGGTGCTGGGAGACTAGGGTTCAACTGCTTAATGAAGTTTCTTCAGCACCTCCTCTTTGGAAAAGCTGATCCTTTTTAACTTTTCTGAATACTCTTTTTCCTTACATGATGACATCTGGTTTAGTCTCTCCTGTGTAAAACGCTACAGAAAAATATGTTCAAGCATTCAGCCTTATCCTCATTATTGGTTACTGTCCTATCTCTTTCGTCTACAAGATCTGCAACACCTTGCTTTGTCTTCAATTTACTGTTAGCGTAAGCATAGAAAGCCTTAGGATTTTTCTTTGCGTCCTTGGCAACATGTCTTTCAAAGTTCCAAACAGCTTTTCTACATGCTCCTTAGGCCTGATTCCATACTTTTGCATAGGCCTGGTAATCCTTGCCTTCTCTAGTCTCCATGTGCCTCTTGAAACATTCCCTTTTGTTCTTAAGCTTATGGAGTGCCTTCTCATCCCACCACAGTGGTTTTCTTTTTTGGTGGGGCGAATGTGTGCTGTGTCTGGTTGCGGAATTTCATCAGGAAATGAGCAAAGAGTAAGCGTTCATGCTTTTCCAGGTGCTTCCAGCCAGTTTAGGCGATTGTGGATAAATGTTGTCACCACAACGAGCAAAGATTTTGTTCTTCGGGACAGTTATCATGGCATTTGCTGTCGTCACTTTGAAGAGCAGTTTCCAAGACCAACATACCTGGAAGGTAAAGGTGGAAGCTGGAATTCGGGTCCGAAGACAGCTGGAAGAGGATGCTGTGCCAACTATTATAACAGAAAAATGTATTAAAGGACTCTCTGTTCATTCGCCGGCTGCAAGTGCAAGCCTCAAACGCAACAGTGACACGGATTCTGTCAGGAGCAAGAGAGCCAAACTCAGAGACGTAAAGAAGGTAAGGTTTGTGGAATGAGTGGTTGATCTTTTTGTGTTTCATTTCATTCTCAGTGCATGGTTGGTTGTAAAGATAGTTGTTGGTTTTTGTAGAGTGTTGGCATCAAACTGAAACATACATTGTTACTTTCAGTCACACATGCCAGAGTCATAGTGGCAGGCAGTCAGTCACATTGCCTGCTGTCACTGAAACTGTTGCATGTTTGTGATTATTTTTTTTCCCCTGCTGTTGCTGTTTCCAACAAAACTGAAGGTATGATTCTTATTAACAAGAAAGTGTCCATGTCCACAAACAACAGCTTGTTGGACTCCAGTGAATAATAATTTGGATTTTTATTTTTCAGGACATTGCTGAACATCAGGCACCCCTGCAAGTTCAAGTTTCCGCCCAACAACCATATGCTTTAGTAAGTGAATTATTCATCAGTATTTGGATACAGGATGGTGACAGTGTGCATTTTAAGATATATGCAGGTGTGGTATGTCTGTATGCTTTAAACTGCCCTGGTGAGTAAGAGAATAATGAGCTTAGATCTGCAGCTTAGATCTGTCACGCATCAGTTTTTAAAATAACAGCCAGAATCTTTGACTGCAATATATTGTAAAAGACCCCTCAGATTCTAATTGTCATTGTGGAACTTCAGAATTTAAGTGGAGGGAGTGAGATTGAAAATGAAGAATGTAAAAAAAAGTGGGGGGGGGGGGGGGGGGGGGGGGGGGGGGACTGAAAGTGAACAGCTATTAAAAAGATTTCTACAGCAGGGAAGAGAATTAGTGTGATGATGCAGTAGCTGACAAACACCTGTTCAAAGGAAAAGGCATTATCTGATAGATCTAAACAACTGAAGGAAAATGTGGTGTATCACATAATCATTTTAAAGTTATTTACATACTACGGTAATGTGTGTGTGTGTGTGTGTGTGTGTGTGTGTGTGTGTGTGTGTGAACAGATGTATGTATGTGCATGTGTATATCATGTACTATCTGTGTCGTGCGTATGTGTGTACATGTACATAATATGGTCAACCTGTAAAATGTCAAACTGCCTGGAAAGAAACACAAGCGTCTGATGGCGAGGGAGGTGGTACTGTACAAGGAGCTGTAGGCTCAAACTGGTACGGCTGAACTCCATACACTTCAGTAAATTTCAAGTTCGATGTCCTCTTCGTTGGAACTTGACTCGTAGCTGGGAGCATCTGCCATTATCGCCGGAAAATAGTTGAGTTTTACGTCCTCATAGCGAAAGCTTTTAGGGACATGTCTTTCATTCAGAAAATAGTTGAGTTTTTACGTCCTCATAGCAAAAGCTTTAGATCTTTCATTCACGGTAGTCTTGGCATTTATACGTCACTTGCGGAATCCCCTACTCTCGTCTCTTGCCGTAGGCTTACTGTGCTCGGCAATCTCCGTGGTGAGTCACGATTTGGCTACTTGCACGACCCGAAACAGGGATAGCAGTGAGTTCCAGAAGAAAAGTAACACGTACATCGAAACACGCTCGATCATACTTTTGAACAAACCAAACATGCTATTTAGGGGTGAGGACCTCTTTAACAAACAAAGGGCAGCTTGCGACTGAGTTTAGACACTTTTTCTTAAAATTTTGACACAGCCTTTAACAAAAACAAAAACTGCCATCACTTCACGCATGCGTATCCCAATCACGACATGATGTCAGAAATGGATCCTGTGACAGCTGATCAACACTTTCAATTTTGAAATGAAATTGTACACTGATCAACGTAACAGACGCTCATGGTTGCCAAGAATAACAACTGACGAACGAAGATGACAAGCGAAGAAGATCACTGGACAGAAATAAGGGAATCAAGAAGGAGAAAAACGACATGCCACGTTCCTCAACCAAAGAAATTATCCTTGAATAATGGGTCTTCCATCAAGGATTGGAAAAGATTCCAGAGATCGTGGAAGAACTATGAAATTGCAACAAGATTACAGCAAGAAACTCCAGATGTGCCTTGTTTTTGTTTTGCATTGGAGAAGAAGCAGCTGAGTTAATGGATGGACTTTTATTTGCAGAAGGAGAAAACGACAACATTTACATTATACAAAAGTTCGGAGATTTTGGTGGTGGTGGTGAAACCAGTGAAGTGTACGAAGTTTATTTGTTCAACAAACGAACACATTACAGTTCAGAAATTGTGGAAGTGTACATTGCTGAACTGTGAAAACTTGAAAAAACTTGTAACTTTGGTGATCTAGAGGATAGAATGGTAAGAGATAGAGTAGCTGTTGGTGTTAAACAGGATGATGTTAGATAGAAATTGCTTGACGTCTAACATCAAAAAAATAATTGAAATTTGCAGGGCACATGAAAGCTCTACATCAAAAGTGCAAATCATGGCAAAATCAGATTAAAAAAAAAAGTAAAATGAAATCCCATAGTTACAAAAGCAGTCACACAAGTACAAGGAAGACAGAGTATTATGACAAAAGAAAGGAAAAAGATGACAGGGAAATGAAGTATACAAGATATGGATACACTCATGATCGAAGAAAATGTCCAGCATTTGGTAAAAAATGTACACTGTGTTTAAAATACAATCAATTCAAGCAATGCTGTAAAGTAGAAAGAAAAAAGTACACAGCAAGCATGGTGATAGGTCAAACACTTACACAGAGTTTGAGTATGACACAGATTCAGAAAGTGAAGTCAGTGGACTTAGACTAGATGCTCCCACGTCTTACGTCGCATGAGGTAGTCAAGGCGCTCCACTGTGCACGGTCGTCAGCTAGTTTGCTGATGTCACTCCATCTTCTGTCAACGAGTCTGAGGTCTCTCTCCACTGTCTGTCGCCAGCTGGGTCGTCCTCTTTTCCTCTGGCCTGCTGGGGTCCATTTAATGGCCTGGTTTGCAGGTCTTGAAGAGGGTAATCTCAAGACATGACCCAGCCAGTGGAGGCGCCGTCTGCAGACGATGGTTCACACGGGGAGCTGTTTGGACCTCTCCCTGAGGTCTTCATTTGGTGTAAAATCTACACCATTTGATTCCCAAGATCTTACGTAGGCACTTAGAATCAAAAGCGTCGAGTTTCTTCTCCTGGGTGGTCTTCAGTTGCCAGGTTCCACAGCCATATAACAGCGTTGAAATGACACTGGAGTTATACAATTTCAGTTTGATTCCAAGGGAGAATTTCTTGCTGCTCCATATTTTGTTCAGCTGATTGAATGCTGATGTTGCCTTCCCAATACGACACTTCAGTTCGTGGTCGAGGTCACTGGCGTTGTTGATGGAGCTGCCAAGGTATGTGAAGTTCTCTACTTCTTCCACTTGTTTTTAGTCGATGAGAACGTCTGTTTCCCTTGGTGTTTACCGGTAAGCATGTATTTAGTCTTTTTGGCACTGATAATGAGGCCAATGTTGCCTGCAAACTTGCTGATATTGTCTACAAGCACCTGCAGATCTTGAGTGGTGCTTGCAAGAGCGGCAATATCATCGGCAAAACCCAGGCCTGAAAGGCTGTTTCCTTCTGTCCACTTGATTCCCTTTCCTTGGGTTGCATGTTTCAAAACCCGGTCAATGGCAAGTGCAAAGAGGAGAGGGGAGAGGATACAACCTTGCCTTACTCTGGTGACAACTTCAAAAAGGACACTGTAGCCATCTTCCGTCCTGACTCTACACTTGGAGTTTATGTAAATCTGCTCTATGGCCGACACAACGTTCTCTGGGATGCCATAGGTTTTCATGATTTTCCACTATGATGGTCTGTGGACACTGTCAAATGCTTTGGTGAAGTCAATGAAGCTGATGGCCAGGGGTACTTGGTGCTCTCCACACTTCTGTCCGTCTTAGTGTGAAGATCTGTTCCACACAGGATCGTTATGGGCGGAAGCCTGCTTGTTCCCTGAGCTCATTGTCCACTACGTCGCCAGTCGGTTGAAGATGACCTGGCAGTACACTTTCCCTGGTATTGACAGTAGAGTAACTCCTGTCCAGTTGTCGCACTCTGAGAGGTTGCCTTTTTGGGGAATACAGACGACTGCGCCATTCTTCCAAACGTCTGGGACGGCACCGGAGATCCAAAGCTGGTTTACAGAGACTGCGCATCCACGAGACGATGCAGTTAACCCCACTTTTAAGCATTTCCGCTGTTATTCCATCGAACCCAGGGGACGTATTGTTCTCTTTAATGTCTTGATGGCTGTTCTGATCTCCTCTTCAGTGAAGTTATCGGTGTTGATTGGGAGCAGGAGGGATGGGTCATCCGCCTCAGCTGGTGTCGGCGGCTTGGGTACGTTAAGAACTTCTTTGAAGTGCTCGGCCCATCTTGCAAGTTTTTCCTCACCTCTTGACAGAAGTGTGCCATCTTTTTGCCTTCACAGGTCCAGAGCCAGTCCTCACAGTACCAGTTATCATGTTTACGATCTGGTAGACAGTGCTCATGTTGTTGCGCTTGGCATTTTCTTTGGCATCTTTTGCTTGCTTGTCCAGCCAATCCCTTTTATCTTTCTGGGCATTTCGCTTGTCTGTCCTTCTCGATGTGTTCCTGGTAGTACGCTGCTTGGTCTGAGGAGCAGTTGTGTCTCTTCTGGTGGTGTTCTTTCCTCTCTGCTATCAATTCCATGTGTCATCACTGATCCAGAATTCCTGCAGTGGCTTCTTAAACCCTAGGATTTCTTTTCCAGCTGTTGCCATGGCATCCTTCATCTCCTACCACCATTCTGTCGATCCTGGCATTGTATCAGTTAGGACTGAATACTTTTGCCCAGGAAAACTTGGAACTGGGCCTCTGTGGTGGGGTTCTCAACTTGCTTGTATTGTATCTCTTGGACGGAGTCTCTTTCTTCTTTCTTCTCTTCAGCTTGATCTTCAGCTTTGCTACCACCACATGATGGTCACTGCTAACGTCTGCTCCACAGTACACGCGTACATCTTGCAGACATGGGGTTCTCCACCTTGGCCCAGTCGCGATGTGATCGACTTGAGTGTGAGTCCTGTGATCATTTGATAACCATGTGATCTTGTGAATATCATTATGCTGGAATAGTGACGACCTAATTTTCATGGTGTTCATTGCACAGAACTGCAGGAAGCGTTCACCATTATCAGTTCTCTTGCCATACCCATGTGGACCAAGGACATGCTCAAAGCCAGACCGATCCTCCCCAATTTATGCATTCAAGTCGCCCATAATCAACAAGATATCATGGCATGGTACTTTTTCAACCAAGTCTTGAAGCTGCTGGTAGAAGGTGTCTTTGTCTGCGTCATCGTGGTCATTGGTTGGGGCGTAGCACTGGATGATGGTGACCTTGGCGTGTGACGTGACGAATCGTGCTGTCAGGAGGCGCTCGTTCACTGGTGTCCATTCCTCAAGTGCACTGCCTGCTTGTCTGTCAAGGATACGAGCTACGCCGTCACGGTAGATGTTGTCATGACGACCTGAAAACAGGATGCTCATGGCTTCTGATGTAAATTTCCCTGACTGTCCAATGAGTTTCGCTAAGACCTAGGATGTTGACTTTGTAAACCTTCATTTCCTTGATGACTTGTGCCAACTTGGATGACTGGAACAAAGTTCTTACATTCCAATATCCAATACGTGTAACCATTTTTGCAGTTAGGACTCGAGGTATCGGGGCGCCAGCTTCCTGGGAGAGGCTTTCACTGGCGTCCGTCATTCTGTCTCCGGTTGGAGTCGACTGTTGTCTTGGCTGCATTGACAATGAAGCGCTTTGAACCTCATGTGTTTTACAGAAACAGGGTGCTAGCCTGAAGCCAAACCTCCTTGCAGTTATTGAAAGAGACTGTAGAAGGCAATCGTCTCTGAAAGACCAACAGCCGGTGTCCACTTACTAAACAGTGGTTCGCCTTTGGACCGTACCGTGGCCGTTAAGCTTCTCTTGGAAACACCTCCGCCCTAGCCGGTGTTTCCACAAGGGAAGTCGTATGCCTAGTGGAAGTGTGGTTTAAAAAAAAACAACAACAAAAAAACAACAACCAAGGGCATAAATTGAAGGAAAAGAATTATTTGTCACTGGAAGTGTTCATAATCAAAACAATAAATCTAAAGTAGGCATACATCATTCCATTGAAGACATACAAAAGATTTGACACAAAACCTGTAATAGAAAAGACCAAAACAAAACTGACCAGTTACACAAGTGAAACACTAAAAACTGTTGGCACTTGCAAGCTTGATGTGATGGGTAAAGATCTGAAATTCTTTGTCGTAGAGGCAAACCAATCACCACTCTTAGGTCTGGAATCAATTGAAGAATTGAATATAATTCAAATCTTGAGTGTAGATGAAGATAAGATATACTCAGAATATCCTGAAGTATTCCAGGAATTTGGGTGTCTAAATAAAACACATCATATTGAGGTGGATCCAAATGTCAAACCTGTCAAAAAGCCACCAAGAAAAGTTCCGTATGTAATAAAAGGCAAATCAAAGAAGAACTGGACAGAATGGAAAAGCTACGTGTGATAGAAAAACAAGAAGGACCAACAGACTGTGTCAGTAGTATGGTAGTTGTAGAAAAGCCAGACAAAACTTTGAGGATGTGTATGGATCCCAAAGATTTGAACAAGGTCATTAATTAAAAGAGCATTTTGCCATGCCTACTGTTGAAGAAGTTATAGCACCACTTGATGGAGCTGAATTCTTCTTAGATGCAACGATCGATTTCATCAAGATGAGAAAAGTTCAAAATTATGCTTTTTTTTTTTTGCCCCCCCCCCCCCCCCCCCCCCCCCCCCCCCCTTGCTTATGACAATGATCATTATCCAATAGTATTGTTGGCTTTTCCAGTAATGCTGTTGGCATGAACGCTTACGACAATGTTCATCATCCAGTAGTTGGCGTTTTCAATAATACTGTTGGCATGAGTTACACGTACGCATATGCAGAGAGAGATGAGCTTTCCCTCCCCTCCTCTCCTTCTCTCCCCCCCCCCCCCCCCCTGCTCTCTCTCTCCACCATCCCCCACCCCCGTGCCCCTCTTCCTCTTTACTGTTTTTCCACTTCCCCCCAATCCTCCTTTTATCATTATCAACACAAAAACATCCCCACATATAGCATATTATTATGACCACCACCCACTAGTTCTGCTTGATGGGTACCCGCCCCCCCCCCCCCTTTGTGTGTGTGTGTGTGTGTGTGTGTGTGTGTGTGTGTGTGTGTGTGTGTGTGTGTGTGTGAGTATAATAGAATATTAGAATAATTACAAAAACAACCCCCCCAACCCTCCCCCCGCCCCTCTTTTTGTACTCCCTGTTCTTAAAGAACAGGGAGTACTTTAGAATGGGAACGAAGAAATGCTGTCTGTGTGTGTGTGTGTGTGTGTGTGTGTGTCTGTCTGTCTGTGTGTCCGTGGTCAAAATGTGTTCCACTCGCTCCAGACAAAACTACTGGGTCGATCTTTCTGAAAATTTGTAGGTATGTTCATTATGGGTCAAGGATGATGCCCGACGTTTTAGTTTACCGTTACAGCCGTTACTAACGGCTGTAACGGCCTGTAACGGTTTTTCTTCTTTATAGAATATCTCAGAAAGCACTTGGCCGATCTTTCTGAAAATTAGCAGGTATGTTCATTATGGGTCACAGATGATGCCCGATGTTTCAGTTTACCCCGTTATAGCCGTTACTAACGGCTGTAACAGCCTGTAACGGTTTTTCTTCTTTTTAGAATATATTAAAAAGTACTTGGCCGATCTTTCTGAAAATTTGCAGATATGTTCCTTATGGGACGGCTGTAACGGCCTGTAACGCTTATTCTTCTTTATGGAATATCTCCGAAAGTACTTGGCTGATCTTTGTGAAAAGTAGCAGGTATGTTCATTATGGGTCACGGATGATGCCCAATGTTTTAGTTTACCCCGTTACAGCCGTTACTAAAGGCTGTAACAGCCTATAACAGTTTTTCTTCTTTATAGAATATCTAAAAAAATACTAGGCCGATCTTTCAGAAAATTTGTAGGCATGTTCATTATGGGCCACGAATAATGCCTGATGTTTTAGTTTACCGTTATAGCCGTTACTAACGGCTGTAACGCCCTGTAACGCTTTTTCTTCTTTATACAATATCTCAGAAAGCACGTGGCCGATCTTTCTGAAAATGTGTAGGTATGTTCATTATAGGTCACGGATGATGCCCGATGTTTTAGTTTACCGTTACAGCCGTTACTTACGGCTGTAACGGCATGTAACGCTTTTTCTTCTTTATGGAATATCTCAGAAAGTACGTGGCTGATCTTTGTGAAAATTAGCAGGTATGTTCATTATGGGTCACGAATGATGCCCGATGTTTTTGCTTACCCCGTTATAGCCGTTACAGCCGTTACTAACGTCTGTAACGGCCTGTAACGGTTTTTTCTTCTTTATAGAATACCTCAGAAAGCACTTGGGCGATCTTTCTGAAAATTTGTAGTTATGTTCATTATGGGTCACGAATAATGCCGAATGTTTCAGTTTACCGCTATAGCCGTTACTGACGGCTGTAACGGCCTGTAACGGTTGTTTTTCTTCATGGAATATCTCAGAAATTACTTGGCCGATCTTTGTGAAAATTAGCAGGTATGTTCATTATGGATCAAGGATGATGCCTGATGTTTTAGTTTACCGTTATAGCCATTACTAAAGGCTGTAACGGCCTGTAAAGTTTTTTTTTTTCCTTTATGGAATATCTCAGAAAGTACTTGGCCGATCTTTGTGAACATTAGCAGGTGTGTTCACTATGGGTTACGGATGATGCCCGATGTTTTAGTTTACCGTTATAGCCGTTACTAACGGCTGTAACGGCCTGTAACGCTTTTCTTCTTTATGGAATATCTCAGAAAGCACTTGTCCGATCTTTGTGAAAATTAGCAGGTATCTTTATTATGGGTTACGGATGATGCCCGATGTTTTAGTTTACCGTTATAGCCGTTACTAACGGTTGTAACGGCCTGTAACGGTTTTTCTTCTTTATGGAATATCTCAGAAAGTACGTGGCCGATATTTCTGAAAATTTGTAGATATGTTCATTATGGGTCACGGATGATGCCCGATGTTTAAGTTTACCGTTATAGCCGTTACTAACGGCCCATAATGGTTTTCTTCTTTATGGAAAATATTAGAAAGTTCTTGGCCGATCTTTCTGAAAATTTGTAAGTATGTTCATTTTAGGTCACAGACGATAGCCGATGTTTACCAGAATAGCCATTACTAACTGTTACACCCGCCCAAGACGGTTTTTCTCTTTATGGAATATCTCACACGTATTCAGGATAAACTGGGAGTACGTTTATATGCTTTGCATCTTTTTTAAAAAAACAAACTCACTTTACCAGTTTCCCTCCTTTTATTATCTACGTTCTCACCATCGCCACTATTATCACTATTAATACCATTAATATCACGGTCATCATTACTATTTCAACTCCCATGATCCCCTACTTAACGGCCTCGTTTTTATCCAACAGCCATTTTGTGCCGAATATGAAAAGATATGTGGTTTCTCGTTCTTCGTTTTCACTGTCCTAAATGTTGTTTGTTTTTGCCAGAAGAAGACCCAAGAGGTCGAAATGCATTGTGTCTTGTCCTGTAATCTGTTTGTGTCTTCGGCGGTAACTAACCCCTTTTCTTTCTAAATTGGACTTAATTAAAATGGGATAGGCCCCCTATTGCATACCATTTTAAAGTGACCTATAGCGGTGTAGCTGATCGACAATCGTGGGTCATCATGATCGAGGGTAAATGACCAAGAATGCGCCAAGATGCCAAGACCAAGGCTACAAATGACACAGATTGGGATACTGTAACCCAGATTGAGATAAAATGAGAGTAATCTACATGGGCCCTGACCCGGTCAAGGAATTAAGACAAGGTGACCCAGAGTGATGTTGAGACTGAGTAATGGTGACTCGGACTAGACCTAGTTAAAACATCAAATGGTCAAATGATGACCGTGAAGTTCAGGATTTGGGTTTTCCCTTAAACTTTCATACACTGTATGGATCTTAATATCACTTCTTCTTTTTTTTTTTTTTACCTCTGAAGTCTTATTTATTTCCTTCTTAAACTCTGAGTCGGACATACTCTGTTCAATGTAATATAAAATTGTCCCCTATGTCTCACGGTGTTATAATAAGGAACATTTAGTGCGCTTAATCTTAAACAAAAGCCCTAAGCGCTTACAGCAATAAGCCATAACACACACACAGACACACACACACACACACACACACACACACACACACACACACACACACACACACACACACACACACACACACGAACACACCCACACACCAGCGAAGGAGCAGAAAAATTATGTTTTGAAGAGAGTAGTTTTGAGGGAGGACTTGAAAGAAGAAAGACTGTTTGAGTTTCGGAGTGCATAAGGGAGATTGTTCCAGCAGGAAGGAGCCTGAAAAGAAAAAGAACGTTCACCAAGTGTTCTGGCCCGAAAACGAGGGATTTGCAGAATGCGAGTGTCAGAGGAAAGAGCGAAGCTGTCTAGAAGGAGTATAGGCGACAAAATTTTAGAGGGAAAGTGGAGCGAGGCCATCCAATGCCTTGTAACGAGCAAAGAAAGTTTTGTACTTGATGCGTTTTTCAACGGGAAAGCCAGTGCAAAGATTAAGCAAGGGAAAAACATGAGAGGTTTTCGGAGATTTCGAGACAAGGCGAGCGCATTATTTTGAATTTTCTGCAATTTTGCAAGAAGATTCTGTGGAAAACCCAGCAAAAAGAGAATTACGTAGTCAAGTTTGAAATAATGAAAGCAGAACCCAGGTTTGGGTGGCTTCTTCAGACAGAAGGTGGCGCACAGAACTGATTCGCCAAAGCTCGAGTAGCAAGCACGGCAGATAGAAGAAATCTGATTTTGAAAAGAGGTGTCTGATCAGTACAACGCCTAGATTTCGCACAGTGGTAGAGGTCTGAATGAGAGAGGTACCAAGTTGGACGAAGAAGGAACAGAGATTGTAGCATGAGGCCGTTTTGGAGAATGAAGATCAGTTCAGTTTTGTCATTGTTTAACTGAAGTTTG
The DNA here is from genome assembly GCA_018398815.1 of Conus ventricosus. Taxonomy (NCBI): domain Eukaryota; kingdom Metazoa; phylum Mollusca; class Gastropoda; order Neogastropoda; family Conidae; genus Conus; species Conus ventricosus. The sequence continues at coordinate 58,824,455 of CM031597.1, read as the reverse complement.
TTGCAAGTCATCCATGCCTTTATGTCAGAGATGCAGAGCGTGAGCGATCGATGATGGAGGAGGGAGAGAAATGTCACCAGAAATGTAGATTTTATTGTCATCAGAGAAGCAGTGGTGTGAAATGTTATGATGGGCTACGATGTCAGAGATGGGTTGGGTATATAGAACAAAAAGAATGGGACCAAGGACAGAGCCTTGGGGAACACCATAATTCAAGTCAGCAGAGCTTGAAGAAAAACCATTAACAGAGACAATTTGGGTTCGACCAGAAAGGTACGAATAAAACCATGCCAAAGCGTGAGAAGAGATGCCAAAAGTATGTTGAAGTCTAGTGAGGAGGGTGGAGTGATCAATGGTGTCAAAGGCAGCGGACAAGTCGAGAAGAGAGAGCAGTGAAACCTGACGTTATCCAGAGCAGAGAGAAGATCGTTTATTGTTTTCAGCAGAGCAGTTTCTGTACTGTGTCCAGTGCGATAGGCGGACTGCAACGAATAGAGCAAGTTGTTTTGGTCAGGTGGTTTTGGCAGTTGGAGAAGTGCTATCTTTTCAATTATCTTTGAAAGAAAAGACAAGTTGGAGACAGGTCGATAATTTTTTAGGTTTTCAGGGTCAAGAGAGGGTTTCTTCAAAAGAGGTCGGACAACAGCAGCTTTCAGTGCAGGTGGGAAACAACCAGAAGTGAGAGATTCATTTACCACACTAGTGATATATGGCAACAAAACATTATTCTGAAATTAATGCACTACATTGTTTTACTTTTGCTCAAAGCTTATGTTGCTCTCTGCCATGCTGTGGAAGAGAAAAAAACCCTGAGAAACTATTGTTTTTAACGTTAGTTTTTAAATAAACAGTGAGATTAAGAGTTGACACCCATTCTAAGTTAAGATCGGCACTTCTGTTGTTTTGGGATGACCTCGTACCTTCAGCTCTGTGGAGTAATCATATCATATACAAGGTAGAAACTTACAACTGGACATTCACATGAATGTTGATGATTTACTATCAAGAGCAAATCTTAAATAAATGTTTAGCGAACCGCCCAGAGAACGTGGACAAACGAGTCACAAGACAAAACACAACGCGTTTCGACTCTTAGGTCTTCTTCAGGTGAGACATAAACGAATAAAACAACGAAAATTCACTTAGCTTTGATCGCTCAACATTTCAACGCCTTCTTCCTTGCGCTGAGCTCTGTGAAGCGATCTGAAGCGATCAAAGCTAAGTGAATTTTCGTTGTTTTATTACCTTATTACCTTTCGTTGTTTTATTACAGTCTTACAGCCTTATGTAGAGCAGTGAAGTGATGAAAGTGGTTTCCCCATTTTAGTGTGCTAAGCTACACATCTGGTTTCTGATGCTTGTTTGATTGACTGGCTGTCAGAGTCACATGACAACCAATTTTGTCACTACAGACAAAAAGGGGAGGCGATGGTAAGCAGAGGGGGAGGAGGAAGGGGCGGGTGTCGATCATCCCCCACCACCTTCAGTGTGCGCAACTCTGTAGGAAATTGGAGAACACTCTCTCTTAGCTGTTGGCGTTATTTTTAGCTTTTATGTAAATTGACAAAGCTACCTGGTCTGCACCTGTGCGAGACACGTGTATGAGTTGCCATCTTTCCCATGACTACAGTGAAGAATAAAGAAAACAGAGAAAGGGGGGTGGAAGGTGGTGGGTGAAGAGAGAGGTGAGATAGAGAGGGGGCAATGAGGGGGGAGAGAAGGGCCCAGCTTATCCCTGATCTTTCAGATAAGGAACCAAAGGGAAGGGAGAGGGAGAGGAGAGACATGCACGCATGGCAACATCTCAATCTCATTGTCTCAGCATTCACTGTTTCGGTTACATCAAACGAAAGCGGGACAGACAGAGCAGAGGGCGTGAAGGGAAGAGGGGGCTGAGGAGGCGAGGGGTGAAGGGTTAGAGTCGGAGAGTTGACGAAGATTAGTAATCTTTAACTACTGCTGCTGTGCTGAGACAAAGGGATATAGAAAGAGAGAGGGGTGGAAGATGGGGGAGTAGAAAGGGGGGGGGGGGGGGGTGTAGAGCGCCGTTTTGGTATTGAAGGTGACTGACTCCAAATTCCAGTCTACTATGTATAAAAGGTATCAGCCACAACGTGTAGTGGCAAATTAACTATCATGGACAACTGCAAAGGCAGGAGAGCACTGACAGTTACAGAGAAGCAGATTGTGTGCCTCTGTATGATGTAGGGTTGGGGATGGGGGTGGGATCGAGCGCGAGCGTGAGTGTATGACGATGACGATGTTGGTAAATCGAATGTGTATGTGTTGAGGGAAAGGAGTGTCATAAAAAATACCCTGGTTCTTAGTAGATTAGAGACATTAATATTGTCTCGATGTAAAATTCTTTAATTAAAAAATATTTCAACTTTCTGTTCCATTTCCTTTTCATTTACGTTTGTTTTAAATGCATTATGTACTGTGGTTCGACTTCTATTCAATGCACTGTAAATGTCTCGTTTTCAAAGAAAGAACCTTCTTAGCAAGGGGGAAAAAAGTAAGCTATTATAGCATTTTGCGTATTTTTCTGGATGAAAGTCTTTGCATGATATCTTTCATTTGAACCCCATTGTGTCACTTCTACCTGGTATAAAAGTTCTATAACTCTGATACACTTTCAGTTTGTATAAAATTAATGTATAGCACGCAGTGTGTGTGTGTGTGTGTGTGTGTGTGTGTGTGTGTGTGTGTGTGTGTCTGTCTGTGTCTGGTGGATATCTTTTTCCGTTGTTATTTTTGTGTGTATTTTTAGAGTAACGTGCTCTCAATAAATATTAAAGACACACGTAGAGTTTGCTTTATTATTTATTTCCTCCCCAGACAGCACAAAACAGTCGACCAGTATTGGGCCAGTTCAAACCACAATTACACTGTGCTGTCTGCGTCATTCCTACCGACAGAAAAAAGCCATGTGACAAAGTCCGCCCAATGGATCATTGCACACCAGTGATAAAGAATCTAAGAACATAATTCACCACTCCAAACAATAGTTCACAGATTGTAATTTTCATGTTGATCTGTGTCAGTCTGTTTATATGTGTGTATCACACACTCTCATTGCACACACACACACACACACCCCACACACCACACCCCATGCACACAAACCGTACATATACATATCTACACACATCACACCCACCCCCCCACATACACACACCCACACACATACATACACACACACATTCACATACACGACACGACATGCACATATAAATCACAGACATATACATATCTAAACATACATACATGCATACTACATACATACATACATTACATATATACATCCAATCATTCATCCATGTGTGTACGTATACACACAACGGACAAACAATTATGACGACGCCAAACCCGCGTTCACGGACAGACGTTGCGGCCAGTAATCACCTTCCCTCATTAATTTGTCGATACGAAAGCTTGATCAGCAGTGCTCTTTTAATATCACTCATGTGAGAAAAGCAGTATTGAGATTTGAACCAGATGCACGAAAACAGTTGCCTTAAGGCCGGTCAGGATACCAAAACGGCGGGTACGAGAAGCGCTGTTTTTGTATTAGGCGCCGTTTTCGTATTTGGCAGTTTGACTAGTGCTTGACCACTGGTCAGTTTGACCATTGCTTGACCACTGGTCAGTTTGGCCATTGCTTGACCACTGGTCACTTTGACCATCGCTTGACCACTGGTCACTTTGACCATTGCTTGACCACTGGTCTGTGGCATACATATAGGGCCTGTGGCATATAGGGCCCTCCCTACCCAGTAATCACCTTCCCTCATTTGTCGATACGAAAACTTGATCAGCAGTGCTCTTTTAACATCACTCATACGAGAAAACAGATATTGAGATTTGAACCAGATGCACGAAAACATGTCCTTTAAGGCCGTCAGGATACCAAAACGGCGGGTACGAGAAACGCCGTTTTGGCATTGGGCGCCGTTTTGGTATTGGCGTACCAAAACGGCGCCCAATACTAAAACGGCGTTTTACGTCCCGCCTTTTTGGTGTTCAATACCAAAACGGCGGGACCTAAGACGCCGTTTTGGTATTGAAACGCCGTTTTGGTATGCCAATACTAAAACGGCGTTTCAATACCAAAACGGCGCTCTACAGGGGGGGGGGGGGGGGGGGGGGGGGGGGGGGGGGGGGGGGGGGGGTGGTTAGAGGATGTTGTAGCTGTCAATGTTACGTCACACGATCCAGCAGGCGAGTGGGCAATATGAATGATTCTGTCTTCAAGATGGGTTACAATGTTTCCCATATGCTGCTAGTGAAAATTTTATGTTTATATTTCCCTGATATTTCATTCTCATTTTGCTTCTTCCCCTGTTCCTCTCCCCCATTTTCCCATTTTTTTTCTGCTTATAACTTTGCCAAGTCAATAATATAATGACGGAGGAATTGTTAGCTACACTTGTTTTTCCTCCACCGCTAAAATGTGCAACACACACACACACACACACACACACACACACACACACACACACACAACACACACACACACACACACACACACACACACATCTACACATTCCTTTTGTCTGCTCTGATGCTCTTCTTTGCTTGTTTGTTTTGCTTCAGTGTGTTCTGCTTGTGCTTTGGCCTTCCTGCTCTTGTTTGGCTGTTGTTGATTGCCGTTTCTTTTCTTTCCCTGTTGGATCTTGCATAGTCTGTCTGCCGAGATCCATTCCTTGTGCTGGTGCTTCTTGTAGCCAAGCACTTCCTGGCATGTTGATGTTACTGCCTCCTTGATCTCCTTCCACTTGTCCTCTAGTGTACTGTCTTCCTCTTCCAGTAGTTCTTGTAGTACTTGAAACTTGTTGCCTAGAGTTGTTCTATATTCTTGGATCTTGTTAGTATCTCTCAGGAGAGCTGTGATGTACTTGTGTCGTACTGTGTGTGTCATCATCCAGTTCTTCTTTAACTTCAACTTAAGCCAAGTCACAACGAGGTGGTGGTCTGAAGCCACGTCTGCTCCTCTCTTTGCCCTCACATCCTGCATGGATCTTCTGAATTTCTTGTTGATGCAGATGTGATCAATCTGGTTTTCTGTTGTGTGGTCTGGTGAAACCCAAGTGGCCCTTTTGGATGTTTTGTGAAGGGAAAACGCTGCCACCGATGACAAAGCTGTTGGATACACATAGGTCTGCCAGTCACTCACCATTCTCGTTCATATCCCCCAATCCATGGCGTCCCATGATGGTCTCGCACCCCTTGTTGTCCTTTCTGATCTTGACGTTAAAGTTCCCCATCAGGATTGTGATATCTCTCTCTAGGTACTTTTCTATGAGGGACTGCAGTCTATCGTAGAACTGGTCCTTGCCAGTTTCCCCACTGTCGTTTGTAGGTGCATAGCACTGTATTACATTTATGTTGATTTTCTTCTTCTTGGTTCTGAAGGATGCCATGATGAATCTGGGCCATGAGCTTCCCACCCAATAAGCGCTCTCTGAGCTGTTTTAGACAAAATTAGAGCGACTCCTTGGGTATGGGGGGCATTGTCCTCTTCATGTCCTGATCGCCACCCTTTTTTTTTTTTTTTTTTTCGTCCCACCTCGCGCCCCTCAAGGCATGCCCCACGCCGCTCATTCGACCCCCGCCCACAGCCACCCCGGGTCGGCCCCGCCGCACCCCCGGCACCGGAAACCCAAAGGGAGCCCAAAGTCAAGCGTAAAGAGGCAACCCACCGGAGGAGACACCACAGCCCCCCGGTCACTTCAGGGGTTTTTTTCAGGGGCCCCTGTTCTGATCAAACATACGCAGGACCCCCCTTAACCCCCCTACGACGACAATAATTGCTTGCCCGCGGAGCCGACATATGAGCTCTCCCCCCAGAGGGCGCCCCACGTCCGCCCAACGACAGCCCCATGGCTCCCCGTTACCGGGACCCCGCGGAACCAAAACCAGCCCAAAGGGGAGGGACATCGAAATTGGGGCACCTGAGAGCGGGCATAAAGGGCCACAGAATTTGAGACTTTTTTTTTTTAAATGCTGATCGTGGAATGAGGATATTAAATGAGTAGGGGTTTCCATTTCAGTCTGAGCTCTGCAGGGCGCATCCATTTCCTTTCATAATATATCCCTTTTAACCGGGCCCCGGGATACGGGCACCTGCGTGTGGTCGGAAATTTAGCAACCCTCAAAACGCATCCATTAAGTGAATGAAACCGACTGTGTGGTCCCGTCTTCCCAACTGAGTCCGCAGCAAACTCACTCTGGGTAGGGCGGTCGGGGGAGAAAAACCACATGACTTATGGGATTTGAACCCCCGACCTCCCAACCGGGGGTCCCCGCGCAACCCCTTTTTTCCCCCGGCGGCTGGCAGCAGCATCTTCCTGAAGTCAATCGTTTTGTCCGGACTGTTCCAGCGGGTTTCACGACTCCAAGCAGGGTTTTGGTTGTAGTACATCTTGACGCTCTTGGAAAGTCTTTTGTCCATCATGGTCCTGCGTTTCCCTGTTCCGAGTTGGCTCCCCCGTTGAAAGAAAGGCGGCTGCCTTTTGGGTTCCTGAGATTTAGGCTTCCCCATCCCTAACTCTTCTTTTCGAAGACCCACCCCCCCGGGGGGAGGTGACAAATTGGTTCTTGGGTTTCGTTAAGTCCCAGGGAAAAACCCCCTGTACAAAAGCCCCGGGGGAGATTCGAACCCGCGAGCCCAGAATCCGAGCCCGGGGCTTACCAACTGACTTTCTGGCCCTGTTTTGCGTGGTTGTGTGTGTGTGTGTGTGTGTGTGTGTGGTTGTTGTGTGGTTGGTTTTAAATTGGCAGCTTCATTGTTTGTGTTAATATCATCTGGCGAGAAAAGCATTAAATAAAACCCTGAAGAACTCATTTGGTTTTAAAAAACACGCAACACTGCAGCCACGGAGAAAACATATAACAAAAAAAAGTGAAAACTAACAACAAAAGCAGTGATGTGTTCCTTTTGTCCATTGCTCTTTCTCCAACGCACGGGGGCAAAGGGAAGTGCAAAGCATTGGCCAGTTTCGCAAGGTGGGGGATGGTGGAGAGGGTCGGGGTGGGGTGGTGAGGGCGGGGTTGGGTTGTGCAACAGCAAACGAGTGGTTATAGAAGAAAGCTCCACGCCTCACACTAGTGTGTAACTTACACAGTGAATTTGCTTGTTCTCTCTCCCTCTCTCTCTCCCTCTCGGGTAGGAGCCGGTCGGGGAGAAAAACCTACATGACTCTGAGGGATTCGAACCCACGACCTCCCAACGGGAGTGCCTAGTGCTTCGTGCATTGTTTCTGTGAACAGAAGCGGATTGTTCTTATTTGAATACGTGTGTTTTAAGGGAAAATATCAGTGTGAAATTGCTCTTTCCCCCAAGATTTCTTCAACCGGTTTATGTGGTGTTGTGCTGCGACGCGCGGTGAGACGCCTTTATTGCTTCCAGCTGTTGAAGCAGTGATCCTCCAGGGCCCTAAGTGGCCCCATCTGTCGTCACCCTGTAAGCCCATCCCCTTGCTGAGGAAACAGCCCCGGCCTGAAGTTTTACAAGGGACGACTGTTGTGTCTATGGCCAGTGTGTGTACAAGTGGGCAGTAAAACCCGGGTAATCAGTTTGTGGTGGGGGATCAGATGGACCTTGTCAACCCGTGTTCCATTGTTTCCCGGGTTTTCCCACTCCATCCTGTCTGTGTTGGGCTTAAACTACTTCCACAAGTTACAACTGCAGTCATCACGTTTCCACGGCCAGGATGGCCGTCACAGTCTACATGTAACTAACTCCCCCCCCCTCCAACATGTTAAGTCGTCCACAGGAATTGACAAATGCCGCTGCAGTTAGTAGTGTACAGTTCAGACAACCTAAACTAAAAGACAAAACGCGTGACACCAAAACAGAAAAACTTTTAGATTTCCCAACTCAGAACTCTCACTCGGTGGCATGATGCTTTAGCTTCTTTCGCTACCTAAATGAAGAGAAGGTAAATATGTTTGTTCACGAACCACCCATCCTATTCTGCCCGAAAACCCCCCTTTTTTCACATACAAAGCACGTCCATCACATCGTCAGTTTTGACCAATTTTACAACCTGTTTTTAAACAAAATTAACAACGTCAAAACTGCCAATATTGACGTAATCAGTAATTTGAAACGGGGGTTTTTCGTGCAGAATAACATGGCGATCGTGAAACCCCCATATTTACCTCTCTCCGAGAACATAAAAAGCCCTAAAATGTATATGGTTGACCTGCTCGACTCCAGACTGGTCCGACTGGCTGTTGTTACGTGACACCGCAAACCGATAAATGCAATTACTGCTCTGACATCGAAACTGCCCTACCCAGACTGGCCCTGGTGCCGTTGTTACCGCACGCAAAATCGATAAATTGCAATTAGTGTTCCAACAGCGAACACACGGCAATGGCGCCTCATTATTATTCATCGCGCGTGCGCGCTAACCATGCAAGGAAGTAATGACATCAGGTCTACACGTGGCTGGCATTAACATAGGAGAGCTCGTCATTCACAATTGAGATCGAGCCGTGTGATGTACTTTGGTGTGCTGGGTCATTTCTTCACAGAATCAGAGAGGAGCTTGTGTTGGTAAAAACATGGCGAGTCAGGGAAGTGATGTTTTCAATCTTTCTGCCATGCTGGAAGTGGCACTAATATTTACTCAAGAAATGTGTGAAACTGTTGTATCTCGCAAGGAAAACTTTCTGATCAACAGACCAATCCTTGTGAAAAATACATTGTTTATCATGAGGCCCATGGCAAAGTTTATTGAAAATAAATTGAGAGGCGAAACCTGTTCTCCTCCCTCCAATAGCAAACCGGAAGCATTTCGTTTTTGTTTCTCCAACAAAAACCGGACTATCATTAAAGCTCTTGACAAATATTGAAAAAAACAGCTTTTGAGCTTCTGAACCATTTGATTAAACCAAAACCTTTAAAAACAGTTTCAAGAAATGACCCCCATCTTACACCGACTTGTTACTCAGTGAAAAGATAGTGAAAAGAAATTCTCTTTCTCCAGGCTCATTTTTTAGGGCACAGGCTTCAGAAAGCAAAGACAATCTGGGTATCAGTCAAAAAACAAAAAAACTGGGGAGTCTATCTGAAAGAAGATTGCTGGTTGAGGCCAACTTGTGCAAGTATGATTAATTGAATTGGGCATTTTATTATTTTTTATCTAACCAAAATTTCACAAACCCGCGATTTTCTTTCAATGAGTTATACAAGAAACAAACGAAACTCATTCTGAAAATACATGCAATCCTACCCCAACTTAAAACAGTCTGAGCAAGAAAAACACGCGTTGCTGAACCTGCGTGTCAGAGTAATTGAGCACATCCACAGTGGGGGCAGTTTACCAGCCCGACTGCCATAAAGCGCCCAACAAAACTGGTCATTCAGGCAGCTCCGCCTGAATTGACCTACAGACCACAAAGCCCGCCTCTGACTCCCTGCTGGACTGCGTCAACACTCACCCTTCACCACTTAAAGGCTGCCTTCGGTGGCCGCCAATATAAACTTTGAAAGAGATCTGTGATTATTGATTTGGGACTCTGAAAAAGTGCTTTGTGGTTGTCTCGAATGTACGGCAGTCCAAAGTGGAACAAAAAAATGAACAAAAAAAACAACCCTTCACATTCCCCCCGCAAAGCAACCATCCTGTCTATTATATGTGTGTGCGTGTGTGTGCGTGTGTGAATGCGAGAGTGTTTGCACGCGCAAGCGTATATGTGTTTGTTGTTTTTTTGTTGTGTTGTGTGTATGTGCGTGTATTGTTTGTTGTGTTTTGTTTTGGGCGTATGTGTGAGTGGTGTTTGTGTGTATTTTGGAGAAAGATCGTTCTGACCACAAAGTAATGCAGTAATCCAGGTCAAAAGACCTCTATTGATTAACATAGTTTAATTAAACCACACACGGGCCCACCCCTGCCCACCACCAACACATATATAAAGCCCTAATGACACCACAGCGCGCTCTTCTAACTTCTAATACGCAATAATAAATCAGAACATACAACTGGCTTCCTTCTTTGATTTAGTTATTTTTACATCTAATGAATTTATAGGCCCATTAATTAATTCTTTAAATTCACTGTTTTTTTCCAACTGGGGGAAGATTAAGCGATAATCGCAAAACCCCGCCCTAGTTGAATGCAAAACCTTTAGAACTGTAGATGGATAGCCATCAAACAAAATTAGTATCTGTTCTTAACTGTTTGTAAATGGACATACGCACAATGGATCACAAGAAAATCAGAAGGTTTACTACCTCAAATTGCCAGACATCCTTCGCTTGTACTAAATCTATAAAGTTCTATCCACAAACCCCCCCCCGCTACCGTGAAGCCTAAGATTCTTGCAAGCCCCTTAGGAAAAGTATACTCCGCTTCTTTCTTCTAGTGGGAAATGTATAGTAATTCTGAGGTTTGCTTCGTTATTTTAACAATATACCATATTCGCTAAGTACTTCTTTAAAGAACACAAAAGTTTAGTAACCATCAGGTTTGCACATTATTATTTGAAATTGCCCGCCCCGTTACTAATATTTGATCCAGTTCTTTTGGGCTTCTTCAGAATACGTTAGCCCACAACTTTAAAGCCAAGTTCTTTAAGGCAATCTACAACTCCCGCGCCGAATTAACTATTGATGCGTTAAGAACACACGCTCATTTTGCTTGGTTATATAGATGGTACATCTTTTTATAACTATTTAAAAAAAATAATTTAAATATAACGAAAGTGTTATTAACGTCCGCGGACTGAGCCCCATTCTACTTTTCCTAGTATGCTCTCTACTTCTAGCTCAATTAATAAATCATAACAAACAACTGGCTTTCCATCTTGATTAAGGTATTTTACATCAATGAATTTATAGTAATCCCGAAATTAATTTCTTTAAATTGCTGTCTCCGTCAAACGTATATAACTGATAATCGCACATACCCCGCCCCATTGGTAGCAAAAACCGTTAGAACTGTTGACGGATTTGCCAGCAAACAAATTAGCACAAGTTCTTAACTGTTTGTAAATGACATACAAAATTGGATTTACGAGACAATCAGGTTTATTGCCTTTAATGATAAACATCTTCTCTTGTACCTAAATCTATAATCTTTGTCACTGCTGTGAAAGCCTAAAATTCGAGCAAGTCCATTAGGGGAAAGTGTACTCTCTCTTTTCTTCAAGTGGGAAATTTTATAGTAATTCTGAGGTTTGCCTCGTTAATTGTTAACAATATGCAAAT
>CM031597.1:58796355-58813134 GCA_018398815.1 Conus ventricosus | reverse complement strand
GATGCTGTTGGCGTCTGACTGCCCACAACCTGTTTGCGGGCCTCAAAAAAGGAGATTTTCTTTTCAGTTTTTATTCGTTATATAGTGGATTCCTGAATCCAAAGAGGGCAGTTTCTTGAAGAGGAGGGATGGTCGCCACCGCAGTTAGCACAATGTGCCGGATCTTTACACGGCCCATCATGGGTTGTCTTGCAGCAAACACCGCACACCTCCTGCCCAGAACAGCGGTCTCTGACATGGCCAAACCTCTGGCATCTGAAGCACCTCAATGGGGACGGAACATATAACTGAACCCGGACGTTTAAGTAACCGACTTTGATGACCGGAGGCAGCACAGGGTTGCAGAATGTCAGAAAGAGGGTGTTGGTGGCCACTCTTTCCGCACCTTTTTTTACTGTCACCCTGCGCACCTCCGTCACACCCTGGGACGCCAGTTCCGTTTTGATCTCTGCCTCCGAGACACCTGCTAATTCTCGGCAGTGAATCACACCTTTCGACGAATTCAACTGTTTATGGGGAGTCACCCTGATCTCCCTGTCCACGAGTTTTGTTGCCCTCAGCAGCTGTTCAGATTGTTTTTGTGATTTACATTGAATCAGAAATGAGCCATTCCTCAACCTTTTGATGGACCGAGGGTCACCTGCCAAACCTTGAAAGCCCTTTTGTACGGCAAAAGGGCTCAGAGCTGAAAGGGGTCTTTCCTGCTCCGTCCCTTCCATCACGAGCAAGGAAGCCCAGAAACCTGTCCTCTGTCTTACCTCTATGTCAGAATCACTGTCAGAATAAAGATCCCCTGAAATAGGGGATGCTGCCTTATTCTTCTTTTTGGGGGGGATATTTTTTGAAAAAGCCACATTTAGTTTATTATGTTTCACCTCTCCCTTACCCACCCACCTTGGAGTCCAACTAAGGGGCCAGGGCCAAGAAAACCAATGTCTTGACCCCTTCCAGGCTTCGGGAGAGACATACGACAAACAGAAACCACCAACCCTATCCCCCCTGATCATGCTCAACTCCCGGGAACAGAGAGCTGAGCACTGCAGGGGTTCACATGGCCAGCAGGGGAACTGCCTGTCTTGACCCAGCCCCAAGAAGGGGAGCCGATTAGTACACCCGGGCCAAAGTGTACTCCCTGTCTAGGAGAGGTCCGAGCCAAAGTGATGTGTTGAGAGCGCTGGCCCTCTCAATCACCAGGATCTCATTCCCCTCCGACACAGGTCGCACCGCACGGCAAACGCGGCGGATCTTAAGGAGACCACAGAGAGAAAAGGAGTGTGGAAAACAAGACTTGAAGGGGAGACGAAGATAGAAAAGGGCCAAATAAAGGCAGAAAACAAGAAAAGGAGAAAGGCGGGTTACTCTTAGTCAGGATCCTCACCTTTAGCCTATCTGACATGGGAAGCCCTACCAGGGGCATCAACTCCTTACCACGTTACGCTTAGGCCAGACAGCATCTTAGCTTCTCGGACCTAGAAGCAGTTTGAAAAAACCAGCCTATCTCCGAGTATTGATGCCCCCGCCAGCAAAGCCTAAGGGATCACTGGACCGCGCAAGCCCTCCGACCACGACAAGGTCGCAACCCCCGGAGGGAGGAAAATGAAAGTCAAACTGTCCAAGGTCCATGACGTCACAGTAACGATGACCCACTCCTCAACCTCAATGCTACTATCTACCAGCGTCCAAACCTGAAAGAGTTTTAACCATGTTCCCGAGGCGGCCGTAACGAAGAAACAATCTTGTGTCGTTTGCACACAGGCCACTCAGTTCACACCCGTTCTTATCTTTTAAAATGTGAAGAAGCTCCATGGTGCATTCCATGTCATGTTCCACTCACAGTGAAACATGTTCTTTTAGATTGTTGGGACTTGCACGATGTGAGACATAAACACTTTACCGCAGAGTCCATGAAAACCCTGTTCTGAGATGTCCGTCCTGACGTGATCTTTAAGTTTCCGAAAGATAAACATTTTCCATCGGCTCTAAGATTTTACGGAAGAAAGATTTTTAATGAAGTTTCCGGTACATTTTTAGACGATGTATTTTAAAGAGATGTGTGAAAGTTTTTTGTTGTTGTTGTTTGTTTTTTGATGACTTGAGTTGATTTTAACGTGGACATGGTCCTCTGCGGTTGGCTGGGCTATAAGCAACATTACCTTGCCTGAACGATACTGTTCTTGCTCGCCAGCCGAAAAAGAACAAATTGACCCCATACTACTTCCCCATCCCATTGAAAGTGACAGCAAAGAAAGGGTCAATGCTGACAGCCAGCAGACCTAGTGGTAATCAGCTTACCCGCAACTCTTCATATTTAAAGAAGATTGCCCTGCCTGACGCCACGCAGCCTGCCCAATCTTCAGCTGATGATAATCTCAGTGATGTCAACGATCTCCCGGCTGATGACCCAGATATTCTGTTTCAGCCACTGATACGCAAAAATGGGCCTACTGGTTCCGACTTTCCAAGACGTCAGTGAGTTCGAAACCAGCCTGCGTATCTCAAAGACTTTGTTATGAAGTGACAGTCTGAGTACCCTATTGTGGATAAAAGCTCATGGACCATTTCTGTGAAATGAAGTATAAAATAATTTTTGAACACTTTACCTTATCTTTCTTGTTACATAGTCACTTCATTTCAAACCTAATCGTTCATTGTCTTAAAAGTGCTTAAGTTTAAATGTTAAAGGTGATTTCTAAGTTTTCTTGTTAGTGTTAAGCTCAGTTCTAATCGACAGTTCAGAATTTTAGTCACAATGCACACATGACAGTTGTGCTTGAACTGTATTTCAGTTAAGAGAGTTTCTACTGAAGCCAAAAATCTTGCACTAATGTGACATTTAAAATCGATAGTAAACAAGTGGGGTAACGTTTTCTCCCATAAGAAAACCTAACACAGAGTAACTTTTATACAAGACTGGCACAGCCTTTTAATGGGGTTCTCACCCATTTTTACAAATCTATTTTGACCAAATACACGGTTTTGGTATGTGGTCGTATTGTGAAACCCAGCCCCGAATCAGCCGCCTGTGCTCTCATCTTGCAGTGAGAGCAGCATTTCCTGCGCACCGAGAAAGCGAGAGGCTGAAACAGGAACGAGAGCCTCGATTTCGATAAAAGATAAGATAATGTTGCTTATAGCCCAGCCGACCGCAAAGGGCCACATCAGGGCTGATTTCGATAAAAGGGGGGTTTCCCGATTGATGACGTAGAAAAGCCAAGTCACTCTTCGTGTTCGGCTGAAGTGAGATGGGGCGAATGTGTGCTGTGTCTGGTTGCGGAATTTCATCAGGATATAAGCAAAGAGTAAGCGTTCATGCTTTTCCAGGTATTTCCAGCCAGTTTAGGCGATTGTAGATAAATGTTGTCACCACAACGAGGAAAGATTTTGTTCTTCGGGACAGTTATCATGGCATTTGCTATCGTCACTTTGAAGAGCAGTTTCCAAGACCAACATACCTGGAAGGTAAAGGTGGTAGCTGGAATTCGGGTCCGAAGACAGCTGAAAGAGGATGCTGTGCCAACTATTATAACAGAAAAATGTATTAAAGCACTCTCTGTTCATTCGCCGGCTGCAAGTGCAAGCCTCAAATGCAACAGTGACACGGATTTTGTCAGGAGCAAGAGAGACAAACTCAGAGACGTAAAGAAGGTAAGGTTTGTGGAATGAGTGGTTGATCTTTTTGTGTTTCATTTCATTCTCAGTGCATGGTTGGTTGTAAAGATAGCTGGTTTTTGTAGAGTGTTGGCATCAAACTGAAACATACATTGTTACTTTCAGTCACACATGCCAGAGTCATAGTGGTAGTCAGTCAGTCACATTGCCTGTTGTCACTGAAACTGTTGCATGTTTGTGATTAATTTTTTTTCCCTGCTGTTGCTGTTTCCAACAAAACTGAAGTTATGATTCTTATTAACAAGAAAGTGTCCATGTCCACAAATAACAGCTTGTTGGACTCCAGTGAATAATAGTTTGGGTTTTTATTTTTCAGGACGTCGCTGAACATCAGGCACCCCTGCAAGTTCAAATTTCTGCCCAACAACCATATGCTTTAGTAAGTGAATTATTCATCAGTATTTGGATACAGGATGGTGACCGTGTGCATTTTAAGATATATGCAGGTGTGGTATGTCTGTATGCTATAAACTGCCCTGGTGAGTAAGAGAATAATGAGCTTAGATCTGCAGCTTAGATCTGATGTACGGCAGGTCACCCATCGGTTTTTAAAATAACAGCCAGAATCTTTGACTGCAATATATTGTAAAAGACCCTGAGATTCTAATTGTCATTGTGGAACTTCAGAATTTAAGTGGAGGGAGTGAGATTGAAAATGAAGAATGTAAAAAAAAGTGTGTGTGTGTGTGGGTGTGTGGGGGGGGGGGGGGGGGGGGGGGGGGGGGACTGAAAGTGAACAGCTATTAAAAAGATTTCTACAGCAGGGAAGAGAATTAATGTGATGATGCAGTAGCTGACAAACTCCTGTTCAAAGGAAAAGGCATTATCTGATAGATCTAAACAACTGAAGGAAAATGTGGCGTATCACATAATCATTTTAAAAGTTATTTACATACTACGGTAATATGTGTGTGTGTGTGTGTGTGTGTGTGTGTGTGTGTGTGTGTGTGTGTGTGTGTGTGTGAACAGATGTATGTATGTGCATATGTATATCATGTACTATCTATGTCGTGCGTATGTGTGTACATGTACATAATATGGTCAACCTGTAAAAGTAAAAATAATGTCGAACTGCCTGGAAAGAAACACAAGCGTCTGATGGCGAGGGAGATGGTACTGTACAAGGAGCTGTAGGTTCAAACTGGTACGGCTGAACTCCATACACTCCAGTGAAAATTTCACGTTCCATGTCCGCTTCGTTGGAACTTGACTCGTAGCTGGGAGCATCTGCCATTATCGCCGGAAAATAGTTGCGTTTTACGTCCTCATAGCGAAAGCTTTTACGGACATGTCTTTCATTCACGGTGGTCTTGGCATTTATACGTCACTTGCGGAATCCCCGACTCTCGTCTCTTTCCGTACTGTGCTCGGCAATCGCCGTGGCGAGTCACGATTTGGCTACTTGCACGACCCGAAACACGGATAGATGTGAGTTCCAGAAGAAAAGTAACACGTACATCGAAACACGCTCGATCATACTTTAAAACAACCCAAACATGCTATTTAGGGGTGAGGACCCCTTTAAACTTGAATAAGTTATAACATCAGACAAATACATAGACGAACAATCTAATAGTGTGGGGAAAAAACAAGCGCAGGCCAACAACTGAACTGTCTTCATAGTAATGACTTGGCAAAGATTTGGACTTAAGGAGGGGGGGGGGGGGGGAGGGGGGGGTTGAAGATGGAGAAACTGGGAACATGAAATTAAGAAAATATATTACAGATATGAAAACTCTTCACTAGCTGCATAAGGGAACCATCGCAATCCCTTTTGAAGGCAGATATATTTGTATTGCCTGCTCCGAGGCCTTTCGTCCGCTGGGTCGGAACTCATCAGGGAGACACGGCTGGTTGTGTCTGCGCTCCTGGCGTCAAATAGAGACACACCACAGTCCATAATACTGTGGTGTTCTCACCACCAGGGGTGCAAAAAAGAATACAATAGCACCCCCAAAGCAGCCAGCGAAGGGTAGTAAATGAAACCAAACGAAAGTGTGGGGAGGAAAAAAGTTGCTGAAAAACAAAAGACATGCAAATAGTATGAAATGTAGGGCAGGGCTTCTGCTGGGGTGAAATCTTTCCGGTCCCAGGGACCCCTTCATCAGATTTTTAAGGGGTCCCAGGCTAACATTAAGGGGTCCCTACACCACATAAGAACAACAAAATATACGTTAAAAAATTGCATCCCTGCACGCGCATTCCAATTGTCACAGACACATCGTCACAATAAAAACAACAAAATAAACATCAAAAATTGTATCCGTTCTCGATCTTGCTCCCCTGCTACGCTTTTTCGCTTTTGTGATGATGATTTCGTTAACCACGCTTCGAGAGACATGTTGGAAACAAAGGCTTCGCGGAAATGCCTCTCTCCTGCCGGGAAAATGAAAAGCGTCATCGTGACATCACGTGGCTCAAAGTAGGAAAATTCGGTCAATTGAAAACGATGCTGTGGCCTAGCGTTAAGCCTCAGCAGACGACAAAAGTGACCGGCGTATGTTGTTAGGAGGCTGCCCTACTCACTTTGTTATTGTTCAAACTCGAAAAGGGATGGGTTCGGTCCGAAGTGTAGCAGACCTACGATGTTACGGCACCCAACTTACGATGTTGAAGGCAGTTTTTTCTCACTTTATGTCTGACTTCACCAAAATTTGAAGGGGTCCCTGGGGACCCCTTACACAGACACCCAGTGCGTCCCGTAGAGTTTTAATGCGTACTGTACGCAATTTTTTGCGTTTTCAGAAGCCCTGGTAGGGGACAATCTTTGAGCCTAAGCTTGAGGATCCACCCAAAGATGCAAGGGAGATCAAAAGACAAACACACAGACGGACAGAAACAAATACAAGTAACCTCAATTTAATCAAAACAAAATTGGAAATGAAATGAGGCAGGGAGCAGTAAACAATAAACAGAAACAAGTGGGGTAACGTTTGCTCCCATAAGAAAACCTAACACAGAGTAACTTTTATTTAAGACTGGCACAGCTTTTTAAACTTGAATAAAGTCAGACAAATACATAGACGAACAATCTAATAGTGGGGGGAAAAAAAAGCGCAGGCCAACAACTGAACTGTCTTCATAGTAATGACTTGGCAAAGATTTGGACTTAAGGAGGAGGGGAGGGGGGGGGGGGGGGGGGGAGTTGAAGATGGAGAAACTGGGAACATAACATTAAGAAAATATATTACAGATATGAAAACTCGTGAGAGTTTTCATATCTGTAATATTTCTTTCATTTCCAATTTAAAATCGAATTTCAAAATATCTTAAGGGTAGCATTTTTCTCTGAGGTGGTGAGAAGTTGTAATGTCCATTCATACTTTCACTTTCCAAGTGTGCCTAGTAACTTTATTTTGTCATCATATCTTTGAGGTAACTTCCTGCTAGAACCAAGAGTCGTGAGTGCCAATGACCACTGGTCAACATCAGATCTTGATTCTCTGTTTCTGCATTACTGATCCAAGTTACTTTAGAAAATGCACGAGCTGCATTAAGTTGTGTTGTCTGGCTGTCAAAGTCTCCACACACATCAACGCAACAACCTTGGTGTGTTAAGCCTAAGAAAGTAATACATCAACTTTGTTCATTAACCAATACGATCACGATTTCCCCCGTCCAGGACACTCCCACACATCCAAAACCTTCCATGCTTCCATATCACACACACTTATGCACATGCATGCGTGCACACGCGCACGCACACACGCGCGCACACACACACACACACACACACACACACACACACACACACACACACATGCATGCACACACACACTCAAATGTAAAAAAACATATGCAAACAAACATGCATAAATACGTAAATGCTCACCTTTTCAGCATTGCGGTTGACCAGAGAACGATGTGTGAGAAGATTCCATGTCAGAAAGACAAAAACACCGAACAGCAGCAAATGTGTTCGTTTCAGTCTCCTCATTGTCATAATAACCTACAATTGTATGCTGCCCTATGCATAGATACTCCCCCAAACATCTGTAACAATAAAGCATACATAATGGATTGTTATTTCATTAGAATATCTCAATGTGTCCTTTGATAATAATATACAACATAAGAATACATACAGAAGAAAAAAGACCTGTGATGCTGGGTACATTCTGGATCGTCTTTCCACAAATGCTTGAACCAACCAAATGCTTAATAACTATAAGAAAAGACATGATGTTTTTTGCACTTGGAATTTTTAGTGAATGGTTTGTAATCATTTTGTTATTACAAATATATGCATGTGCTGCATTATGTTGTATGTTACTTGATTAATATCACACTGTGATATTAAAATCAAGTTTCCTCTGCCATTTCAAAATATTTCATCAAACAAAATGGGTTTCTTAAATAGAACGGTGGTGTCCGAGTTCAGGCATTTCTGACTGTTAACATGCAAAAAGATTCAGGAATTTTTTTTAAATTAATACTTTAGTTACGCATATACAGTAGATTTTGTGAAGCAACCCATAGCACAGCAGAATGTACACTGCAGACATGGAGACATATACTAGGCAGGCAGATTGGCAAGCTGGCAGGGAAAAGGTTTCTTGGCTGAGACGCTCACAACAGTGGGTAGTTAGATTGTTCACTTGTGAAAACACTACCACTTTGAGCCAGTGGGGATGCTCTTTCTCAAAGACTGAAGATAAGATAAGATAAGATAATGTTGCTTATAGCCCAGCCGACCGCAAAGGGCCACATCAGGGCTGTCACCATGTTAAAATCAACTCACAAGTCATTTAAAAAAATTAAAAAAACTTTTCACACATCTCTTTAAATGACAACTTCTAGAAACGCACCAGAAACTTCGTTAAGATAAGATAAGATAATGTTGCTTATAGCCCAGCCGACCGCAAAGGGCCACATCAGGGCTGTCACCACGTTAAAATCAACTCACCAGTCATAAAAAAAACACAAAAAAAAAAAAAAAAAAAAACCTTTCACACATCTCTTTAAATGACATCGTCTAGAAGCGTACCAGAAACTTTGTTAAAAATCTTTCTTCCGTAAAATCTTAAATCAGATGAAAAATGTTAATCTCTTCAAAAACTCAAGGATCACATCAGGCGGGACATCCTGAACAGGATCTTCATGGACTCCGCTGTAAAATGTTTGTCTCACATCGTGCAAATCCAACACTCTAAAAGAACATGTTTCACTGTGAGTAAGATAAGATAAGATAATGTTGCTTATAGCCCAGCCGACCGCAGAGGGCCACATCAGGGCTGTCACCACGTTAAAATCAACTCACCAGTCATTTAAAAAAAAAAAAAAAAAAAAAAAAAAAAACTTTCACACATCTCGTTAAATGACATCGTCTACAAACGAACCAGAAACTTTGTTAAAAATCCTTCTTCCGTAAAATCTCAAATCAGATGAAAAATGTTAATTTCTCTCAAAAACCCAAGGATCACGTCAGGCGGGACATCCCTGAACAGGATCTTCATGGACTCCGCTGTAAATGTTTGTGTCTCACATCGTGCAAGTCCCAACACTCTAAAAGAACATGTTTCATTGTGAGTGGTGCATGACATGGAATGCACCACGGAGCTTCTTCACTCTTTAAAAGGTAAGAATGGGTAAAATACGAATGGCCGGTGTGCAGCCGGCACAGAACCGTTTCCTCTTTACGACCACCCGACGTAGATGGGAGGAAGTCCTTAAGGTTTGGACGGATCTGAAAGAGTTATTCGTCTGTGTGTTCCAATCCTCCTGCCAGAGGTCTCTCACATAATCGTTAATTTTGGGTTTCACATCTGAGCAGGGGATATAAGTGTTGGACAGTTTCTCTCTTGTGGCATTCTTGGCTAAACGATCAACCATTTCGTTCCCGCCAATGCCAACATGACCAGGAACCCAAGCATGTGGGTAATGTTGTAACTGTCACTTTCAATTGTAAAAAGTTAAAAAAAATGTAAAAGTTCTGGATGCTGAAGGTTGCGCCAGCTATGGCCTCCAAAGCTGACAGCGATCCGACAGAACCAAAGTCGCTTTCGAAGAATGTGAGATATCTTAGCGCCAGAACCAAAGCGGTAAGTTCAGCGGAATAGACAGAAGCATCTGAATGTATATGTTCCAACAGTATCTGAGAAGGAGCCCAGGGCAGTAGGCTGCACAGGCCACTCCATCTTCAGACTTGGAACCGTCAGTGAAAACTTTTTGATAGGATGGGAATTTGAACAGAGGTCAGCATACAATGCCAGAGAGCTGGTAGACTCTTTGCGAAAAGCTGCAAGATCAAAACGAATCTCTGGTGTGAAAAAGGTCCACGGAGGTTGATCCGAAAACTTGGAAAAATCGGACACAACTCCTAGGTCAAGACTGCATTCCGCCACGTGAGGCTGCATACGAAGACCAACGGCGGATACATTTCGGGTTATTTTCAAACTTACTTTGGAACGGAGGGTCAAAGACACAGTCCATAGGCAGGGTTTTCTGGTTCTGAGAACAGTCGGATATAATAATTCAAAGACAGTTTCAGCCTGCGGTTGGACAGTGAAGGTAAGATAAGATAAGATAATGTTGCTTATAGCCCAGCCGACCGCAAAGGGCCACATCAGGGCTGTCACCACGTTAAAATCAACTCACCAGTCATTTAAAAAAAAAAAAAAAAAAAAAAAAAAAAACCACTTTCATACATCTCATTAAATGACATCGTCTACAAACGCACCAGAAACTTTGTTAAAAATCTTTCTTCCGTAAAATCTTAAATCAGATGAAAAATGTTAATCTCTCTCAAAAACTCAAGATCACATCAGGCGGGACATCCCTGAACAGGATCTTCATGGACTCCGCTGTAAAATGTTTGTGTCTCACATCGTGCAAATCCCAACACTCTAAAAGAACATGTTTCATTGTGAGTGGCGCATGACATGGAATGCACCACGGAGCTTCTTCACTCTTTAAAAGGTAAGCATGGGTAAAATACGAATGGCCGGTGTGCAGCCGGCACAGAACCGTTTCCTCTTTACGACCCCCCCGACGTAGATGGAGGAAGTCCTTAAGGTTTGGACGGATCTGAAAGAGTTATTCGTCTGTGTGTTCCAATCCTCCTGCCAGAGGTCTCTCACATAATCGTTAATTTTGGGTTTCACATCTGAGCAGGGGATATAAGTGTTGGACAGTTTCTCTCTTGTGGCATTCTTGGCTAAACGATCAACCATTTCGTTCCCGCCAATGCCAAACATGACCAGGAACCCAAGCATGAGTAATGTTGTAACTGTCCACTTTCAACTTGCTAAAAGTTCAAAAAAATGTAAAAGTTCTGAATGCTGAAGGTTGCGGCCAGCTATGGCCTCCAAAGCTGACAGCGAATCCGACAGAACCAGAAAGTCGCTCTTCGAAGAATGTGAGATTATCTTTAGCGCCAGAACCAAAGCGGTAAGTTCAGCGGAATAGACAGAAGCATCTGAATGTATATGTTCCAACAGTATCTGAGAAGGAGCCCCAGGGCAGTAGGCTGCACAGGCCACTCCATCTTCAGACTTGGAACCGTCAGTGAAAACTTTTTGATAGGATGGGAATTTGGAACAGAGGTCAGCATACAATGCCAGAGAGCTGGTAGACTCTTTGCGAAAAGCTGCAAGATCAAAACGAATCTCTGGTGTGAAAAAGGTCCACGGAGGTTGATCCGGAAACTTGGAAAAATCGGACACAACTCCTAGGTCAAGACCTGCATTCCGCACGTGAGGCTGCATACGAAGACCAAACGGCGGAATACATTTCGGGTTATTTTCAAACTTACTTTGGAACGGAGGGTCAAAGACACAGTCATAGGCAGGGTTTTTTGGTTCTGAGAACAGTCGGATATAATAATTCAAAGACAGTTTCAGCCTGCGGTTGGACAGTGAAGGTTCACCCGCCTCTGCGTACAGGCTGTACACAGGGGTGGTGCGGAACGCTCCAAGACAGAGACGAAGCCCTTGATGGTGGATAGGGTCCAAGAGTTTGAGGTAAGACGATCTTGCAGAGCCGTACACAGCACAACCGTAGTCCAGTTTGGAACGGACCAAGGCTCTGTAGAGGTGCAGCAAAGTTTTCTTATCAGCGCCCCAGTCGGTGGCACAACGACCCGCAGAATATTCAGTGCTTTCTGGCAAGCAGTTTTGAGGTTTTTGATGTGGCTGAGAAAGTTGAGTTTCTGGTCAAAAATAACCCCTAGAAATTTGGCCTCTTTGACAGCTGAAATGGGAGATTCCCGACTTGAAGTTCAGGATCTGGAAAAAACTGACGGAAATTATGGAAGTGAATACACTGTTTTTTGTAGCAGAAAAGGTGAAACCGTTTTCATCCGCCCACTGATGGATTTTATCCACGCAAAGCTGGAGCCTGCGCTGGACACTCGGGTACAGGCTTCCAGTTGCGTAGACAGCGAAATCATCCACAAACAATGAGCAGTCTGAACCCTGCTGAACTGATTTCACAATGTTGTTGATCTTAATACTAAAGAGGGCAGGAGACAGTATGCCCCCCTGTGGAACACCCAACTCCTGCTCGTGGACATCAGAGAGAGTGGTGCCAACCCGGACCTGAAACTGTCGTTCTGCCAAAAAATTTTGAATAAAAAGCGGAAGATGACCTCGAAAACCCAGATCGTGGAGATCATGAAGTATCCCCGACTTCCAGGTAGTATCGTAGGCCTTCTCCAAGTCAAAGAAAATTGCCACTGCATGCTGTCTGTTCAAAAAAGCGTTCCGAAGTGTAGATTCCAGACGAATCAAATGGTCAACAGTAGTCCGATGTTTGCGGAAACCACACTGTTCTTTCGCCAAAAGGCCATCGGTTTCGAGTTTCCACATGAGCCTAGCATTGACCATTTTCTCCATCAATTTACAGACACAGCTGGTCAAAGCTATGGGACGGTAGTTTGATGGATTAGAAAGATCTTTTCCAGGTTTGGGGATGGGAATAATGAGGGCTTTCCGCCAAGAGGGTGGAAAGAAACCAGTAGTCCACACATGGTTGTATACCTGTAGCAGTATGTTCAGACCTTCTTGCGGAAGATGTTTCAACAGTTGATAATGAATTTCATCTATACCTGGAGAGGAATCGCTGCAAGAAAGTAAGGCAGATTTCAGCTCGTTTAACGTGAAAGGAAGATTGTAGTCTTCCATGTTGTCGGACGAAAAGTTGCAGGGTGATTTTTCTTTTAGGGCTTTGTTTTTGACAAAAGTGGCTGATTTGTTAGAAGAGGAGGAATTCTTTTCAATCGTTGAAGCAAGCAGAGTCCGAAAACTTAAGATGGTTCACAGTGGGACAGGTGTTCTTCCCTTTGATTTTCTTAATGATGTTCCACACTTTTTTCTTGGAAGTTTTCGATGTCAGCCTGGAGCAGAAACTTCTCCAGGACCGACGTTTACTGATTTTAAAAGTGTGTCTCGATTTGGCACGGAGTTTCTGATGGGCTTGAGCGTTGGGACCCGAAGGTCGTTGGTACACCTGACGCTGAGCCCGTTTTCGAACTTTGGAAATTTGTTGGCAGTCTGAATCAAACCAGGGTGTTTTTGGCATTTGAAGTTTATCGGAAGACACTGGAATACAAGCTTTAGCACACTTGATGACCAGTCTATCCTGAATACGCGTGATATATTCCACAAAGAGTAAAAACCGTCTTGGGCTGGTGTAACCGTTAGTAATGGCTATTCTGGTAAACATTGGCCATCATCTGTGACCTATAATGAACATACTTACAAATTTTCAGAAAGATCAGCCAAGAACTTTCTGAGATTTTCCATCAAGAAGAAAACCATTATGGGCTGTTAGTAATGGCTATAACGGTAAACTTAAACAGCGGGCATCTCTGTGACCCATAATGAACATACCTACAAATTTTCAGAAAGATCGGCCACTTACTTTCTGAGATATTCCATAAAAAACAAAAACCGTTGTGGGTTGTTAGCAATTAGTAATGACCATAACGGTAAATTAAACGTCGGGCATGATCCGTGACCCATAATGAACATACCTACAAATTTTCAGAAAGATTGGCCAAGTACTTTCAGAGACATTCCATAAAAAAGAAAAACTTTATGGGCCGTTACAGCCGTCAGTAATGGCTACAACAGTAAACTAAAAAGTCGGGCATCATCAGTCGCCCATAATGGACATACCTACAAATTTTCAGAAAGATCGCCCAAGTACTTTCTGAGATATTCCATAAAGAAGAAAAACCATTATGAGCCGATATAGCTGTTAGTAACGGCTATAATGGTAAACTAAAACATCGGGCATCATCCATAAGCCATAGTGAAAAACTATAACATCGGGCATCATCCGTAAGCCATAGTGAACATACCTGCTAATTTTCACAAAGATCGGCCAAGTACTTTCTGAGATATTCCATACAGAAGAAAAACTGTTACAGGCCGTTACAGCCATTAGTAACGGATATAACATTAAACTAAAACATTGGGCATCATCCGTGACCCATAATGAACATACCTGCTAATTTTCACAAAGATCAGCCAAGTACTTTCCAAGATATTCCATGAAGAAGAAAAACCGTTACAGGCTGTTACAGCCGTTAGTAATGACTATAACGGGGTAAACTAAAACATCGGGCATCATCCGTGACCCATAATGAACATACCTGCTAGTTTTCACAAAGACTGGCCAAGTACTTTCTGAGATATTCTATAAAGAAGAAAAAACCGTTACAGGCCGTTACAGCCGTTAGTAATGGCTTTAACAGTAAACTAAAACATCGCTCATTATTCGTGACCCATAACGAACATACCTACAAATTTTCAGAAAGATCGGCCAAGTACTTTCTGAGATATTCCATAAAGAAAAAACCGGTTACAGGCCGTTACAGCCATTAGTAATGGCTATAATGGGGTAAACTAAAACACCAGGCATCATCCATGACGCATAACGAACATACCTGCTAATTTTCACAAAGACTGGCCAAGTACTTTCTGAGATATTCCATAAAGAAGAAAAAACCGTTACAAAACGTTACAGCCGTTAGTAACGGCTACAACGGTAAACTAAAACATCGGGCATTATTCGTGACCCATAATGAACATACCTGCTAATTTTCACAAAGATCAGCCAAGCACTTTCTGAGATATTCCATAAAGAAGAGAAAAACCGTTACAGGCCATTACAGCCGTTAGTAACGGCTATAACGGGGCAAACTAAAACATCAGGCATCATCCATGACGCATAATGAACATACCTGCTAATTTTCACAAAGATCAGCCAAGTACTTTCTGAGATATTCCATAAAAAAGAAAAACCGTTACAGGCTGTTACATCCGTTAGTAACGGTTATAATGGTAAACTAAAACATCGGGCATTATTTGTGACCCATAATGAACATACCTACAAATTTTCACAAAGATCGGCCAAGTACTTTCTGAGATATTCCATAAAGAAGAAAAACCGTTACAGGCCATTACAGCCGTTAGTAACGGCTATAGTGGTAAACTAAAACATTGGGCATCATCCGTGGCCCATAATGGACATATCCACAAATTTTCAGAAAGATCGGCCCAGTAGTTTTGTCTGGAGCGAGTGGAACACATTTTGACCACAGACAGCATTTCTTCGTTCCCATTCTAAAGTACTCCCTGTTCTATAAGAACTTTTTAAACAAGATGTAATAAATGATCATTCACATACGTAAGCATAGCTCATCTCTCTCTCCCTCTCCTCAAAACAAACACACACAAACGCATGCGCTCTCACATACTTGCGCACACCTATACACACACACATATACATACACACTGTGTCACAGTGACCATTTCAAGTTGGAATGACACAATTTTTTAAAACATTCAACAAAATGAAGATTAATACATACACAAATGAAGAGTGACACTTCGACTATGACACAGGCACAGACATACACACACGTTGGCACGCATACACATAGGCATGCACACACACACACACACACACACACACACACACACACACACACACACACACACACGCACGCACGCACACACATACAAACACACATGCATGCACGCACACACGCATGTATATATTAGCGTGATAAGATAAGATAATGTTGCTTATAGCCCAGCCGACCGCAAAGGGCCACATCAGGGCTGATATATTAGCGTGAATCACCCCACAAATGAAGAGTGACACCTACACAAACACTTGGACTATCACACACACACACACACAGGCGCGCACACACGCGCGCATGCATGCATGCATCACACACGCATCATCATCATAGTTTAGCTTAAACAAGAAACATTGTCATGAAAGTACACACACACACACACACACACACACACACACAACACATGCACGCGCACACACACACACACACACACACACACACACACACACACACACACACACACACACACATTTTGGTATCTATCAACACAGAGTATCCACAAGGTAAAAAGTACAATCAGAGCAAATTCATGCTGCTTGATGTTAATGATATTTTAAAAATGAGAGGTATATAAATCAATATTTGATTTGTGATGTGCTTTTGTTAAACTTAAAACTGCATGAGAGCTCCGAAGTATTGACGTAAGTTTGTTCCATGCCCTTGCTTTTTGTCTCCTCACTTTTAGCTGTTAGGGGACATGTGTCCCATGGTGACTGAAATAAAACTGAAGCTCTGCTGACAGCTTTCAAATATATTTTCTTCCTGTTATGCTTGCCATCAGAGATTAAAAAGCACTTGCTTTGAAAAAGTTTTCAATGTTATTCAACATTGTTGACTGTTCGGAACTCTCTTTCCCAAACCTAAAATTGTGCCCTTCATTATCTACTGTCACTAAAGACTGTCCAAAACATGTCAGATTCTGTGGTGTAGACTAGTGTCTCACAGAAGTACCTGCAGAGTCCACAGTATGGTGCATTAACTGCTAAAATCAGCAGCAATAACAGATGTGGCCATTACAATTGCATGAGTAATCTTAAATATTACTCATGACCTGGATGCAACCGGCCCCCTTAGAGTGTAAGGTGTTCAGGGCCAAAACATTTGTCCAAGTCGGACTTCTTCTCTGAAGACCTTCTGCTGTTATCAGTGTTAAGCTCACCCCAGAGTTTCATCCTACTGTCACATGGTTAGACCACAAACTTTGGGAATAGTCCAGATGACATCCGGGAAAGATC
>CM031597.1:58777528-58796255 GCA_018398815.1 Conus ventricosus | reverse complement strand
AGATGACAATGGAAAAGACTCGACTTACAGGCTCAGTGGTCACATGGTTAGACCACTGACTTCAGGAATAGTACAGGCGACATCCGGAGAGACCAGTTGACACTGGGAAAGACTAGACTTACAGTAGGCTGGCTCCCCAGCTTGACTTTCTCAAACTTGCCACAAGTATCAAAAACAAATGACGCTCCCAGGATTCACCAAAAGAGGGAGAGAATGATAAATCCATCGGCGCCAGATGCCAGACACCCAAAAACTCACCTTGCCACCCACAAGTGCAAAAGTGAAATGGAAGAAATTGGATGGAAAATAGTCCAGAGACTGGATGTGCTGATAGGAAAGAGCACACTAGAGCAAAAACTAGCCACATTTTGAGACATTGTATGTGGAACCAGCAGGAGTGCCTGTAGAGTGAAACAAGACACTCCTCAAAAATCCAGACACCAGTGAGAGATGGACAACATATGATAGAAAAAGATAAATCTCCAGAAACAGATGGACGCTGCTTCCTCAGAAGCCGGGAAGGAAGAGTTGGAGAAGCTCTGGGAAGACCTGAAATCACAAGTGCTGTCAGCAAAGTAGAATTGATCAGCAAGGAGAAGGAGCAAAAAGAAGAAAACCCAAGGTTGTTTCTTCAGAGACCCTTCGAGCAGCCAAAATCTGGGACACTCAGAGTGGACAGACAAACTCTTGAGCAGCATCGGTGGAAAAGATATTCAGACCCTCAGAGCACAGCACTGTAGAGTCGTATGTGTGCATTCACACAACATCTACGAACACAGCTTGTGTGCTCAAGATAAGATAAGATAATGTTGCTTATAGCCCAGCCGACCGCAGAGGGCCACATCAGGGCTGTCACCACGTTAAAATCAACTCACCAGTCATTTAAAAAAAAAAAAAACCAAAAAAAAAAAAAACCTTTCACACATCTCGTTAAATGACATCATCTACAAACAAACCAGAAACTTTGTTAAAAATCCTTCTTCCGTAAAATCTCAAATCAGATGAAAAATGTTAATTTCTCTCAAAAACCCAAGGATCACGTCAGGCGGGACATCCCTGAACAGGATCTTCATGGACTCCGCTGTAAAATGTTTGTGTCTCACATCGTGCAAGTCCCAACACTCTAAAAGAACATGTTTCATTGTGAGTGGCGCATGACATGGAATACACCACGGAGCTTCTTCACTCTTTAAAAGGTAAGAATGGGTAAAATACGAATGGCCGGTGTGCAGCCGGCACAGAACCGTTTCCTCTTTACGACCACCCGACGTAGATGGGAGGAAGTCTTTAAGGTTTGGACGGATCTGAAAGAGTTTGTTATTCGTCTGTGTGTTCCAATCCTCCTGCCAGAGGTCTCTCACATAATCGTTAATTTTGGGTTTCACATCTGAGCAGGGGATAAAAGTGTTGGACAGTTTCTCTCTTGTGGCGTTCTTGGCTAAACGATCAACATTTCGTTCCCGCCGATGCCAACATGGCCAGGAACCCAAGCAAGAGTAATGTTGTAACCGTCCGCCTTCAACTTGCTAAAAAGTTCCAAAAAAAATAAAGTTCTGGATGCTGAAGGTTGCGGCCAGCTATGGCCTCCAAAGCTGACAGCGAATCCGACAGAACCAGAAAGTCCCTCTTCGAAGAATGGGAGATTATCTTCAAGCCAGTACTAGAGCAGTAAGTTCAGCAGAATAGACAGAAGCATCTGAATGTATATGTTCCAACAATATCTGAGAAGGAGCCCCAGGGCAGTAGGCTGCACAGGCCACTCCATCCTCAGACTTGGAACCGTCAGTGAAAACTTTTTGATAGGATGGGAATTTGGAACAGAGCTCGGCATACAAAGCCTTGTACGCCAGAGAGCTGATAGACTCCTTACGGAAAGCTGCGAGATCAAAACGAATCTCTGGTGTGAAAAAGGTCCATGGAGGTTGATCCGGAAACTTGGAAAAATCGGAAACTACTCCCAGGTCTATACCTGCATTCCGCACGTGAGGCTGCATACGAACCCCAAACGGCGGAATACATTTCGGGTTATTTTCAAACTTACTTTGGAACGGAGGGTCAAAACACAGTCATAGGCAGGATTCTGCGGTTCTGAGAACAGTCGGATGTAATAATTCAAAGACAGTTTCAGCCTGCGGTTGGACAGTGAAGGTAACCTGCCTCTGCGTACAGGCTGTACACAGGGGTGGTGCGGAACGCTCCAAGACAGAGACGAAGCCCTTGATGGTGGATAGGGTCCAAGAGTTTGAGGTAAGATGATCTTGCGGAGCCGCAGACAGCACAACCGTAGTCCAGTTTGGAACGGACCAGGGCTCTGTAGAGGTGCAACAAAGTTTCTTATCAGCGCCCCAGTCGGTGTGCGCTACGACCCGCAGAATATTCAGTGCTTTCTGGCAAGCAGTTTTGAGGTTTTTAATATGGCTGAGAAAGTTAAGTTTTTGGTCAAAAATGACTCCCAGAAATTTGGCCTCTTTAACAGCTGGAATGGGAGATTTCCCTACTTGAAGTTCCGGATCTGGAAAAATCTGACGGAAATTATGGAAGTGAATACACTGGGTTTTTGTAGCAGAAAAGGTGAAACCGTTTTCATCGCCCACGATGGATTTTATCTACGCAAAGCTGGAGCCTGCGCTGGACACTCGGGTACAGGCTTCCAGTTGCGTAGACAGCAAAATCATCCACAAACAATGAGCAGTCTGAACCCTGCTGAACTGATTGAACAATGTTGTTGATCTTAATACTAAAGAGGGCAGGAGATAGTATGCTCCCTGTGGAACACCCAACTCCTGCTCGTGGACATCAGAGAGAGTGGTGCCAACCCGGACCTGAAACTGTCGTTCTGCCAAAAAAATTTGAATAAAAAGCGGAAGATGACCTCGAAAACCCAGATCGTGGAGATCATGAAGTATCCCCGACTTCCCAGGTGGTATCGTAGGCCTTCTCCAAGTCAAAGAAAATTGCCACTGCATGCTGTCTGTTTAAAAAAGCGTTCCTAAGTGTAGATTCCAGACGAATCAAATGGTCAACTGTACTACGATGTTTGCGGAAACCACACTGTTCTTTCGCCAAAAGGCCATCGGTTTCGAGTTTCCACATGAGCCTAGCATTGACCATTTTTTCCATCAATTTACAGACACAGCTGGTCAAAGCTATGGGACGGTAGTTAGATGGATTAGAAAGATCTTTTCCAGGTTTGGGGATGGGAATAATGAGGGCTGTCCGCCAAGAGGGTGGAAAGCAACCTGTAGTCCACACGTGGTTGTATACCTGTAACAGGATGTTCAGACCTTCTTGCGGAAGATGTTTCAATAGTTGATAATGAATGTCATCTATACCTGGAGAGGAATCGCTGCAAGAAAGTAAGGCAGATTTCAGCTCGTTTAATGTGAAAGGAAGATTGTAGTCTTCCATGTTGTCGGATGAAAAGTTGCAGGGTGATTTTTCTTTTAGGGCTTTGTTTTTGAAAAAAAGTGACTGATTTATTAGAAGAGGAGGAATTCTTTTCAATGGTTGAAGCAAGCAGATTAGCAACTGCTTTCTTCTCTGTTATTAAAGAATCCGTAAACTTGAGATGGTTCACGGGTGGACAGGTGTTCTTCCCTTTAATTTTCTTAATGATGTTCCACACTTTTTTCTTAGAAGTTTTTGATGTCAGCCTGGAGCAGAAGCTTCTCCAGGACCGACGTTACTGATTTTAAAAGTGTGTCTTGATTTAGCACGGAGTTTCTGATGGGCTCGAGCGTTGGGACCCGAAGGTCGTTGGTATACCTGACGCTGAGCCCGTTTTCTAACTTTGGAAATTTGTTGGCATTCTGAATCGAACCAGGGTGTTTTTGGCATTTGAAGTTTATCGGAAGACACTGGAATACAGGCTTTAGCACATTTGATCATAGTGTTAGTCAGTGATTCAGCTGGATCCGGACTCTGAAAAAAATCAGTGTCCTGGAACTCCTTAGAAACAGTGGCTGCAAATAGATCCCAGTTTGCTTTCTTATAATTTAGATGCTGAGAGACAGAGATGTGTTCAGTTATTCCAGGTTGTAGAAGGACAGGGAAATGGTCACTTCCGTGCAGATCGTCATGGACAGACCACTCATAGTCCAGGACCAGCGAGGGGTCACAAACCGACAAATCTAAACACGAAAGTGAACCTGAGGAAGAGTGGAGATAAGTTGCAGATCCGTTATTCAGACAACACAAATCCAAGTCTGAAAGGACATCCTCAATTAGCAGACCTCTGGGTGACGTACCGGCACTACCCCAAAGAGGATTGTGACCGTTAAAGTCACCCAACAGCAAAAAAGGTCGAGGAAGTTCTTCTATCAGACTGACAAGGTCCTGACGACAAACCGGGACAGAAGGTGAGAGATAAAGGGAACAGATTGTCACAGTCTTGTGGAGAGTGACTCTCGCAGCTACAGCCTGAAGGGAGGTAGACAGAATGACAGGACTATACAACAAAGTTTTGTGTAGGAGAAGGGCAACACCGCCGACAGTCCAACGTGGATGGTTGTGCAGGTTTCGAAAGAATATTAAAGCCAGAAAGAGTAAAGGTCTTCTGGCTTTGAATTTGAGTTTCTTGAAGAGCCACGACGGAAGGTTTTAGAGACTGACACAGAAGCTGCAGCTCCTCGAAGTTGGAATTTAGCCACGGATATTCCAATGGAATATTGTACTATCCATGGTGCAGAGGCGAAAAGGAGAGAAATCAGGTCATCTCCTCTTCAACGTCCGCATCTAATGGAGCGAATTTATTAGTTAGTTTCACTGGACTGTGGTGGTCTTTGGACCTGCTGGCAGACTTGCCCGCAGGTGACAAAGGCCTGGAGTTTGGAGATGGTGGAGGTCTGGATTTGGGAGATGGTGGAGGTTTCTTCCTCATCTCCACCATCTCCACACTGGGTTGAACTCCTTGCCCGCACGGGCACTGGACAGAGGAATTCAAGTTGCGGGTGCTGGTTTTTTAATCTGCCCAGCAGCAGATGTTGTAGACTGCTGGGCAGTCTGAGGGGTGGCGGATTTTTTGCCTCCACCAGGGGCATTCACTGTGGGTTGGGAGGTGGTGGACCTGCTTCCACCAAAGCTTATCTGTCTTCCCGGCAAAGTTTTAGAGAAAGTAAAATCGTCAGTCTGGCAGCAGACTGAACGTGTCGATACTTTTTTTACCCCCGAAGCGTATGAAGATGCTGTTGGCGTCTGACTGCCAACAACTTGCCTGCGGGCTTCAAAAAACGAGATCTTCTTTTCTGTTTTTACCTTTTGGATGGTTGACTCTTGTTTCCAGACAGGGCAGTTGCGTGAAGAGGAGGGGTGGTCGCCACGCAGTTTGCACAATGCGCCGGGTCTTTACACGGCCCATCATGGGTTGTCTTGCAACAAACCCCACACACCTCCTGCCCAGAACAGCGGTCTCTGACATGACCAAACTTCTGGCATTTGAAGCAACGCATTGGAGACGAACATACATTTGTATACGGACATTCAGATATCCTACCTTGATGACAGGAGGCAGCACAGGATTGCAGAATGTCAGAAAGAGGGTGTTGGTGTCCACTCTTTCTGCACCTTTTTTCACTGTCACCCTATGCACCTCTGTCACACCCTGGGATGCCAGTTCCGCTTTGATCTCTGCCTCTGAGACTCCTCTAAGATCTGGGCATCGAATGACTCCCTTAGAGGAATTCAGCTGTTTATGGGGGGTCACCCGGATCTCTCGGTCTACAAGCTTTGTAGCTTTCAGCAGCTGCACTGATTGTTTTTTACTTTTACACTGGATGAGAAAGGTGCCGTTTCTGAGTCGCTTTATGGACTGTGGGTCTCCTGCAATACCTTGGAAGCCTTCTGTATTGCAAACGGGCTTAGTGCAGAAAGAGGTTTGTCCTGCTCCTTACTTTCCATGATCAACCAAGAAGACCAAAATCCTGACAACTGCCTTGTTTCATTTTCAGAATCAGAGTCTCCATCGGACTCCTGTGACGACCTTTGCGAAAATGACGGAACTTTTCTTTTTTTGGGGGGGATGATGTTTAATGGAAGTCATATTTATAGGCAAAAATTTCATCTTCCCTTACCCACCCACCTTGGAGTCCAACTAAGGGGGCCCGGGCCAAGAATCACTATCTTGACCCCTTCCAGGCTTCAGGAGAGACATACAACAGACAAAAACCTACCAACCCTATCCCCCTGATCATGCTCAACTCCGGGGAAAAGAGAGCTGAGCACTGCAGGGGTTACCTTGGCCAGCCGGGAGAAATGCCTGTTTTGACCCAGCCCCAAGAAGGGGAGCCGATTAGTTTCACCCGGGCCAAAGTGTACTCCCTGTCTAGGAGAGGTCCGAGCCAAAGTGATGTGTTGAGAGCGCTGGCCCTCTCAATCACCAGGATCTCATTCCCTCCGACACAGGTCGCACCGCACGGCAAACGCGGCGGATCTTAAGGAGACCACAGAGAGAAAAGGAGTGTGGAAAAGAAGACTTGAAGGGGAGACGAAGATAGAAAGGGCCAAATAAGGGAGGCAGAAAACAAGAAAAGGAGAAAGGCGGGTTACTCTTAGTCAGGATCCTCACCCTTAGCCTATCTGACATGGGAAGCCCTACCAGGGGCATCAACTCCTTACCACGTTACGCTTAGGCCAAACAGCATCTGCACCTCTCAGGCCTAGAAGCAGTATGAAAAAAACAGCCTATCTCCAAGTATTGATGCCCCCGCCAGCAGAGCCTAAGGGATCACTGGACCACGCAAACCCTCCGACCACGACAAGGTCGCACACCCCCGGAGGGGAGTTGCATCAGGATGTCATCAATAGTCGGCATGATATGACGGGTTCTCTTAATTGCTTTGTTTGGTAGCCTCATATCAACACAGATTCGAATCTCCTCTGGTTTCTTGGGTTTGGGAGCCGCAAATATGGGTGAGACCCAAGGGGTTGGTCCATCAACTTTTTCTATTATGTCCAGCTCTTCAAGTCGTTGAAGTTCTTTTTCCACCTTCTTCCGCATGTGATATGGGATCCTTCGGTGAGGTTGAACTGTAGGTTGGACTTTCTCATCAACATATAGCTTGTCGGCTGGACTATAAGCAACATTATCTTATCTTCAGTTTTCCCACGCCTTGGAATAGATTTGGGTTTTCTTCCATGAGAATTTCAGCTGTTGTTTTCGGTGTTGCACTAAATGCAAAATTGATGAGCTGAAGTTGCTGAGCAGTAGTGGCACTCAATAAATTGCTGCTTTGCACATCAGGATTTGAACAAACAACAAAGAATGATGCTTTTGTTTCAACATCTTTGTATTTGACAGCAGTGAAAAATGTTCCACAAACTGTAAGAGGTGTGCGTGTGCCATATGCATAGATTGCAGTTGATGTAGGCTTCAGAGTGGTCTGTGGTGCAATTTTTTGAAAAACTTCATAATCAATGACATTGACTGATGCGCCGTTATCAATCATAAATGTGACAGATGAACCAAAAATGTTTATATCTACTTTTGGTGCAGTGCTTGATTTATCTGAAACACCAAATACATACTCCTCATCTGAACTGTCACTGCTCTGTTGAATTTGATTGACTTTAGCACTGGTGAACTGAGGTTGATAGTTCTTTGAACTCCTCATCTGAACTGTCACTGCTCTGTTGAATTTGATTGACTTTAGCACTGGTGAACTGAGGTTGATAGTTCTTTGAACATTTTCCCGAACGGCATACTTTGGCAAAATGTCCTGTTTTTGTACAAATATGACAGGTTTTGTTTTTGGCCGGACACTTCTCCCGGGGATGTTGTAGTCCTCCACACCATCTACATGCATGTTTGTTTTGCAGTTGATTTTGTCTTTGGTTATATGGTGGTCTTGATGGTGTACTTGACTGATTGTTTGCTGACTTGTTGATGTTCGTTTTCTTCTTGTAAGAAATAGCACTGATTGCCTCACCTTCGATGGCTTTTGCTTGAACATCAGATAGTTCTAAAGCTTGTGCCATGTCCAGAAGTTTGGTCAGGTTCATATCTGGTTCACGTAGAACACGTCTTCTGAGTCTACTTGAATTGCTACCTTGCAAGATTTGGGCCTTGATCTCACAATCAACATTTTGAAATTCACAATGTGCAGCCAACAAACAAAGGGGTGTGGTGTAACTATCAATGGTTTCTTCACTTTCCTGTTTACATTGACGAAATTTGAATGTTTCAAAATCAATATTCTTCTTGGGGGTGAAATAACTGTTCAGAGACTCAACAAGTGTATCACAGCCATCTGTTCCTCCTTGTTCATTTTCAGGCAAAGATTCGAAAATATCAAAGACTTCTTCACCAGCAAAATGAAGTAAAAGTGCCTTTTTCCTTGAATTGCTGGTCACATTCATTGCAGCAAGCAAGTTTACAAACCTTCTGAGCCATTTCTCCATCGAATTCCGGCCGTTGCTTCGTCAGAGTGGACGGAAAATTTCTCGAAGTTTGGTAGAGCTGTAGCCATTTTTCAAGCTTTTAGATCCTCGTCGCCAGATGTAGAGTAGTATGTGTGCATTCACACAACATCTACGAACACAGCTTGTGTGCTCAAAATGTTTAATAAAGCAAACTAAGTTGAAAAATGTACAGAGCTAAAGTAACACGTAGATCGTTCGTGGGCTTCGTTATCGTTGTTATGTTTCCAGGGGCAATGCCCAGAACGAGGCTTAATTTAATGTCTTTTGATACAAATCATGGTTAACTTACGTAGACATTACAAGCACCACTTGAAATCCAAGGCTTGATGCAGCCTGCAGTGCCAGAGAAAATGTTCAATGATAAACCACCAACACTGGATGATGTATAGAAAGTGGTTAAGAAAGCCAGACCTAGATCAAATGGAATACCATATCTGCTGTTCAAGAAATGTCCCAACATCCTTGAGTGGCTCCATAAAATGATAAGATCAGCATGGGGGAACCTGAAGATCAGCGACCAATGGATGATAGCTAATGGAGTATACATTCCCAAAGGGCACAACTGGAGAGGCATCAGCCAGTTTAGACCAACATAATTTTTTAATGTCGAGGGAAAAATCTTCTCAGTCATGGCAGCCATGACAGAAAATGAGTACATGAATCTGTCAGTCCAAAAAGGAGCATCCCAGACACCTCTGGCTGTACAGAACATGCCACTATGATTTGGGAAGCAATCCAAAGAGCTAGGGCAGAAAAACAGGACCTCAATATGGAGTGGCTCGATCTGGCAAACCCATATGGATCTGTTCCACACAAAATGATTCAACTGGCCCTCAAGATGTCCCAAAGAACATTAGAGAAATACAGAAGAAGTACTTCCATGGCTTCTCAATGAGGTTCTCCACAAAAGAATACACAACAGAATGGATCAATCTGGAAACTGGCATAGCAATGGGCTATGCAATTTCTCCAATACTATGTGTGTTGGCAATGGAAGTCATCTTAAGCTGTACAGGTCCGGTAGATCTCGGGAAAGGTCTTCATGGTGCTTTCCACCAAGGAAGATGAGACACGCAAAATGCAGAAGCAGTTAGACAAGTTAATTGCTTCATCCAGGATAAATTTCAAGCCAAACAAATCATGAAAACCTCTCTCTGCGTTAAGGAAAAACAGCAAACTGTCAAGTTCACTATAGCCAACCACACCATTCCACCATTAACAGAAGAACCAGGACAGCCTTGGAATATGGTATGACTCTTTAAAAGACACAAAGAGAGGAGAGGAAGCCAAGCAGAAGAAAGTCTACAGATAATAGACTGGTGTGGGCTCCCAGGCAAGGACAAGGTTGGTGTTTGCAGTTCATGCTGATCTTGAAGCTTCTGTTACTTGTAATGATATACACTATCAGTGCTAGCACTGTAGAATCAATGGTGGCTAAAATCAACCAATATACAAGGAAATGGCTAGGTGTCCCACCTGGTCTCACTGACGTTGCACTCTACTGCCAACAAGCAAAGCTAAAGCTTCCTCTAAAATCCATCCCCAAGGAATACAAAGTGGGTAAAGGAAATTTTCCTTCTGAAATCACGTTTAATCTAACATACTTACTGTGGCTCACTAATGCAATAAACGACAGCAGTTTGCTATCCCTACCTCGTACACAATAAAGTCCACATGGACAAGAACCCGGAAGGGGCCTCGTGTCTAGTCTTGCGCATGCCCAGATCATTCCTCTTTTCGATGTAACAAATACCCTGACTGTGAAATCCCGACAGAACCAGGAAGGCGGGGAGGAAGGGAGAGACTCTGCATGAGCCACGGTAAGTATGTCAGATTAAACATAATTTTAGAAGGAAAATTTCCTTTTAATTACATATACTATACCGTTGCTCACTAAAGCAAAGTAGCACTACCCGGAAGGAGGGCTCACCTGGTTAACATCTGGAGAAGTGAGAAAAGCCAGAGCATGTGGCGGAGATGAGATACTGAGCCACCACAGCTGAGGCAATACTCTTGGAACCATCATCATGCAGACAGGAGACGTCGTGCAAGTAAAACTGGATGAAAGTGC
This sequence comes from Conus ventricosus, assembly GCA_018398815.1. Lineage (NCBI taxonomy): Eukaryota > Metazoa > Mollusca > Gastropoda > Neogastropoda > Conidae > Conus > Conus ventricosus. Next base: position 58,785,769 of record CM031597.1, on the reverse strand, counting down.
CCGTGGAATGCCAATATGCGGCTTCCAGGACACTTTGAATGCTGGGATTATGGGCAACTGCCAGCGACAAGGCCCATGCTCTAATTTCATGGGGTCTTGGTGAAAAGACAGCCAAATCCAAGTCAGGCCTGTGCACGCAGCTTTGATTACTTCTCTCAGCCATTGAGAGATTGATAAGCGTCTGATGTCCTCCCTATAACTTTCATTATAAGAGAGAAACAGGCGGCGCTGCTTCGAGCAAGAAGACTTCGTCCGCTTTCTATTCACTCGCAGGGCGTACACTGGACAGAGAGTATGGTCTTTATCATCTGGGGCGAGGATAGAGGTCAGAGGATAAATGAAGATAGTCGAGAAGGAGAACCTGGCGACTGGTTTTTGGCTAAGAATTCCGGAGGAGTCGAAAAGACATTGAGCCATCCGGTTTGAAAGCTACATCTCCAGGAAGGCCACTAAGAGCATGAACTTCACTGCAGCGTCTCCCCAAAGCCAGAGAAACGAGAAAGGCTGTCGTGAAGAAGAGGAACTTCTGAGAACACTCCCTTATGGACTCATAAGGAGGGAGCCTCAGCGAGGAGGGGACTAGAAAGAGATACGGCAGGGGGTTCGAGCCTCTTGCAGAGCAGCACCCCTGATGAGATCCCACAGGAGGGGGAGGGGGGGGGGGGGGGGTCGTCCGCAAAGGAAGGGCCACCTAACCGGCAGATGGTGGTGCAGATACCAGCCCTGTGAACCCTCCTAGAAGAGGCTGCAAGTTTTTTTCTCAGACGACATGAAGGCGAGGTAGTTCGCTGACACAAAGTGAGAGGGGGAGTGGGGCGACACCGCATGGGAGGAGCAACAAGAAAGCCAGCACACCGTATGTGTCCCCTGTATGCCCGCCTGTAAGCTTGCTCCACAAGGCCAATTACCATGGGTAAGCGCCTTGTGTAGACAGTGCGTCCCACACAGTAGCTAGGCATGAAGATTTAGCATGTCTGGATTGCTGTGTAGAATGCCTGACCATGGCTGGAGCAGGGACCTTGTTATCAGGGCGAGCTTTATCGGAGGCTCGTGGGACAGGTGTAGCAGATCCAGAAACCATGCTTGGGCCGGCCAGCGGGGGTCCACAAGGATCAGCATGGCCAAGTCTTCCCTCACTTTCCATAGAACTTTTCTCAGGATGGGAAACGGAGGGAAGACATAGCCTATCAAGCTCGACCATGGGATGGACAGAGCGTCCACCGCCAGAGCCTCCGGATCCGGAACTGGAGATATATATAGCTGGAGGTGGTGGCTGAACCTGGTGGCAAACAGGTCTACTTGTGGTTTGAACCATGCAGCCCAGACTGGTGCCAGGACCGAATAGACCAGAGTCCATTCTGAGGGAAGGATCATGTGTGACCTGCTGAGGGAGTCCGCAAGAATGTTTATCTTTCCTGGAACGTGCTTGGACGAGATCCGGATGGACTGATCCTCGCACCAGAGAAGAAGTTTGTTCCGCCCTCAGGGACAAGGAGACCCCCCCCCCCCCCCTTCCTCATGCCCCCCCCCCCCCCCCCCTCATGCGAGTGCCATTGGGTCACTGAGGTTTGGAACCAATGGCCCAGAGGAACCAGAAGGTCCCAAGACTGTGACATTTGGGATCAACGCTTCCCAAATCGGCGTTGGAACTGGCGTTTGTGGAGCCAACCAAGAGGTACTAGGGGGGCCGATGACTCGATCAGTCCCAGAAGGGAGGCCAGCTTCCTGCCCGGTGCCTGATCCAGAGGACATGAGGTGGGCTAAGAGGACCCAGAGGCATACTAGACATGCCCAGGAACTGGAACTGCTGCGACGGAGTGAGGTCTGACTTCTCGTTGCGAACAAACCCCAGGTCTTGACAGAGGTCAAGAACCTGGAGAGCTGTTGGGAGCACAGATTGCTGGGAGAGTGCTAGAAGAAGCCAAATGTCAAGATAGGCCCTGAGGCAGATTCCCCTCTCCCGAATGTGCATGCAATGTTCCCGGATGACCTTCGTGAACACCCACGGGGCTGGGGCCAGAGCAAAGGGAAGGGCCCTGAACTGGAAGACCCGTCCCACCAACGAACTGGAGATACTTCCTGTCCCTTGGGTGGATCAGGAGGTGGAAGTGTGCATCCTTCAGGTCGATGGATACCACTCAGTCGCCCAGGTGCATGGCATCGCGGATTGACATGGGTGTTTCCATCTGAAAGTGGAGGTCTCGGAGGAACCTGTTTAGGGCCCACTGGCTTGCGGGAAGCCGATCCCAGGCACTGCCCATGGAGTTGAGTGTGGGGAGTGATAGCCCCAGAGGCAGGTTTTTGGCTCTGAGGTCGGGAACCTGATCTGCCTTTGGCGAGTTGTCTAATCCTAGACCCTTTGTGTCTGAAAGATCTGCAGGCCTCAGCCGGTGGAGTGCCCTGGGAAGAGGTAGCCGGAGCAGGGCGCTTCACTGTGGGGCGAGAAGGACCCAAGTGAGGGCGAGGTCCCTCCTAATTTCGGCCTGGTTCTTGATTGTTGCCTGCACATAGTTCCCAAAGAAGGAACCAGTCTTAACCGGCAAGACTCTGAGAGAGGCTCGGAAAGAGCGCGCGACCGAAGATGCCAGGAGCACAGCATCCCGCCTTGCCAAAACTAAGTTTAGGTGCAGCCTGGCAAAAGCACCACTGAATATTTGAGCACTTCCACCATGGACTGGATAAACAAAACAGTGGTGGATGGGTCAGCGGACAGCGGAGAGTGAAGGACTCAGAGTCTGGGTCCTTAACGGCGGATACCAGACCTCCCAAAGAGGAGTCTGTCACAGTCAAAAATAAACACAACCAAAGTGTGGTCCGTCGCCGGCCACTTCAACTGGACATAAGTCCAAACGCAGACATCTTGGCGCCACGAAGACGGCTCCATGCGTCTCATCCGGCCAATTAAGCACAGCAAGGAGACAGCAGACAGTCTGAGTGGCTGGACCGACAGGTCTCGGTAGGTTTGGTCAGACGTCGCGGCGCCTACCCAGACTCATCTAGCCAATTTAGAGTGACCAGTGCCCACGAGTTAAGCCACACGGCGCCAGTTAAGTAGGAAAGGGGGGAAGGTAGTGTGTGGTGGGGGTGAAATCAAGCTAATCAATTAAATGACCAATTGACCACCACAGAGAGTAAGGCGTGTAGGCATGACTGGCATGATTTGAACATCCAATGGAATTAGAGGGAGATAACTTCGAGTACGAGGCGGTAAAAATACTGACCAATGGTACTCGCCCTTTTTGACAGATCGGAACGGGATAAGAAGGATGTGAGAGTGAGAGAACGGGAGAACGAGAGGGGAGAACGAACAGAGAGACAGAGAGAGAGAGAGGTCTGGGTGTAATCTCTGAGGAGAGAAGAGCAGAGAGATGAGGGGAGGAGAGAAGAGAACCAAGTTGAGAGATTAGCATGAGATAGTCTGCAGAGGAAGGACTGAGGAGAGATGTGGAGAGAGAGAGTTGCTAACTAATGAAGAGGAAAAGAAAGAAAGAAAGAAAAAAAAAAAAAAAGAAAAGAAAAGCAACCATGTCCATTTGATAAGAGCAGACTAGAAGAGAGAGAGAGAGAGAGTGCAATGCGTTAATGCAGGAAGGAAGAAAGGAGAACAGATCGATGTTGATAGTCACTGTTCCACCTTAACCGGGGTTCGACCTCATACCTGGCAGCGTCACTTCGTCAAGCAGAACCACAGACCAACGCCAGTGCCAGCAGACCAAGACCAGTGCCAGCAGTTGTGTCGTGCTTGTGAAAGTGACAGTGAAAAGAAAAAAAAAGAAAAGAAAAAAAGACAGTGATTCGTGAATAGTTAAGATCACCTGGCCAGGTAAAGTAGAAATCTATTTATACCCGGGTTAGTTAGGATAAGATAAGATAATGTTGCTTATAGCCCAGCCGACCGCAAAGGGCCATATCAGGGCTGTCACCACGTTAAAATCAACTCACCCGTCATGAAAAAAAAAAAAAAAAAAAAAAAACACCTTTCATATATCTCGTTAAATGACACGTCTAGAAACGCACCAGAAACTTTGTTAAAAATCTTTCTTCCGTAAAATCTTAAATCAGATGAAAAATGTTAATCTCTCTCAAAAACTCAAGGATCACATCAGGCGGGACATCCCTGAACAGGATCTTCATGGACTCCGCTGTAAAATGTTTGTGTCTCACATCGTGCAAGTCCCAACACTCTAAAAGAACATGTTTCATTGTGAGTGGCGCATGACATGGAATGCACCACGGAGCTTCTTCACTCTTTAAAAGGTAAGCATGGGTAAAATACGAATGGCCGGTGTGCAGCCGGCACAGAACCGTTTCCTCTTTACGACCTCCCGACGTGGATGGGAGGAATTCCTTAAGGTTTGGACGGATCTGAAAAAGTTTGTTACTCGTCTGTGTGTTCCAATCCTCCTGCCAGAGGTCTCTCACATAATCGTTAATTTTGGGTTTCACATCTGAGCAGGGATATAAGTGTTGGACAGTTTCTCTCTTGTGGCGTTCTTGGCTAAACGATCAACCATTTCGTTCCCGCCAATGCCAACATGACCAGGAACCCAAGCAAGAGTAATGTTGTAACCGTCCGCCTTCAACTTGCTAAAAAGTTCAAAAAAAGTAAAAGTTCTGGATGCTGAAGGTTGCGGCCAGCTATGGCCTCCAAAGCTGACAGCGAATCCGACAGAACCAGAAAGTCCCTCTTTGAAGAACGTGAGATTATCTTCAAAGCCAAAACCAGAGCAGTAAGTTCAGCAGAATAGACAGAAGCATCGGAATGGATATGTTCCAACAGTATCTGAGAAGGAGCCCCAGGGCAGTAGGCTGCACAGGCCACTCCATCTTCAGACTTGGAACCGTCAGTGAAAACTTTTTGATAGGATGGGAATTTGGAACAGAGCTCAGCATACAAAGCCTTGTACGCCAGAGAGCTGGTAGACTCTTTGCGAAAAGCTGCAAGATCAAAACGAATCTCTGGCGTGAAGAAGGTCCACGGTGGTTGATCCGGAAACTTGGAAAAATCAGATACTACACCTAGGTCTAGACCTGCATTCCGCACGTGAGGCTGCATACGAAGACCAAACGGCGGAATACAGTTAGGGTTGGTTTCGAATTTGTTTTGAAACTGAGGGTCAAAGACACAGTCATAGGCAGGATTCTGCGGTTCTGAGAACAGTCGGATATAATAATTTAGAGACATTTTCAGCCTGCGGTTGGACAGTGAGGGTTCACCTGCCTCTGCGTACAGGCTGTACACAGGGGTGGTGCGGAATGCTCCAAGACAGAGACGAAGCCCTTGATGGTGGATAGGGTCCAAAAGTTTGAGGTAAGAGGGTCTTGCAGAGCCGTACACAACACAACCATAATCCAATTTGGAACGGACCAAGGCTCTGTAGAGGTGCAGCAAAGTTTTCTTATCAGCGCCCCAGTCGGTGTGTGCTACGACCCGCAGAATATTCAGAGCTTTCTGGCAAGAAGTTTTGAGGTTTTTGATGTGGCTGAGAAAGTTGAGTTTTTGGTCAAAAATAACTCCCAGGAATTTGGCTTCTTTTACAACTGGAATGGTGGACTTGTCTAGACGAATTTCAGGATCATCAAAGAATCGACGAAAATTGTGGAAATGAATTGACTGAGTCTTGGTGCGGGAGAAGGTAAACCCGTTTTCCTCGGCCACTGTTGGATTCTGTTGACGCAAAGTTGGAGTCGACGCTGTACACTGTAGTAAGAAGCTCCAACTGCATACAGCGCAAAGTCATCACAAAGAGAGAAGACTCAGTGCCCAGTCTTACCGATTGGACAATGTCATTTATTTTAATGCTGAAAAGGGCGGGAGAAAGGATGCTCCCCTGAGGAACACCCAACTCCTGCCCATGGATGTCAGAGAGTGTGGTGCCAACACGCACCTGGAACTGTCGATCGGCTAAAAAGTTTTGAATGAACAGAGGCAGGTGACCCCGAAAACCAAGTCTGTGCAGGTCCATGAGGACTCCTGTTTTCCACGTAGTGTCGTACGCCTTTTCGAGGTCAAAAAAGATAGCGACCACATGTTGCTTGTTAAGAAAGGCATTGCGGATGGTGGTTTCCAGACGGATTAAATGGTCAACCGTCGAGTGGTGCTTCCGGAAACCGCACTGTTCACTGGCCAAAAGACCATCGGTTTCCAGCTTCCACATCAGACGGGAGTTGACCATCTTTTCCATCAGCTTACAGAGGCAGCTGGTCAGAGCGATTGGGCGGTAGTTGGAAGGGTTGGTAAGGTCCTTTCCACGCTTTGGAATGGGAATGATCAGGGCTTTCCGCCAGGAGGGCGGAAAGGACCCTGTGGTCCAGATATGGTTATAGACTTGGAGAAGAGTCTGGAGACAGCTTTCTGGAAAATGTTTCACAACCTGATAATGAATGTCATCCAGACCAGGGGCAGAATCGTGCAGGTTTGTAAAGCTAATTTGAGTTCAACGATTGAAAAAGGAAGATTATAGGTTTCAGAGTTGTCTGATGTGAAATTGTATGAAGATTTCTCTCTAATCTCTTTGTTTCTAAAAAAGACTGCAGATTTATTTGAAGATGAGGAGTTCTGTTGGATGGGGAGGCCAACAGATTGGCAACAGCTTGTTTGTCAGTGATCAGAGCATCAGCAAGTTTCAAGTGATGAATGGAGGGGTTGGTGTTCTTCCTTTGATTTTTCTAATGATGTTCCAAACTTTTTCTTGGAAGTTTTAGATGTCAGCCTGGAGCAGAAGTTTCTCCAGGACCGACGTTTACTGATTTTGAAAGTGTGTCTCGATTTCGCACGGAGTTTCTGATGGGCTCTAGCGTTGGGACCCGAAGGTCGTTGGTATACCCGACGCTGAGCCCGTTTGCGAACTTTTGAAATTTGTTGGCAGTCTGAATTGAACCAGGGTGTTTTTGACATTTGGAGTTTGTCGGAAGACACTGGAATACAGGTTTTAGCACAGTTGATCACAGTGTTAGTCAGAGATTCTGCTGGGTCTGGACTCTGAAGAAAATCAGTGTCTTGGAATTCTTTTTGAAATAGTGGTTGAAAATAGATCCCAGTTTGCTTTCTTATAATTGAGATGTTGAGAGACAGATACGTGTTCAGTTATTACGGTTGTAGAAGGACAGGGAAATGGTCACTTCCGTGCAGATTGTCATGGACAGACCACTCATAGTCCAGGACCAGCGAGGGGTCACAAATCGACAAATCTAAACACGAAAGTGAACCTGTGGAAGAGTGGAGGTAAGTTGGAGCTCCATCGTTCAGACAACACAAATCAAATTCAGAAAGGACATCCTCAAGAAGCAGACCTCTGGATGATGAACTGACACTACCCCAAAGAGGATTGTGACCGTTAAAGTCACCCAACAGCAAAAAAGGTCGAGGAAGTTCTCCGATCAGACTGACAAGGTCCTGACGACAAACCCCCGGGTTAGTTAATGATGTTTTAGATAAATGATTTTGTGAAGTTCAGGAAAGAGAGAATGTTTTATTTTGTTTGATTCCATATGCATTGATGGTTCGTTCTATGAACATGTGTAGTAAAGTTATAGACTTTACTAGTGGTTTGATGTGACGAATGCATGATATATGAATGAGATTGTAAGCAAGCTGTGAGTGTGTTTGGGCTGTGCGCTAGTCCTTCCTCCATCGACATCACCCGAGGTTGACAATTTATTGGCGAGCCTGCCAGGATATTCTGGCCCATTTATTGTAATTGTTCAACTTCTCAGAGAGGAAGCTGGGTGGGATTCAAGTATTGTAATCCTAAGACAAGGGGTTGTCTTACTGTATGTTCCCAAGATAGTTAAATACTAGGCTTGGCATTGCTTCCAAGATAGTTAATACTAGGCTTGGCATTTCAGCCCCAGAGTACTTATTTCGCACAGATTGCCTATAATTCGCTCTCATAGTTGGGTCAGGCGCTGGGCGTCTTATAAAAACTAATTACATTGTCCCAAGCTAATATTATCATTCATAGGATTGTGCTATTACGTCACTCGTGTCGGTGACCACCAGTTTGGCTGTCGTAGTAATAAAATCTTGTTCAAAAAAAAAAAAAAAAAAAAAAGAAAGAGATACAATGGCGGAAGAAAAGAACACCCTATTGAACAACTCGTGAGCGTCGCTCGTGATTTAGGCTATTCGGGAAAGAGTTGCGAGCATTCGTTGATAACACAAAAGTGAAGGATGACGCGAAAAGACGTGTCGCGGAAAAAGAAACAAAGGTTGATAGGATCAGTAATCAGAAGACAGGA
>CM031597.1:58703295-58775795 GCA_018398815.1 Conus ventricosus | reverse complement strand
TGTTTTCTTGTTGTTGTTGTTCTTCTTCTTCTACTGCTACTACTACTACTACTACTACCTGCTACTACTACCACTACTACTATACTACTACTACTGCAACTACGACTACTTTCTACTACTACTACTACTTCTTCATGTCTTCTCCTCCTCCTCCTTCTTCATGGTCTCCTTCTTCCTTCTACTGGGGGGCGTGACCTTGACACTGAAGCGCAGAAGTCGCAATGTTTTCAAACGCTCCGCCGATTCTTGCATCTTGACGAAGACAGAAGCCAGTAGAGGTCGCCATTTTTCAGCCAGCCTGATTCATCCTGAGTCATGCCATCCACTCACTCGCTTTTCGAGCGACAAGCGGCTGCTTTTTTTGCCAGTTTTTCATGTCGTTCATGATGAAGAGGCCAGGGAGAAGAAAGCCGCGCCGCATCGCCATGTTGGACCCGCGGAGCAGGTGGACGGTGTCACCCTTGCCTCCCTCACCCTGCTGTTCTGGGCGGTTTTGCTGTTGAAAAAAGGGGTGCGGAGACCGTGGAGCAGAACCCCGGACCCAAGTACAGCCTGATGCATCAAGACTGGTAGCAAGTGGACGACGAAGCCTGGACAGGACCGCGCGCGGCAATCCCAGGCAGCAGGCATCATCACCTTCACCTTACCCGGCAGCCTACCCTTGCTGATGTTGTGGAGATACTGCATTCCATGAAAGTTTCAGAATGCCACAACAAACAGTAACTCGATGAAGTGGAACGAGGTGTTAATGGACTGAGAGAACAGTATGTTGGGTTACAGAAAGGATATGTTGGACTTGAAACAAAAGGTCGATGATTATGAAAAAAAGAAAATCAATACCTTTGTTACAGAAAAACACTGATCTGCTCTCTCGAGTCGATCAAGTTAGAAAGAAAGACTGACGACCTTTAGGCTCAGATCCAAAAGGAACATAATCTAAAATTTACGGAATAGACAGAGAGCAAAACGAATCCAATGAACAATGTGCAACCAAATTACATACGTCCTTGCTTAATACGCTTGATATAAGCGGTGACATCCAATTGACAGGGTCCATCGTTAGAACAACAAACCAGATTCCCCGATGGTAATCGCAAGATGCACATTTTTATAAAGACATAGTACAAAGTCCAGTGTGAAAAAGAAATTGCAGGGTAACCAGAATTTTTGTAGGAGAAGACTTCACCCTTCCGATGAGGGAGATAAGACGCAAACTGGTCACCCCACCTGAAAAAAGCCAGAAATGATGGAAGAGGGCCACGATGGTGTTTTGACCACCAACTCATAGTATGGTCAGAAGTACTTCCTTGGCATGGGTGACAGTTTATGAGTGAATCCAGATAGGATCTGGCCGCCATGATTCTGGACTTAATTTCTCCCATCGATAGGAACACGAGAGGTAACACCTGTAACCCACACCGTCATGTAACGCTTACCTGTTCGACATGTCAGTGACACGCTTGAACTCTGCGATGTTAATCAGTCAGCAAGGCCCGTGCCGTGTCGTGACAGCGTGAGTAGCACGTGCAACACACACCGAGCGCAAAAAACCAGAACGTGTTTCTTTTTTGTTGTGGAACGTAAACGGAATGCTATCAAAAATAATTGACTCTGGTTTCATTCTTATGTTTGTCAATTCGATTTTGTATGTTTAGTTGAGGACGTTCATTGAGGACTGTCAGTTGGACTTATTTACCGGGTACAGACTATTTTGTAAACCTGCCGTTAAATTTTAACTAAACATGGTAGAGACGACGGGAGGACTTGTTGTATTTAGTAAGGAATGACTTTTCCCGTACGTTAAAAGTATTGGATATGGATCATGTTAATTGGTGCATGTTTTGATCAGTAAAGAATATTTGATTAGGTAAAGATATTCTGTATGTTTTGTACATATATACTCAACAGAAGGATTCTCCATTTTACCAACTTATTTTGATATTGACAATGGAATTAGTATGCTTGACGAAATGTTTTAAAAAAAAACCGATTTTCTGTTGCAGAATATTGTGTATGTCATTTTAAAATGGAATTTGAATAGGCAGAACAGCTATGTTTTCTCAAGATTATTTTGTACACAATACGTTGATCCACAGTTCAGTAATTTGACCTATATATGGATTCGACATTCAAATGAACTGTACTTTGAACAACTATGGTAAAATTTACTTATTGAACATGTGCACTGCGTAGATCTGAGTATTTTAAATGGCATGTGCAAAGGCGACATGAGGTTGCTACAACATTTAATATCTGAATCTGGAAGCAGAGTCACAGAACTATTTTTTCGTACTCTCACGAAACCTTTTTTATGGGATTTTGTTTGATTCTTGTGAATTATCTATGCTGACCGTATTGATCCCGAGCCATTTACCAGTGACCAGCATGTGATGTTCTTGCCAAGGAATGTTCACTTGAAAATGTATATTGTCAAAAAGAAATTTGTCATACACCAACTTGTATGGGACGAGAAGTGTCAGCTACATATACCAGTATTGTTGTGCAGTGAATAAACGCATCACAAAAATTGATCTTGCAATTGATTTGATTGATGTTAACGTAAATAATAGCTCTTAATGTTTATAATGATTTTATAGGAGAAAGCGCTGGATCATGAAGAACTGTATATCATTTAATAACAATGGAAGTTTCATGTAAAGGTTTGATATAGAATTAAAACTTTGTAAAAAGAACACTAGAAATTGTTACAGATATATCGTCGCTCATAAAATTAAAACGAAAACAGAAACACAATAATCGAAATGAGAAACTGAATATGTAATAGCCCAGACGAGAATATACACGTTTACTAAAGCGGAAGAGGAAACAATTCAACAAAGCTTTACTAGATAAACTGGTAATGAAGTGGGAAACCAAAAAGAATTATTTGGGACTTGTTCATAACGCGTCCTTCAAAAAAAACAGCCCTAGAAATTATATATCAGTCGACTCCTGGTTTCAACACTTTAAAAGCCTTGCTGGAGACGGATGCTGACAAAAACACAGTAAATGAGTAATCAGCTGAAGTTGAAAATGGAAGGCTATATGAATCGTCCCCGATCACTAGAGATGAAATATTGCTAGCACTTAGAAAACAAAAAAACCATAAAGCAGCAGCGCTGGTCCCGAAGGCATTATTGCCGAGCTTTTTAGAATTCGAAAATGATCAATTTGTACACATCCTTCTGAAATTGTTTTAATAAGCTAATTGATAATGGTGTGTTTCCTGAGAACTGGTTTGAATCAGTTATCAACCTATTTTTAAGAGGAGGGTATATCAATGATCCTATCCATTATAGGGGAATTTCCTTGAGCGAATTATAGTAAATTTAGTTGGTAAGTATAAATAATAGACTAGCAAGAATGGTGTGGATGAACACTACATCTCACAGGTGATTTAATCAAGCTGGGTTAAGCGAGGAATACACTACAGTCGAACCAATGTTTTCTTTACTAGCTCTCGTAAAGAAACAGTATTTTGTTTATAATCGAAAAATTGTAATTTGCATTTATGATTTCGAAAAAAAGCTTTTGACTCGATAAATCGACATATTCTTTGAGCAATTCTCTTAAAAAAAATGCATTTAAAGGTAACATGATTCAGATGCATTAAAAGCATTACAATGATGTCAAAGCCAGAGTTCGATGTGGTTCTTGTTAACTGATTACATTGCCTGCACATCAGGATTAAGGCAGAGATGCTTGCAGCCCTGTGTTGTTTTTCTCTTTTCATTAACGAACTGGCGGTTGAAGTATTAAATAAAGGAAGACATGGCCCTCGATTTTCTCTAGCTGCATTCGAATTATTTATTCTGTTTGTTGGCTGACGATGGGTTCGTTTTGATGGCAGAGACGTTACAGGGCTGCAAACACAACTGAAGAGCTTACACATGGCCGCGCGTCTCTACAACTTGAAGTTAATATGACTAAAGCCAATATCATAGTATTTCGGAAGGGTGGATAATTTGAGTGTGAAGAGAAAATGTTGTATAACTGTGAAAGAATGCCTGTGGTTAATGCGTACCATATTTAGGAATTTTTTTTCTCTAACGGCGCTTGAGTTTCACTGCTGCATGCAAACAGACCTTTGACAAGCAAGCTATAATGTTTTGACAATTTTATGTTCTGAAAAAGTTATATATGTTAGATAAACAACTCTTTTAATTTATATAGGAAGTTTGTTTGATTATCAGATACCAGCCAGTTGTGCAGTAGGCTCCTGAATTTATGGGGCCCTAGACAACGGCTGTTGTCCCATTGTGAATCAGTCCATTTATTGCGGTTGAAGAAAATCTTTGAGTAGAACAGCGAACACCCAATGACCTGTTTATGGTGAAAGACCAATCGCTAAACCAATATATCTAAATTCTATTCTGCTGTTAATTGTATTCGCTACTGGCTTAAGCTGATACAAATGGAGAATTCACAGGATTCCACGCAAAGCTTATGATATGTTATTGACCTTGATATAAAAGGTAAGAAAAATTGGTAACAAATGTGCGCTTTATGTTTGTTTAAAAATGGATTTGGATTTGTTTGGCAAGCAAGGCGTTGGAAATGTTCATGAATTTATCTGTTGTTTCAAGCAAAGGATGATTGACTGTAGGTGGCAAACTTGGACGATCATATTCAAAAACTAGTGATAGATTCAGCTTGTATAGAGCTTTTTTGCAGTGACCCACAAGTTTAAAACCTTACTAACCATTTAGAATTGATAGGCACTTAAAAATATATTACGACTAGATTTGGCTCGGATTTCTGAGCTGGCTTTAACTTCGTTTTTCTTTCCGATACAAACGTCTAGTGTTCAACGATTTAATTGCCCCTTATGTACTGAAGGCGAAGAAAGTGAGGTGCATTTTGTTCTCTGTGCCCAGCTCTTATGTACTCTAACATGACAAATGGGTCCCTTAGAAATGTGTTTTGTTTCATAAAAGAAAAATGAGGGGGGAAAAATCATACGTAGTTTCATGGCTGGTTCGTATCAACCCCACCTGCTCAACACACAAAGACCACTTTCAGACAGACAGACAGAACAGTCATACAGACAGACACACCCACACACATCACACACAACACCACACACACACACACACACATATATATATATATAATCTATATATAAATATATATATATATATATATATATATATATATAATGAATTATAAACAAAGCTTGCTCTTATGTCTTTGATTGAAGAAATATGGGGAGATAAAGCATCATATCGGCATGGTAGAAGATTCTGCCTAACTAACAGTATGGGCATTGTGTGTGTGTGTTATATATAATATATATATATATATATCTATCTATATATATATATACAAACACGCCGCGCGCACAATCACACACACACACACACATAGTCAACGCGCGCACTATCTTTTAAAATTTAAAGGTCCTTACGCAACCACACCTGAATCACACATCAGTCACCAGTTTACGATGTACACAGAAACAGAGACAAGTAAGAATCAAACGTTGGAAAACAAAGCACGGAGGATGAAATGAAAGATGATAGTAAAGAAAAGAGATGAATGAAGGAACGAATGAAAAGTGAAGGAGAATAAACGGAAGGAAAGTAGGTAAGAAAAGAAGGTGGAAAGAAAAAACGAATGATACGAGGAAACATTATGAAACAATGAAACACCAGGACGAAAGAAGGAAAGCAAAAGAAGGAGAAAATTAAAGATAAAAGGAGAGAAAAAACAGACAAAGAGAGTAAAGAACGAAAAGGAAAGAAAGAAGAAAGAAATAGGAAATAATAAAGAAAACACAAAAAATGTAGAAGAAGAAGACTCAACAGACTCAAGATATTGTATTACATATTATGCCTCAGGACCCACAATGAAGGCGGGAATGTGAACATGAAACTGAGTAAAGATATACAACAGAGGTTCAAAATACAAGTTACGATGATATAAATGTATTTCAAGAACCTTTCAAGAAGGTCATAACATCTCTCATTTTAAATCCTTTATACAAAATCAAAGAAGACTTACGCACATCTTAGGTTTGGACGATGCATTATAGCAAACTCAGTTTAAACAGTGACGGATGTCCTATAGTATTTAGGCTTAATTAAAGTTTCTCGTATATGTTTAAACGACTCTTTCAGCTTTCAGCACACCCGCTGAGGTCCCGACGAAGCTGTCCTCCCTGTACGGCTTATGAGCAAATCACTGAGGGGGGAAATTCCTGAGCGCTTCGCGGCCACCAACAGCACTTGAAAACGTTCATTGTTGTTGTTACTCCCGACCCAGAGTGAAAGTTTTTGCTTAATGAAAAAAAGAAAATAAAATGAGAATCTTTGATTACTGTAATAGAAAAAGAAAGAATGAAAGAAATAATAAATCTCTGCGCAATGTGTAGGAGCGCGAGTGACTGTCACGTAGTTGCCAGCCTTTGGTCTCAGAATCCTGTGGCTTGCTCACGTCTTTCCACACCCACTCCAGCTCATGCGGTGGACCCGACGTACAGGTGCTAGGCGCAATCACTACGTATCTAAAGCACTACCTTATTAGCCCTACGACCAATAGATCTACGTGTCGTAAAACCATACAACCCTTTAAGCTACGTGTCTATATCACTACAATTGACCATGTAACGAAAAAAGCTATTCTCTAGAACTACGTGTCAAATATCGCAATGCCTGTTTGCTCTACAGCAGAAAGAAAGGAAAAATAGTGATAACGGCCCGTTTGTAGGGATGGTGTAGCGCAGACACTACTGGTTAATGTCAGTAGGTCCCACTATCGGAGGTCGCTATATGTTCCCCCCATGTCTAATGTTCCCCCATTCTGTGTTCCCTACCATGTCTATGTTCCCCCACCTCCATAATTCCCCCAGTATATTTTCCCCCAACCTCCCTATTCCCCCAGTCTGTGTTCCCCCAACTCCCTATTTCCCCAGGTCAATGTTCCCTCCCCACCTCCATATTTCCCCATCTATGTTCCAACACCTACCTACCGTGCCGTCCGTTACCGTCTGCCGTACGTGTCCTCGTACCGTACGTGTCCTCGTACCGTACGTGATCTGTTCGTACGTGACCGGATTGTCCATACTTGTTACAGAATCTAAGTTGTATCCTGACTAGAAAGTTTGCAATGTTCATATTATTTATCTTTTAAAAATACCCAGAGAAGAGACGGAAATACATTTAATGGCGCACAAGATTGTATTGATCCTTTCTTTGCTTTGCTTTGTTTTTACTCTGTATTGGTGACACAGGAGTCATTGTTACTCATTAATTTTTAGTTGTTCATTTTACAGTTCTTTAGTTAATGTGTTTAGTAACACGCGTGTTCCATTGCTATACGGGTTGGGTGACCTTACGTAAAATACCTGAGTCCCTGAGTAATATGCGGATGGTTTTTAGTGCGTCAAAATAATATTTTTTTGTAAATTATGTCTTCCTAGTTCCATCCCTCCTCCGCGTTATGGCCAAAGCCCCTGGCCTAAGGCCAAAGTACAATTTTAAAAAAAAAAGTTAAGAGTTCCGATGTATTTAATTACGATAAGTGAAATTACCAAAATACAGAAAATCGAGAGATAGAGAGAGAGTAGAGAAGAGAGGCAGAGAGAGAGAGAGAGAGAGGAGAGAGAGAGAGAGAGAAATTAAGAGAGAGACAAATACAGAGAGACAGCGAATATGAGAGAGAGAGAGAGAGAGAGAGAGAAGAGAGAGAGAATGCGGAGACAGAGAGATGCGGAGACAGAGATTCAGAGAGACAGTAAGAATAATCTAAGAACTCTCCTCCCTATCTCTCTCTCTTCTCTCTCTCTCTCTCTCTCTCTCTCTCCTCACTCTCTCTCCTCTCTCTCTCCTCTCTCACTCCTCTCAAGGCGGCAGAAGGCATTGTGCTCAAAACAGTATACGGAAATTTAATTGATGAGTAATAGGCCGAGTCTGTCCAATACAAAAAATCTTGCGCTGGCCAGTGCAAGGTCAGCAGTTTCTATACTACATTTTCAATACACTAGAATTAGCCACGTAGTTGCTCAAAGACAGAAATAGAAAACAAAACACAAACGACACGACATATATGTAAAGCTACTTGCCCGTAGTGCTAAAGGACAGGTAGCCAATAGAGATCGGCAAGTCCAGTCCTTCGAGCTTCTTTTCTCCTTCTTTGCCATCTTATATAGAGCTAATACACACAAATGTCCATTAGTGACAGAAGGGCAGTTCGCTTTTTATTAGCTACTTATTTTTCCGTTTTCTCTTTTCCCGTAGTGTGGCCCCAAAACTAGGTACAGTTTGAAATACGTAGTGCTATTTGCTACATGACTAAAGTCGAAAGACTCTCTCCTCTCATCTTCTCTCTCTCTCTCTCCATCTCCTCCTCTCTTCTCTCCTCCCCCTCTCTCCTTCCCTCTCTCTCTCTAGACCTCTCCTCCGGTCTCCTCTCTCTCTCTCTCCCTCCATAAGATATTTATTCATGGGAAATATTCATCAAAATTCTATATGGAGCATCAACAAAAACAAAACAAAACAAAACACAAAATCAAAAGAAAAAACAAACAAAAGCAAACAAAAAGAAACAAAGCATTACTTTTTAATTTAGACCTCTGAGACACTTTAATTGGAATGAGAGAGGAGAGAAGAGAGAGGAGAGAGAGAGAGAGAGAGAGAGGAGAGAGAGAGAGGAGAGAGAAGATGAAGTGTGAAATGCAAAAGAGGTCACTTACTTTTCGTCCGACAATCGATTTACCCATCAAAATATTATGATCAATAGGCCCGATAAAATCATAACCAGGTCAAATAACGCCTGATAATCGATTTATGGAACCGGTTATTGATTTCTACAACCTTATCTTGATTTTGGTAAAATAATTTCACATAAAAATGCTTTTTGGCCCGTGTTATTGATTATCGGGGCCGGCTATTAATATTCCGTCCGGCGTAATTTGGCACCTGGTTATTGATTAATCGGGTTTGTTGGAAAGTAATTGTACATAAAAATCGTTTTCGAACTATGAAAATCGATTTTTCGTGGAAAATGCCCACAATTCAACTTTCGCCGAAAATCAATTTCCTGGTAGAAAAATCAATTTTATAAGCACATAACTTACCAATAGGCCCAATAATCTAATAACCAGGTGCGAATAACGTCCGATAATCCGATTAGCGGGGCCGGATTTGATTTTTTTTTTAACAACCTAACATTGATTTTGGAAAATAATCTGCACCTGAAAATTGATTTTCGCCATTTAATTGATTGTTGGGCCTGTTATTGATTACCGTCGAAATTGCACCTGTTATTGATTATTGGGCCTATTGGTAAGTAATTTGCACAGAACCTCGATTTTCATACTATGAAAATCGATTTTCGGCCTGAAAATGAATTCCGTGAATTTCACGCTTCACAGAAAGAGAGAGAGAGAGAGAGAGAGAGAGAGAGAGAGAGAGAGAGAGAGTTTATATATAAATGTGTATCTGTCATGCCTTAAAACAATACCAACAATAGCAAAAAAAGAAATTAAAAGGAGAGAGAGAGAGAGAGAGAGAGAGAGCGTATATATAGTAAATTTATGTCAGTTATTTGGCTGCTGTCGCAGCAGGTTATGACAAATGGGGGTGGACGAGAGAGAATGGTCGAAAGAAAGTGTATCTGTCATGCCTTAAAACAATATCAACGATAGCAAAAAGAAATTTAAAGGAGAGAGAGAGAGAGAGAGAGAGAGAGAGAGCTGAACTAATATTTTACCAGTATACACACACTGACATTCTTTCGTAATTTGTTTCATTTTTTAAAAATCGTACACACACACACACAGACGCACGAACGCGCGCGCGCACAACACACACACACACACACACTGACATTCTTTTCGTAATTTCTTTCTTTTTTTTAATCGTAGTGATATAGAGTGACACTGAGACGTAGCGATAAATACGGTGTCTGGAAATCGTAGTGGTAATCATAAATAGTTATATAGGTACAAGTTATGAAGGGAAATCGTCTTGCGAATGACACTGTTGTGATATCGGTTTGGATATGTAGCTTAGTGTTCCGTAGAGCTTTAGCCCGTTAGTGATATTGACAGGTAGTGATTATGGGATGTCCCCTATTTAAGGCTGTAAGCTAACCTGTCTATGCCTTTGGGGCTGGGGTGGATGGAGGGAATCGCTATACATGTCCTTGCATGGAACTCCGCTTTTGATGATGAAGAGGGGTGTGCGGTCAGCATAAATAATGTTTCCATTGGCACACTCTTTTTCCCCAAGGGACAGTTGGAGTGATAGACGGTCTTCTTCAGATGGTGCTGTTCCATTGGTGTGGGGATGGGGATTATATGTGACATGTCACTTGACACCCCCACACCGATCCTCCCCCCCTCCCCTCCCCACCTTTCTGCCCCCCTCTTCCACCCCTTTTTCTTTCTCTCTCCCTTTGTCTCACAAAATAAAATGGCAATCAAGATTTCCAAATCTATGCCAACTCTCTGTCATCCCCCTCCTCCCTTCCTTCCCATCTTAACCACCTCGCCCACCTCACTCTTCCCGCAGTCTGGTTGAAGTCGCCGACAGCCTAGCTTTGGAAACAATGGTATGGAATTTAAAGATGACGCCGCTTTCGAAGTAATACTTCGATATATACCATATCGCTTGCTTCACTCCCTCTCCTCTCTCTCCCCCTTAGCTGAACACGTGTTCTCCTCTCCACTAGATCAGAGAGAAATCAACAACTCTCCCCCCCCCCCCCCCCCCCCCCCTTTCCCCTCCATTCCCGCACCTACTCAGCGAGCGGCAAGGAGACGGTGTACTTCAAGAAACCGCAACCTCCCCCTCCTTCTCTGCCCCCCCCCCCCCCCCCCCCCCCCCCCCCCCCCCGTCCCATATTTATCACCCGCACTCTGGCTGTCATGCGTGCGACTCATGAATAACGCAATTGTGGTAAACAGTCCTTTATCAATTGGCATGTACTGATGAAGGCGCTGTAGATTCAAACCCTAACTCTGACAGAGAGAACACTACCGACCCACTTCCAACTCTCGTCACAGCCAACAGCCTGGCCTGGGGAAAAACATGCTTGATGTTTTTAATCAAGTATGCCCACGTGTTTTTCGTGATTGATGTATGTTTACACGTGTTTATTCAGAAGTGAAGTGTGATTTGATGTGTGGTGTTGTTGCGTGGGATATGTTGTTGCGTGGGATATGTTTAAGCCAATTGACGGAGAGACCCAGAACACGGATGACTTCGCTCCAACCCTTGTAGAATATGGCTGAATCACCAGTTATGACACCTGAGGTATCGGTGTCAGCATGCAGTGTTCCAAGAAGCTGATGAGGTGATACAGTAGAATCCGGTTATAAGAAAGTGCAGGGGAATTTTTTTTTTTGTTTCTTATAGCCGAGTTTTCCCGTATCCGAGTCCTCGGTTATAAGAAAATTCCTTGGAATATCTTTCTTATAACCGAGGCCTCGGTTATAAGAAAATTCTTTGAAATATTTTCCTTATACCCGAGGCCTCGGTTATAAGAAAGTTCTTTGGAATATTTTTCTGATAACTGAAGTTTATAATTGACCTCAGTGAAGCGCCTTTTCTTCTGTACCAGTGAGCTTGTTCGCTTTTATGTGTTCGGCTGCATATACATGCACCCTCTGGGTCGATTTCTGTAGTAAAATCGTCTGTATTAATACATAACCGCCTTGAGTCTATTTCGTTGATAAGAAATGTTTGCATAATGTCCCTTCAAGTAAAGAACATGAGAAGGCCCGTTTAAATCTGATATCCGTGTATGTATCAGAGGTGTTCAAGTTTTCAGTGCCCATGCATCGTATTACAAAATGTACTGTCCATACAGGCCCACGGAGAGACAGACAGACAGACAGGGGGTGGGGTGGGGGGTGGTGGGGGTCAGAGATCAGAGAGAGAGAGAGAGAGAGAGAGAGAGAGAGAGAGAGAGACAGACAGACAGACAACAGACAGACAGACACACAGATAGACAGACACACAGACAGACACACCGACAGACAGACAGACACAGATTTCGTGTCCGCCTTTACATTGACGTCTTTTTCTTTTAACCCATCACGAGTTTACGAACGCTGCTCAATCTTGGACATTTCGTTCACACTGAATTGCTGTTTCTTTGTGCATGCACTTCTTTTGCAGCGGGATGGCATGGTGATATATGTCACTGAAACTGAAGAAGCTTTTCTTTTTCTTTTCATTTGATCACGTCGATTTAACTACAAATACACATATGCCATGTTGTGAATGATCTCTCTCTCTCTCTCTCTGTGCATGCTAGTGCGCACGTGTGTGTGTGTGTGTGTGTGTGTGTGTGTGTGTTGAGCGTGCGTGTGTGGGCGCGTGTGTATGTGTGTAGATATGTGCGTGCGTGCATGCGTGCGCGCGCGCGCGCGCGTGTGTGTGTGTGTGTGTGTGTGCACGCGGATGTGTATCTATGTGCATGTGTGTGTGCGCGCGTGTGTATGTTCGCGCGCGCGTGTGTGTGTATGCGCGTGTGTGTGTATATGTGAGTGTGTGTGCGTGTATGTGTGTGTGTATGTGTGTGTATGCGCGCGCTGTGTGTATGTGTGTGTCTGTGCGTGCGTGTTTGTGTGTGCGTTTGTGTGTGTGTGTGTGTGTGTGTGTGTGTGTGTGTTATGCATGTGGACGATCCAGTCAGCACGTGGACACGAAGGGAACGAGGTGGATGGGGGTGTGAGGTGGTGGGGACGTGCATGCATTTGTGTGTTCTTCAATTTAACGTCTATCCACGTTAAGTGATATTAGACAATGTTAGAGGGAAAGGGGGGAGGGGTAGAGGTATTAAGTAATATATTCAAAGGCTTTGAAGAAAAACAGCAAAAGCAAAAATAAAATAGACAACTATGAGCTAACAAAGAACTACTGATCAAAACACTCAACATCGGCTCCAGTTTACAGAACAGAATAAATAGGACTTTGATGTAATGAAACTGCAATTTTACACATCAGTGATAAATCGGATACAACTTGATTCAGAGAACATTTAGGTAGGGATGGTAGGTAAGGTTTTAAGTGCTCACATTGAAAAAGGATGTGATTATTTGTAATTTTTCCGCCACAAAGGCATGTTATGTTCTTACAAAACTTTGTCTTAAAAGCATTCAATTTGATCTTATAAATCAAGAAATTATAATCCGTGAATAAGGCAAGCTACATTGATGAGATGAATTAAGTGTGTCATTGTTTATTAGCTGGCGTGAGTGAGTATCTAGAAAACTTCCAGAACTTTTTAGTTTTTTTCTAAAATGTTTCCAGCACGCATTTTCTAATAGACTGTATCCCTCATGGACAGACAATGGAATACTGACACATTCTGACCTGCTTGTATTTCTTGCTCCCCGCTTTGCTGCTCTGTCGACCCTCTCATTAAACTGAATTCCACAGTGAGAAGGAACCCAGCAGAAAGAGATACTCGTACCCCTTATAACCAAAAAATGTATTAATTCATGAATGTCTGTAATTAAATCTTTTCTTATTGTTGTTGATTTGCTGAGGGCAAATAAAACCGATTTTGAATCGACACAAAAGAGGGCCTGAAGTGTTGGGTAAGAAAGATCAAGAAGATAATACAGGGCCATTAAGGAAAGTGCTTGCCTCGTGGCTTTTTTCTTCTCTCCGCCATCTTCTCTCCTGTCATAGAAATCCACAGGCACTCTGTAAAAATAAATTCTAAACTATTTGATTGGTCTTGTGTACTCAAGAATGGAGACAGGAAATTTGTAAGTTTGCTAGTTTCTTAATCATGTGCCTGTAGCGTACTTTGCTTTCTGTTATGACGCAGTTTTTTTTTCGGCGCGTGTTTTAATAATTATTTTGCGTCACCAAGGACAAGTTACAAAAACAGTACTGTATGCTCAGCTATGCTCTAGACAGTTAGACAATGGACAATTCTATTGGAACGCTTGTTTGCATATGTCAGCGTTAATCATGAACTACAATTGTGTTTGTGACCTCTGTCATTTATCAGATGGGTTTTTTCACATCCTGCATAGCGCCGCCGCCGCCCCTCCCCTCTCTCTTCCCCCCCCCCCCCCCCAATCCTTTTTTCCCCTCCCCAGTCGCCAGAACTTTCTTGTATCCGAGCAAAACCCTCCCTTGGGGAGAGCAAAACGTGTTTCTAATAGCCGAGTTTTCTTGTAAGCGAGTTTTTCTGTATCCGAGTTTTCCTAAGTAAGAAAATAGAACACGCTCGCAGGGAAAATTTTTTTGCTTTCCAATAACCGAGTTTTCTTGTAACCGAGTTTTTTATAACCGGATTATACTGTAATTGTTACTGCTGCTAGTCTGACCCTGACTGTTCTGAGTTGCGCCATTAATCTCTACCTTTGACCGAGTGTTTTTGTTGTCCCTGTGGTAGCAGTTTCTGTCGTGGACTGCTTTCCCGGCTTTGTGTTAATGGCTGAGTGGTAGTGTCTTCATCGGATACAATATTGCTACGTTTGTCTGGACAGAGGGACACATTCTAGCCGAAGTTTTTGTCTGTGCTGTGGCTTGAATCAGGTACTGTGTCCAGGGGCTAGGGTCATTGTGAACCACATGCTCCCCATTTTCATTAACGTGGATCAGCATGGAGAACTTCTTGTAGGTAGGAAAGGCAGGCTGAACATTATCACTATAGCTACGAAATGGTATGATTTGGTGTGGGGCTGGGTGCGGTACAGAGGTAGGTGTTTGAGCTGAGATTTCAGGTGATTGTTTTCTGCTTCCGCTTCTAACGAGCATGAAGAATCGGTCTTGCAGTTTAGCATCAAAAGCTCTGAAAATTGAAAGCACACGCGTGTATTGTGTGCGTGTGTGTGTGTGCGTGTGTGTGTGTGTGTGTGTGTGTGTGTGTGTGTGTTGTGTATGAGAAAGAGAGAGTGAGAGAGAGAGAGAGAGAGAGTGGGTATGTGTGTATGTGTGTGTGTAGAGAGAGAGAGAGAGAGAGAGAGAGAGAGGAGAGAGAGAGAGAGAGAGAGCACAGAAGTAAAGAAGAGAGACAGCACAGAAGTGAACAAGGAGAGAGAGAGAGAGAGAGAGAGAGAGAGAGAGAGAGCACAGGAATGAGAGAGAGAGAGAGGAAGAGGGAGAGGAATAACCTTTCCTACAACAAGGAAATTTGACATAGTTTGACAGTAAGTAGCTGACAGATAATCATATCAAATGTGCACAGTAACTATAGCAGCTGAGTTCATTCAACTGAGCAAAACTGTGCGCAGAGAGAGAGAGAGAGTGGGGGGAGAGAGAGCACAGAAGTGAGAGAGCACAGGAGAGAGAGAGAGAGAGAGAGAGAGAGAGAGAGAGAGAGAGATTAATTGTCTGTACTTCAAGGGCCTTGTCCAATCCAGAGACAAGGAATACCAGGATCTTGAGTTGTAGCAGCAGTTCGGTTAGTGATTGCGTTTTTTGCTGGTGGGCTCTGCAATTATTAGATGTGGGCTTGAACTTTCAACCCATGGGGGCGCTTGCAAGGAGGTTCTGTTGTGTCAGATCTGGCAGTCATACAATGATGTCTGCCAGAAGTTATGTCCTTTGATGTCTTAAATGGAATGCCCTTTGCGTTCCTGCACTCTATGTGAATACAGCGCAGGATGTGCAGGATTGCTCCCAGCTGGTTTGATTGGCAGTTGAGAATCGCACTTCTCTGATCCACTGGTATCTTTGGGTGCGTAATTTATTTGGTCAGCCTCTTGGCTGACTTTGGGAAAAGGTTGCACAGCAAGGATGAGGAAAAAGACCTGACCATTGGGAAAATCCCGTTGACGGCGGAAAAGACAGGAACCCTGGATCCTCTTCAGAGGGCGCGTAAGATTATGTGGCTCAAGCTTGGCTGTATTTGGAGCTGTACTTTTCTTTTTACCTGTCAGCGAAATAGCAGCGTGTGTGGTTGCAGGATGCATATAGCAGTTCACTTTGCAGTCATGAAATATGAGCTGGTACACTCACAGGGGCGCTTCCGAGGTTTCTGTTGTGTCCCGTCCGGTGGTAACACACAGATATCTACCAAGCATGCCTGCACCCTATGTGAACACAGCGCGCAGTGGTGGTGTAGGATTGCTCCCGGCTTGTTGATTTGTCAGCTGAGGATACTATTCTTCTGGGTCTCACTTACCTTCAGGTGCATCTTTTTCTTCTGGTGTCAGTTGGCACATTCTATGCTTTAAGCTTGTCGCGTCTGTAATTGTATTGTGTGTGTTCTGTATGTAATTGTGATTAAATAACTTTTAAACCGAATACCCGTTTAGCCTTTCCTGTACGTCGCCAAAAGCTTTTGAGCAACATAATCATGGGTCTCCAGAGACCTTAACTTTTTCTGAAGGAATAAACCTTTGCCGTAAATCGTGGATCTCCACGGACCCTTTTTGTCTTCTAAAGGAATAAACCCTTGCCGTTACTTCCTGGACCTGCTCAGGCTCACGAGGTATTGGGCCCGTTCTGCTTTTGTTTATTCTTTGTCTTTACTACGCTTCTTCTTTGAGAGTATGGGTCTGTTCAGACCCACCACGTACTGGGACCTTTTGTTTTCCCCTTTGTTTAACAACTAAAAACAAACAGTATTTAGTTCAGATGTTGGGCCATCTTATTGACGAAGTCATAAAATTTGGTGGAGATAGCTTTAAAATGTACCCAATTATCTATTGAAAATCATGAGTGTGGGTCATTTCAGACCCACGACATATGGGAAAGGTTAAGTCAAGTACCAGTGATACCGGCCCTCTCTCAAGTGTACTTTCTCTTTGGACATAGTGTGGACGCCTGCAGGAGCCAGGCTATCTCTCTCTCTCTCTCTAGCTCGCTGTCATACCATCCTTCCAGCTACTTGCTCACAATGCTGTCTGCATGTGCACGCAATGTTATGAATCTGAATGGCGTGTATGGATACTTTTTGTTGCTGTCCTATCTTCTGTGCCACCTCAGTGGCATTATACCCACGCCGCTCATACTAACCACCTGTCCATAGCCATAGCACGGCCCGGCCCGCCGCAATCCCGGCACCGGCAATCCACAGGGAACAGTCATTCTCAGATCGTCAAGAGGCAACCCACCGGATGAGACACTGCACTTCGGTGGTGTTCAGTGGTGCCTGTTCTGATCTTGCATACGCAGGACACCACCTACTAAGTCCCCCACCCCACCCCCCCCCCCCCCGCCTCCCTTACTGACGACAATAATTGCTTAGCTGCGGAGCCGACGTGAGTGAGTTCTCCCTCCGGAGGACGCCACTAAGTCCGTCCAACAACAGCCCCAATGAACTTGCCGATCACGGTGACCCGGACGAAATCAAACCAAGGCCATAGATGCGGAGAGGACATCAAAACTGCGACCACTATAAAAGTAGGGTATGAAGGGACACAGAATATCCGCAGGAGTATCAGCCTGCGTACACAGAAGAAGAAGAAGAAGAAAAGACATATTTTTGAAAACTGCTGATTGATGAGAATGAGGATGGTGAAGATTATGTCGGATTTTCATTCCGGTCTGAGACTGCATGAGAGTTTGCACTCTACGCTTACTTTCATGATATATCCCAGCGTCAACCAGGCCCGAGAGATACAGACATCTGCAGTCTTGGTCATGAAATTTGAGCAACACTCTCAGAAACGCATCCATTTAGTGGATGAAACTCGACTGTTTGGTCCCAGTCGACTGTTTGGTCCCAGTCTTACCAGCTGAGTCCGTAACAAACTCAATTCTGGGCAGGAGCCGGTCGGGGCAGATAAATCCCACATAGCTCTGAAGGGAATCGAACCCACGACCTCCCAGCCGGAAACCCGCGACGCTAGCCACTTCGCCACGGCGGCTAGTACGTATGGATAAATTTCGTTGGGGCGACAATGTCGCCTTCATTTCTCTATGTGCGTGAGTGAGGTCTTAAACAAGTGACCTGAACGTATTAAAATGCATGGTTTCAGTAGCTCGACATGAGGTTGGCCATTCAGTAATTGACCATGAGCTGGTACTTCAATTGGTAGGCTCCTGAAGTGAGTCTTATTCCAAGTTAATGGACTTATAAATCCATTTAAAGATAACCAGTGGCATCAGAATCTCCTTTGTGGGGTATGAATTGCTTGATGCGTGTGATACACATGAAGCTGGTGTGTGTGTGTGTGTGTGTGTGTGTGTGTGTGTGTGTGTGTGTGTGTGTGTGTGTGATATACAAGGTGGTTCTGTTACAGTGGCCGAGGACTGTTGATTTTGGCCTGCCGGCTCTTGCAGACTGTCGACGCTGTACTTCGATTTGTTGACCGGTTTTCCCTCGTATCTAGCTCATTGCAGTGTGCAGTGCTGGTGCAGGCATCGGTTTAGGTGTGAGGAAGGAAGAGGGGATAGTAGGTATGTGAAGGAAAAGGGGTGGTATGGTGGGCACTGGCTGTGTAGTTCTCAGCTTTCAGTGATTGTCCATTGCATGAAAACTTGTGAACGTTGGTTTACAACATGTGCATGCAGTTAGGCATGATGGCATCATGTGGAGGTCTAAAGGCTTGTTTGTCCATTGACATCATGTGGAGGTCTAAAAGCTTGCTTGTCCATTGGCATCTTGTGGAGATCTAAAGGTTTGTTTCTCCATTGGCATCATGTGGAGGTCTAAAGGCTTGTTTGTCATGTGGAAATCTGCAGATCGGTTTGTCGTGAGATTTCAAGTGAATATCTGCAGATATTTTTGTCCAGTGATTTCACATGGATGTCTGCAGACTACTTTATCCAGTTATCTCATTGGAAGTTTGGAGGCTTATTTATTCAGTCATTTCATATAGAAGTCTGCAGGTTTGTTTGTTCAGTGATCTCATGTGGCTACAGGCCTGATTGTTTTGTTATTTGATGTGAAGGACTACAGGCCTGATTGTTCTGTTATTTGATGTGAAGGACTACAGGCCTGATTGTTCCGTTATTTGATGTGAAGGACTACAGACCTCATTGTTCTGTTATTTGATGTGAAGGACTACAGGTGAAGGACTACAGGCCTGGTTGTTCCGTTATTTGATGTGAAGGACTACAGGTGATGGACTACAGGCCTGATTGTTCCGTTATTTAATGTGAAGGACTACAGGCCTGGTTTGTCCGTTGTTTCATGTGAAGGACTACAGGCCTAATTGTTCCGTTATTTGATGTGAAGGACTACAGGTGATGGACTACAGGCCTGATTTTTCGGTTATTTGATGTGAAGGACCACAGGCCTGATTCTTTGGTTATTTGATGTGAAGGACTGCAGGTCTGGTTGTTCCGTTATTTGATGTGAAAGACTACAGGTCTGGTTGTTCCGTTATTTCATGTGAAGAACTTCAGGCCAGATTATTCCGTCACTTTATGTGAAGGACTAAAGGCGTGGTTGTTCCATTCTTTCATGTGAAGGGCTATAGTCCTGTCCTGGTTGTTTCGTTATTTCATGTGGAGGACTTAAGTCCTGGTTCCGTTATCCCATATGAAGGATTACCGGCCTAGTTGTTTAGTGATCGTATATGGAGGGCTGCTGGCCTGATTATTCCAGTGATTTCATGTGGATGACTGCAGCGTGGCTATTCAGTGATTTCATTTGGAAATCTGAAGCGCTGTTAGTAAAATAATCTCATATGGAAGCCTGCTGACTTCTTTTTCCAGTGACCGCATGTGGAAAAGTCTTGACACAAAAAGAGCTGTTGACAAAGAAAACAACATTTGAATGAGTGAAACACTGATAAAGATGCAAAGGACGCAATTATCAATCATGAAGACTTTGGGTTAGAAGTATGGGGTGTCATTTTCTTTCTCAGGTATCATTTCATCTATTGTTCTAATTTATTAACTGAATTGCTGTTACTACACAACCGCAACTACTGCTTCTGCTGGTGCTAAAGTGCTTTTGTTGATGTTGCTGCTGCTGCTGCTACTACTACTCATACTACTACTAATGTACTATTCATACTACTACTACTACTTGCGAGTACCATTTCTCACAACTATTATTACATAGTGACGGTTATTATAGCATCCATTTCCTTACTGATGCAGACTTAAACTCAACAACTAGCGGTATAACAACCACCTCAGCAGCAATATGAGGAACTCATACAACATCATCAGGTACAGCAGTGACAGCTGGTACAGCAGGATCGTGGTCAGAGCGGCAGGAGTCACAGCGGGGAGGATGTCTCACCTGACGGACTTGGAACGGGAACTGTACAGTGAAGTGTTTCTGTCCATGGACACAGATGGCAACGGCTGGCTGGCTGCTGACGAACTGATGGATGGCTGCAAACGTCTGGGCTTCAGCATCTCAGATGAACAAGCGGAGGTGTGTGTGCATGTATATGTGTGTGCTGTGTGTGTGTGTGTGTGTGTGTAATAATAATAATAATGATATTGATAATAATAATGATAATGATAATAATATTATTCAGTTTTTGCAGGCCTTTTGCACAACAGAATATCTTATCTGAATAAGGTAATAGAGGAGAGGTGAACACTGCTATTGCTATTTCTTAAGTGTAAACATAAATGTGAGATAGCCGAATTTCATATATCAGGTTTCTATTGGTGGTCATACAAAGTAATCGAAGTTTAACAATTGTGAGAAATCTATAGTAATACAAAGGAATAAACTTTCTACGAAGAGTGGAATATTTGGGGCATGCAAAAAAGAAAAGAAAGAAAAGAAAACTATCTTCAGTATGCTGACCATCACATTGCAGACAGAAAGGGCTGGACGTTGGGTTCCCATAACGAGAAACCCTGTTTAAAGATAATTTTTTGTTCTTAGCAAACTAACAATTCCACAAAGTTCACTTGATTTCAGTTTACCTATGTAACTTGCGCTGCATATGTTCGGATGGTAGTCTAAATATTCAGATTGATTTGTGAGGGAATCATGCCATTTCTGATTGTGAATATCATGCAATCACAACTTAAATAAATTCAGGAATGACAAAATGTTTTCACAATCTTGCATTGCCCAAACATACCCCAAATGCAGTACATAAAAGTTTTCGAATATGTTTGGCCCATTTCGTTCTGCCTGAAGTATCATGAGCATATAGTATCTTTTAACATTGTTTTGAGTGCCTATGGTGAGGCATGCCAATCAATTTGATCCAATACTTAATTAATCGAAGGAAAGCATCAATGTAAATCGGAAATCTACCACATTCACCAAAAGCTATGTAATTTTTTTGATATCCCTACCAACCCAAGGATCATTTTGCAGGTCTTGACCTGAACCTTTTCAACGTCATCATACTGCTGAGAGCCCCAGATTTCAGAGCCGTACAAGAGAATGAGTTAAATTTTTGCATTGAAGATATTAAAAACTGTAGAGGCAGGGAAACTGTAGAGGCAGGGATACATTTTCATCTAAAGTATAGTCTTTTAATCCCTGCAACAACTCTCAGTGCTTTTCCTGATAAATTTTCAATACATTTTCACCAGTTAAGAGTTGAACCAAAAAGAACTTGTAAGTAATTATAACTAGATACTAGATGTTATCTTTTTACCTGCTTAGTCCCATTTTAACACTTAAAAAAAAAAAACCCACCTTTTTTTAATACTACCACTCTAGTTTTGTACATATTGACAATGAGTCCCATTTTTTTGTAGTAATATTGAAAACAATTTATATTCTTCTGTAGATCTGCCACTTGTCTGAGACAAGAGCAATGTCATCTGCATACATTAGTAAGAATATATCAAATGGATGAGCAAAGACATTCATTCCACTAGTACCAACATTATTAAGTTCCTGTTCCAGTTCTAAAAGGAAAATTGAAAATAACACGGGACTCATAATGCATCCTTGTCTAACACTAGAAATACAGTCAAGATACCCAGTTATGTTTGTTCCAATTTTCACAGCTGCTTTTACACTTGTGAACATGCTTTGTACTGATAAGAATAGTTTACCATGGACACCTCTTTGCAACAGCAAGTACAACAACTTCATTCTGTCAACACAGTCGTACGCTTTTGAAAAGAGTATAGAAACGACCACCTTTCCTTGTGAGATATTTTTGTATTAGAGATTGCAGAGAAAAAATGTTGTGAATTGTACTATAACCTTTACGAAAACCTGCTTGGGCTTACGGGATCAAATCTGCTTGACTGCAGAATTTAGTTAATCTTACATTCAATATTGTACTAAATAATTTATTAACAATGTTTAACAGTGATATGCCCTGTAATTATCAACTTGTTCAGTGCTAAATTTTTTATGCAGTGGAAAGCCTTAGACTAACATTCGGGATAAATTCCAATTGTAAATACTTTGTTAAATAGAGGCAACAAAAATTTGGCATGAATGTCAGTAGCATGTCAGAAAAAGTCTGATGATAGATCATCTGGACCTGGTGCTTTGCCACTTTTGAGATTGTTTAGGGCATTTAAAACCTCACTCTCAGTTATCTCCTTCTTCATTTGAGAATCAATGCAGTTCTCACAACCGCTTGGATCATGTGTGCTTACTGTGTCTTGAACGGCCTCATTGAATTCTGAACAAAAAGACGTTCTTAAGTGAAAAATGACTTGAAATAGTCAAACTGCGTGCATGGTGGAATTTCGTTTGAACTATTTATTTTTTATGAGGTAAGAGCTTTCAGTTTTTGCCAGAATACCTTTGAATCTTTATTACTGCAAGAATCATTAACTTCATTCAAAAGTTTTTCATTATACTCAGGCTGTTTCCTTTTGCATAAATCTTTAAAACTGCTCTTGAGAGTAAGATAGTTTTCCAAAACAGGTTGCGAGTTTGTATGTCTAAATGTGTTCAATGCGCTACATTTTGCTTGCTTACTAGCTTTACATTCAGCGTCCCACCATGGCGGCTGCAATGGAGAATCTGAGTTTTTTGTTGTGTCAATTCATTTTCCCTGCAGCACTTTGAAGGAAAGAGACATAAATCTGACACGCTACATCAATGTTTTGATCGTGTGCTGAAATAAATTCTTCAAATTCAAACTCTACCCTGTCACGTAATTTAGAATAAAAACAGTATCTTTTTTTCTTTCTAAACATATTTGGGCATTTCCTCCAATACAATGCTTTCTTCTTCTCTAATCTCTTCAACATATTTTAATGGGATGGAGATGATAATTGGAAAGTGATTAGATTCAGATCAATTAGCAACATACATATCTGTGATCAGTTCAAATGAGGAAAACGAGCAAATAGAATAATCCACAATACTTTTATCCTGTTTGCTGCACATGTGGTCTCACCTTCTTTGTCAGTGTTTCATCTTCCATTTACATTGATCAGTTCAAATTCTCTGCATAATTCTATCGGTTTTCTACCAAAATAATTTTTTTTTTTTTTTTTTTTTGCTGTCCCAACCTCTGCGCCACCTCAGAGGCAGTGCACCCACGCCGCTCCTTCCGACACCCCGTCCACAGCCACAGCCCGGTCAGCCCCGCCGCAGCCCCGGCACCGGCAATCCACAGGGAGCAGTCAATGTCAAGTCGTCAAGAGGCAACCGACCGGAGGAGACACTGCACTGCTGCCGAGTCACTTCGGTAGTGTTCAGTGGCGCCTGTTCTGATCTAACATACGCAGGACGCCACCTACTAAGCCCCCTACTGACGACAATAATTGCTTAGTTGCGGAGCCGGCGTGAGTGAGCTCTCCCTCCGGAGGGCGCCACCACGTCCGTCCAACGACAGCCACCATGGACTCGCCGATACCGGTGACCCCGACGGAACCAAACCAAGGCCACAAATGTGGAGAGGACATCGAAATTGAGGTCACCATGAGAGCAGGGCATGAAGGGCCACATCATTTCATTTATGCCCGTCGCTCCCGGTGGAGCATAGGCCATCAACGACCCTTCGCCATCGCACTCTGTTCTGGGCTGTTCTGGTCATTTCAGTCCAGTTTGTCCCTTGTTGTTTCAACTCCGCCTCAGTGTCTCGTCTCCAGCTGTTGCAAGGCCGGCCTCTCTTTCTCTTTCCCTGCGGGTTCCAGGTCAGGGCTTGGCGTGTGATACTGGATGCTGGCTTCTTGAGGGTGTGTCCGATCCAGCCCCACTTCCTTCGCAGTATCTGCTTGGCCACTGGTTCCTGTCCCGCACGCTCCCACAGATCTTCGTTTCGGACCTTGTCCTGCCATCGGATTTTGTAGATGCGCCTCAGACAGGTGTTGAAGAATGTCTGAATCTTTTGTTGCATCGTCTGTGTTGTTCGCCACGTCTCGCATCCGTAGAGCAGAACTGATTTCACATTGGAGTTGAAGATGCGGAGTTTGGTTCTTATGCTGATTCCTCCAGATGCCCAGATGTTCTTGAGCATGACGAAAGCTGCTCTTGCCTTGCCGATTCTGGCTGTGACGTCTCGGTCCGTGCCTCCCTGTTGGTCAAACACGCTTCCCAGGTAGATGAAAGACTCCACCTCCCTGATGGGCTCTCCATCGACTGTGACTGGTGTGTTGGCAGTGGTGTTGATTTTCATCAGCTATGAAGGGCCACAGTTCTACCAAAATAATTTACTCCTGCATCTTTAAACTTGCGGCTGGTTAGAAACTGATCATTTATCAATTCATTCAAATGAGGACATTAGAATCTCCACATAACTGCCATGGTTAATCAGGAGAAGTAGTCATTATTTGAGTCATGTAGTTATCAAGAATGTCAAAACCTTCAATATTGTCATTATTTTTATTATTTATTTATTTTTTTTGCTGTCCCAACCTCTGCGCCACCTCAGAGGCAGTGTACTCACGCCGCTCATTCTGACACCCTGTCCACAGCCACAGCCTGGTCGTCCCGCTGCAGCCCGGCACAGGCAATCCACAGGGAGTAGTCAGTGTCAAGTCGTCAAGAGGCAACCCACCGGAGGAGACACTGCACTGCTGTCGAGTCACTCCGGTGGTGTTCAGTGGCGCCTGTTCTGATCTAACATACGCAGGACACCACCTACTAGCCCCCACGGATGACAATAATTGCTTAGTTGCGGAGCCGGCGTGAGTGAGCTCTCCCCCCGAAAGGCGCCACCATGTCCGTCCAACGACAGCTCCCATGGACCCGCCAATACCGGTGACCCCGACGGCACCAAACCAAGGCCACAAACGTGGAGAGGACATCGAAATTGAGGTCACCATGACAGCAGGGCATGAAGGGCCACAGAATTTGAGACTTTTTTTTTATGCTGATCGATGAGAATGAGGATGATTAAGATGATGCTACGGATTTCCATTTCAGTCTGAGACTACATGACAGGGCTGTACTCTACGCTTCCTTTCATAACATATCGCGGTGTCAACCAGGCCCGAGAGATACAGGCACCTGCAGTGTTGGTCAGGAAATTTGAGCAACACTCTCAGAAATGCATCCATTAAGTGGATGAAACTCGACTGTGTGGTCCCAGTCTCCCAACTGAGTCCGCAGCAAAACTCAACTCTGGGTAGGAGCCGGTCGGGGCAGAAAAACCCACATGACTTGATGGGATTCAAACCCACGACCTCTCAGCCGGGAGTCTGCGACACTAACCACTTCGCCACGGCGGCTGGTATTGTCATTATTGTATATAACCAAACGTTCAGGTGCAATATAAACAAAACATGAAAGAATATCAATGGACAAGTGCAAAAGAGACTGACTTACTTTCAGAATGATATAGTCCTCAGCCGTTTTTAGTAGCCTTTCCACATAACACGAAACATCCTTTTGAACACAAACTACTATGCCTCATTTAATTCGTTTCTTGCGGAAGCAGAAAAAAAAAACTGTATAGTTTAGGGAATGCAAGTTCAGTGTCACATTTACTACAAGACCACATTTCACAGAGTGTGAAAATTTTGAATTTAGTACAAAAAGATTTGAATGATGGACATCATTGTTTTCCAGAAAGATCTTGGAACAATATAAGCAGATAGTGCAACTGCACTGAATGAACAACTGATTCTCAAAACTTA
The DNA here is from genome assembly GCA_018398815.1 of Conus ventricosus. Taxonomy (NCBI): domain Eukaryota; kingdom Metazoa; phylum Mollusca; class Gastropoda; order Neogastropoda; family Conidae; genus Conus; species Conus ventricosus. The sequence continues at coordinate 58,749,942 of CM031597.1, read as the reverse complement.
TTGCTGACAAGGCCAAAGAGGGAGGGGAACGTTCAGAACTTTTTCTTGCCTGGCGAGCATCTCCGTGGTTGTTCTTTAAGTCCCTGGATGGTTATGTCGTAGTCAAACGTCTTGCCGTCAATCATCAGCGAATTGAACTTCAAGAAAGTGAGTCTCTTTCCGACTTTGCCTTTTTCAGAAAAGGCAAGAGCAGACGGCGGTATCTCGCACTCTCTTTGAGAAATCTTCATTGATGAAGATAGTTTTTCCAGTCTGACTTTCTTTTAAATTCTTCTTTTCTTTCAGAACTTGCTGCTTGTCCTTAAAGTTTGAAAAACATGCGATGATGGATGAATCAGGGCCGCTTCTCAACCTGAACATGTTCAAATCCCATGTTCCCTTCGATTTTCAACTGGTTGTGAATTACATCTTTAACAAGTTTCTCACAATTGTCCCATGATTCATTTTGCGCAGTGCGTTTCAAACCATTGAAAATCAAATTGTTTCTTTTGGACCTGCCTTCCAAGTCGTCCAGTTTCTACTCTGTTTCCTCCAACCTGTCCAGTACTTATTTATTCTGTCATTTTAGCACTTCATTTTCTTCTTGACAGCACTGATGGTCTTATATGACTGACCGACTTCTTCCCGTATCCCAGCAACGTAGTCACCATGGTAGTCCATTCGATCATTTACGGAGTCGGTCCACATGCCAGATCTTGTTTTAAGCCGCTAAGGAGTTCCATCAGTGATGTCTCCATTTGCTGGGAGTCTTTCTCGCAGATCTTCTTCCCTGATGCTTTATCCATTGATTCGCGGGGGACGGAGTTATCAAGTTTGGTTTGCTTGACAGTTTTGTTTTTACATCCAGGGCTAGGATTCATTTCCACATCACCAGCCCGATACAGAAGAGTGGCAACAAGTATCACTAAAGCCGGTGACATTCCTTGCTGCAAAGTTCAACTGTCCTCACGCACTCTCTTTCACTCGCTTGGCACGTTTGTACATGAAAGTTTGAAATATCCATAGAAAATGTCCACAGACAGCTCTTAAATTCAGAGGAGATGATGGCATACTCTTTGAAAAGAGTTGTGCGAAAAATCTTGATGAAATCTTGAGGAAATCACGGCTAATTAGCAATTAATTGCAATTTCAAACACAGTGGAACCAAAAACATGTTCGCCTGCTGTGATGAACAATGTTCACCTCCCGGTGTGTGTGTGTTGTGTGTGTGTGTGTGTGTGTGTGTATGTGTGTGTGTGTGTGTGTGTGTGTGTGTGTGTGTGTGTAACCTTAACAATGCAAGAACTCTGTTTCTCACTTAATCATATAAAGCCAGGTAAGATATCCACAGGTTCAGATCCTAGTTCCTATAACATAATCAAGCGTCTCCCTGAGGGTCTGTTAATGTGTTATCAAAGTTGTTGAAATTCTTTCAGGTATGTTGGAATGCTGGAATGCTCCCTACAGATTGGAAAAAAGCTACTGTTATCCCAATCCTTAAACAAGAAAAACCTTAAACACATCCTTCTAGCTTCCAACCTATTCTTTAAATCTCACATGGGAAAACTTTTAGAAAGAATCATGAAAAACAGAATAGAGTATTTCCTTGAGAAAAACATAATTTTGCTGGTTTGAGGAAAGGTAGAGGAGTAACGGACCACATTCTTCATTTATCATCAGATGTGAAAAAAGCTCTAGCCAAACGATACCGATCCTTGCAATGTTTTTTTGATATTCACAGAGCCTCGATTCAGTATGGCATCCTAAATTGTTGTACAAAGCATATGAAACAGGAACACGAGGTCGTTTTTTTCAGTTTGTTAAAGCTTTCTTATTGGACAGAACTATCCAAGTCAGTCTACACGGAGTATTATCAACTTCTAAGACTACTAACATGGGTGTTCCCCAATAAGTGTGATAGCTCCAACACTGATCTCGCTAATGGTTTGCAATATTATTAAACAGATTTGAAAAATTATTTATAAGGCTCTGCCGAAAAAAACGTAGACAAACAAATTGCAAGACAAAACACGACTCGTTTCGACCTTTTAGATCTTCTTCAGGCAAGATACACAACACTCGATGTGGTTAGAGTTGGGGGTGGGTCGGTATTGCCCTCAAGGGGAAGGACTTGGAAAATTTTCTCTAATAGGGTATTAGTCATCAAAAGAAATCTATTTTTCTCGGGACTGTTAGAAATACTCAAGAGTGGCTCAGGAATAATTCTCCTCATGCTTGTACGCTTAGAACTGCTTGTAGCTCCGAGAGACAGAATTAGAGATAATTTTAACCATTCAAAACTGAATGAACAACAAGGAACTGACACAAGTTAGGTGTACTTTCACACATCAACTTTACGTGTTTATACAAGACTGAAATATTCAAATTAATTTCTCTAATTCAGTTCCGGCTGACTTTTTTCCCACATTTTCTCATCATTAAGAGAGGGGAAGTTCTGGATGAGTTGAGTTGGAGACCACTTGGAATATTAGAACTTATCTGATGTTGGAAAGGAGTGAAGATTTCTCTCCAGTTGCTGGTGACCGGTCCACCTTCTCTACTGAACAGGATGAAGGACATCGTCGACCCCCACCAGGCTGGGTTCAGAAAAGATTGCTCGTGCACGGACCAGATCTCAGAAAAGATTGCTCATGCACGGACCAGATCGCGACGCTGCGCATCATCCTAGAACAGTCCTTAGAGTGAAATGCCTCCCTCTACGTCAACTTCCTCGATTATGAGAAAGCCTTTGACAGCATAGACAGAGAGACTCTTTGGAAACTGCTACGACACTACAGAGTGCCTGCAAAGCTCACCAACATCATGAGAAACTCGAAATTTCAATAAATGTGTGAGATCTCAGCTGACGAAAGACTAGACTAGCATAAATATCTCTGCCATAATTATCAGTCTCCACTGTCACTCAGATTTTGAGTGGATTTAACCAGGATAAGAGACAGTAATACAATGCCAATATAATTGAAGTCAAACAGCTCTTCAATTTTTCTTATAAATTAAGTTGAAGTAACTTGTAACTTGGAATACGCTTAGCCAAGTACACATGTTGATTAGGCATAGAGTCACCTTCTGACAAACAAGCCACAGACTGACAAAAGGCAAATGCCACTTTCAGAGGCTCCATTGGTATGTAGATGAGTCCGCAGCTAGTGCCCAAGTTGTAAGGGACACAGATCCGTGCTGGCTGTCAATTAGAAGTTTCTCTCAAGAGATAATCTTTATTCAGGGGCCTATGTGATGTGACAATTGCCAGCCACATTATTCTTTACAACCCGCACCCCCTTTATACTCCCCTTCCTTCCCCCCTCCTTTGCCTTCTTTCTTTCTCTCACGAATGGCAGTCAAGATTTATAATCTATGTTAATTCTCTCTTCCCCCTTGCCTCCCCCCCTCCCCGCTGTCTGTAGGGCTTATGTTTGATGTAACCTAAACAGTAAGAGCTGAGACAATGACACAGGGAGGGCGGGAGACGAGAGGGGGGAAGAAGCGGAGGGGGGGGGGGGGGGATTAACATAGATTAGAAATCTTGACTGCTGTTCATGAGACAAAGAGAGAGGGAGGGAAAGAGAGAGGTGGAAGGAGGGGGAGTTGAAGGGGGAGGGGGGGGGGTGAAGAGAGTGGCGTGGCTGGCAATTGTCACATCACACTCAGGACACCAGTTCGGTGCAAGATCATGTCAGGGCAAAATCTTGCACCGAACTGGATGAAGATAAGTGATTACTTGTTAATTTTCGTTGTCCTGAATGTTGTATATCTTGCCTGAAAGAGACCTAAGATGTCAAAACGTGTTTCGTCTTGTGATTCGTTTGTCTATGGGTTTTTCAGCAGAGCGTTACGAATATTTCAAGCTTGTTTAGCAGATTTTAAAAAGAAATATATTAGTTTCACCACATGGTACAGACAAACAGATTATAGGACAAAACACAATTGGGTCTTCTTCAGACGAAAACAAACACCATTTAGGACAATGTAAATGAAGAACAAGAAACCACTTATCTTCTCATATTCGGCGCAAAATGGCTGTTGGTTGAAAATGAGGCTGTTAAAGGGGATCATGGGAGTTGAAATAATAAAGATGACAATAATGGTAACGGTAGCAATTATAGTGGTGATGATGAAAACGTAAATAATAAGAGGCGGGATACTGGTGATCTTTTTTTCTCTCTTTTTTTTTTAGTAGCTAAGAAAAGGGAGAATGGAGGGTGGTGAAAGAGTAGGGTTTGTTTGTTTTGTAATTATTGTTTAATTGTATGATATATTACTGATGGTAGTGATTATGGTAGATTGATAATAGTGCTTAGTAGTAAGGAATAGAAATGATACATTAAAAAACAGCAGCAACAACAACAACAACAACAAAACAACTCATGGGTGGTGATTGTGATAATAGTTATATGTGGGGATGTGGGTAATGATAATAATGGTTGAAAAGGAATGGAAGTGATTAATGGGTGAAGGGCTATCGTTGTTGGAAAAGTTCATATCTCTCCACCTACACTTACGTATGCACAGGGAGGAGGGATGGAAAACTCATGCAAACAGTATTATTGGAAACATAAATAGTACTTTTGGATGGTGTTCATTGTTGTAGGTAAAATACAATGTGTTGGCATTAAAAATGATAATGTTGATTGGGAAGAAATGGAAATGATCAATGAGAAAAGGGGTAACATGTCTTTAAAAAAAACTACACACTCACAGACAAGGGGGAAAACACGTAAACAGTATTATTGGTGGATGGTGATCATAATGAGACTAATTGTGAGAATTGAGATAGTGTTGGTATTAGGATAATAGTTTAATAATGTAATGATACTGGTTGGAAAGGAAATGAATGGAAATGATCAATGAGAAAAGGATTGACATGCCAACAGCAACAACAACAACATGCACACACACACACACACACACACACACACACACACACACACACACACACACACACACACACACACACACACGCATGCACGCGCACACATACACATGCACGCACGCACGCACGCACGCATACACGCACGCGCACACACACACACACACACACACTAAAAGAAAAACAAAAAGGGGGGGGGGGGGGGGAGGGGGGGGTGAATACCCATCAAGCTGAACTAATGGGTGGTGATCATAATGATAACAGTTATATGTGGGGATGTTTTTGTACTGATAATAATGGTTGGAAAGGCAGATTGGGTGGGGGGGGGGGGGGGGGGGAAGAAGAAGGAAAGGGGCGGGGGTTTGGGGGGGAGAGAGAGAGCAGGGCGAGGGGAAGGGCTGAAGGGGAGGGAAAGCTCACATCCCACCGCCTCTGCATACGTGTTCACAGTGAGGAGGAAGGGGAAACTAATACCAACAGTATTATTGGATGATGATCATTGTCATAAGTGAAGTAAGTGAAATAATGTGTTGTGATACCCATCAAACAGAACTAATGGGTGGTGATTATAATAAAAGTTATAAGTGGGGATGTTTTTGTACTAATAATAATGGTTGGAAAGGGAGATTGGGGGACAGAAGAAAAGGTGGGGGGTGGGGGGAGAGAACAGAGAGAACTATTGGATGATGATCATTGTCGTAAGTGAAATAATGTGTTGGCATTAATATAGTAATGCCAGTTGGGAGGAAATGGAAATGATCAGTGACTGTTGAATGATGATCATTGTCGTAAGTGAAATAATGTGTTGGCATTAATATAGTAATGCCAGTTGGGAGGATATGGAAATGATCAATGACTGTTGGATGATGATCATTGCCACAAGTGAGATAATGTGTTGGCATTGATATAATAATGCCGGTTGTTAAGAAATGGGAGTGATCAATGACTGTTGGATGATGATCATTGCCACAAGTGAGATAATGTGTTGGCATTGATATAATAATGCCGGTTGTTAAGAAATGGAAATGATCAGTGACTGTTGGATGATGATCATTGCCACAAGTGAGATAATATGTTGGCATTAATATAATAATGCTGGTTGAGAAGAAATGGAAAGGATCAATGATTGTTGGATGATGACCATTGTTATAAGTGAAATAATGTGATGGCATTGATATTATAATGCGGTTTGGGAAGAAATGGAAATGATCAATGACTGATGGATGATGATCATTGTCATAAATGACATGATGTGTTGGCTTTAGTATAATAATGCTAATGCTGGTTGGGAAGAAAATGAGATGATCATTGACTGTTGGATGATGATTATTGTCATAGGTGAAATAATGTGTTGGCATTAATTTCTGTCTGACAGGGTCAGTATGGCACTTCCTGTGTGCGAATGTGCCTAGGAATGGATTAATATCTGTCTGACAGGGTCAGTATGGCACTTCCTTTGTGCGAATGTACCTAGGAATGGATTAATATCTGTCTGACAGGGTCAGTATGGCACTTCCTTTGTGCGAATGTACCTAGGAATAAATTAATATCTGTCTGACAGGGTCAGTATGGCACTTCCTTTGTGCGAATGTACCTAGGAATAAATTAATATCTGTCTGCCACGGCCATTATGGCACTTCCTTTGTATAAATGTGCCTTGGAATGGATTGAAATCCATCCAACAGGGCCAGTATGGCACTTCCTTAATATGTATGTGTCGTGCAGTCAGTTGAAGTGTGCAGGATACTACATGGGGCAGAATAGCACTTGTTTAGTAGAACAGGGATGTGTCTCATATTATTTTTTCATGTGTGTGTGTGTGTGTGTGTGTGTGTGTGTGTGTGTGTGTGTGTGTGTGTGTGTGAGAGAGAGAGAGAGAGAGTGCCTGCGTTTGTGTGTGTGTGTGTGTGTGTGTGTGCGTGTGCCCCACGCGCATGCACATGCGTGGGTGTTTGTGTGTGTCGGACAGGTGTCCTTTAAAGCCATTGACAAGAACGAGGACGAGAAAGTGACGCTGGACGAATTCTTGGCCATCATGGGGCACATCGAGGAGCACAATCCAAGGGCCAAACAGTAAGACAAGATATGAAAATGGAGAGGATGGGCTGATTTTGGTAATCAATGAGAAAATCACAGTTGTTATAAGCATCATGGGATACAATGAACTAAAGAGGCTAGTTGTGGTCATGGCATGATACATTGTAGAAAACAGGTATGAGGTAAACTCAAGTAAACAGGATATTTGTAGCCATCATGGGATTATCGATGAAAACACAGTAGGCGTGGCCTTCGTGAATACATTAATGAAAACAGGGGGGTTGTGGCTTGCAGGATAAACGTAGCCATTATGGGGTAAATTGATACAAACAGGAGCGGCTATGGCTATCACGGGCTTGTGTCAATGAAAACAACGTGATTCTGGTAATCAAACGCACATCAAAGACAACAGAATAATTTTTGACACATGGGGTACATTGACGAAAATAAGGTGATTTAAACCAAAATGGAGCTCATCGACGAAATCGGGCTGATTATGGTCACCACCTGACACTTTCGGGAAAACAGGATGAATCTGAATATCATGCAGAATATTGAAAAAAGGGTCATTTTGGTCATCATTTAATAAAAAAAAAAAAGGGGTGATTCTCGTATTCAGCAGCAAGAGCCTAGCCATCACACAGTGATTCAAACAGGCTCAATCATTGGCGTAATCGGGCTCATTCAAGAAAACAGTGCCAATGCGACCATCTTTAGAATGATACATTGACGAAACCATAGTGGTTGTGGCCATCATGAGGTATATTGAAGAAAACAGAGTGGCTGTGGCCACCGTGAGGTACATTGAAGAAACAGAGTGGCTGTGGCCACCGTGAGGTACATTGATGAAAATAGAGTAGTTGTGGCTACTGTGAGGCATATTGAAAAAAGTAGAATGGTTGTGGCCACCATGAGGTATATTGAAGAAATAGAGTAGTTGTGGCCACCATGAGGAATACTTAACAAAACAGAGGGTTGTGGCCACTGTAAATATGTTGAAGAAAAAAGGGGGGTTATGGGCCCCCGTGAGGTAATGTAGAGAAAACAGAGTGGTTATGGGCCCCCATGAGGTATGTTGAAGAAAACAGAGTGGTTATGGCCACAGGGGGTATGTTTAAAGAAAACAAGTGGTTATGGCCACTTTGAGGTATGTTAAAGAAAACAGAGTGGCTAAGGCCACCATGAGGAAAGTTAAAGAAAACAGAGTTGGTTAGGCCACCGTGAGGTATGTTAAAGAAAACAAGTGATTAAAGGCCACAGTGGGTATGTTAAAGAAAACAAGTGGTTATGGCCACAGTGAGGTATGTTAAAGAAAACAGATGGTTAAGGCCACAGTGAGGGATGTTAAAGAAAACAGAGTGTTATGGCCACCGTGAGGTATGTTAAAGAAAACAGAGTGGATAGGCCACCCGTGAAGTATGTTAAAGAAAACAGAGTGGTTATTGGCCACTGTGAGGATGTTAAAGAAAACAGAGTGGTTATGGCCATCTCAGGGGTTTATTGACGAAAACAATGGTTATGGGCCCCCGTGAGGGATGTAGAGAAAAACAGAGTGGTATGGCCACCGAGGTGTGTTGAAGAAAACAGAGTGGTTATGGCCACTGTGAGGTAGTTGAAGAAAACATAGTGGTTATGGCCACCGTGAGGTATGTTGAGGAAAATAGAGTGGTTAGGCCACCTGAGTTATGTTAAAGAAAAAAGAGTGGTATGGCCACCAAGGTATGTTAAAGAAAACGAGTGGTTATGGCTACCATGAGGTATGTTAAGAAAACAGAGTGGTTATGGCCCCCAAGAGGGATGTTAAAGAAAACAGAGTGGTTATGGCCACCGTGAGTTATGTTGAAGAAAACAGAGTGGTTATGGGCCCCCGTGAGGGATGTTGAAGAAAAAAGATTTTTAAACAGAGTGGTTATGGCCACAGTGAGGTAATGTTGAAGAAAACAGAGTGGGTTTTGGGCCCCCATGAGGTATGTTAGAAAAAACAGAGTGGTTTGGCCACCCTGAGGTATGTTTAAAAGAAAACAGAGTGGTTATGGCCACCGTGAAGTATGCTGAAGAAAACAGAGTGTTATGACCACCGGAGTTATGTTAAAGAAAACAGAGTGGTTATGGCCACCATGAGGTATGTAGAAAAAACAAGTGGTTATGGCCACCGTGAGGTATGTTGAAGAAAACAGAGTGGTTAAAGGCCACCGTGAGGTATGTTGAAGAAAACAGAGTGGTATGGCCACCGTAAGGTATGTGAAGAAAACAGAGTGGTTATGGCCACCGTGAAGTAATGTTGAAGAAAACAGAGTTGTTAAATAGAGTGGGTTTGGCCACTGTGAGTTTTGTTAAAGAAAACAGAGTTTGGTTATGCCACCATGGTTATGTTAAAGAAAACAAGTGGTTATGGCCACCGTGAGTTATGTTAAAGAAAACAGAGTGGTTATGGCCACCGTGAGTTATGTTTAAGAAAACAGAGTGGTTTGGCCACCATGAGGTATGTTTGAAGAAGACAGAGTGGTTATTTACCACCATGAGGTATGTTAGAAAAACAAGTGGTTAGGCCACCATGAGGTATGTTAGAAAAAAAAAGAGTGGTTTTGGGCACCGTGAGGTATCTTAAAGAAAACAGAGTGGTTATGGCCACCGTGAGGTATGCTGAAGAAAACAGAGTGGTTATGGCCACCGGAGGTATGTTAAAGAAAACAGAGGGTTTTTGACCATCTCAGGGGTCTGAAATGACAGGGTGGAGAGCCGTCATAGGATCAGTAAGAAACAAGTGGTTATGGCACCGTGGAGGAATCTAAAGAAAACAGAGTGGTTATGGCCACCCTGAGGTATGCTGAAGAAAACAGAGTGGTTATGGCCACCGTGAGGTATGTTAAAGAAAACAAGTGGTGATGGCCACCGTGAGGTTTGTTAAGAAAACAGAGTGGTTATGGTCACCGTGAGGTATGCGAAGAAAACAGAGTGGGTTTTGGCCACCGTGAGGTATGTTTATTGAAAACGAGTGGTTATGGCCACTTTTGGGGTTTATGTTGAAGAAAAAAGAGTGGTTATGGCCACCGTGAGGTAGTTAAAGAAAACAGTGTGGGTTTTGGCCCGCCGGAGGTATGGGTGAAAAAAAACAGAGTGGTTATTTGGGCCCCCGTGAGTTATGTTAAAGAAACAGAGTGGTTATGGCCACCATGAGGTAATGTTGAAGAAAACAGAGTGGTATATGGCCACCGTGAGGTATGTTGAAGAAAACAGAGTGGTATGGCCACCGTGAGGTAGTTTAAAGAAAACAGAGTGGTTAAGGCCACCGTGAGGTATTTAAAGAAAACAGATTGTTAGGCCACCGTGAGGTATGCTGAAGAAAACAGAGTGGTTAGGCCACCGTGAAGTATGTTAAAGAAAACCAGAGTGGTTATGGCCCAGTGAGGTTATGTTGAAGAAAACAGAGTGGTTATGGCCACCGTGAGGTATTTAAAGAAAACAGAGTGGTTATGACCACTGTGAAGTAATTTAAAGAAAACAGAGTGGTTAGGCCACCGTGAAGTATGTTAAAGAAAACAGAGTGGTTATGGCCACCATGAGTTATGTTAAAGAAAACAGAGTGGTTTTTGGCCTCGTGAGGTATTTAAAGAAAAAAGAGTGGTTATGGCCATCTTTAGGTATGTTTAAAGAAAACAGAGTGGTTATGGCCACCGTGAGGTATGTTGAAAAAAAACAGAGTGGTTTTGGCCACCGGAGGTATGTTGAAGAAAACAGAGTGGTTATGGCCACCGTGAGGTATGTTAAAAGAAAACAAGTGGTTATGGCCACCGTGGGGATGTTAAAGAAAACAGAGTGGTATGGCCACCGTGAGGTATGTTAAAGAAAACAGAGTGGTTATGGCCACCGTGAGGTATGTAAAAGAAAACAGAGTGGTTATGGCCACAGTGAGGTATGTTTAAGAAAACAGAGTGGTTATGGCCACCGTGAGTTATGTTAAAGAAAAAAGAGTGGTTAATGGCCACAGTGAGGTATGTTAAAAAAAACAGAGTGGTTTTGGCCACATGAGGTATGTTAAAGAAAATAGAGTGGTTTAAGGCCACCGTGAGGTATTTAAAGAAAACAGAGGGGGTAAGGCCATCTCAGGGTTCATTGAAAACGACAGGTGGTGTAGCAGTCATCATCACATCATTCTCTTGCCCATGATGGGCGTAGAGGAGAGATGAGAGACACTCTCGAAGCCAGCACCGCCATCCCGGCCCTGTCCTCTGCCTGTCGCATCAGCGTAGGGCCATCCATCCTGGTCCATTCTTTGATGTTGTCCATCCAGCATTTGCTTGTCGTCCCCTTCGTCTGCCACCTTCCAGCGTGCCCTGATGACTGTTTTGGGCAGTGAATTGTGGCGTTATGACATGCCCGAACCACGACAGCTTCCTCTTCTTGACTGTTGCCAAGAGGGGTTCTTGGGGGCCTGCAAGTGATGCTATTTGGCTCCTCACAAGGTCGTTTGTCTTCCGGTCTTGCCAGAGATCCGAGCAAGCGCCTGAAGCATTTAGTTTCAAACGTCTGGATTCTCTTGGTGGTCTGTGCTGTCATGGTCCAGCTTTCGCAGCCATACAGCAGGATGGACAGCACCAGGGACTTGTACAGCTTCATCTTTGTAGGAAAGCTGATCTCCCTGCTCTTCCAGATCTTGTTTAGCTTGCCATTGCTGCTGTTGCGATCGCTAGTCTGGGTCCTTGATTTCTGTTGTAGAGCGACCGTCTTTGGTGAGAGTGGCGCCCACTTCTTCAAGCTGTTGTCCGTTCATGTAGATTTCAGCATGGGTGTTGGTTGTGCTGTGACCAGGACTTTGCTTTTTTCTGTGCTCACTTCCATTCCATATGCCACTGCCCTTTCTTCCAGTCTCTTTGTCAGGTCTTGTAGTTCTTCGTTGCTGCCTCCCATCAGTCGATGTCATCTGCGAACCTCAATTATTGATGGTTCTTCCTCCGATGGAGACAGTGGAGTGGAAGTCATGGAGGGTTTCACGCATGATGTTTTCCAGGAAGAGATTGAACAGTACGGGAGATAGCAGGCAGCCTTGACGGACTCCAACTGTGGTCTTGAAGTAGTCCCTATCTGGTTGTTGAGGAGGACTGCGCTGCTGGCGGTGTTATACAGCGCCTGGATGGTTTGGACGAGACCCTCCTCTATGCCAAACTTTCTGAGCACCTGCCACAGACCCTTGTGCCACACCCTGTCAAACGCTTTCCTAAAGTCAATGAAGTTGTGAACAGTCTCTCTGATGTTGCAGATGTTTCTCCATCAGTATCCGGCAGGTGAAGATCTGTTCTACTGTGCTTCTGCCTGCCCTGAATCCAGCTTGTTCTTCCGCCAGGTGTTCTTCCGCCTCTTTCTTCAGTCGATTCAAGATGACTCTGAGCATGATTTTACTGGTGTGGCTAGTGAGACTTATTGTTCTGTAGTTCTGGCATTGGCGTAGATTTCCCTTTTTGGGCAGGGGATGATGAGTGATTGAGTCCATTCTGTGGGCCACTGTTTTGTCTCCCAGATCTTCTGACAAATCGATGTTACTAGAGTGACCAATTCCTTCCCTCCATGTTTGAGCAGCTCTGCTGGAATATTGTCTGCTCCAGGTGATTTCCCTGCCGGAAGGCTGCCGATGGCTTCTTCCACTTCTTCTCTCAATCACTGGTAGTGGTGAGGATTCCCTTGATGGTGATGAGTCCCCCTCAAACAGACTGTCGTCTGGCTGTATAGGGTAGTTGTAAAGTTCTTGGCAGTACTGTGTCCATCTGTTCAAAACAGCGGAGCTTTCTGTCAGCAGCTCGCCTGAGGTATCCTCGATGACTGACGATCTGTTTTGCTGCGTCTTGGTGAGGTTTTTCAGTGTGGTGAAGGCATGTTTGCTGTTTCCCTTTTTCGTGCCTTTCTCGATGTTCTCGCACTGATTATTGATCCATTGTTCTTTGGCTTCAATCATTTCCTTCTTTACAAGGTTGTTGGTTTTTCGATACTGTGCGCTTGTTCAGGGCTGGAACTTTTTGTATTCTTCAGTGATCTTCTTTTGTCGCAGAGGTCAAGGATGTCGTTTGAGATCCATGCTTGGTGTTTCTTCCCTCTGTCGCCCAAGTACCTCCTCTGCTGTTTCGCAGACTGCCTCATTGAAGCTGTTTGTGAGGTCGTTGATGTCATTGTCCAGGAGGTTGAGTGCCGCGAACCGCCCCCCGAGCTGTGCCTGGAATGCCTCTTCTATCTCTGGGCTTTTAACTTCTCCAGGTCAAACTTGATGCGTGGCTGCGCAGCTTGGTACTTTTTCTTCAATTTGATCTTCATTGTGAGCAGCACGAGATCGTGGTCGCTGCCTATATCAGCTCCGGGTATGTCCTCGTCTTTGCTTTATTGATGCTTGATTTGAAGCACCGCGGAGTGAGGACAAAGTCGATCTGGTTGTGAGTCATTCCGTTCGGCGCATGCCAGGTTGTTCTTCTTGACAGTTTGTGGGGGTAAAGGGTGTTGGCAATGGTGAGCCGTTTGGGTGGCAGACAAACTCCAGAAGGCGAAGTCCCCTGTCGTTAGTTTCCCCTATGCCGTAATTGACCCACTGTTCCAGCCCAGTCTTTGTAGGCATCTGGGCCGACTTTGGCGTTGAAGTCCCCTGAACTATGATGATGTCTTCTCTGGGGGCTTTTCTGATGGTGTCTTCTACTTTCTCGTAGAATCTTCCACCGCCTGATCTTCGTGGCTGGTAGTTGGAGCATACACCTGTAATGATGTTGATGTTCTTTGGTTTGGCTGACACACGAATGCTGATGATTCTGCTGTTAACAGGTGTGCAGCTCATGATGCATCCAGTGATTTTCTTTGCGTACGATGAAAGCTACGCCTTTTTCATGTAGTGACTCTTCGCCACTGTACCACATCTTGTGACCTTCCTCTGTGATTGCTTCTCCAAAGCCTGTCCATTTTACTTCCGACATACCCACAATGTCCCATTGGTAACGTCTCAGCTCGTGCTCTAGTTCTTTTACTTTGCCGCACTGATGGAGTGTACGAACATTCCAGGTTCCAATGGTAATTTTCTCAGTTGGCAGCTTGTATGATGTCTTTGCCCCAGTAGCTGACTTTCACTTCCACCCTGGTGCTTGTCAGTGGGAAGCGCGGTCGTTGGTAAACCCGGGCCCCGGCCGATCCGTATGTATGCTGGCTATGGTTGTATCTCTCATGACTTTTCTGTGGGCTTAGGTTAATCCTTGGTGGCGCCAATCCCCTCTCCAAGTCTCCTACTGTGACAGGTAGTACTGGGCTACAGCTTTACCAGTAGCAGACCATTTGTCTGACCTGACGTGTAGCAGTCATAGGATACAGTAAAGAAAATAGAGTGGTTGTGGCTGTCATGTGGTACATCTGGTAAACAGGGTGGTTATGGGCATCAGGGTTAAAAGGAAATGGGTTGTTGTGGTCATTATGGGGTACTCTAAAGGAAACAGGGTGGTTGTGGGCATCTTGAGTATGTTGAAGACAATATGTGGTTGTGGTCATCATGGGATACATTGAAGAAAACAATGTGGTTGTGGCCATCATGGGATATACTGAAGAAATCAGGGTGATTGTGGGCATCATGGAGTACACTTAAGACATCAGGGTACTTGTGGCCATCATGGTTTACACTGAAGAAAATAGGGTGGTTTTGGTTATCATGAGAACATTGAAGAAAACCGGGTAATTATGTCCTTCACAGATACATTGAAGAAAACAGGGAGGTTCAGGACATCATGGATATATTGGAGAAAATATCGTGGATTACTGCCATGGAGTATATTGAAGAAAAACAGGAGTTGTAGTAATGATGGAGTACATTGATGAAAACAGGGTGGTTGTGGCCATCATGGCACCTTGAAGAAAATAAGGAAGATGTGACTGTCATGAGGTATACTGAAGAAAGCAAGTGGTTGGCCATCTTTTGAAAAATATGGTGGTTGATCGTCATAGGGAACATGGACGAAAACAATGTGGTTAGATGATCACAGGGGATATTGATAAAAACAGGGTAGTTGTGGACATCATAGGATTCCTTGAAGAAAGCCGAGTGGTTGTGGTCATCATTGAATACAATGACCAAAACAGGTTGGTTTACCCATCGTAGGGTTCATTGAAGAAGAGAAGATGGTTCTGGTGATCATGGGGTACATGTAAGAAAACAGGGAATTTGTTCTGGTGATCATGCCATGGGGTACATGTAAGAGAACAGGAAGTTGTCGTCGTCATGGGATACATTGATACAAACAGGGTGGCTGTATCATCATGCGATACATTGATGAAAACAAGGTGGTTATAGCCATTGTAGGGTTCATTGAAGAAAATAGAATGCTTGTGGTGATCAAAGGATGGAACTTCAAGAAAACGCAATGGTTATGACCTCATAGGGTTCACTGACGAAAACAGAGTGGTTGTGGCCATCATGGAGTACACTAAAGAAATAGGGAGGATGTGGCCATCATGAAATACACTGGAGAAAATAGGAAGGATGTGGCCATCATGAAATACACTGGAGAAAATAGGGAGGATGTGGCCATCATGAAATACACTGGAGAAAATAGGAAGGATGTGGCCATCATGAAATACACTGGAGAAAATAGGGAGGATGTGGCCATCATGAAATACACTGGAGAAAATAGGGAGGATGTGGCCATCATGAAATACACTGGAGAAAATAGGGAGGATGTGGCCATCATGGAGTACACTGGAGAAAATAGGAGGATGTGGCCATCATGGAATACACTAAAGAAATAGGAGGATGTGGCCATCATGAAATACACTAAAGAAATAGGGAGGATGTGGCCATCATGGAATACACTAAAGAAATAGGAGGATGTGGCCATCATGGAATACACTAAAGAAATAGGAGGATGTGGCCATCATGGAATACACTGGAGAAAATAGGGAGGATGTGGCCATCATGGAGTACACTAAAGAAATAGGGAGGATGTGGCCATCATGAGTACACTAAAGAAATAGGAGGATGTGGCCATCATGGAATACACTAAAGAAATAGGGAGGATGTGGCCATCATGGAATACACTGGAGAAAATAGGGAGGATGTGGCCATCATGGAATACACTAAAGAAATAGGGAGGATGTGGCCATCATGAAATACACTGGAGAAAATAGGGAGGATGTGGCCATCATGAAATACACTGGAGAAAATAGGAAGGATGTGGCCATCATGAAATACACTGGAGAAAATAGGGAGGATGTGGCCATCATGAAATACACTGGAGAAAATAGGGAGGATGTGGCCATCATGAAATACACTGGAGAAATAGGAAGGATGTGGCCATCATAGAATAAATTGAAGGAAACAGGGTGGTTGTTGCCAACATGGATACATTTAAGGAAACAGGGTGGTTGTGCTCATGGTGGGATACATTGAAGGAGACAGGGTGGTTGTGGTCATGATGAGATACATTTAAGGAAACAGGGTGGTTGTGTTCATGGTGGGATACATTGAAGGAAACAGGGTGGTTGTGTTCATGGTGGGATACATTGAAGGAAACAGGGTGGTTGTGTTCATGGTGGGATACATTGAAGGAAACAGGGTGGTTGTGGTCATGATGGGATACATTGAAGGAAACAGGGTGGTTGTGGTCATGATGGGATACATTGAAGGAAACAGGGTGGTTGTGTTCATGGTGGGATACATTTAAAGACACAGGGTGGTTGTGGTCATGATGGGATACATTGAAGGAAACAGGATGATTGTGTTCATGATGGGATACATTGAAGGAAACAGGATGATTGTGTTCATGATGGATACATTGAGAGAAACAGGATGGTTTTTGCTCATGATGGGATACATTGAAGGAAATGGGGTGATTGTGTTCATGATGGGATACATTGACAGAAACAGGATAGTTTTTGGTCATGATGGGGTACTTCGAAGGAAACTGGGTAATTGTGATCATGATGGGGTACATCGAAGGAAACAGGGCGATTGTGGTCATGATGGATACATTGAAGGAAACAGGGTGATTGTGGTCATGATGGGATACATTTAAAGATACAGGGTGGTTGTGGTCATGATGGGATACATTTAAAGATAAAGGTGGTTGTCATGATGGGATACATTTTAAGATATAGGGTGGGTGTGGTCATGATGGGATACATTGAAGGAAACAGGGTGGTTGTGTTCATGGTGGGATACATTGAAGGAAACAGGGTGGTTGTGTTCATGATGGGATACATTGAAGGAAACATGTTGGTTGTGGTCATGATGGGATACATTGAAGGAAACAGGGTGGTTGTGTTCATGGTGGGATACATTGAAGGAAACAGGTTGGTTGTGGTCATGATGGGATACATTGAAGGAAACAGGGTGGTTGTGTTCATGATGGGATACATTGAAGGAAACAGGATGGTTGTGTTCATGGTGGGATACATTGAAGGAAACAGGGTGGTTAACCATGAGCACAACCACCCTGTTTCCTTTAATGTATCCCACCATGAACACAACCACCCTGTTTCCTTCAATGTATCCCACCATGAACACAACCGGTTGTGTTCATGGTGGGATGCATTTAAGGAAACAGGTGGTTGTGTTCATGGTGGGATACATTAAAGGAAACAGGGTGGTTGTGCTCATGGTGGGATACATTGAAGGAAACAGGGTGGTTGTGTTCATGATGGGATACATTGAAGGAAACAGGGTGGTTGTGGTCATGATGGGATACATTGAAGGAAATAGGGTGGTTGTGTTCATGGTGGGATACATTGAAGGAAACAGGGTGGTTGTGGTCATGATGGGATACATTGAAGGAAACAGGTGGTTGTGTTCATGGTGGGATACATTAAAGGAAACAGGGTGGTTGTGCTCATGATGGGATACATTGAAGGAAACAGGTGTTGTGTTCATGGTGTGATACATTAAAGGAAACAGGGTGGTTGTGTTCATGATGGGATACATTGAAGGAAATGGGTGTGATTGTGTTCATGATGGGATACATTGACAGAAACAGGATAGTTGTGGTCATGATGGGGTACTTCGAAGGAAACTGGGTAATTGTGATCATGATGGGGTACATCGAAGGAAACAGGGCGGTTGTGGTCATGATGGGATACATTGAAGGAAACAGGGTTTATTGTGGTCATGATGGGATACATTTAAAGATACAGGGTGGTTGTGGTCATGATGGGATACATTTAAAGATACAGGGTGGTTGTCATGATGGGATACATTTAAGATATAGGGTGGGGTGGTCATGATGGGATACATTGAAGGAAACAGGGTGGTTGTGTTCATGTGGGATACATTAAAGGAAACAGGTGGTTGGCTCATGATGGGATACATTGAAGGAAACAGGTGGTTGTGTTCATGATGGGATACATTGAAGGAGACAGGTTGGTTGTGCTCATGATGGGATACATTGAAGGAAACAGGATGGTTTGTGTTCATGGTGGGATACATTGACAGAAACAGGATAGTTGTGTCATGATGGGGTACTTCGAAGGAAACGGGTATGTGATCATGATGGGGTACATTCGAAGGAAACAGGGCGGTTGTGGTCATGATGGGATACATTGAAGGAAACAGGTGATTGTGGTCATGATGGGATACATTAAAAATACAGGGTGGTTGTGGTCATGATGGGATTTCATTTAAAGATACAGGTGGTTGTCATGATGGGGTACATTTTAGAATATAGGGTGGGTGTGTCATGGTGGGATACATTGAAGGAAACAGGGTGGTTGTGTTCATGATGGGATACATTGAAGGAGACAGGTGGTTGTGCTCATGAGGATACATTGAAGGAAACAGGATGGTTGTGTTCATGTGGATACATTGAAGGAAACAGGGTGGTTGTGTTCATGGTGGGATACATTGAAGGAAACAGGATGGTTGTGTTCATGGTGGGATACTGGATACATTGAAGGAAACAGGTTGGTTGTGTTCATGGTGGGATACATTGAAGGAAACAGGATGGTTGTGTTCATGGTGGGATACATTGAAGGAAACAGGGTGGTTGTGTTCATGGTGGGATACATTGAAGGAAATAGGATGGTTGTGTTCATGGTGGGATACATTGAAGGAAACAGGATGATTGTGCTCATGATGGGATTCATTGAAGGAACAGAATGGTTTGTGTTCATGATGGGATACATTGAAGGGAACAGGGTGATTGTGATCATGATGGGTGCATCGAAGGAAACAGGGTGATTGTGGTCATGATGGGATACATTGAAGGAAACAGGGTGGTTGTGGTCATGATGGGATACATTTATAGATACAGGTGGTTGTGGTCATGATGGGATACATTTAAAGATACAGGTGTGTTGTGGTCATGATGGATACATTTAAAGATACACGGTGGATTGTGGTCATGATGGGATGCATTGAAGGAAACAGGGTGGTTGTGTTCATGATGGATACATTGAAGGAAACAGGGTGTTGTGGTCATGATGGGATACATTTAAAGATACACGGTGGTTTGGTCATGATGGGATGCATTGAAGGAAACAGGGTGGTTGTGTTCATGATGGGATACATTGAAGGAAACAGGGTTGTTGTGGTCATGATGGGATACATTTAAAGATACACGGTGGTTGTGTTCATGATGGGATGCATTGAAGGAAACAGGGTGGTTGTGTTCATGATGGGATACATTGAAGGAAACAGGGTGGTTGTGGTCATGATGGGATACATTTAAAGATACACGGTGGTTGTGTTCATGATGGGATGCATGAAGGAAACAGGGTGGTTGTGGTCATGATGGGATACATTTAAAGATACAGCGTGGTTGTGGTCATTGATGAAGGAAACAGAGTGATTGTGGTCATGATGGGATACATTTAAAGATACAGGGTGGTTGTGGTCATTGAAGGAAACAGGATGGTTTTGGTCATGATGGGATACATTGAAGGAAATAGTGTGGTTTGGTCATGGTGGGATACATTGAAGGAAATAGAGTGGTTTGGTCATGGTGGGATACATTGAAGAAAACGAGATGGTTTTCCATTATGCGGTTCATTGAAGAAACAGGGTGGTTGTCCCTCCCTTTGGGATACGCTGAAAAAAAGGATGGTTGTGGCCATCGTTTGGATACCTTGATGGAAACAGGATGGATGGGCAATTGGGTAGGATATTATTTATTGAGATTGGTGACATGACAGAGTCTGTTCTTAAAATGGGGTGGTTCTGGTCCTCCATGGGAATCATCAAAGACCAGGACGATTCTGATCATCATGGAGCATATTGAAGAAACAAGGGAATTTTGGTCATCATGCATGAGATGAAAATGGGCAGTTTCAGCTATCAATCAGTACGTTGATGAAAACAGGTTAATTTTGGTCATCACTGGGAATTCCAAGGAAAACAGCATGATTCTTGACATCACTAGATCCATTGTCGGAAAATTGAAGATTCTAATCGTCATGGACACCTGGAAGAAAACGTTGACTCTGGTCATCATGGGGTACACTGGAAAAAGGGATTCTGGCCATGGCCATGTATATTGAAAAAGAAGATATTTCTTTTTGTGAGTCATATTCAAGAAAACTGTGCGATTCCGATCATCATGGAGTATGTTGTATGCCGGGTGATTCTGGTCTTGGCCAGGTATATTAAGAAAACTGGATATAACTTTTGTTGTGAGGCACATTGAAGAAAAGGGAGTGATACTGGTGAGCTTGGAACTTCTTCTCCTTTAACGTTGTGATGAGTCATTAGGGCATCTCACTGAATGAACTGTTTTCCAGGTTCCTTCACATCTATTGGTGGTGTGTTTGAGGTGTGGGTCTGTGCAAATAGTTTCCTTATCCATTCTACACCAAGGGCTATATTGATGAAAATAGTGCAATTCTGGTCATCATCAGGAACACTGAGGAAAGCAGAATCTGATCATTATGGATCACATCGATGGAAATCGGTTGATTTTGATCCCCATGGGACAAATTTAAACAAAAAAAGTTGTGGTCATCATGAGGCATATTGAAAACACTTAACTGACTACAGTAATCACTACTGACATTAAAAGAAGTGATGATTTGAGTTAATCACCAGGTACAATGTAAATAAAAAGATGGTTCTAGTAATTCGGGTAACGACACGGCTCTGTATAGTAAACGGAATTATTCTGATCATGATGGGGCACACTGAAGAAAACATGGTGATTCTGATCAAGATGGGGCACACTGAAGAAAACACGGTGATTGCTGATCATGATGGCACACACTGAAGAAAACACGGTGATTCTGATCATGACGGGGCACACTGAAGAAACTGATTTCTTATCATGATGGAGCACACTGAAGAAAACACGATGATTCTGATCATGATGGGAACACTGAAGAAAATGCGGTGATTTTTTATCATGATGGGGCACACTGAAGAAAACACGTGATTCTGATCATGTTGGGGCACATTGAAGTCAACAGGATGATTCTGATCATGATTAGACAACCTAAAGCAAGCATGGTGATTCTGATCATGATTGGACAACCTAAAGCAAACATGGTGATTCTGATCATGATTGGACAACCTAAAGCAAACATGGTGATTCTGATCATGATTGGACAACCTTAAGCAAGCATGGTGATTCTGATCATGATTGGACAACCTAAAGCAAGCATGGTGGTTCTGATCATGATTGGACAACCTAAAGCAAACATGGTGATTCTGATCATGATTGGACAACCTAAAGCAAACATGGTGATCTGATCATGATTGGACAACCTAAAGCAAACATGGTGATTCTGATCATGATTGGACAACCTAAAGCAAACAGGTGATTCTGATCATGATTGGACAACCTAAAGCAAGCATGGTGATTCTGATCATGATTGGACAACCTAAAGCAAACATGGTGATTCTGATCATGATTGGACAACCTAAAGCAAGCATGGTGATTCTGATCATGATTGGACAACCTAAAGCAAGCATGGTGGTTCTGATCATGATTGGACAACCTAAAGCAAGCATGGTGATTCTGATCATGATTGGACAACCTAAAGCAAGCATGGTGGTTCTGATCATGATTGGACAACCTAAAGCAAGCATGGTGATTCTGATCATGAGGGGCCACAACGAAAAAAAACCAGGGTGATTGCACAGTGAAGAAAACAGGATAATTCTATTGTCATGGAGTACATTGAAGTAAACAGGATATTTCTGATCATGATGGGAGTGCATTTAGAAAACAGAGTGATTCTGATAATAATGGAGCTCACTAAAAAAAAAACCAGGATTATTCTGATCATCATGGGAGTACATTAAAGAAAACAGGGTTATTCTGATCATCATGGGAGTACATTAAAGAAAGCGGGGTTATTCTGATCATCATGGGAGTGCATTAAAAAAGCAAGGTGATACAATTCTGATCAACATGGAAGTACATTGAAAGAAAATAAGATGATTCTGATGATGAGAAGAGTGCTCTGAACAAAGCAGAGTGATTGTGATCATCATGGGAGTACACTAAAGAAAACAGAGTGATTAGATAATGATGGAGTACATTGAAGTAGTGATTGTGGTCATGATTGGAGCACACTGAAGAAAACATGGTTGTTCTGATTATGATGGCAGCACAGTAGAGAAACAGGGTGATCCTGATCATCTAGGTGTACATTGAAGAAAACAGAGTGATACTGCCATCACAGGATACGTCGAAGAAAAAGGATAGCTCCTGTCATATAGGGAACACTGAAGGAAACAGAGTGGATTCGGTCATGACCTAGCACATGTATAGAACAGGGAATTCTGTCACGGGTGGGGTACATTGAAGAAAACGGTCCCTATCATGATAGAGCAGATTGAAGAAAACAGGGGGCCCTTCCTGTCTCATTGGCACATTAAAGAAAACAGGGTGATTCTGGTCATGTCTGAGCTTTTGGAAACAAGGCGATTTTATCATCAACAATTTTGAAGAAACAGGTAATTCATGTCATCATCAGGTACTTTTTAGAAAACAGGATGATTCTTGTTAGTATGGGGCAATTTGAAGAAAGCGGGATGATTCCGGTTACCACAAGGTACGTTGAAAAAAACTGGGTGATAGGGAGATTCAGGTCATTATGGGCCCATTGATGAAAAAAAGGGTGTTTTCTGCATCATGGGATATGTTGACGGAAAGAGGATGATTCTGGCCATTTGGGGGCACACTGAGTAACCACAAAAGGGCTGAAAAAAAGTACGTGAAGGAGGGAAGGGTCGACACATTGAGGTTTATAATCACAGATTCAAAACCACATAGTACAGAGAGAAGACAAAGCGCATGGGGTGAGGGTTTTTCTGCAAAAGTTGAATGGAGGTGTTGGAAATAAGACTGTGAGGAAAAGAAGAAAACCCCCAGTGTTTTTTTCCTTTTGGGAAAAACATTCGCAGTGGATTTTTTCCCCAAGAATAAACACTCCCTACAGGACATCAACGCTCCTCTCACGCAGGAAAAAAATGCAGGAAAAAAGCTTTCATTATCTAAAGTGATGATTTGACATGATTATCTGATTTGTAGTTGCAAGTGCAGTCATGGATGGCAGAGTCTGAAGAATTCTGTGTAGAAATCAGACAGGCTGTCGTTTATACTCTCAGGGCCGAGGGCAAATACGGAGATGGGGACATATAAGACTATGCTAAATCAACCAGCATGCCAGCACATGGAACCTGGGCCATGGAGTAAAAGTAATGACTGCTGCCAAACATCTGGACCACCACAATATGTGTCTATAAACAAAGCGGCCGCATCAGTTTATATCTAGAACACAGACATGAGAAGGGAATGCAGACTATGTAAACCAAATTTAGTAAACATTGTGGACCACTGTTATCAAACATTGAAGACACAGAAAAGCAGATAATATTGAATAAGACTTAGACGAGAGGTGTATAAAGATGGGAATCATAGCATATGAGCATAAAAGAACTGGATAGGAATGTATAAATTCATACATAAGCCTTGGTGCATTGCTGAGTTGTTTTTTTCCCTTGCTGTTACTTTTTTTATGGTACGAGAGAGAGAGAGAGAGAGAGAGAGAGAGAGAGAGAGAGAGAGAGAGACAGAGAGAGTATTGTTTGTATTCCAAGGAAATAAACGCATAAAAACATGAGTCTATGTCATTTTAAAAAACAAACGAAAACAACCAGCCGATCAAATAAGACAGTGAAGAACATTACTCTCTCTCTCTGTGTATCTCTCTCTCTCATTGTGAGTCTCTGTCTCTGTCTCATTCACATGCTCACAAACACACACACACACACACACACACACACACACACACACACACACACACACACACACACACACAAATTCATGTGTGTGTGTGCGTGTGTGCGCGCATTTGTGTGTGTGTGTGTGTTAATGCGCGCATGCACATGTGTGTATATGTTTTGTGTGTGTGTGTGTGTGTGTGTGTGTGTGTGTGTGTGTGTGTGTGTGTGCCAGTCTCTGTTCTCTTCCTGTCTCTGTGCTTGTCTGAAATTTCTTCGCCTACTGTTTTTTTCTTCCCCAAGTCTCCGGGAATCTGGACAGGACGGTTTTAGGAACCTGTTGTGATCATGTATTCAGTGACTGTGAATCTGAAGCGTGTGTGTGTTGTGACTGTGGAGATTGTGTGTTTGACTGTGGCGACTGTATGTGGGTGGTACTGTGGTGATTGTCACTTTGAAATGACAGAGGCAATTAAAGTTGGTGACTGTGTGCAGTGACTGATAATTGTGTACATTGACTTTAGGCAAGTATGTGGTGTTGACTCAGACTATGATGATGGTGTGATAACAGTGTGGTGAATGTCATGATAGGTAATTTGATGGCTGTGTGTGGCGAGTATGTATGGTTGCTGTGACAGCTGAATATGGTGATCATGACTGTGTCGAATGGAATGTCTGGTGACTGTTGAGTGTGTGATGACTGGTGATGGTAGTGACTGTGTTGGCTGCTGTCTGTGTGATGACTGTGATGAATGAATGATGTCTGTGTGTGGTGACTATTGTTTCTTGTGACTGTGTCCAGGGAGGCCAAGCTAAGACGGGCTTTCCGGGACATGGACATGAACGGCGATGGACAGCTGACGGAGAAGGAGCTTTTGGATGGCATGCGAGATGCCGGTTACAACCTTTCAAAGGAGCAGTGCAGGAAACTATGCGATGACCTGGACAAGAACGAGGATGGAAAGATCGATTTTGAGGAGTTCATCCAGATGTTCAAGCTAGACAACAGCACCAAATGAAAAACTAACAGTCCAGTGAAACTATACGGACATAGGGAGACCTCCACTGATGAAAATGACACTATGGAGAAGTGGACTTGCCCTGGGTAATGTAACTAAAATGACTTCCCGTCGGTATGAAAAAAATACATGTTTTAGTGTGGACTGATTGACAAATGAGCAAGTTAGTATGGATTTACTGTTGATTTAAGAAATAAAGTACTGCACGGGGAGACTGTTTTAAGTCAAGATAGATAAAAAGAATCACTGAAAAAAAAAGTATGCTGCTATTGTATTAATCTTGAGCAGGATAAGCAGAGACATCATGCATGGACAAACCAAGAGATAGATGTGGGGAGATTGGCCTGACTAGGAATGTTTGGCAAAGATGTCGGTGAGACTATTCTTTGAAATGATTGAAAGAGACAAAAGACATACATGCATTTATAAAGAATGTAATAAGTTTACAAAAGCGTGAGTAATTCAGATATAAAAGAATCATTATAAAAGATGTATTACCAAACAAGGAGATCAATGTATAGCAAAAGAAAGAACAGGTAGGAAAGTATTAGCCAATGGATATATGTAATCAGAGAGCAGAACAAATCCAGTGTCATCTGAGAATAGCAATATGCTGACACGTTAAAGTCAAGTCACAAGTCCTCAAAAAAAAACACAAAAAACCCCCAAGCAAACAAAAACAAAAAACACCATTCACACATCTCTTAAAATACACCTCTTAGAAACGCACCAGAAACTTCGTTAAAAATCTTTCTTCCGTAAAATATTAGATCAGCAGACCTGTTTAGTCTACGCATTTGGCGTAGAATTCTACGCATTTTGACCCCAAATACGCATTTTGGAACCTCGGTACGCATTTCAGCATTTCGCCGGTACGCGATTTCGAAACACAAGCTATTTTGCGTGTTGCCGTCTTTTGACAAACTTGATGGACCATACAAACAGCCTGACATGCTGCTGCGTTCAGCAGGGCTGCCCACCCGCTACTGTTAGTGACTTATTTCCATTTACTGCCCGCTAAGGTTGCATGTCCGAAGAGCTCGCTGAACGCGTTTCGCGCGCTTTTCAGTATACTTTATCCATCAAAATGGCTGACTCGTCAAAGCGCCAAGGTGATTCTTCCGACTTTGCTCCCAGAAAAAAGTTGCTGATCAAACCTTTCTGTCATCGTACCATCAACGCTACCTGTGCCTTGTGTCATCCAGGAGAGGGGAGCATTACACTCATTGCACTTTGTGCAAGAATGATTTCTCTATCAAACATGCCGGCATGTTTGACTGCAAACGGCATATCGAGATAAGATAAGATAATGTTGCTTATAGCCCAGCCGACCGCAAAGGGCCACATCAGGGCATATCGAGAACCAGACTCACAAGGACTTTGAAAGTAAAGCAGCAAAGCAGATGTCTCTCAGTGGATTTTTTGCAAAACCTTCACCTTCGAGCACCATGGAGAGCCTGCTGGTCCTCAAGTCTGTGCCCATGAGCCTCAAGATGCTGTGAAGAACATGACTTCAGAGGATCTTGCTGCACTGAAGAGTGCTTACTGCAAAAAACTCAGCCAGTAACTTTCAACTAGCATGTGAAATGTCACGTGTTAATAGTGTATATATTGTGGTTCTTGACAATTTATCCTAACTGGAATAAGTGAAAGTAGGTGTAGAGAGGACATGAACTGGTAATGTTACATTAATCAGAAGATAGTCAAGGCTTGGACATCTAACAGCTAATAGGTGAGCTTATTTTATTTCTTTTTGATCCAACCACGTCAAACACACACACACACACACACACACACACACACACACACACACACACACACACACACACACACACACACACATTAATTAGCAACTTTATTTAGATTAATGTGCATGTTAGTGTTTTTTTAAATATTATCTTGTGCGAAAAAGTAGACTACACATTTGACATGGCTGACTACACATTTTGGTCATCTGACTACACATTGGTTTCGAGGGGGTAAACAGGTCTGGATCAGATGAAAAATGTTAATCTCTTTCAGAAATTCAAAGATCATGTCAGGTGGGACATCTCTGAACAAAGTTTTCATGGAGTCTGCTGTAAAGTGTTTATGTCTCACATCGTGCAAGTCCCAACGCTCTAAAAGGATGGTTTGGACGGATTTTGTACAATTTGTTATCTGTCTGCAAGTTCCATTCCTCTTGCCAGAGTTCTTTGACATAAGCCTGTGTTTTGGGTTCCAGATCAGTGTGAGGGATAGACAACCTGCTCAACTTTTCCTTTGTGGCACTCTTGGCATGTTGATCAACCACTTCGTTGCCTCGAATGCCCACATGGCTGGGAACCAAGCAAAAATTATGTTGTATCCATCTGATTTCAAAGTGGTGTACAGTTAAAAAACTTTCAGCAGCTGAGGGTGCATGAGATTACAGCCAGCAATGGCCTTCAAAGCAGAAAGGGAGTCTGACAAAATGAGGAAATCTTTATATTTGGATTTACAGCAGGCATGGGAATTGTCAGCGAAAACGCTGATTTCCGCGGCAGTAAAATTTGCTTTCCGCGAAAACGAAATTGCGTCCGCGAAAAAAAAAATCTGGGGTACAAAAAATATAAAGCACCGGTTTTAGCTGTTGCTGAACTAGTCTCGGCTGGCCTAGACCAAGTTATACTAACGTGAGCGTTATCTCGTTCTCTGTTCTCGTTCTCGCGGAAGTTTGGGTATGGACGATCGAGACTATTGCGGAATGCGAGCGTACTGTGTTTGCGTGCTGCGAACGCCTGCCTCAGTTACCCGAATCGCCAGCAACAGCAGCTAGTAACTCTCGCGGGCAGCCCAAATTTGTGAATGTGTGACTTTCTGCGCATGCGCAAACTTTGAACATGCGAGTTTTCAACATGGCGTGCCTTGGTCGTGTGGTAAACTTCGGCGATCCGTTCGAAGACAAGTGCCCAAATAAATGGAAATGGGAGTGGATATTTGTAGTTGTGGAGGTGGAAATCGGAGATGTAGTAAAGAAG
Organism: Conus ventricosus; assembly: GCA_018398815.1. Classification (NCBI taxonomy): domain Eukaryota; kingdom Metazoa; phylum Mollusca; class Gastropoda; order Neogastropoda; family Conidae; genus Conus; species Conus ventricosus. Next base: position 58,721,862 of record CM031597.1, on the reverse strand, counting down.
GAACGCCTTGGGACGCGCTTTCTCAAGATAAATATCAGTGGAGCTGCACGGTGTATTGTCTGCAACAAAGACGTATCTTACGCCAGTCGTGGTGTTTCAACACTGACTGACCATCTCCGCTCAAAGAAGCATCTGGATAAGTGTGCGTCTCTGGAAAGTAATCAACGTTTGCCAGGTAAGATGTACTTCAAGTATTATACTAGTTATCCGCTTGCATGTGTGTAATTGAGGGGAGGAGGGTCGCAGGAAAGAGAGAGAATATTCAGGCACATGTACCATGTGGCATGTGTGATGTACTAGGCTACATTGATTGAAAGTGGCTGCCTACAGAGAAGAAAAGAGGGGGTGGGGTGGGGGGGGGGACAAATCTACTTAAAACTTGCCAGATTTGAGATTATTATTTTTCAAATCTTTTTGATTGTGGTTGTAAAATTGTTTTGATACACAGTACATGTGGTTTTATAGTTAGATAGCCTACAAGATCCAGTAGGGGTAGAAAACTAACAAGGGGTGATGAAAAAAAAAATCTTTTCCAAAGTGAAGTTCTGTAAAAGATATGAGTACCAGATAGGAGATCATAATTCACACTGAGGATCAGCTTTGTACTAGATGTTAGATCAGTCAATCTGGTCGTCACTGATGTAATAATAAAAAATAAAAATAATAAAAAATCCCAAGCTGTTAGCCATCGATGCTGCTAGTAATAAGTACTAGTATACATGTATGAATATAAATGAAGATGAATGTTTTCATCAAGATTGAGCATTTCAGGGATTTTTTTTAACAAGAAAAGATGCATGGGCAAGACACAGGTTTCAAACTAAAAGGGTGGCTGCTTTACATTAGATAAGGATAGGTGAGGGTTTGTGTGTCATTATGTGAGTGTGTGTGTGTGTGTGGTTGGTTGATTGGTGATTGTTTGGATTGGTTGGGTTGGTTGATTGTTGTTTTGTTTTTGTTGTTTGTTTTGTTTGTTTTTTGAGCCTGTGTGATCTTTGTAGTCAGCTGGAGATAAACTCATAGAACTGAATAAAAACATTTTGTGTGAAAATTGTTTTTGTTTGTTGTTTTAATGCTAATTTACTTCTTTTTTTTTTACGTTCTTAAATCCATAAAAATGAAGTGAGGATAGCCCAGATTGCACAGATTTTGATCTTGAAAAAAAAAATTTTCCGGGGGGCATGCCCCCGGACCCCCCTAGATTTCAGAGTTTTCACTTTCAGTCAATTCCCATGCCTGTTACAGACCATTTTAAGAGCCAGGACCAAGGCTGTCAGCTCAGCGGTGTAGATGGAGCTATCGGAAGGGATGTGTTCAGTACATCTCTGAGGAGGATCTACTGCACAAAACACAACAGAGGCACATGGATGTCAGACAGCGTTGTGCCAATACGCACTTAGAACTGCTGATCAGCCAGAAAGTTCTGAATAAACAGAGGCAGATGACCATGAAAACCAAGTCTGTGAAGATCTGTAAGGATTCCAGATTTCCAGGTGGTGGTGTATGCTTTTTCAAGATAATAAGAAGATAAGATAGCGACCACATGCTGTTTATTGATGAAGGCATTGAGGATGGTGGTTTCCAGACGGACTAAATGGTCAACTGTTGAGTGGTACTTCTGGAACCCGCACTGTTCACTGGCATAAAGGCCATCGGTTTCCAGCTTCCACATCAGGTGGGAGTTGACGGTCTTTTCCATTAGCTTACAGAGGCAGCTGGTCAGAGCTATTGGATGATAGTTTGAAGGATTGGTAAGGTCTTTTCCAGGCTTAGGAATTGGAATGATCAGGGCTTTCCGCCAGGAGGGCGGAAAGCACCCTGTGGTCCATTTATGGTTATAAACTTTGAGAAGGGTCTGGAGACAGTTTTCTGGGAGACGTTTCAACAGCTGATAATGAATATCATCCAGGGCAGGAGCAGAAACGTTGCAGGTTTGCAGAGCTGATTTCAGTTCATCGATTGAAAAAGGTAGATTGTAGGCTTCAGAGTGGTGTGATGTGAAATTGTATGAAGATTTTTCTCTGAGTTGTTTGTTTCTTAAAAAGGCTGCAGATTTACTTGAAGATGATGAGTTCTGTTGAATGGTGGAGGCCAGCAGATTGGCAACAGCTTGTTTGTCAGTTATCAGAGCATTGGCAAGTTCAGGTGATGAATTGAGGGGTTAGTGTCCTTCCCTTTTGATTTTCTTGATGATGTTCCAGACTTTTTTCTTGGATGTTTTAGATGTCAGCCTGGAGCAGAAGTTTCTCCAAGACTAATGTTTACCAATTTTTAAAGTGTTTTGTTTTGGCGCGGAGTTCCTGATGGGTTCGAGTGTCGGGAGCGTCTTTGGAATACCTGACGCTGAGCCCGTTTGTGTACTTTTGAGATTTGTTGGCAGTCAGAATTGAACCAAGGTGTTTTAGGCTGTTGGAGTTTATCAGATGACATCGGAATACAGGTTTTTGCAGACTTTATCAAAGCATTGGTTAGATATTCTACTGGGTCTGGACTTTGAAAATGTCAATTTCCTGGAGCTCCTTTGAAATATTTGCAGCAAAAAGATTCCAACTAGCCTTCTTATAATTAAGGTGTTGTGGAACAGGGGCGTTCTCAGTTGTTATGGATTTTAGCAGCATGGGAAAATGGTCACTTCCATGCAGATCATCATGGACAAACCACTCATAGTCGAGGACCAGCGAGGGATCACATATGGACAAATCTAAACACGAAAGTGCACCTGTGTAAAAGTGGAGGCAAGTTGGAGATCCATCACTCAGACAGCACAAATCAAACTCTGAAAAGACACCTTCAGGAAGCTGACCTCTGGATGACGAATTCACACTACCCCAAAGGGGATAATGGCCATCGAAATCACCCAATAGCAGAAAAGTTTGAGGAAGGTCTTCAATCAGACTGACATGGTCCTGACGACAAACAGGGAAAGAAGGTGGTAGATATAACGAGCAAATTGTAACGGTTTTATGGAGAGCGACTCTCGCAGCTACTGCCTGAAGAGGGGTGGTAGCCAGAGCGACAGCGCTAAACAGCAAAGTTTTGTGGATAAGAAGGGCAACGCTGCCTGTTAGTCCCAATGTGGAAGGTTGTGCTTTGGAAAGAATATTGAAGCCAGAAAGAGTGAAGGTCTTCTGGCTTTGAATTTCTGTTTCCTGGGGAGCTACTACCTGAGGTTTTAGTGTACGACACAAAAGCTACAGTTCCTCAAAGTTTGAGTTTAAACCACGGATGTTCCAATGAATTAATTTACTATCCATGGTGCAGAGGATAAACAGGAGAGAAAATCAGTTCAACTCCGAGTCGTCGTCTGCATCCAATGGAGCGTATCTGTTTTAAAGATGGACTGGGTTTTCTTGTTCGCCAGACCTGCTGGCAGACTTGCCCACAGGTGAAGGCAGCATGAGTTTTGGAGATGGTAGAGGTCTCCTTTTAATCTCCACATCTCCACACTCGATCGGGCTCCTTTGCCCGCACGGGCACTGCTCTCAAAAGTTCGAGGTGGGAGGGCTGGTTTTTTTTAGTCTGCCCAGCAGCTGAGAGGTGGTGGATTTATTGCCTCCTCCAGGGGCATCCACATTTGGATTGGGAGGTGGTGGATTTGACATTTTTCCTTGCAATGTTTTAGAGAAAATAAACTCATCAGTTTGACAGCAGAGAGAACGTGTTGAAACTTTCTTCACAGCCGAAGCGTTCAAAGAGGCTGAAGAAGACTGATTAGCAAGGACCTGCTTCTGTGCTTCGAAAAATGAAATTTTGTTTTCCGTTTTAACTTGTATGTTAGTTTTCTGGATCCAAACTGGGCAGCTGCATGAAGAGGAGCAGTGGTCGCCATCACAGTTTGTACAATGAGCTGGATCTTTACATGGCCCATCATGGGCTGCTTTGCAGCAAACACCACACATCTCCTTCTCAGAACAGCGTTCCCCGACGTGTCCAGACTTCTGGCACTTGAAGCACCACATCAGAGACGGAATGTACAATTGAACACGGACATTCAAATAATCCACGTTGATGACCTATGGCAATGAAGGGGTGCTAAGTGTCAAAAAGAGGGCATTGGTGGGCACTCTTTCTGTACTATTTTCGAACTGTCACCATATGCACGTCTATCACACCTTGGGATGCTAGTTCCGTTTTGATTTCTGTCTCCAAGATGCCTCTGAGATTTAGGTGAAGAAGCCGTTTTTTGTTGTTTTTCATTTCATCTCTCTCTTACTCACCCACCATTGAGTCCAACCAATGGGCCAGGGCCAAGAAGTCACCGTCTTGACCCCTTTCAGGCTTCAGGAGAGATATACGACAAACAAGCTCACCAACCCTATACCTCCTGATCATGCTCAGCTCCTGGGTCAGAGAGCTGAGCACTGCAGGGGTTACCTTGGCCAGCCGGAGAACTGCCTGTCTTGACCCAGCCCCATGCAGGGGTAGCCGATTGATACACCTGGGCCAGAGTGTACCTCCTGTCTAGGAGAGGTCCAAGCCAAAGTGATGTGTTGAGGGCACTAGCCCTCTCAATCACCAGAATCTCATTCCCTCCATCACACAGGTCGCACCGTGCGGCAAACGCGGCAGATCTTAAGAAGACCACAGAGAGAAAAAGAAATGGAAAAGAAGACTTGAAGGGGAGACAAAGACAGAAAAGAGCCAAGTAAGAAAGACAGAAGATAAGAAAAGGAAAAAGGTGGGTTACTATTTGTCAGGGCCCTCACGCTTAGCCTTTCTGACATGGGAGGCCCTACCAAGGGCATCAACTCCTACCACGTTATGCTTAGGCCAGACAGCAACTTGGCTATACAGGCCTAGAAGCGTTAACTATAACTAACTATCTAGTCGAGTATTGATGCCCCCATCAACAAAGCCTAAGGCATCACTGGACCGCGCAAGCCCTCTGACCGCGGTAAGGTTGCAACCCCCGGAAGGAGATAAGTGATGAAGCAAACGAAAAAAAACGTATTAACAATTTAATGGGAAAGTTACAGTTGGATCAGTGATGTAGGAAAGGGTTAACAAGGGATAAAAGCAGAGCCAGAAGATCATTGATGAAGCAAAAGAAGAAATGGATTAACAAGGAATAAAAACAATACCAGAACATAACTGATGAAGCAAAGAAAGAACTGGTTTATAAAGGGGTGAGAACAGGAACAGAACATCATTGAGGAAGCAAAGGAAGAAATGGTTAAGTAACAGACAATCATTGATGAAGCAGAGAAAGAAATGGGTGAAGGAGTTAGTTATAAAAGATCATTGATTGAGCAAAAGGAGAAATGAGTGAACAAGGGAGTAAGAACAGTAACAAAATATAATTGATGAAGCAAAGGGAAGAAATGAAAGAACAAGGTATAAGAACAGAAACAAATGATCATTGATTAAGCAATAGGTGAACAAGATGTAAGAACAGAAACAAATGATCATTGATTAAGCAATAGGTGAACAAGATGTAAGAACAGAAACAAATGATCATTGATGAAGCAATAGGTGAACAAGGTGTAAGAACAGAAACAAATGATCATTGATTAAGCAATAGGTGAACAAGGAGTAAGAACAGAAACAAAAGATCATTGATTAAGCAATAGGTGAACAAGGTGTAAGAACAGAAACAAAAGATCATTGATTAAGCAATAGGTGAACAAGGTGTAAGAACAGAAACAAAAGATCATTGATTAAGCAATAGATGAACAAGGTGTAAGAACAGAAACAAAAGATCATTGATTAAGCAATAGGTGAACAAGGTGTAAGAACAATAAAAGAAGATTTATGATGAAGCAAAGGAAGAAATGGGTTAAAAGGGTTGGAACAGTAACAGAAGATAAGTGAGTGAGCAAGAGTAGATGAAAATAATGGGTTAACAAGGGATACAAGCAGTTACAATGAGGTCAGTGATTGAGATGTGTCATGCTGCATCTGGCCTCAGTGGTGCACAATTTCAGGAATACAGTTTTTCTGTGTTATTTTCTCCTTGTGTCACAACAAATGAACAACACAGCCCTCTGACCGATTCGAGTGCTCAAGTCAAAAGGAACACTTACGGTTAGATTCATAAACAAATGAGAACATGGAAGTAGATTCTTGTGCAAAAGTATTCACACAATAAGAGCCATGCTTGTGAAGATGCACGCGCACACACACACCACACACACACACGCTCGTGTGCGCACACGCACACACGCACAGAGATACACGCGCTTGCACATACGCATGCAGCGTGCGCACGCACACACATACACACATGTATCCACGCAGGCACACGCGTATGCACAAACACACACACGCACACACACATATATGCACGCACGCACGGATGCACACTCTTTACATGACAATTTCCAGCCCGCAATTCTCAGCACACCATTCCCAGTAAGCGATGATTCTCGCGGAAGTGGGTTTAAACTGTATGATAGTTCATCGCCATCAGTAATCACTATTAACAGAGTTCTCTCCAGAATTGATGATGGTAAGTTGATGCTGTTTCTAGAGATCAGCACTGACTGATAAATGGATGACTGGTACACTGTGCACATTGTCTTGCGCTCGCGCACACACACATGTAGAGAGCGAGTTTTGCGAGAGAGAAGAATTGAATCCTTTCACCATGTGTGCACACATGTGGGCACTTGGCTCAGTGTAAAGATTTTGGTTTTAGTATTCATGGACTTTTCACAGAGGCCAAATGATTGCATCATCTTTAGGATGTCGTAATCTAAATAATCACCTGCTGGCTACAATCAGTTTTGTTTGCATGAGAACAATGGAATCAGTAATCTAGCTAAAGTAAACTAATTTTTTGCATTATGTTACCATTCCCTTCCTCCCATTGACTTTGTGAAAACTGTATGTGAAAAGATTGTGTACCAGGTAACTGTTTGCACCAAGTAGTCAATGTATCAGAATAACATAATAAGGCTGCCACTTTTCTCTCAGGTCAACATTGATACTGCATTCAATGATTAATGGGCCTCATTGACAAGTTTTGATTGGTAAAAAAGACACGTCTTATCTTGAAGTTGATCGTTATACTAGGGACATTGCTGCTGAGAGGGAGAACATGAAGTCTGTCCTTTACATGCAACAACAAACAAGAACATTGCCTTTCTGTATAATACTAGCACTTTTTCTTAAAGAAAATCATTACTCTCTACCCCTCATGTGTGTGTGTGTGTGTGCATGTGTATGTGTGTGTGCATGTGTGTGTGTGTGTGTGTGTGTATGAGAGAGAATTGTCAGTACAACCATGAGTTAATCTGACAATAAACTGGTTTCAGTTTCAGTGTATGAGAGAGAGAGGCTCACATCTTACCAAAAGGCATCTTTTCCCCGGCACTGGCATCCATTTTTGGGGAGTCTTCCTTCATTCCTGAAGGGCTTAGAGCGTAGAGGATTTATTGCGAAGCTGACTGTTCTTAATGGTTTTTGTTTAAACAAAGTTGACACTCATCTGGAAGTGGTCAGTGTTTTATCTATTTGCTTAATATCAGTATAGGATGGTACCGTTAGTGAATTATTGTCACAGTTTTCAATATCTTACTTAGAAGAACAGTTGTACCAGTTACATCCGATGTAATAGTCGTTTACATATTTCACCTGTACAGACGTTTCAGAAAGCATACAAGTCAGTCCTGGACACTGATGACCAGACTGTTATGCTTACAGAACACTTAGAAGACTGATGATAAAGAAGGGCAGTAAGTTTGGTTCCAAAAGAAAACTAGGGCAGGCAATCCACCGATGCCAACCACACATAACCCTTGAATCATTCAGGAGCGAAAGTGACACTACTTGTACATAGTTTGAATTCAATGTTTGTAGGCCCTCATTTGCATACATCAACCTTCTGCAGCACACAGCTCTGAAATCCATCGCGCCGCCCACATGCGAAGAACGGACTGTGAAGCAGTGAAAGTTGAAAAGGAGTGACCACAGCAGTGACAGTTCTGGGAAAATAAGAGGGAGGTTACACAGAGCTCGCTGCCCTCCCCCCACCTCCACTGTTCTACACCTGGCGGACTCCAGGGGCAAAGCTTCTGGTGGGGTCAGGGAGCAATGGCCCCTGAAGCTGAAGCACTGAAGCTGAATCATGCTACTGTAAAGACAAAAAAAGCAAAAGTAAAATTTCAGTTCTGAAACCTTTCCATCTTGCCTTAAGCATTCAAATAAAAATTATAGCTGAAACAGCAAAATCTCCTGAAAAGTTGAACTTTACCTCTCACAATTTTTCGACATTTTTTTGCATTGTTGCTAAAATGCCAACAACAACAATGACAACAACAACAACAAGGCGCTAATATGGTGAAATCCAAAATGCATATACTAAATGCAATAAATCGTCATAATGTCAGATTAGGATATGATGTCCTCATTTTATAATTAACATTTGGAATAACCAGCTGCTGTGGCGAAGTGGTTAGTGTCGCGGACTCCCGGTTGGGAGGTCATGGATTTGATTTCCATCAGAGTCATGTGGGATTTTTCTGCCCCGACTGGCTCCTACCCAGAGTTGAGTTTGCTACGGACTCGGGAAGACTGGGACGACACAGTCGTGTTTCATCCACTTAATAGATGTGTTTCTGAGAGTGTTGATCAATTTCCTGACCAACACTGCAGGTGACACTGGGATATATTATGAAAGGAAGCGTCGAGTACAGTTCTGTCATGCAGTCTCAGACCGGAATGGAAATCCGTAGCATCATCTTCATCCTCCTCATTCTCATCGATCAGTAAAAAATAAAAAGTCTCAGATTCTGTGGCTGTTCATGCCCAGCTCTCATGGTGACCTGTTTTGATGACCTCTCCACGTCTGTTGCCTTGGTTTGGTTCTGTCAGGGTCACTGGTATTTGGCGAGTTTATTGGGGCTGTTATTGGACAGACGTGGTGGCGCCCTTGGGAGGGAGAGCTCATTCACGCTGGATCCGCGACTAAGCAATTATTGTCGTCAGTAGTGGGCTTAGTAGGTGGTGTCCTGCATATATTGAATCAGAACAGGTGCCACTGAACACCACCAAAGTGACTCGGAAACAGTGCAGTGTTGCCTCTTGACGACTTGGCATTGACTGCTCCCTATCGATTGATTGTGCTGGGGCTGCAGCAGGACTGACCGGGCTGTGGCTGTGGATGGGTGTGACGAGAGTTGGGAGTGGTCGGTGGGTCCTCTAGGGAAGGACTAGGAATATTTTCTTTTAGAGAATTATATCAAAATTTCACCACCACCCTCTCTCTAACCAGTGGTGAAGGAGCAACTTTCCGGTACCAGTCATCGAAAGAAATTTATATTTGTTCCGGGACCGTTAAAATACTCAATAGTGGCTCTGAGATAAGAAACTTTAGGCTTGTACTTTTAAAAGTACTTGTAGCACTGAGAGACAGAATTAAAGAGAGAAGTTCAAACATTCAATACTGATTGAACAACAGAGAACTGACACAAGTTAAGTGCAATTTCACACATCAACTTTACTTGCTTTCACACTGGTAAATATATATATATGTCTGTTCTACAGGCTGAGTTTAAGTCGAATACAGTGGACATGTCAATGTTACTCTGAATGCATACTCTTTTACACATCCTCTTCACATGCGTACACCCAGTGCAGTTGCCAAAGTGGTAATCATAGACATGTTCTCACTGTTTCATCATTAAGAGAGGATAGTTCTGAGTGAACTAGTTGAATTGAGTCCAATTGGTATAATTTTGACTTATGCAAGTCGGAGAGGATAGTTGATCTCTCTCTCTTGTGGCCGGTGACTGAAACTGCTGTGTAGACCTGTTGCTGTAGTGCTGGGCTGTGGTGTGTCTTCACCACCTGTCTTGCCCCGTGTTTGTAGCGTAACCACGATTTATGTTGTAGCCACAGGGTATGGCGTAGCCCTGGTTTCTGGGGTAGCCATTGTTACGGTTTAGCCACAGTTTGTAGCGTAACCACGGTCCCAGGTCTGTGATATAGAGAACCTGGTCTGTAGTTAAGTTGCTGAGAGTCTGGCTTGTTGAGTTCACACATTGGCCCTCTATCTTTCAGAAGAGGTGTGAGAACTCAGCCAGCAAATGTTTGCTCTATTGTAGAGTTTCTACTATAACTATCAATCTCCACTTTTGTTTGAAGGCTGGGTTAAGCTTACAAAAGGGTAGGAGTTAATAATACAATGCTAACAGTTTCAGTCAGATAACTCTTCAAAGTTTCTTATGAATTAAATTACATTAACTTGGAATACACTTCGCCCAAGTACACATGTGGTGTAGACTTAAAGTCATACACTATACAAAGCATTCCAACAATCACCAGTATTTATAAATCAGCTTAGCAGTTTTCACCTTGTACAGGCGTACTGTTTTTCTGATCAAAGTTTATCATTCATTTATCATCCTAACAGATAGAATTGCATACTGGCAAAAGTCATGTTGAACACAAAGAATAGTGGTCAGATTGCTAACAAAGAATCATAACCACATGGTGATAGTTTTTACCACGTGGTGGCAAGCGAACTACTACACAGAAGAAACATTCATCTTTTTGATAAATGTCATCAGGACAAAGTTACACTGCTAAACCACATGGCATACATATAATCAATGCATAGATTCGAAATGTAACACATAGTTTCAACTTACATTTCTGGGGAGAATCAGTGATTATAGACTTGGGATCAAGAAGCAGAAGAAGATAACCATGCCTTTCACTGTTCTGATCTACAGGCAGTTGAGGAGTCGGTGAAGCTGCGACACTACGTGTCTGCTATTTTAAACTCTAGAGTGTGTATTCTAGAATATTCCCCTAAGATGGGCTGTCACTCAGGGCAATGAGAGGGAGGAGGCTTCTCTGTCATTTTGCTCCCTTTGATTGGGGATGGCCAATCGCAAACGAGGGAAACTGTTCTTGAGCCGCACCGAGATCAACGACCAACGATTTATGCACACATCTTTAGAACGAATGGCTTGACTTAGTCCTCTGAATTCCCTGGGAAACGTAGGGCCGCAACCACACTCTTCCAGCGGACATGGTTTTGGGAGATCTTCTTTAGCTCGGCCCACGTCATTCCGGCGGCCTTCACTTCCGCGTCGGTACTCCTTTGCCATGTCTGTCTTGGTCTTCCCACTTTTCTTTTGCCCTGAGGGTTCCATTCAAGGGCTTGTCTTGTGATGTTGGATGGAGACTTTCTGAGGGTGTGGCCAATCCATCCCCATTTCCGTTTTCTGATTTCTAATTCTATTGGAACTTGCTTGGTCTTGTTCCACAGTTCTGTGTTGGCAATAACATCTGATGTTCACAATGTTTCGCAGACATCTGTTGATAAATGTTTGGAGTTTGTGGGTGTTTGTCTTTGTTGGTCGCCACGTTTCAGAACCATACAGAAGGATAGATTTCACATTTGAGTTGAAGATTCTGATCTTGTTGTGGAGTGAGAGGGCAGAGGAATTCCAGATAGGCCATAGCGTAGTAAAGGTGTGCCTGGCTTTATTGATGCGGCTCTTGATATCCTCATCTGTACCTCCATCTTTGCTGACCACACTGCCGAGGTAGACAAACTTGTCAACTTCAGCAATGTCTTCCTGTTGCAGTCGTAGTGGGTCTCGTTGCTGGTTGTTGACTCTCATGGCTTCTGTTTTCTTTGTGTTGATTTGGTGGCCTGTCTTTCCTGCTTCTTCTGCTACCCGGCACAGCTTCTCTTGTGCGTCTTGCTGTTTGTGGGAGAGAAGGCTGATGTCGTCGGCGAAGTCCAGGTCTTCCAGTTGCTTGGTGAAAGTCCACTGGATTCCTGTCCTCTTGCCGTCTGTAGACTGCCGCATTATCCAGTCAACGACCATCAGGAAAATTGTTGGCGATAGTAGACACCCCTGATGGACGCCGGTTTGTACAGTGAAGGGCTTCGTTAGCTTCCCATCAAGGACGACCTGGCATGTAGCATCCTCGTAGAGTTGTTGGATGATGGCAGCAAACTTGGGTGGGAAGCCATAGTGGTCCATGAGTTTCCAGATGGTATCTCTGTCGATGCTGTCAAACGCCCTCTGGAAATCCACAAATACTGTGTACAAGGGGGTCTGCCACTCCAGAGACTGCTCGATGATAATTCTCATGGCGTTAAAACGAATGCTAATGAGCAAAGTGCTTGGCCAAAATGTTTGCATCACCGACCCAGATGTGTGTGACCGCCCGCAAGCGGGTGGGTGACTATTAAAGAGGGGGGAGGAGGAAGGGGGAAGGTGAGCGAGTGAGAGGAAGAGGGTTCTCTGTAGTGTGCCAACAATTAGTTGATCGCGGACGAAGTAGATCCATGCAAGAGAGAGAAGGGGAGAAGGATGAAGACAGGTGATGTTTTCACAGCATGACGTAGACTTTAATTGTAACTTATGTTAAGCTGGGCGGCTCATGCTGTGGGAGAGGGAGGTGAAGGGGGGGAAGGGTGGAGGAGAGACGGGCTATGGTTGCGACGTGATGTAAACTTTTCGCTGTGTCACGCCACTACAGGAGGGAGTGATGAGGGAGAGAGGGGGGAGGGGTAAGGGTTGAGAGGGGTTTGTACAGTTTGTACAAGATGGGGTTTGGGACCATTCGGGTGGACTTTTCAAGTGACTCGTCACAGATGGGGTGTCGGAATGAGCGGCATGGGTGCACTGTCACTGAGGTGGCACAGAAGATGGGACAGCAGCAAAACCAAAAAAAACAAATTGGAATACGTGGGCGACTGTCTGAGAAGAAAAGCCAAATAGGAACGAAATCAACAATGCGTAGCTTGAACTTCACGCCCCCAAATATGACGTGGGAGGAAATAAAACCCAGCAGGTATCACGTGTGCACTGACAAAGAAACTGAACAGTTTATTATTCTTTTGCGAAGATACTGGTTTTCTCCTCGCCATGCACCAGGGAAAGGATGAGGTACAAGTTTGGAAATTGTGGTGGGATGGCCTGCAGACAATTGTGCTTAGCAGGTGATTTCAGATTGGATCAGCAAGCCATTCAGTTTTCTTTCGCATTCTTACCTGTGTGTGTGTGTGTGTGTGCGTGTGCGTGGAACAGGCATGCACACTGTGTTTGGAAATAAATGCCTATCTCCTCCACACTTTCTCTTACCAGCTATTGCCCTTTATCCTTGTAAGGCGTGTATTCATCACATGGCCTTTCTCACTTCTCTTTCTTTCTTTTTTTTTTTCAGCCTTGTCTCTCTTTTGAAGATGTGGTGGCTGTGGTTCCATGACCCGGTCCTTGATTAGTCATCAATCGATTGTGTCCAGCCCTGCACAGTGACCCATAGCAATCAGCTGGTCATCTTTGTGCACTGCTTTGTCAATCAAATCGCTTGAGATATTGGCAGAGTCCATTCACTGCGTGAAGTTGGATGCATTTTATTTCAAAACTGGCATTGTATTTTCAGTTATCTCTGCTTTTAATGTGTAAGGGTACTCAGGGTATGTTCCACATTATATATTTGTAGCAAATAAGAATTTGTGGACAATTAACACAAAACTCAAGACCTGCGTGGATTGATATCCTGTTAAGATATCTGCGCATAAGGGGTCCTCCAACGGCCTTGGTGTGGTTTCATTACTGGACCTATTTGTGGGTGAAGATGGAATAGTTGTATATGGACCTCTTGGTCTGCAGGATTAGTCCTCAATCGATTGATCATTGAAATGATGAGTTGATCAGCCATTTACCGACTTAAAAGTATTCGTGCTGAAAATAGCTTTGCTGTGTTGCTAAAGTCATGATTCATATTGGAATCATCATCATCATCATCATCATCAAATCACCATCATCATCATCATGAATCTTAGTAAATATATTGAGTTTGTGTTATATGACCTTTATCCTAACAAATGTCTTGACTTCGTCTCATATGATCTTCCTGGCTGTCCGAATATACGTCTGATTTTGTTTGATATCATATTTCTGGCTTTCTGAATTAATGTTTAGCTTGTGTTTGATATCACATTGCTGGCTGTGTTAATAAATGTATGATTTTGTGTGATGTCATATTCCTGGCTGTGTTAACGAATGTACGACTTTGTCTAATATTGTGTTCCTGGGTGTGTAAATAAATGTAGGACTTCGTTTGATATCATATTCTCGATGTGTAAATAAATTTTGGACTTTGTTTGATGCCTTATTCCTGGCTGTGTTCATAAATGTGTTTGTTTTATATGATCTTCATGCTGTCTTTTTTAATATCATATCCCCGGTTGTCTTCATAATGGTCTTGACTTCCATGTTGTATCCCTGATTGTCTTAATAATTGTCTGACTGTCTTTGATCTCGTATTCCTGGCTGTCTTGACAAATGTCCGGTTTGGTTATATGTCATATTCCTGACTGTCCTAATAAGTGTCAGGCTTTGTTTTTAATTACATATTCCTGACTGTATACATTTATTTATGTATTTATATAGCTATAATTGATCCTCCTGGCTGTGTTAATAAATGTCTAGATTTGTTTGATATCATGTTCCTGTTTGATGTAATATTCCCGGCTTTCTTGAAAGTGTGTTAATTCCTTTTTGTCTTTTCCGTCATTTCATGTGACTGCCATGTAGATGGCGTTGTTTTGTGCATTTTTATATTGTTGTTTGTGACATCTGTCGAGGACGTAGTTGTCAACAATTCACTGGTCTGTTTTATATTGTTTATTACATCAGCATTATTTTACACCCTGCTTTGTATATTTATTTGAATTAAAGCTTTGTTGGATTTCATATTTCTGTTTGTCTTTTTAAGTGTCTTAACTTCATTTTTTTGTTTTGTTTTATTTTTTTCAGTTTTTTTTTTATGTGTCAATAAATCTTTGATATTGTCTTACATCGCATTCTGGACTGTTTTTCAGTATGCTTCCTTTCCCTGCCTTCCATCCCACTCATACGGCCCAACAAAAGACTTTTGAAAAATGGTTTAGATTAAGTGAGAGAAAAGCAAATCAGTTACCAATTAGATGTGAAAAGTCTGTATGGCATTGAAAGTTATGAGGAAGAAGCATTAGCATGATATTCATTCAGTGGCAGGAGGATGTTATTATGTTTGACATGTGATGTTTCATGTTTCTTGGAGTTGTTGTTTTAATTATGTTCTTCCTTCATGTTTGGTTTTCGTTGTGTTTTTCTGAATGTTGTGCCGTTTTTGTTTTTAAACATGTTCTCAGCCCGGTAATTGTTTTCTACGCATTTTCTGTCATCGTTATTGTTAATATTATTAATATATAATTATAGATGACAGTTGAGTACCCCTGGGTCAGCCAGTTGGAAGAAATCGCCCGGCACAAAATGACCCGTACTTGTATGTTGCAGTCATGTGTTGTAGAGCCCTCGGGGAGGATTGTCACTGAAGTATAGTACCATTACAGTGGTTTTCATTTCTTCTATGGCATCTCCACTCTAGCACTCAAAATCAACTTTTTTCTCTGTCCTGCTTAACTTGTGTTGGCTGCTAACATTCCTTGGTAGAGCTGACAACTTCTGAGGAGGACGATGTCACACTTGGCAGAACATTGTCTTCATCACTTAGGGTACAGATAGTGAATATTTTTCTAACTAATAAAAGTTTGTTTAGATAAGCCTAAAAGGCGGTAACTTTTGGTGAATCTGTCCTGAAACTTTGGGAACATTTGTTCTGTTCCTCTTGTGTGCATGCGCGCTACATGAATGGGTATCAAAGAGTACGTTAGCTTGAAGTTGTCTTGGACTGTTCCATAACGGGAGGGAAGTTGCCTTTCTTGTCTGTAGTTTACTCAATTTTTTCTCGGATTAAAGATAGGTTATACTGATAGAACACACACACACCACACACACACACACACACACACACACACACAGACACGGCAGGGACCGGAAGAAAATGAGAACATAAAATCAGGGAAATACATTACACAAGATAAACCATTCACAAGCAGCATAGTGGAGCCATCATAATCCCTTCAGATCTATTCATATTGCCTGCTCCTAGGCCTTTTGTCATCTGGATCGGACTCATCAGGGAGACACGGCTGATAGTTCTGTGCTCCTTTGCCATCAAATGGAGGTACACCACAGTATAGAATTTTATGGTGTTCTCACCACCAAGGGTTGAAAAAAAAGAATCCAACAGCACCCCAAAGCAGCCTTCAAAGGGTGGAAAAGTAAAACGAAAAGAAAGTGTGGTAAGGAAATAAGGTGCTAAAAAACCAACATCACTAAACAAACATGAAATGTAGGGGAAAATATCTTCGAGCCTATGCCTGAGGATCCATTTAAGGATGCAAAGGAGGTAAAAAGATGTGAAACAATCCGAGAGGTCAGCTCTGTTGTTTATTAACCTAAGTACTGTCAGCAGCTAAGAACTGTGCAAAACAGCCTTTACTTGGATCTCCAAAGAGATGAAATCTCCCACTGATTGACCAAACAATAACATGCTGAACAATTTTTTTTTGACACAACCAACATGCCTTCAGTAACTATCCTAAGATAACATAGACAACCGCGGTTTGAACGTTGTAAATGAACAAATCGACACATTTTTGACTGTATGTTCATAAGTACCTGCCAAACGAAGTGCTAATCTGAGGTGATTTGGATGTCTGTAATACTTCATTGGTAGGCCTATATACTGAGCTCTTTTTTCTGTTCTGTTTTTTTTCTCTTCCTTTAAAAAAAAAAATTGTCCAAACATGCAATGATAACCAACATACATAAATCAATCTATTAATACACGGTGGCACATATTTAACGCATACAGATGTACATGCATTTTTTTTTCAGTCCAGAATTTTAAAAAAATCTTTTACACGGGCACACTTACCGAATAAATTCCAATTACTGGCATTAATCCTGTGCACCAAGGTTGCGGACGACATTAAATAAAAAAGAAAGAGAGTATACAGTTCTTATCATTAGCGTAATACACACGCATACACACACACACACTTGCGTACACATACATATGATACATAATATATCCATTAGTCCCCTAGTTGTTTCCATTTTATGTCTATAGTCCAGCTCCTTCAAAACATGTTTAGATTAGGTTTTGTTTCGTTAATTCTACATCCATATGTGAAATATTTTCCCGTTAGAATTATCAGGTCTAGCACATCGTCGGTTTTTGTTTTCTCATCCGTACCAAACAATATAATCTCCACATTAAGGGATAGTCTTGCACAGTGTGAACAGTTAACTTTCAGAACTCTTTCAAGGTCTTTCTAGAAAATAAGGGTATAGGCCTACTCACATTCCCACAGGTAATGATTAATTGAGTCTTTCGCTCTAATACAGAAATTACATTTGTCACTATCAATAATTTGCATACTTTTCAAAGCACTATTTGTTACCAGAATTCTGTGGCATATTTTAATTTGGAACCATTTCAGTTTTGTTTCTTTAATTTTCTTAATCCTTTTCAGTACCTCTATCCAGTCAATTGGTATGTTTAAGAAGTTGTTCCAACTTGATAAAGGCACTAATGTTAAAAATTTCATTGACTTTCACCATAGTATCGTAAAGTGTTCCTTTATCAATACTACAAAGTTTTTGAAGCGCTAAAGCTTTATCATTACCAATGTTACTATCTAATTTCAATCTTTTCTTTGCGTTAGCTTTGATCGAACGCACGCAACTTATGTGATTTAGAAAATTGACCTGAAATCCCATTTTCTCCGGACAGTTCATGGCAGCTTAGAAAATTACCATCATCATTGAGTAAATTTTTAAAACTAAAAATATATTGTTCTGCATCCATTTCTTGCAAAAGAATGGTTTTTCTCCTACTTTAAACTTCTCATTACAAAAAAAATAGGTTCAGTGGCTAAATCTGTACTTTCGTTTAATTTTCTACCCGTTTACAGAACCTTTGATATGATTGAAAGAGTCCTGTTGCGGCACAAAGTGTCGCATTGCAACACCTTTGTGTTCTGCTTCTTTACATGGGATATTTTGTCTTTTGGGTGGTGGATTTGGTACATTGAGAGTGTTGGTACTGCACTCTAAATCAGTCAACAGTTTTTGCGGGTGTGGTCCATGAATTGATTGGCTTCAAAATGCTCAAAACAAACAGAGCAGTTTGCATGAAGGTACGCAGCTGATCTACAGTTCTGAACCATTTCTTGCATCTGTTAAAAACACAAAAAGAATGGTGAAACTCAGCCAGTGTCCTTCGCCCACTTGTACTGAACTTGGCATGCAGACAGCTTGGATTTCTTTTAACATAGCTTTGAGCATCTTCTTGTAATTCTTTGAGAAGAGAATGGTATGCACCAAACGTTTCCCACCTTGCGATTCATGGTCTCACCCACCATCTTTGATTTTTTTAAAAATTCATCAATTGTATGCAAGTTATCAAAATGATTAAAATAGTGCAAAATAAAATTTCTTCTTCTTCAGGCTCTGTTCAGAGAGTACTGAGCGCCGCGGCCTGTCCAGCAGCTGTGCAGAAGCTTGCCGGCTGGACTGGAGGAAGCCAGCGGGGGGGGATGTTGTTTAGATTTCCGTCAACAAACCGTCACTGCCGTGTCAAACAACCGCATTCCACTCGCTGGAGAGGGTTTTCCAGCGTAGTGTGTCGCCAGCTTCAGTGAGCGATCTGTTGTTAACCAAAAGCGCACATGCGCCACGCGTTCTCCTCCGGCGTCAC
>CM031597.1:58679151-58702295 GCA_018398815.1 Conus ventricosus | reverse complement strand
GCGCTCCTCGCACGACCTGCTGTAGTTTGTGTCGGATGGCATTAAAATTCAATCCTACTTCAATGCTTGTTGTAAGGCAAACTAATCGTAGATGGTTGTTGTATTTGATTGTTTCCAATTTATGACATGTTACTTGTATCAGTAATATACAAAAGTAATTGATAAAAAAGGGTTTATTTGGTGACATTTATTGAACAGTACTTTCTACTGCTTCTATTATGCACTGCACGTCTCAAAACTACTGTTATCATCACAAAGAAGTTGACTGATGATTAAAATAAGAAATAAAACGAAAAACAAAAACAAAAAAAAACCCACCAAAAAACGGAAAAATGTTTTAGTCTGCATTACAACTGTTTACATCATCAATATTTCTAGTAGTAGATTACAACTGCAACATTTTTTTTCCTGCTTTTGTTTGTTTCCGATGTGTTACATGCTGCTCTACCATTCATGTACAAAAGAAAGGGATAATGAATTGAAAAGGGTATGTTTAGTGACATTTATTTATGTACTTATGTGTATGAAACTACTTTTTACCACCACAAAGAAACCAACGTACAATCAAAACAATAAATGAAACGAACACACACACACACACACACACACACACACACTTACACACACACACACACACACACACACACTGTCACGGACAAAAATAGAAAAAACCGAATTCGTGGTCAGTCGCCAGCCAGTTCAATCGGACATAAGTCCAAACCCAAAACATTCTGGTCTCCAGGCAGACGACTTCGGTGTCGCGTCAGCCAATTAGGCACAGCGAATAGGCTATTTTTAGTCCTCACGGAGACAGCACTGTCCAACAGACAGACTAAGTGGCTGGACAGACGTCTCGATAGGTCTGGCCAGACGGGTCTCGGCGCCTGGGTCAGACTGATCTAGCCAATTTGCGACCAGCGCCCACAGTTAAGCCAGACGTCGCCGGTTGAAGTAGGAAGGGGGAAGGTATTGTGTGGTGGGGGTAAAATCAAGCTAATTAATTAAATGACCCATTGACCACCACAGAGAGCAAGGCCAGTAGATGTGACTGTGACGATTTGAACGTCCAATGGAATTAGAAGGGGGGTAACCTTTTACAAGGCGGGAAAAATTCTGACCAATGGTACTCACCCTTTGACAGATGGGAACGGGATAAGAAAGTGAGGGGGGAGAAGAGGGGAGAACGAAAAAACGGAGAGAGAGGAAGAGGTTCTGGGTGTAGGCTCTGCATGAGAGAAAGGCAGGGAGATGAGAGGAGGAGTGAAGAGAAACCGAGTTGAAGCATTAGCACCAGATAGAGTCTGCAGAGGAAGGACTAAGGAGAGATGTTGAGAGAGAGAGTTGCTAACTGATGAAGAGAAAAGAAAAAGAAAAAGAAAAGAAAAGCAACCATGTCCATTTGATAGAGCAGACTAGAAGAGAGAGAGAGAGAGAGAGTGCAATGCGTTAATGCAGGAAGAAAGAAAGGAGAACAGATCGATGTCGGGTAGTCACTGTTCAATCTGAACCGGGGTTCGACCTCATACCTGGCAGCGCCACTTTCATCAGCAGTCCAACCTGACTAACGCCAGCAGTCTAACCTGACCAGTGCCAGCAGTCCAACCTGACCAGTGCCGGCAGTCCAACCTGACCAGTGCCAGCAGTTGTGTCGTGACTGGTTTTGTGAAAGTGACAGTGAAAAGAAAAGAAAAAAAAAAGAAGAAAAGGAAAGACAGTGATTCGTAAATAGTTTAAGATCACCTGGCCAGGTAAAGTAGAAAATCTATTTATACCCGGGTTAGTTATGATGATTTAGATGAATGATGATGGAAGTTCAAGGAAAGAGAGAATGTTTTATTTTGTTTGACTCCATGCGCATTGATGTTTTCTTCCATGATTATGTGTAGTAAAGTTATAGACTTTACTAGTGGTTTGATGTGACGAATGCATGATATATGAATGAGATTGTAAGCAAGCTGTGAGTGTGTTTGGGCTGTGCGCTAGTCCCTCCTCCACTGACATACCCCGAGGTTGACAATTTATTGGCGAGCCTGCCAGGATATTCTGGCCCATTTATTATAATTGTTCAACTTCTCAGAGAGGAAGCTGGGCGGGATTCAAGTATTGTAATCCTAAGACAAGGAAAGTGTCTTACTGTATGTTTCCAAGATAGTTAAATACTAGGCTTGGCATTGCTTCCAAGATAGTTAACACTAGGCTTGGCATTTCAGCCCCAGAGTACTTATTTCGCACAGATTGCCTATAATTCGCTCTCATAGTTGGGTCAGGCGCTAGGCGTCTTATAAAAACTAATTACGTTGTGCTATCACGTCACTCGTGTCGGTAACCACCAGTTTGGCTGTCGTAGTAGTAAAACCTTGTTCAAAAAAAAAAGAGATATAATGGCGGACGAAAAGAACACCCCTATTGAACAACTTGTGAGCGTCGCTCGTGAGTTAGGCTACTCGGGAGAAGAGTTGCGAGCATTCGTTGAAACCCAACAAAAGATGGAAAGAGATGAGCGAGCGGAAAGACGCCGTGTCGCAGTAGAAATAGCAGAGCAGGAAAGAATGAAAGCTAGCGCAACGCAGGAAACAGAAAGATTAAGGATTCAGGCTAACAATAATCAGGAAACGCAGGAAACAGAGAGAATAAGGATTCAGGCTAACGCAACGTAGGAAACAGAAAGAGAAACGCAGGAAACAGAAAGACTAAGGATTCAATTAGAGTTAGAGAGAGTGAGAATACAGAGGGAGACCACCGAGGATGGTAGTTCAGTTTCCAGTGACCCTGTGCGCAGTTATGCCCCCCCGACCAAAGTTACCAAAATTCTCTGAAGGAACAGATTCGATTGATGCGTACATCAGTCGTTTTGAAACGTTTGCTACTAGTCAGGGTTGGCCTTCAGAAGAGTGGGCAGTCATTTTGTCAGCGCTATTGACGGGTAAGGCATTACAGATTTTCACTGCGTTACCAGCAGACCAACAATCTGATTTTGGTGCTGTGAAGGAGTCTTTGATGAAGGGATTTGACCTCACAGAGGAGGGGTTTAGAAAGAAATTTCGATCAGCTAGATTACAAGCGGGTTTGAAACGTACACTCAGTTTGGTGCACGTTTAGATCACTATTTTGAGAAGTGGTTAGAGTTGAGTGGTACGAGAAAGGACTTCGCTGAATTGAAAGAGCTGGTTATGAAAGAACAGATTTTGTCAGGTTGCAGTCCAGAGTTAACTATACATTTGAAAGAGAGACAGCCAGAGACAGCAGGGGAGTTGCTGAAGTTAGCAGAGGTGTACAGGGAGGCACGTTTGGGCACTAAGGTGCAGGAGAAACAGGTGCCAGGCACAGGTGAGAAGAGTGCAAGGAGACTAGAGGAGTTTTCTGCAAAGTCTGCAAACCCAGTGGTGGGGCAGAAAGGAGGACAGAGGGACAATAGGTGTTTCATTTGTCACAAGAAGGGACATGTGGCGAGGGACTGTCGCATGAGGTTCCAGAAGGCAGCAGCCTTGCAAGAGGTTGATAAGGGTCGCCAGGGGAAACGACCTGCAGTGGAACCAAAAGGGATCCAATCTGAAGAGGGTGGAGTGCGGCCTATGGCTAGCACTGGACAGCAGTCAGTGTCAGGGATGGAGGGCACTAGGCTGAGTGGTTCATTACCAGTGGAAGAAGGGTGGATTGGCCAGCAGAGGGTGAAAGTGTTACGGGAGACTGGTTGTTCATGTGGTGTAGTAAGAACAACGCTGGTCGGGGAAAGGGGGATTTGACAGGGCAAATCCAGACCTGTACTCTAATCGATGGCACTGTGAGGGAGTTCCCAGTTGCTAAGATAGAAGTACGTACCCCTTACTTCTCAGGCGAGTTGTCTGCGCTGGTGATGGAGAAACCCCTTTATGATTTGATCATTGGAAATATTCCAGGTGCAAGGGATCCAGGGGATCCTGAGTTGTTGACTGCTACAGGGGCAGCAGTTCAAACACGGAGCAAGAAGGAGGAAAAGGTTGATAAGCCGTTAGTCGTTCCAGCAAGGAAGTCAGGCAGTTTAGGGCAGCGCAGGAACAAGACCCTTCGCTCGTGAAGTCTTGGAGTTGGCAAGAGGTGGAGAGAAACAGGTGGTTAGAGGAGGTGAGACAGAATTTCTGGTGAAAGCGGGTTGTTGTACCGAGTGTTCACCAAGGGGAAGACAGGCAAGGTGACAACTCAGTTAGAGGTACCAGCATGTTATCGTGACACTGTCATGTCAGTGGGTCACGAGTCGCTCATGGCGGGTCATCTCGGCACCAGCAAAACAGCTGACCGAATCTTTGATGACTTTCATTGGCCAGGGGCAGTGGCAGACATAAAGCGTTTCTGCATGTCATGTGACGTGTGTCAAAGGTCAGCCACAAGAGGGGTGAAGAGGAAGGCGCCTCTTAAACATCCCCTTTAATTGACACACCATTCAGGAGAGTGGCTGTTGATCTGATTGGCCCAATCTCGCCCTGTTCCAAAGGTGGGCACAGGTATGTGTTGATGCTCGTGGACTACGCGACCAGATATCCAGAAGCAGTCGCATTGAAGGGCGTAGATACGCAACAGGTCGCTGAAGGGCTGGTAGACATCTTTTCTCGCGTGGGTGTGCCATCACAAATTCTCAGTGACAGGGGGTCACAGTTCACCTCAGGCGTGATGAGGGAGGTCAACAGGCTGCTAGGGATCACACAGCTTCTCACTACCCCATACCACCCACAATGCAATGGCTTGGTGGAAAGATTCAATGGTGTGCTGAAGGGCATCTTAAAGAAGCTCTGTGAGGAAAGGCCAGCAGATTGGGACCGTTACATTCCAGCAGCACTGTTCGCCTACAGGGAAGCCCCTCAGGAGAGCACAGGCTTTTCACCATTTGAGCTGCTGTATGGGCGGACAGTTCGGGGACCAGTGTGTATTCTCAAAGAGCTATGGTCCGGAGAACAGGAGTCAGAAGAGGTCAAAACCACTTATCAGTATGTGGTGGACTTACGCAATAGGCTAGAGGAGACATGTAAGGTTGCAAGGGAAAGTTTACAGGAGGCTAGGGTCGTGCAGAAGAAGCAATATGACAGGAAGGTGAGGAAGCAATTCCTCAAGGTGGGAGATCAAGTCCTGTTACTGCTTCCCACGGATCACAACAAGCTGCTGATGCATTGGAAGGGACCATTCACCATCATTGAGAAGGTAGATCAGGACTACGAATTGATGTGAATGGGAAACCAAAACTTTTCCATGCGAATCTGCTCCGCAATATATTCAGCGTGAGACTCAGCACATAGGCGCAGCAGCAATCATTGATGGAGGTGAAAGGGGACCCAGCAGAAGAAGGGGAGATTTTGTTGCCTGAGTTTCCAGGAGAAGAGTCATACAGGGATGTGTCACTGTATGAAGGGCTAGACAGTAGGAGACAGGAGGAAGTTAGGGGCTCCTAAAACAGTATAGGGCGTCCCTGACTGATAAACCAGGCAGGACAACTCTAGAGACCTGTACGGTGGAGGTAACATCGCAAAAACCCGTACATGTGAAACCCTACCCGATCCCGTGTGCCACCAAACGAGTGATCGAGGAGGAGGTGGAAAAGATGTTGGACCTTGGAGTGATTGAATCGTCCAAATCATCGTATAGTGCACCCGTCGTCTTAGTGAGGAAAAAGTCAGGTGAGCATCGATTCTGTGTTGACTATAGACGTCTGAACAGTGTCACCAAGGTCGATGCAGAAGTCATACCAAGCGTGGAAGACCTGTTCGCTCAGATCGCCACAAGCAAGAGCAAGTATTTCACCAGGATAGATCTGAGCAAGGGTTATTGGCAAATAGCCTTGAGTGAGGACTCAAAGGAAGTCACAGCATTTTCCACTCCTATGGGGCTATACCAGTGGCGAGTACTTCCTTTTGGTATGGTCAACGCACCTGCAGTTTTCTCTCGGATGATGAGGAAGTTATTGACGGTTTGGAAGGCGTAGTGAATTTCATGGATGACATTCTGATAGCATCTGAGACATGGGAGGAGCATATGAGGCAGCTAGGAGCAGTTTTAGAGAGGTTGAGACGAGCCAATCTCACAGCCAGACCAACAAAGTGCCAGATTGGTTTTCCAAGCCTGGAGTTCCTAGGTTTTGTTGTTGGAGGCGACACAAAGCAGCCAGAAAAGGGAAAGGTGGAGAAGATGATGAATTCAGAGAGACCAAAGACCAAAACAGAAGTCAGGAGTCTGCTAGGTTTTATTGGTTTCTACAGGGAATTTGTACCAAATTTCGCAGCAATCACGAGTCCTCTCAGTGATTTGGTCAAGACAGGGAAACCGGCAGTGGTCGAGTGGTCAGACGCTGCAGAGCAAGCACTGCAGACAGTGCTAGAAAGACTAGGTTCCCGTCCCATCTTGAAGCTAACCGGATATGTCTAAACCATTTTTGTTGCGTACAGATGCATCAGGTGGTGAAATAGGTGCAGTATTGTTGCAGGAGCACGAAGGGGTCGAGTTTCCTGTGAAGTATGCTAGCAGGAAGCTGACGAAGTGTGAAGAAGGGTACGCAACGGTAGAGAAGGAGTGTTTGGCTGTCGTGTGGGCCGTGCAGAAATTCCACAAATACTTGTATGGGAAAGAGTTCGTGGTAGAGACTGATCATCAACCACTCAAATTCTTGCAGGAGGTGCAGCTGAAAAACAGCAGGGTGCTGCGTTGGGCAATGGCACTGCAGCCCTACAGGTATCGAGTTCAGTACATTCCAGGTCGACAGAATGTAGGAGCTGACTATTTAAGCCGTGTAGTCTAGCAAGCTGCAACTCAGAGGAAGTCGTCATATCCGGGGTGCATAGCTACTTTGTTTAAATAATATGTGTTGATTACAGTGAGATTGAGTGGATATGGGTTCATCCCACTTGGCTATGGTTCATATTTTCTTTGTGAGACTTGTTCATGTAAATGTAGTTATGTTGGAGCATACAGTCGCTTGTGTAGTAATGCACAGTTTGCGATAAGTGAGGATGGAAATTCCTCAGTGAGGTGTCATGGATCGTGGTCATATCAGATTGTGCTTTTCATAGTAGTTGTGAAGAGAAGATGTGGCAAATCCGCAGGTAGGGGGATTGCATAGGTGCGCACAGAGGTTATCAGAAAATGAGTTGGAAAAAAAAAAGTAAAAGCGCACGTCAATGATAACCCATTGGGGTGATATTTACGAGTGATACATCCTGATAATTTGTAAACCGTTGTGTAAATAATTTTTCAAAAACTTGCACGTGTAGCTGTGGTGTCAGCAAATCCGGTTGTTGTTTTTTGTACCGTTGTTTTGAGACAATGCGGAGCATAGTCTTTTGCAAGGGGGAAATTGTCACGGACAAAAATAGAAAAACCGAATTCGTGGTCAGTCGCCAGCCAGTTCAATCGGACATAAGTCCAAACCCAAACATTCTGGTCTCCAGGCAGACGACTTCGGTGTCGCGTCAGCCAATTAGGCACAGCGAATAGGCTATTTTTAGTCCTCACGGAGACAGCACTGTCCAGCAGACAGACTAAGTGGCTGGACAGACGTCTCGATAGGTCTGGCCAGACGGGTCTCGGCGCCTGGGTCAGACTGATCTAGCCAATTTGCGACCAGCGCCCACAGTTAAGCCAGACGTCGCCGGTTTGAAGTAGGAAGGGGGAAGGTATTGTGTGGTGGGGGTAAAATCAAGCTAATTAATTAAATGACCCATTGACCACCACAGAGAGCAAGGCCAGTAGATGTGACTGTGACGATTTGAACGTCCAATGGAATTAGAAGGGGGGTAACCTTTTACAAGGCGGGAAAATTCTGACCAATGGTACTCACCCTTTGACAGATGGGAACGGGATAAGAAAGTGAGGGGGGGGGGGGAAGAGGGGAGAACGAAAAACGGAGAGAGAGGAAGAGGTTCTGGGTGTAGGCTCTGCATGAGAGAAAGGCAGGGACATGAGAGGAGGAGTGAAGAGAACCGAGTTGAAGCATTAGCACCAGATAGAGTCTGCAGAGGAAGGACTAAGGAGAGATGTTGAGAGAGAGAGTTGCTAACTGATGAAGAGAAAAAAAAAGAAAAAGAAAAAGAAAAGAAAAGCAACCATGTCCATTTGATAGAGCAGACTAGAAGAGAACAGAGAAATGTCCGTTCTAACTCACCCGCCTAAAACTAGTTAAACTAGTTTCAGGCAGGTGACCTTAGAACGGACATTTCTCTGTTCTCTGACAAGTAAGGCTTTAACAATGAATTAAAAATGATAATCCATCACACATTCTCTTTCAATAACCAAAAAATAACGACCCTACAAACAAACATACTGTGTAGGATTATCCGTTTTCAATACTAATTTACTAAACTTTTCAGATTTTAGTTTTTGTTTAATCCTGCGCTTTTCCTGATCATTTTCAATAACATCATTTTCACGCATACATTCATCAAATGAGTCTCTGTCTTTCATGTGAAATAAAACTACAGTCTTTAACTGTTCTCTAAGTCTTTTAAATGGAGTTATATTTTTGACATAAAATCCACACACTTATCCCATCATGTCTTCCGCTGAAAGCCAGTTTTGACAAAGTGTTTCTCTTTTTAACTATATCTTTTTCTGCTGAACAGTCATCTATAATAAAGAGTGTCTGCGTTCCCTCAAACACTTTATAAAAGTATTCTAAACACCCACTCAGTTTAGTGCTAGGATCAACTAAATATACGTCATCGTCTGTCCATATAAACCTTCTATTATGATATGCTTTGTTCCTTTTAAGTGTTGGACAGAAAATCACAATATAATCAAAATTATAACGATAAACTGTTTGTAATAGGTTGAGGACAAATATTGTTTTCCACAACCAGTTTGCCCACAAATCATTGAACAATGAGGGGATTTTATCATAAAGTTTAACTGCTCCATAGTTTTATAACATAATTTAATCTAATCAGTTATTATTTTTATCATGCTCTCCGTCAAAACCTGTTCAGTATAATAAAATCCTATGAGGCCTAATGTGTAACATTAATCCAATTCAGTTCTGTAAAATTGTTTCTATTTAAGTCAACATTGATTTTGCTGCTTGTTGTTATGACCTTAATATCCTCACCATTGTGAAGAACGACGATGGTAACTTTAAGATGTTTAACGTCTAAGTTTTGCCAGCTAATATTAATTCCTTTTATAAGGTCGTCACTAACGCCCACAACCCCGTCCCTCTCCACATCTTTAAAGACAGAAATTTCAAATATCATTGTGAACGTGTCTCTAATTTTCTGCTTGGAAAGAACTGTAATTTTGTAGAAGCTTTCTTTAAAACCGTTTCTCTTCTGTGGAGGATGTACTGTTTTTTCCCATACGGTGATATTTCAATCTCTTTCCGACTATTGTCGTCCGGCATAAGACTTACGTGTAAAGGGCCAGAGTTGAATGTTTTTCTGAAACTTTTTTGACGGCTAAAAAATGTAAATGGGCTTATGAATTCAAATTTTATTTCCCATTCTAAATATGGTTCTAAGTGCCATTTGCTGTCAGGTTTTCGAACTATTTTATATTCATACTGGCCAACATTATTTGCTTCTAGATTGCGCAGCTGTTCTAGTTTAGGAAACTTTTGTTGTCACCAACCTCTTTGCGTTTATAATCACCATCTTTAGTGTACTCAAACCCATACAAAGCGCCTATCTCACCATTCTGTTCAAAGTCCGCAACGTCTGCAAGGTCTTTTAATTCTAAAGTTATACACCTCACAGGCGCTAATGTAACTCCTGGTTCTTCTGGCCCCCGCGACATTTTTTAGTACAGTTTATTATTTTATTTCCAAAACAATGTGCAGGTTATCACATTTTTACGACTTTTTCCTGTTTTGTCTGCAATTTTTATATTAAATGATCCGACCCTCCCACAAACTAATCTTTTAAACTGTAAATTAGGAATTGTATAATTTCATAATCGCAATATGCAGCTTTCCCTGACGGAAGAGCTCTTAAAACAGTTGAGGGCCTTCCATCATATAAGTTTTCAATCAGTGCTCAACTCATCCAAATGAACATAGAGTAATGAATGTAATGCAAGATCGAGCGGATTTTCCCCCTCATAAGTAGTTTCGTCTGGCACAACTCTAAATCTATGATTGTCAGCTGCAAAGCCTAACATTTTAGCTAGCTCTACATCAAAAAGGTAATGTACTACCTCTTCTTCAGGCTTGAATAATAACATTGTTTTCAGATTCGCATTGTTAAGTTTGAGAGTAATGTCAAAGTTACTCATTGCTTCTTTTAGTGAGCAAAACCCGTAATAACCATCAGGTATTGTTAACTGGCTAACTTGTCCCCTGATTTGTCAACTTTTAGAATCTTATTATTCTTCTTGGATTCAGTTATATTAAACCATACGACTTTGTAGAATATTTCATGGAGTGCGACCATTTTGGTTCCACAATTGTTATCAATAGCATGTTCTAAAAACGAAGGACGGTCTTGAGTTGTTATTGTTACAAACATTTTTTAACGAAATAAAAATGAGTGCGTTTAAATATACTGATGCAAAATATTCTGTTGGGCCGAACTATAATCTTAAAAAATAGCAACTGACACCCTTGACATTTCTGTGACTCAGTCTGATGCCTTTCAAGTAAAGGTGAGTACTCCATTAAGCAGATATCTTAACCCTCCTTTTAAAAAAAGACTACATCCCAAAAGTGTGGTTCAGTCATCCGATGCAGTTTTATCAGAACCAGTTAAACTTTGCTGTGTTTTGTGCATCAACTGGATGTGGAGTATCGTATGCTGATCACTTAAATCATCCAGATCCTTTGGTGAGGTCAGTGTACAGATTTCATTTTTATTACACCTTCAGACGTATTTTGACTGAACTGCAAGCACCATTGCCAAATGACAAAACGTTTTAATCCATTCAGCAACAGAATAGACATGAAGGCTTTTGAAAGGATTTGTAACGAATTCAATATTAATGTTAAGACAGACTTTAGACAAAAGTTGGACCGCAATCATGGCTTAGGCACCCTTTATTTTTGGGGCGTGCACAGAAAGTATAAACTATGACTGGGATCCTCCTTACACATCTTTCTCTTCAGGCACAACTGTTCACCTAGGGTCCATAGAGCAAGAGCATAAAACAGCATGGACAACATTTATCTTAGACACTTCTAAGGGCCTAACTAGAGCGGGAATAGAACGAATAAACGACTCTATTCGTACTTACGTTTGGTGTTTGCTAGGTTCGCAAGCACAGACAAGATCGAGCATAACTAATCCTTCTACTGGCTTTGGTGACAAAAACAATACTTAGCAAATTTAGAGGACGCATTAATTCTACAGTTGATTTACCTTCGAGTATAAAAAGGTACCAAAATGTTTTACAATACGCAAGATCGAATGTAGACTTTGCTGTTGGCACTGGTTTATACATGCTGCTTCTGACCTCAGACTCCAGGTAGGAATAATAATAAACTACAACAATGAAAATCCTTGTGGCAGGCAATGAACAGAAGGTCGGGCAAACGACATAAATTCTGGGCCAGTAACATTGCAAACAATAAAAAAACACCCAAGATTAAGTCATCCAATCCTAAGGTCCAAAGCCCAAAGACTGTTGAAGTTAAAAAAAATAATGACCATGAATATGAAAAGACAGCACTTGTTATTGGATTAACTGGCTTAGGATTACTCGGCCTTTATCTTACTAAATATTAACCCAACTATTAAGAGAACTAATGCCCATAAGTGCTCAGCCATAAAGCCAACTACTTTGCTTGCAGTAGACAAAAGCCAGCTAACGATACTCCCTAATATACCTGGTAAAGAGTCTATAGCTTTACCGGCTAATTTTTTTAATAAACTCGCAAGATGATCAAGCTGTTTTTTTACCCATGATTTATCAGGAGATGGCGATGGGGGCACTGAACTTTGCCCTCCACCACCGCCCGTAATAGCCATCACCAGTGTACTTATTGCAAATCCTAAGGCCGTTATAACGCTTGCTAATGTGACACCTTGCTCTCTAAACAGTGTTTTTATTCTTTCTGCTAGCGTTGTGTCTTCATATAAAATTCTTTGGATAGTTTCTCTTATTCTGATCACTTGAGTTCGTAATTGGTCTTGATTAGTAGACGCCGCTTTTAGTCTTGCTGCTCTTTCTTTTTCAAGATCTTTTAGTCTTTGGGTTATTCTTTCTTTAACACCAGACCCTAAGTTGGCGTCATCAGCCTCAACGAGTTTTTCTTTTTCTCTTTTTATATGCTCATTTACTTCAGTCAGTCTTGCTAAATTGTCTGTTAATTCGCCTCTAATTTTTCTTACAGTATGATCAATGGCCTCTAATTCTTGCGGGGGTATTGGGGAATCATTAATTGTTTTTAATGCTGTTTCTTCTGAAAAACTGGTTTCTGCTTCTTCTATTGTATTTATTATTCTGTCTGCTGTTGGAATTAAATCTTGAAGTTCTATGTTTTGGGGAACTGTTGGGAGTTCTTGTAGCGGGTTTTGAAGTTTAGCAACTGCTTCCCTAGCTGGTTTTGGTGGTTTAACAATGCCAAGGCGATTTCGATCTTCCGCCCTAAGTCTTTGTTTAATTGTAGTCATGCCTACAAACTTTGATGGGTCTCGTTTATCTGTAAGCTGAACAAGTTGTTCTCGGTCGGGGCCGCTTTTCACAAACAAATGGCCACCTTTTACTTCAAATCAGGGTCTATAAATTGGGGAGGTTCTATGTTTAAACTTTTATAAAATGCTCCGGCCGTACTTTCTGTTAATTCACGCTGTAATGAGAGCGTTGAGCGATGTTGTATCAAAGGAGTCGTTTCATCACTCATGTTGTCTCCAGCATCTAAAATAGCTAAATCTTCATAGTTAATTCCCGCCATGTTTTTAAATAATTAACTTTTTATTTTGTTTTATAAAAATGTCACAAGAATATGGCTCGATTCTCAACCGTATAGAAAACTGAAAGAGCCCCGAGGCGTGAGGGAAATAAACGGAATATTACTGTTCCAAATAATCCATCTACTATTGATGCGGATCAAATTCTTACTGTTAGATTTCCAGACCTAGGAGCGGATGATGTCATTGTGCCAGGCTCTGCGCGACTTACTTTCAAAATAGAACTCAAATCAGAAACAGACCCAAACAGGACAGTTGTCCAGAATTTGGGGCGGGCAATCGTTAAGAAAATTTCTATAAAACTTGAGGGGAAAGAAGTATTTTCTTTACACAATGCAGACATATTTTTAACCTATTCTGATCTATGGCTAACCGCGAATGAAAGGGAGGATCTTGCATTTCAAGGAATCGAAAATGAAGAAGCACTAAAACTTAGAATAGACGCCGAAGTCCCTGCAGATGCTAAAAGCAGCAAAAAGGCTTTAGCTGTAAGTTATGCGTATGGTAATCGCTTTTCTATACCCTTAGATTTTGAGTTGTTAAAAGCGCATGCCCCATACTTTCAAGGAGCGTTAAAAGACAGATTGTCATATGAACTAACTTTTAATGAATACAAACGCGTTATTAGATCATCAGACACCGAAGCAAAGTACAGCATTTCTGACATCTCGTTAGAGTTTGACGTTGTTAGCAACGCTAATTTAGCAAGGCTGATTGAGCAACAATATAAGTCAAGATTAGCAATATATTACGAAAGAGTGCATCATCATTCAACATATCCCAAAAGCAGGGCAGACACTATATGGAATTTTAGTTTTATCGCCACAGCAAGATCGCTTAAAGGTATTTTATTGCTGTGCGAAGATGAAGAACCATTCAAAAGACAAACTGAAAATTTTGTTAATCCTAAAATAACGAAAGTGCAATGTACAATTGAGGGCAGCCCTAACCAAATCTACGCTAGCGG
Organism: Conus ventricosus; assembly: GCA_018398815.1. Classification (NCBI taxonomy): domain Eukaryota; kingdom Metazoa; phylum Mollusca; class Gastropoda; order Neogastropoda; family Conidae; genus Conus; species Conus ventricosus. The sequence continues at coordinate 58,688,480 of CM031597.1, read as the reverse complement.
GCTTAAGCCTAATCATCATTTTGATGAAATAAGAAAACTGTTTGGAGGCGGGAGGTGTAGAAATCCAACAGTTGACCTTGTGTCTAAAGATCTACATCTTCACAGCGTTAGACTTGATCATTATTTAACAACGAAATACGGCTTATGGATTGACCTAAGGTCGACAGAGGATAATCAGTTGTATGGAAGTGGGAGAAAGGTTAAAGACATAATAAACATTCAAATTGATAAAGAAAAAGAGGGCCGACAAACCACTTAACGTGTATTTGTTTTTATTATATGATGCGCAGCTGAACATTGAAGATAACAGATTAGAAACTATAAAATACTAAATTATTTTTTCATTTTTAAAAAAGCATGTCTGTTCAGAATTATCCAAAAGTACCTAAAGAAGAGATTAGCAGGCAACTCTGCTGTTATAGAAGGCAACATTGACCCAGGGTCGTCTCTGCTGCTGAAGTAAAAACCTTCAGATTAACAAACATTACACAAATGCAACAAAAACTAGAGCAAGACCTTTCAAAATACAGCAAAGCCAAACGAAGGTATTCTGCTGCCTTTAATGCTGTTACCTATGTTAATACTGGAGCATCCACTATAAGCGCCGCATCAGCAGGAACGAGTGTTGGTCTCTTAGCAACGGGCATAGGCGTACCGCAGCTTTACCTCTAGGCGGTTTGTCTTTAGCTCTCGGCCTGTGTTCATTAGCTGTAGGTGCTGCTAGCAAAAAAATAAAAACTAAACTCCAAAAGCACACAGCCATGGTTCAACTAATAACAGCTAAACTTAGTTCCTTTAATCTAATAATAAATAAAGCACTAGCTGACTCAAACATCACGGATGAAGAATTTAGTCGTTTACAGGCTGATTTTAATGACTACAAAAGACAAAAGTTTGATCTTCAAAGAAAGGCAAGGACAAGTTTTTCTCAACAGCCAGACACCGAACAGATAAAAAGGAATGTTTAAAAAAAGTAAACGAAACATTAAACTCTGCTCTAAACAGCTCACATTAACAACGCCAAAGGGTGTTTATACTTTAGTTTATGAGTCTAAGCACAAAAAGACCATCGATATTGATTAATTATTTTTTTGATTTAAATAAATATTTTGAGTTAGAAAAGAAACTCAGCATGGATAAAATATATGAAGGCCCCGACGAATTGTTTGAAGCAATGCAAGAAGATTTATCAAGAGCACTGAATGATATTGATTTAGAAGTCATTTAATCCAGCAAACGTACAGGCAAGCGTTGTACATGCTATTTCTCAAGTTCCAGGTAAACTGACAATAGACCCGCCAGTTAAAGTAATGTTAGCTGTTTTAATCGACTATGTAACAATAAATGAAGAAAATCTAGAAGTCTGGGTCTCAACTAAACAGCAGACTATTCTTTCCTCTAATGACTTAACACCCGGTTGGGCAGACGAACTGCTTACACAGTTTGATGTGGCCGCCGAAGAAGCCAAAATGAGAGGCTCTGGTTGGTCAGAGGGCGAAGTCCTAGAGATCAGATTAAAACAGGCTAAGTATGCACCGATTGTTGGCAAGGCTTACATTCCGCTGCCCCCAGCATTGGTAGCGAAAAGAGCAGTTCTAAACATACAAAATACAGACAAACAATGTTTTATGTGGTGTGTTCTTGCAAGGCTGCATTACGCCCGCAAAAACGCAGAGAGAAGTGTCTAACTATCACCCTTACATCAATGATCTTAAATTCAGAGGAATATCCTTTCCTGTTAGCGTGGACAAAATTGATCAGTTTGAAGAACAAAACAAACCAATAACTGTTAATGTCTACACATGGGATGAGGAAACAAATCTACAGCCTATTAAAGTGTCCAAAAATAGCCCAACTATTGGCGAGCCAGATAAAAGCCATGTTGACTTACTGCTGATGCTTTCACCAGCGGGGCTACCGCATTACACATTGATACGAACAATGAGTAGATTATTAGCGCATACTTCAAAAAACACTAACAAACAAGAATTCTGCAGAAAATGTTTAACAAGAGTTCCATCTGTTCAAGCCGCAAGCGAACATAAGAAAACATTGTATCGGCCCAGTTGACTGTAATACAGAACTAATTACGCCCCCAGAAGGCAGTAAAGTTAGTTTTAAGAACTGGAAACGGATGCAAAATTCCCCATATGTTGTTTACGCAGACTTCGAATCACTCATTATTTCCTTATGAGGGGCCAACCCCACAGAAACTTCCAAAAACAGCCTTTGTGAGTAATCATCAGATTTGTTCATTTGCTTTCATTCTTGTTAGGTCGGATGGCGCCCATTCAGCGCCAGAATTATATAGAGGACCAAATGCGGCTAGAAGATTTTTACAGCGCATGCAAAAAGTGCGTAATGACTGTTCTAATAATCTGAATTTATCTGAAATCATAATGACGCCTGAAGACCAAGAACAGTATGACTCAGCCACACATTGTTGGATTTGTGGTTTAGAACTCAGTGAAGAAGCCAATCAAAAAGTAAGAGACCATGATCACATTAGCGGAAAATTCAGAGGAGCGGCGCACAACAACTGCAATCTTCAACTAAAGTTTGAACCAAAGACATGGAAGCTGCCCATCTTCTTTCATAACTTGCGAGGTTACGACTCTCATCTTATAATGAAAGCAGTAACCGACTCCTTCAGGGTAACATGTATTGCACAGTCATCAGAAAAGTACATGTGTTTCACTTTAAATAACATGTCTTTTTATGACTCTATGCAGCACATGATGGGATCATTAGAGTCGCTGGCTATGTCCTTAAAGTCCTGCCCAATAACGGAAGAATATTTTGACCCAACTCTCGTTAGAAAGGGTGTTTACCCTTATGAATACATGAACAGTTGGGAAAGGTTTGATGAAGACACACTTCCTCCTAAAGGCGCGTTCTTTTCTAGTCTCAGAGGAAAGGAAATCAGTGACTCCGATTACCAGCATGCTCAAGATGCGTGGCAGAAGTTAGAGTGTAAAACGATGGGAGACTATCATGATTCATACTTGATGGCTGATGTATGTTTGTTGGCGGACGTCTTTGAAAATTATAGGAAGACCTGCATGAAACATTATAGCCTGGATCCTGCGCATTATATTTCTGCGCCCGGGATGAGTTGGGATGCTTTCTTAAAGTTTACTGGAGTACAGATTGATTTATTGTCTGACCTACCAATGATTCAGATGATTGAAAACGGATTGCGTGGAGGAATTAGTATGGCGTCGCATCATTACTGTAAAGCAAACAACAAATACCTAGATGATTATGATCCGAGTAAAAGGTCTAACTATCTCATGTATTTAGATGCAAACAATCTGTATGGTTGGGCTATGGCGCAATCACTTCCATTACGCAACTTTAAAATGTACACAGGTGGCGGTACAAATAATATTCAAAAGGCATTAAAGTGGTTAAGCAGTTTAACGCCAGGTCAACAGCGTGGATACATTCTAGAAGTTGACTTAGAATATCCTCACGAACTCCATGACCTGCATAATGACTATCCATTAGCAGCAGAAAGTCTAAAGATGGCAAAAACAGAGCCCCCTAAACTTGTGCCTAATCTTGAGGCAAAAAAAATTATGTCTGTCATTACAGACTTCTACAATTTTATTTAAGACATGGTTTGAAGTTGACAGCAGTTCATCGTGTAATTGCTTTTGATCAAGAACAGTTCATGAAACCATACATCATGAGAACACTAATCTTAGAAACTAAATCCACAGATGCTTCAGAAAAAGACTTTTCAGGCTGATGAACAACAGCTGTTTCGGAAAAGACTATGGAGAATCCGCACAAGCGCAAAGATGTTAGATTGGTCACCAAAGAGAACGAAGCAATTAAGCTGACTTCAAAACCAAATTATCTAGGACTTTAGAAGATTTCATGATCAGCTTTTTGGTATAATGATGAAAAAAAAGAAAGTCAAATTGGACAAGCCCGTTTTTATTGGGTTTACTGTTTTAGAATTATCAAAGCTTTTGATGTTAGAATTTCTTTATGACTACTTTAAGCCCTCGTATCCTGAGTCCAGAGTACTTTACACAGATACAGATAGTTTTGTTATAGATATCCCTACTGAAGACATCTATAAAGACATGGAATTAGAAGTAGCTAAAGGGCATGCAGGATGGTACGACACATCCGATTACCCTAAAGATTCGCCTTTGCATTCAATTACTAACAAGAAGGTTTTAGGAAAGATGAAAGATGAATTATCTGGAAAGGTGATCAAGGAGTTTGTTGGGTTAAGGTAAAAAATGTACAGTATTTCGAGCCAGGAAGAAAACTATCAAAAAAGCAAAGGGAATATCTCGCAGTGTTGTGCAGTCGAGCATATCGCATGACAACTACAAAGAAGCATTGTTTGGTAATAAGACTTTTCATCATGACAACGTAAAACTGCGATCTAATCTACATGAGATCAACACAACGGTTTGTAACAAAGAAGTCATTAGATAGAACAAACACAAAACGTGTGTTTGTTAATCCTGAGTTTTCATATGCAATTGGACACTGTAGGGCCGCATAAACAGGGGGGTTTATATTTTTCAATCATCTTTAAACGCAAGCTTAATTATAGCTTCATCCAATTCATCTAAATCTTTTCTTATGTTTGCTTGATGTGCTTGAATATTTTCTATTATTTCAAGATATCCTTTTTCCCAATTTGGGATTTTGGATTTTATGTGATCTAGATAGTTGACCATGTATTGATTAATCTTCGTAAATGTTTCCCTAATAGCAAAATTTTTTTCAAATGATTCCTGTATCATTTTCAAGGCCTCTTCCTTTATCATTCTTGTTTCCTTCTGAGCTTCCATTTTAGACTTAAATATATTTATGTAAATTTAAAATTAATTAAAGCGGAACTGTGTCTGGGGGGATTATTTGCAGTTCTTCCTTTACAAAAGATCTTTGAGGAGCCGGTTGTTTTGTCGTGTCAGTTTCTCGTAAATAATACACGGGCGGATTCATCTTTACAATTCTTTTTATTTCATATGGATCAACGCTCCAAACTGGATCGGTTGCCCTGATGCGAGTGTCCCCTTCTGCTTCCCCCGGTAAATAAAGGTACCTTACTTTCAAGCCAAATGGTAATAGTTTGCTGGTTGTACTGGAGTCTTCAGCAACATTTATTGTTTGTTTTTTGATTGCTTGTACTGGTTTTAGCCCTTTAAATTCTTCTTATTCATTGCGCGCAAAACTGAGGGCAGTCTTCTAACCCATTCTGTGTTGCGAGAATTGTCAATCAGCTCTCTGTGATACTGGTAGGAGAAAAGTCTTTCAGATAACTGTTTGTTAAAGTTTTCAACCAAAGCCTGTGATCTGTGAACTCCTGGGATGCCTCTTCTAATGGTAACTCTATGTTTTAACAATAATTGATTCACTCGGCCTTTAAATTCTTTTCCATCATCGACTTGAATCATGCGAGGATAAGTTAAAGGACCTCGTTGGTATATCAGTTGTATAGCAACAGCAACAGCAGAAGCACTCTTTTGTGTTAATGGTTCCGCATCTTTGTACCTTGAAGCTACGTCAATGACTGTAAGTGCGTACTTAAATCTTTTTCGTCTAATCGTATCATGGGGTAAATATAGAAGATCCATTTGATGGGTGTCGTTCGGTATTGTATTCACAAAGTGTGGTCTCTGTATTCGTTTAGGCGCAGGTAAATAAATTTGCCAAATCGCTTGTTTAGATAACCATTCCTTCGCTGTTTGTTCACTGACTCCGGCCGCTTGGCTTAGCTTTTTGATTGCTGTTATTCCCTTCCAATATCCTTTTGGCGAATAATAGATTTTGTTCATTTTTTATTCAGCCAATATTATGCGCAACAAAATACACGATAGTCATGCCAACGGCAATAAACGCGATTTCTTGCATCTTTTGTTTTTCTGATGGATGATAAAAGTCACTGAATTTTGGTGGGGGCAATGTTTCGATTGGTTTGCCTGTTACTAGATAATATTCTTTTATTGCTTGATTAACATCTTTAAATGTGTAAGCTGCATGCCCCTGTTTTTTCAGTTTGTCGTTAATAAAATCTAACTGCTCAATTCTCTGCTTTTCATAGTGATCTTGTGCTGCAGCTAGTTGCTCCACAGCTTTGTTATGTCTTTTTCTCTCTCCGTCATCCCGTAGTTTACTAAATGCGTAATTACTTCCACTAAAAGCAAGCGCATTCACTACTGCACCGCCTATCATCATTACGAGTGAAGCCATTTTTTATAAATGTATTTTTTTTACATATTTATATTCTCTGGAATTATTTTTTGATTAACTAGAAAATCTTTCGTAGCGAACGAAGCGCAATAATAGCAATCAGTTTTGCTGAATCCTCAAAGTCTAGTTTGCCAAGATCTGCTGGTTTTATTTTTAACAGGCTTTTACCAAGCATCGTGTATCCTACACTTAGACCTCCAATAACAGCAGAATGGTATACAAGGTTGGCAACAGTTTTTTCAGCGCTCATTTTAAAAAATAAAATAATTATAATTAATAAAAACATGAACACCGATGATCTATTAAACCTTCCTGAACTTATGATTACAAATGACCTGGTTGATGACCCAGCTATTATGCCCAAAAGGAAAGGCTGTATTCTTTGGCAGCAACAAAACAGTTCCTCGGAAATGAATTCAGCATAGAACAGATTCAACAGATGTCGCCACAAGACATTGTAAAGTATCATAACAGGTATGAAGCGCAGTTGGGGTCGAGAATGGTAAAAAGTGTCGGGCAAATGGCTCTTAGTTTATACACTAAACTAGTTAGTAAATTTGCTCCCATTGATTCTGAACAAGACTTTATGTATGATTTAACGCAGGATCCAGTTTTAACAAAATCATTAGCTGTGATCTATATTACAGATTTGGAACATTGTTATCACCATTAATCATGGGATTAATTACTTTTAATCATATAGATTTTATTTCCCTTCAAAATGACCGAGCCAGAAAATCAGCAGAATCAGAAAACACTGAATCAGGTGGAGAAAGTAACCAAGCCAGAAAATCAGCAGAATCAGAAAACACTGAATCAGGTGGAGACCAGTGAAAAGCATCCTCATCCTGGCGTGTTTAAAGCAGGAAAAAAATTAGCAGAGTGGAACAAACAACAAAAATTAAAATTACAATCACAGAATATAACTCATAATGAAAACATAACACCGCCAACGCCAGAACAAGTTGATTCAATGCCAGCTATAAAAACTCCATGTGATTCAAGGCCTACAGCACCAAAGTCTTCATGGAATATTGAACTTAAAACTGTTGCCATTTTTGGCGCCCTTGCTGCTGCTGGGGGCGGTTATTACGGTTATAAAATATATAAACAATGGCAACAAAAACAAAAGCAGTCAAAACAACCTGAACCACTAAATACAGAAGACAAAAGCATGCCAAAACCGCCAACAACAAAAGATCGTTTTGATCCATTTGAAATGTAATAATATTTTAAGAACTTAATTTTAAAATTTTTTTGATAAAAATAGATCATGGCGTATTATAAAATGATGGAGTCAATAAATAAAGACATGGAGTCTATAAAAGACATTTCCATAGACCAGAATTGTAATCAATGCGGTTGCTTAGGATGTAAGAACTTCATTAAAATCTATGCTAACCGATCTTGCGCAGAGAACGCTGAGCAAGATATTCTCAGCGATGGCGCGTTTTTTGAGGCGTGTGTGTACTATATTAGACATCTGCTGTTTAAGACAAAAACATAGATTGTATTGTTTTTTTGATAATTATAAGATAACTTGAATAAGAACTTGGTTGTACTTAAAGGATGACTTAAGGATGACTTGAGGATGACTTGAGGACAACTTGAGTAAGAACTTAGAAGTGACTTAAGTAGAAACTTAGAGGAACTTAATTAAGAACTTCTAAGTGACCTGAGTAAGAACTTGAGGATGACTTGAGTAAGAACTTAGAAGTGACTTGGGGTGACTTGAGGATGACTTGAGTAAGAACTTAGAAGTGACTTGAGTAAGAACTTGAGGATGACTTGAGGATGACTTGAGGATGACTTGAGTAAGAACTTGAGTAAGAACTTAGAAGTGACTTGGGGTGACTTGAGTTAAGAACTTAGAAGTGACTTGAGTGTGTGCATGCGTGGGGTGGGGGTGGGGGGTGTGCATGCGTGGGGTGGGGGGTGTGGCACGTCTGTCCTAGTTACAAGCACCACTACATCCTGTTAGACTAATGCTGCTAAAAAAGGTCAGTTATAGTAACAGCCCTCTTGCTGCTAAAATAGGACGTTCACACATGAACGGCTATTTATAGTAGCAGTCAGCAAGGCTGACTTCACCGCAGCCCTCTTGCTGCTAAAATAGGACGTTCACACATGAACGGCTATTTATAGCAAGGCTGACTTCACCGCAGCCCTCTTGCTGCTAAAATAGGACGTTCACACATGAACGGCTATTTATAGTAGCAGTCAGCAAGGCTGACTTCACCGCAGGTTGCCTCCCACAACAAAGGGTTTCATTATACTTTCCTTCTCACACAAAAAAAAAGTTTATACCACACCCTCCTCTTTTTTCATCCGGGCTTGGGACCGGCATTGGCAGAGTTAGTGTTTTTTGTTTTTTTTTAAAGTAAAATACTGCTTTGGCAGAGCTTTTTTGGCGGCTCTTAAATCGCCAGTTAGTACACCTGTCGCTGAACATTTGGAGCTTTTTGTAGGAATAGTGGCGCCACCCACTACCCCACCCCGTTCTGTTAGGTGTACTAAAGAGAACTCGATCTAATTTTGCCAGACGTTTCGAAAATCATCATTTTTCTGAAAGTACTTAGCGATCAGACTTCGTTTGGCAAACAAATCATTGATGCTGATGCTAAGGTTATGAAATTTTGGACAATAATAAAAATGTTTTGAAAGCTGCATCAGTTTTCTTGCATACGAGTCATCAATATTCATGTTTCTTCGTAAAAATGAACGCCATGTCTCAGTTGGTTTTGATCTTTGAAACATTGTTTGTGCCTTTTCAAGGCAGTGACCCATAATCAGAGCATGATGAATAGTTTTTTCTTTCGTTAAGTTTTAGTAAAAGAACACCATTTTGTAGAAATGGAATCATTTCGTCAACAGTCAAAAGCTTATCAAAGCCATCAACATCTCTTTCAGTAATATTGCCTAAATCTCTTTCTAAATCTCTTTCTTGAATCAACAAGCTTTCAAGGTAGCTGTGTAGTTCTTCAATGGTTAGTTCTCGTTTTTCTTTCTCCCCACCTTCCAAAAAAGCAATACTGCTCTTTGGCTTACAAGGTAAAAAACAGTGCCCACCTGATTTTCTTTTGTTTATATACTCACCATAAGCC
>CM031597.1:58594353-58679051 GCA_018398815.1 Conus ventricosus | reverse complement strand
GCCTGTCCGAGGGAGCCAAAGTGATGTGTTGAGAGCGCGGCCCTCTCAATCCCAGGATCCATTCCCCTCCGACACAGGTCGCACGCACGGCAAACGCGGCGGATCTTAAGGAGACCACAGAGAGAAAAGGAGTGTGGAAAAGAAGACTTGAAGGGGAGACGAAGATAGAAAAGGGCCAAATAAGGGAGGCAGAAAACAAGAAAAGGAGAAAGGCGGGTTACTCTTAGTCAGGATCCTCACCCTTAGCCTATCTGACATGGGAAGCCCTACCAGGGGCATCAACTCCTTACCACGTTACGCTTAGGCCAAACAGCATCTGCACCTCTCAGGCCTAGAAGCAGTGTGAAAAAAACAGCCTATCTCCAAGTATTGATGCCCCCGCCAGCAAAGCCTAAGGGATCACTGGACCACGCAAACCCTCCGACCACGACAAGGTCGCAACCCCCGGAGGGAACTGTAGAGAAGGAGTGTTTAGCCGTTGTGTGGGCCGTGCAGAAATTCCACAAATACTTGTATGGGAAAGAGTTCGTGATAGAGACAGATCATCAACCACTCAAATTCCTGCAGGAGGCGCAGTTGAAAAACAGCAGAGTGCTGCGTTGGGCAATGGCATTGCAGCCCTACAGGTACCGAGTGCAGTACATCCCAGGTCGACAGAATGTCGGAGCTGACTATTTAAGCCGTGTAGTCTAGCAAGCTGCAACTCAGAGGAAGTCAGTCATATCCGGGGTGCTTTGTTGATAATATGTGTTGATTACAGTTATGTTGATTGGATATGGGTTCATTCCAGTTGGCTATGGTTCATATTTTTGTGTGAGATTTGTTCATGTAAATGTAGTTATGCTTGGAGCATACAGTCGCTCGTGTAGTGATGCATTATTTGCAATAAGTGAGGATGGAGATTCCTCAGTGAAGTGTCATGGATCGTGATCATATTATATTGTGCTTTGCATAAGAATTGTGAAAAGGAGAGATGGCAAATCCGCAGGTAGGGGAATTGCATAAGTGCGCACAGAGGTCGTTCTAAAATGAGTTGAAATAACGCAAGAGCGCACGTCAATGATAACTCATTGGAGTGGTATTCACTAATGGTATATTTTATAATTTATAAACCGTTGGTTGTAAAGTATTTTTCAAACTTTGCGCGTGTAGCTGTGTGTCAGCAAATTCGGTTGTTGTCTTTTTTGTACCGTTGTTTTGAGACAATGCTGTGCATAGTCTTTTGCAAGGGGGAAATTGTCACGGTCAAAAATAAACACAACCAAAGTGTGGTCCGTCGCCGGCCACTTCAACTGGACATAAGTCCAAACGCAGACATCTTGGCACCACGAAGACGGCTCCATGCGTCTCATCTGGCCAATTAAGCACAGCAAGGAGACAGCAGACAGTCTGAGTGGCTGGACCGACAGGTCTCGGTAGGTTTGGTCAGACGTCGCGGCGCCTACCCAGACTCATCTAGCCAATTTAGAGTGACCAGTGCCCACGAGTTAAGCCACACGGCGCCAGTTAAGTAGGAAAGGGGGGAAGGTAGTGTGTGGTGGGGGTGAAATCAAGCTAATCAATTAAATGACCAATTGACCACCACAGAGAGTAAGGCGTGTAGGCATGACTGGCATGATTTGAACATCCAATGGAATTAGAGGGAGATAACTTCGAGTACGAGGCGGTAAAAATACTGACCAATGGTACTCGCCCTTTTTGACAGATCGTAACGGGATAAGAAGGATGTGAGAGTGAGAGAACGGGAGAACGAGAGGGGAGAACGAACAGAGAGACAGAGAGAGAGAGAGGTCTGGGTGTAATCTCTGAGGAGAGAAGAGCAGAGAGATGAGGGGAGGAGAGAAGAGAACCAAGTTGAGAGATTAGCATGAGATAGTCTGCAGAGGAAGGACTGAGAGAGATGTGAGAGAGAGAGTTGCTAACTAATGAAGAGGAAAAGAAAGAAAAGAAAAAAAAAAAAAAGAAAAGAAAAGCAACCATGTCCATTTGATAAGAGCAGACTAGAAGAGAGAGAGAGAGAGTGCAATGCGTTAATGCAGGAAGGAGAAAGGAGAACAGATCGATGTTGATAGTCACTGTTCCACCTTAACCGGGGTTCGACCTCATACCTGGCAGCGTCACTTCGTCAAGCAGAACCACAGACCAACGCCAGTGCCAGCAGACCAAGACCAGTGCCAGCAATTGTGTCGTGCTTGTGAAAGTGACAGTGAAAAGAAAAAAAAGAAAAGAAAAAAAGACAGTGATTCGTGAATAGTTAAGATCACCTGGCCAGGTAAAGTAGAAATCTATTTATACCCGGGTTAGTTAATGATGTTTTAGATAAATGATTTTGTGAAGTTCAGGAAAGAGAGAATGTTTTATTTTGTTTGATTCCATATGCATTGATGGTTCGTTCTATGAACATGTGTAGTAAAGTTATAGACTTTACTAGTGGTTTGATGTGACGAATGCATGATATATGAATGAGATTGTAAGCAAGCTGTGAGTTGTTTGGGCTGTGCGCTAGTCCTTCCTCCATCGACATCACCCGAGGTTGACAGAGTCCATCACTGAAACCGCCTCCAGCCTGCTCCTAGCAATCTCCTCCCGGTGTGCGAGACAGCGCTCTGAGAGAGCGACCTGCCGGTGCTAAGACCAAGACCTTTCCTGCAAAAGGAGGAGGAAAGGGCAAGGTGGGGATAGAGTCATGGGCCATAAAGGCCTTTCGTGTGAATGGGAGCTTTTTCCGGCTTCAGAAACTTCACACACGCTAAGGCCCCAGGAAAATCATGCACAGAACCAGGCGGAATGTCCTGTGCCCCATCAGTCTATGCCCCTAACACTGCTTTGTGCCCTCTTAAAAGAGTAGGCTACCATGCCTGACTCCTTTAACCTCTTAACTGCCGCTATTTTGTATCAGTTTTGTACTTCTGTGTGCCGGAGCAAAATTTGACTTTTTGCAGTAGGTTCACTAATTTGATCAGTGCGCATTTATTTGTGGAGATATCTCTTAGATTATTGGCATGTTTTCTTCTTTATACCCAGAGCTATAATATCTGCAAATAATATTTGATTTTGTTCATTCTGAGTATAATAATCTTATAATTCAACTTCTATTTTTTTTTAAACTATACTTTGCAAGCATACAAAACCCCACAGCAGCAAAACAAAAAACATACAAACCCAGCAAAACGTGGTTTTAGTGTTTACTGAACACCTGTGTAAATATTTGGTAGTGAATTTACAACCCACAACTGTTGTTTTATATGATAAATCTATGTATTTCTGGGGTACAGTACAATCCAGGTATCAATGGACACAATTTTGTTTTCTTAGGTTCACTAATATGCCCACTGCTCTTTCATTTCGTGACATCAACCATCTTAGATATATGGAAATTTTCCTTGTTAGTTATCCTTGGCTACAGCCAGATATCACAGAAGTTTTTGATTTGTTTGAATGAATAGACCAAATAAATATATATGATGGAAAAAAATTGTTTTGTTTGAAAAACAGACACTTTCAGAACATAAACAAAACAATAGCACTAAAATCACAGTGAAATACCACCAAAAACTGGTGTTAGTATCCTTGAACATCAGGACAAACAACTCTGTATTCACAAAAAAGCTTGACAATGCAAAAAATGTTTAGCAACCGTATCATAGGAGTGAGCACTCCATTCCAGAGAGAACAGGGTAAATGTCTGTTCTGGGGCCACTTGCTCCTCCCACCATGAGTTTTTTTTATCGGGCTAAAGTGCCCCATGATTGGCATTATATTCTGTACTCTAACAAGCTAACTTCATAACCAATAAATAACGATTAAACTACAAACAATACATACTGTGTACGGTTATATTAAATCCGTTTTTCAATACTAATTTTACTAAAGTTTTTCATAGAGTGCGTTAGGGGAAAGTAGCCAGGCCTGAACAGGCACGCCCATAGAGTAACCGCAGTGAAAAGCAGTAGTAGGCTGAACTCGTCCCATAATACACGGTGGGGTGCCACCACAATCCGATACTGGTCGCTGTATGTTAATTAACTGAGGCGTGGGGATAGAAGAGAGAAACCCAGACTAGGTTATAAAGGATAAGTTGCCCGCATACCTAGACAGACATGAGAATAGATATGAGAGAGAGAGAGAGAGAGTGTATGCACACACAACACACACATCACAAACACACACACACACACCACACCTGGGCACAGACAGACACTCATACACCGCAGACTATTGGGCGGCGCCCGGCGCTTCACACACTGCCTACAAACATAGAGGCCAAAAATCAAATACAGCTGCCCCGCTCCTTCCCCCACCCCACTCCCTCCGCCGGGCTTGCCGCATTGGCAGATATATTACATCAGCTTTTTCTCTGCGCCTGAGGATGCGCTGTATAAGCTCATTCACGATGCCCAGTTTTCCAACACCGGTTTCATCATTCTTCTACTGACCTCCCGACCTGGCAATGGACGCTTTTACTTCGCTGTGTAAACATTGCTATTGTCCTATTCTAAAAAATGGCTATTATACACCCGTTTCATCAAAACACTGAAGAGGAGCAGCTCCTTAGCCATTAAACACCACAAGGTTTAACCATACTTTCATGTCAGAGTATTTGTTGAAAAAAGAAACGAGTGAAGCATATTCGAGTTGTCACCCTCCGAGAAGAAAAACCGAAAAGAATATTTCTTTCCCTTAGAATGTGAACCAAAAAGAAATGTAAAGTGAACCGACCTTTGCTTGGGAAAGGACGACTATCTTAAAGGTTTGTTGGTACAAAGGTTAATTAAATGAAAGAAACGTTGAAAGACAAATTGCAGAATTCAAAAGTATAGCCAATTTCAATATGTGTTATACCTAGATTCGAGTGAGACAACAGTTCCGTCCTTATTTAAATAAATGGGCGCTGACATTGTTTTAAGGGGAAAGCCCCGTTGGCCAAAGCAAAAGGCAAATTGAACAATCCATCACACCACTGCGTAGTGAATGTTGTGTCGTAGGCTCTGAGACAGGCCCAATCAGTTTAAAAAAATCAAGTAGGAAATAAAAAAACAAAAAACCCATCAAAACATGGTCCGTTTAATTTTCTTATTAAGCGCAGGAGAACCTGTACTGATTCGAGTATAGCTATAGGAAACTCATATCAAACTTTCTTCCTGTGTGTTGTTTATAACTAACTCTAAATTCCACAAGCCTAGGATCATATAAATGAACTGTCAGTAGCAAACGCCCACACCATTATGTAGAACTTATGCCAGACTAGTATAGGCGATTGTATCGGGAGGGGTTCTGGCAAAACTTAATTAGGGTTCGTAGGGCTAGACCTTAGTACAGTACTAAGCCAGGTGGGGGGGGGGGCAATGAGAGGACTACAGCTAGATGTGTGGCCATCACTAATCTTCATATAACATGCTCCAAATATAAAATGACGGATGTACTAACACTAGCATAAGAGCCGCCATAAAAGCATGGCTACACAGTAAAAGCTGTAAACACTGCCAAAAGCCAGTTGCAAGACTGGATGAAAAAGAAGAGCACAGCAAACTAGCCAAACAACCTATGAATGATCGCTTCCGCCAAAGACGTTAGCACCTGCAAACTCGTGGCAAACTACTAGGTACAAACGACCCTATGTTATCCGCTGACTGCAAATGCGCGGCAAGCATCCTGCCGACTAATCTCAGCTGCACACAAGGGCCCAAACTAGTCAGGCTTGGGGGGGGGTGTTGTGTGTGGTCCCACCCCCAATTGAGAACACTTGTGGGTTTCTTGCGGGTTGCGCGCGAGACACAGCCTGTTTAGTCCAAAGCAAGAAGAGGGCCCTAGGATTTCTAATTTTTGTTTGTTGTTGTGTTTTGGCCTACCCCACGCACGCACGTCCCCCCACCCCCCACACCCTGGAGCTGTCCTATTGAGTGTTTGTTGTTTTGTTGTTTGTTTGTGTCCTGCCCCCACTCATGCCAACCAGTTGCCAGGCGGTGGCTCCCCACTTCCCGGCACCTGGGCCCCACCCCCCACCCACGCATGCACACACTCAATTCCTTCTAAGTTTATAAACAAGTTATTCTCAAGTTCTTACTTAAGTTACTTAATGATGTCCTTAAGTCATTCTCAAGTTATCCCCAAGTTTTTAATAAGTTTTTACTTGATCAAGTTCTTAATTAAGTTTCTTAATAAGTTGTTTATGAATCAAGTTCTGATAAGTTCTTGATTAAGGTCATCCTATAAGTACAACAAGGAGCGTATTAAGTTATCTTATAAATATCAAAAAACATAAAAGCAATGTATTTAATCTTAAATAGAAATGTCTAATATAGTACTCAACACGCCTCAAAAAACGCGTCATCCGTTGAGGATGTCTTCAGCAGCGTTCTCTGATAGATCTTAATGAAGGATTTAACATCCGAAGCAACCGCAATGATTACAATTTGGGTCTAATGGAAATGGCTTTATAACTCCCGGTCTTTTATTTATTGACTTCAGCAATTTTATAATACGCCATTAACTATGTTTATAAAAAATTTTAAAATATTATTCCATTATAAATGGATCAAAATGATGCTTTGTTATTGGCGGTTTTTTGGCGTGCAGTTTTCTCATTCTGTATTAATGATCAGAGATTTTTTGATTGCTTTTGTTTCTGTTGCCAACAGCGCAATGGCGCAAAAATGGCACAGTTTTAAGTCAATATTCCATGAAGACTTGGTGCCCTGTATCACATGGAGTTTTTTATGTAGCGGCATTGAATCAACTTGTTCTGGCGCTGTGCGGTGTTTATGATTTCATGATGAGTCATATCTGTAACATTAATTTTTTATTGCTGTTCCTCTCTGCTAATTTTTTTCCAGCGTTCAACACGCCCAGGAATATTTTAATGGTCTACCACCTGATACACGTTTTCTGCTGATTTTCTGGCTTGGTTACTTTCTCCACCGATTTCAGTTTTTTCATGATTCTGCTGATTTCCAGCTCGCTCATTTTGCAGGGAAACATAATCTATATGATTAAAAGTTATTAATCCCATGATCGCTGGGCGACAATAATGGTCAAATCTGAGAAATAATAGATCACAGCCAAGAGACTCTAAGTGACTTTGAAAAAACAGGATCTTGCGTTAAATCATACTTAAGATCTTGTTCAGAATCAATGGGAGCAAATCTACAGGATAGTTTTAGTGTACAAACTAAGAACCGTTTGCCCCCACACATTTACAATATCTTAAAAGAAACCCCTGCCTGCGCTTCATACCGTTATGAAACTTTAAAATGTCTTGTGGCGACATCTTTGAAGCTGGTCTATGCTGAATTCCAGTTTCCGAGAACTTTTTGTTTTCCCACATGCAGCCAAGAATACAGCCTCTCCCTTTTTGGGCATAATTAGCATGATCATACAACTTGGTCATTCATAGTTCAGGCAGGTTTAGCCACCTAGTAGCTGTAGTAGATCAACACTGTAGCATGTGTTTTAATAATTATAATTATTATTTAATACAAATGAAGCACCGAAAAAACTATAGCAAACCTTGTTATACCATTCTGCTGTTATTGGAGACGAAGTTTTTATACTCAATGACTTGGTAAAAGCCTGTTAAGAATTAAACACACAGATCTTGGCAAACAAATCTTTGAGGATTCACAAAGCTGATTGCTATCATTGCAGCTTCGGTATGCCACGAAAGATTTTTCTAGTCCAGCAAGGAATAATTCCAGACGAAAATAAATAAGTAAGAAAAAAACTACATTTAAAAAAAATGGCTTTCACTCAGCAATAATGAAAGGCGGCGCTGTCGTTAATGCGTTGCTTTTAGCGGTAATTAATTCCGCATTTATAAACTGGGAATGACGGCGAGAGAAAAAGCCATAACACAGCTATAGGAGCAACCAAGAGATAGCAAGCTGCACAAGACGCCTATGAAGGCAGAGACAAACTTGAGCAGTTAGATTGATTAAATACACACAGAAAAGACAGGGCATGCAGCCTACACATTTAAAAATGTTGATCAAGCATAAAACAATATTATCTTGTAACAGGCAAACCAAAACAGGCATTGCCCCCCACCAACATTTCAGTGACTATTATCACCATCAGAAAACAAAAGATGCAAAGAAACGCGTTAAAAGTCGTTGTAATGACTGGTTTGTGTATTTAGGTTGCGACATAATATTATGGCTGAATCAGAAAATGAACAAAATCTATTTATACACCCAAAGGATATTGGAAGGGCATCACGACCTTTATAAAGCTAAGCCAAGCTGCTGGAGTCAGTGAACAAACAGCAAAAGAATTTATCTAAACAAGCCTATTTGCCATTTATTTTACCAGCCCCTAGACGAATACAGCGACCCACACTTTGACATACAACTCCAAACGACACCCATCAAATGGAACTTCGTATATTTTCCCTCTGATGGGGGATAGACGAAAAAGATTTAAGTACGCACTTACATTCATTGACATAGCTTTCAAGATACAAAATGCGGAGGCCATTAACACAAAAGAGTGCTTCAGCTGTTGCGTACGCTAACAACTGATATATCAACGAGGACCCTTTAACTTATCCTCGCATGATTCAAGACGATGATGGAATAGAATTTAAGTGCCCATAATCAATTAATGTTAAAACAACAGAGTTACTATTAGAAGTAGGCATACCGGAGTTCACAGATCACAAGCTTTAGTTTGAAAACTTTTAACATACAGTAGCCGAAAGGACTTTGCTCCACCAGTATCAGAGAGCTGATATGGACAATTCTCGCAAACACAGAATGGTTAGAAGCCTGCCACAGTTTTGCGCGCACTGAATAATGAAGATTAAATGGGGCTAAAACCAGTACAAGCAATCAGAAAACAAACAATAATTTTGCTGAAGACTCAGTACACCCAGGCAAACTATTACCATTTGGGATTGAAAGTAAGGTACCTATTATTTACCTGGGACAGCATAAGTGGACACGACGCGTTTCTTTCAGGGCTAACAGATCCAGTTTTGGAGTGTTGACCGGCCCCAAAATGAAAAAAAAATAATGGTAAAAGAGAAATCCGCCCGTGTATTATTAATCTTGAACTGGCACCACAAAAACAACCAGCTCCTCAAATAACTGTTTTTTGAAGAAGAACTGCATTATATCCCTCCAGACACAGTTCCGCTTAAAATAATATACGGTTCTCCATGCCCGATTGCATATGAAAACTCTGGATTAACAAACACACGTTTGTGTTTCGCCTATCCTAATGACTTCTTTGTATTACAACCGTTGTGGTTGATTCTCATTTAGATTAGATCGTAGTTTTACGATGTCATGATGGAAATCTTATTGCTGAAACAATGCTTCAATTGTAGTTTGACATGTGATATGTTATGACTGCACAACGCTGCGAGATATTCCCTTTGTGCATTCTTAATGATTTTCCCTGTCCGAAATACTGTACATTTTGACCTTAACCCTAGGTATAACACATACTCCTTGATTACCTTTCCAGATAATTTCATCTTCATCTTTCCTAAAACCATCTATTAGTAATTGAATGTAAAGGCGATCTTTAGGGTAATCAGATGTATCATACCATCCCCTTTCGCCTTTAGCACTTCATTTTCCATGTCATTATAGATGTCCATCATAGGAATCTCTAAAACAAAAACGAACTGTACATCTGTGTCTAAAGTACTCTGGACTCAGGAAACAAGGGCTTAAAGTAGTCATAAAGAAACTCTAACATCAAAAGCTTTGGATAAATCTAAAGACATAAAACCCAATAAATACAGTTTGTCTAATTTGCTTTCTTTTTTGTCATCATTATGCCACACAGGTGATCATTGAAATCTACTAAAGTCCTTATAATTTGGTTTTGAAGTCAGCTTAAATTGCTTCGTTCTCTTTGGTGACTAATCTGACATCCCCTTTGGCGCTTGTAGCGATTCTCCATAGTCTTTCCAAACAGCCTGTTGTTCATCGCTTGTCAAAAAGTCTTTTCTATGCATCTGTGGATTATTGGTCTGAATCATGATTCTTCATGAAAGTATGGTTTCCATGAAACATGTTTCTTGATCAAAAGCAATTATTGCGATGAACTGCTGTCCAACTTCAAACCATAGTCTTAAATAAAAGTTGTAGAAGTCTGTAATGACAGACACAATTTTCATTGCCCGAAAGATTAGGCCACAAGTATAGTGGCTCTCTTGGATCCATCTTTATACATTTCTGCTGCTAATGGATAGTCATTATGCAGGACAAGGAGTACATGAGATATTCTAGGAGTCTACTTCTAGAATGAAACCGCGCTGCTGATCAGGCGTTAAACAGTTCAACCACTTAATGCCTTTTGAATATTATTCGTCCTGTGTACATTTTAAATTACTTAATGGAAGTGATTGCGCCATTTGCCCAACCATACAGATTGTTTTCGTCCTAAATACATTAGAAGAGTTAGACCATTTTACTCGAAACATAGGTCGATCCAAGTATTTGTTGATTGCGTTTACAGTATGCTGCGACGCCAATACTAATTCCTCCACGCAATCCGTTTCTTCAATCACTGAATCAAAGGTAAATCCGACAATAAATCCATCTGTACTCCTAGTCAAAAAAAAAACCTTTTTTTTTTTTTATTTTGTTCTTTTATAGAAAAGCACCCAGCTCATCCCTGGCGCAGATTATCATCGCAGATCCAGGCTATAATGTTTCATGCAGGTCTTCCTATAAATTTTCAAAGACGTCCGCCAACAAACCTACATCATCCATCAAGTAAGAATCATGATAGTCTCCCATCGTTTTACACTCTAACTTCTGCCACGCATTCTTGACATGTTGGTAAACGGAGTCCGCAGATTTCCCATTCCTCTAAAGACTAGAAAAAAACGCGCCTTTAGGTGGAAGTGTATCTTCGTCAAACCTATCCCAAGCTGTTCATGAACACATGAAGGGAAAACGCCCTATCTACGACAATAGTTGGGTCAAAATATACTTCCGTTAATTGGCAGACTTTTAAGGACATGGCCAGTGACACTAATTGAACCCATCAATTGTCTGCATAGAGACATAAAAAGACATTTTAAGATAAGTATGAAACACATGTACATTTCAGATGAACAGGTGCAATGCATGCACCCTGAAGGCAACGACCACTGCTTTCATTATAAGTGGAGTCTAACCTCGCAAGATATGAAAATAATTATGGGCAGCTTCCATGTCCTTTAGGATCAAACTTAGTTGACGATGCATTTGTATGCCGCCGCTCCCTTGAACATTTCGCTAATGTGACATGGTCTCTTACTGTCGGATTCTCTGCCGTCTGATGAGAGACCTAATCCGCCAGATCCAACAATGCGTGCTGAGTCATACTGTTAGTTGGTCCTTTACAGCGCCATTATGAATTCAGATAAGTTTAGATATTAAACGAGGCTTTAACGAACTGCGCATGCCGTTTTAAAATGTTTCTGCAGCATCCGGTCTCAATATACAATTTTCCTTTTGGGGGGGGGGGGGTTCTGAATAAACGCCATCCGACGCTACAAGTAATGAAGGCAAATGAACAAATCTGATGATTACTCATTAAGACTGATTTATCGAAGTTTTTGTGGTGCTGGCCCTTCATAAGGAACAATAAGAGTCTCAGTATAATACTGCGTAAAACTACGAATGGAGAATTTTGCAGCCGTTTCCAGTTCTAAAACAAACTTTAGGATCCGGGTGGGGGCGTAATATTGATCTGTATTACAGTCTACAGAACTTTAACAATGTTTTTAATATGTTCCCTCGCAAGCTTGCCGCAGATTGAATTCTGTAAACATTTCTGCAGAATTCTTGTATGTTATTGTCTTTTTTGAAGTATTCGCCATAATCTGCTCATTGTGCGTGGTCAATGTGTAATGGGGCAGCCCGCTGGCGAAAACATTAGATAAGTCACATGACTTTTGGCTGGTTCGCCTATTTTGGACTGTTCTTGGACAATAAATTGGCACCAAATTGTTTCCTCATTCCCATGTGTATACATTAACAGATTAATGGTTTGTTTGTTTTCTTCAAACTGATCAATTATGGTTGCTACACTAACAGGAAAGTATAAGCCATTGAAGTTTAGATCTTTGGCGTATTGCAGATAGTTAGTCACTCTCTCATGCGTGTTCGCGAACATGATGCAGCCTTGCAAGAACGCACCACATGAAACATTTGTTTTGTCCTGAATTTTTTATATTTACAACTGCACTCTTTAAAGCCAACTCCCGAGGATTTGGAATGTAAGCC
Organism: Conus ventricosus; assembly: GCA_018398815.1. Classification (NCBI taxonomy): domain Eukaryota; kingdom Metazoa; phylum Mollusca; class Gastropoda; order Neogastropoda; family Conidae; genus Conus; species Conus ventricosus. Next base: position 58,666,824 of record CM031597.1, on the reverse strand, counting down.
TTGCCTACAATCGGTGCCTACTTCGCCCTTTGTAATCTTAATCTCTAAGACTATCGCCCTCTTACCAACCATAGCCTACTCATTTTAGCTTCTACAGCGCAGCGTCAAACATGTGTAAGCAGTTCGTCTGCCCAACCGGGTTGTTAAGTCATTAGAGGAAAGAATAGTCTGTTGTTTAGTCGAGACCCATACATCTAGATTTTCTTCGTTATTGTTACATAAGTCAATTAAAACAGCTAACATTGACTTTAATCCGGTGGGGGTCTATATGTTATTTTACTTGAACTTGAAATAGCATGCACCACACTTGCCTGTACGTTTGTTGGGTTCCAGATGACTTCTAATCAATATCCAGTCAGTGGCTCTTGACCAACGCTCCTAATCCTCGAGCATTCCCTTCAAACAATTCGTCTTTTCCATCATATATCTTAAGGCCATGCTGTCTTTCTTTTCTAAGCCAAAATATTTATTCAAATTTAAAAAAATACTTAATCAGAACCTATATCAACGGTCTTATTGGCGCTTGGACTCATAAACTAAAGTATAAACACATTTTGGTGTTGTTTAATGTGAGCTGTTTAGAACAGAGTTTAATTCTCGTTACTTTTTTTAAAGCAATCCTTTTTTTATCTGCTCGGGTCAGGCTGTTGGAAAAACCTTGTCACCGACTTCTTTGAAGATCAAACTTTTGTCTTTTGTAGTCAACAAAATCAGCCTGGTAAAACGAAAATTCTTCATCCGTGATGTTGAGTCAACTAGCGCTTTATTTATAGTCATTTAAACGAGCTAAGAATAGCTGATATTAGTTGAACCATAGCTTTGTGCATTTGGAGTTTTAGTTTTTATTTTTGTGCTGGCGGCACCACAGCTAATGACTCACAGGCCCAAGAGCAAAAGACAAACCTCCTGAGTAAAGCCCTGCGGGTGGGTCCCTATGCCCCGTTTGCTAAGAGACACCGCAACACACTTTCCTGCTATAGAGTGCGCATATAGTCCGATTCTCCGTATTAACATAATGTAACAGCATTAAAGTCAGCAGAATACCTTCTTTTGGTTTTGCTGTATTTTGAAAGTCCTGCCACTAGTTTATGTTAGCATTTGTGTAATGTTTGTTTAATCTGAAGTTTTACCTTCAGGGTATCTAAACCAGCAGAATTGGGCTGCTATCCTCTTCTTATGCGGCCTCTGTAAGGCACATTTTATGGATAAAGCCTTAACACACATGCTTAGTTTAAAAAAAAATAATTTAGTAGTACTACATCTTGTAATCTGTTTATATACACTATTCATCTGCGTCATCAATATTAAAAACACATGTAACATTAAGCGTTTAGCGGCATCTTCTTCTTTAACAATTGTTTGGATGTATATTTACGTACCTCTCACAGTTCTCCCGCTTCCATGCAAACTGATTACCTCTGTTGACCTTAGGTCAATCCCATAAAGCCGTTATTTCGTTGTTAAATAATCATCAAGCCCTAAGCATTGTGAAATGGTAAATCTTTAGACACAGGTCCAACAGTTGACTTCTAACACCTCCCGCCCCCAAACAGTTTTCCTCTATTTCAATCCAAAAAGCTTATAAGGGGTTTAAGCCCGCAAGCGTAGATATGGTAGACTACCCTCATCTGAACATTTGTACTTATCGTAATTTTTTTGGATTAAAAAACTTTTCAACTTCTCTATTGAACGTTCTTCCATCTTCGCACAGCAATAAAATACTTTAAGCGATCTTGCTAGCAACGCTAAACTAAAATTCATAGTAGGCGTCTGCCCTGCAGCTGGATATAGTTGTATGATGAATCACTCTTTCGTAATATAATGGGAAATGTGTCTCATAATGGGGTGCGCAATCAGCCATAGCTAAATTAGGGGAGTTGCTCACAACGTCAACTTAACGTATGTCAGAAAAATGCGTACTTATGGTCGTGTCTGTTGACTAATATCAGTTTTGTAATTCGTAAAAGTTATTTCATAATGGACAGTCTGTCTTTTAATGCACCTTGAAGAGTATGGCGCAAGCTCTTATTAACAACTCAAAATCTAAGGAATGGGAAAAGCGGATTACCGAAACGCATAACTTACAGCTAAAGCCGTTTGGGGCTGCTTTTAGCGACCTGAGGCGAGTTTCAGCGCCTATTTAAGTTTTAGTGCTTCTTCATTGCCGATTCCTGAAACGCAAGATCATCCCTTTCATCCCGTAGCCATAGATCAGAATATGTTGAAAAATATGTCTGCATTGTGGTAAAGGAACATATTTCATGCCCCTCAAGTTTTTATATAAATTTTTCTTACGAATGCCCGTGCCCAAATTCAGTACAACTGTCCTGTTTGGGTCTGATGTTTGAATCAAGCGCTATTTTGAAAGTAGAGTCGCGCAGAGCCTGGCACAACCACGCATTTGCTCCTAGGGTTGCTGGAAATTTGACAGTAAGAATATAGATCCGCATCAATAGATATATGGATTTATTTGAACCAGTAAAAGCCGCTTATTCCCTTCACGCAAGGGGTCTATCAGTCTTCTAGCGTGTTAAGAAACGAGCCATGTGCTTGTTGTGGCAATTTTTATGAAGCAAAATAAAAGTTAAATATTTAAAAAAACATGGGCATGAATTGAAGGCGAAGAAGATTCAGATTTTTTATCTGAGGAGACTACATTATTGAATGTCCCCTTGGGAGCACATCGCCGGGCTCTCAATTCAAATGAATTAGCAGAAATAGGGGATTACATTACCAACAAGTCGGTATAAATTAACAGAAAGTAAGGCCAGATCATTATGACCAAATTTTAGTCAAGAACCTCCCTATATTTATAGACCCGTAATGATTTTTGATAAAAAGCTGACCCATTTGTTTTTGTGAGGAGCGACAAGGGACTAACTGATCAGCTTACAACTTAAAAAAGACCCATCAAAGTGTTTTATGCCGAGGGTTCAATTGAGAAAGAGGCCTCAGTGTGAACGATTCAAAATCGCCTATGGCCCTTTGTAGGCCAAAATTAAAGGGCCCTGAGGCAGTTGCTAAACTTCAAAACACACTGCAAGAACTCCCCGACAGATAACCAAATGTCAAAAACATGGAACTTAAAGGAATTAAATCAATCAGCATGTTGAATTAATAAATGGTAATCGAACAGAATCCGTTGTTTCAGAGACAGCGTTAAAGACTATACACAACTCGCCCGCTACCCATGCGAGAAATCGAGGCCCTTGAACAGCTTTAAAACCATCAGAGAGCGAATTAACAAACAATGTTAGCAAAACCTAGGTTGAACTAGATGCATATAAAGAAGAGAAAAAAGAAAACCTCCGTATGAGGCTGATTGAACGCCAACTGTAGGCCTGGATATTAAAAGAAAGAAAAACCCAAAGACTAAAAGACTTGAACAAGAGAGATCGCAAGCAAGAAGTGCTAACTACTAACCGAGACCAATTACGAACTCAGATTGAAGAGATAAGAGAAACTACCGAAAAATTTAAATGAAGTCCACAACCAAGAGAACGAAATCCGAACACTGGTTTAGAGACAAGGAGGTGCACATTAGTAAAGCGTTATAACTGCCTTAGATTTGCAATAAGGTACACTGGTGTTTGCTATATACCAGGCGGCGTTGGGTCAAAGTACCAGTTCCTCCACCACCATGTGCCAGATAAATCAAGGTAAAAAAACAGCTTTAAAACATACTTGCGAAGTTTTATTAAATAATAGCTAGTAAAGCCGGGGACGCTTACCAGGATATTGGGTGTATATGTCAGCAGTGGCTTTTGTCCAACTGCAAGCAAGAGATAAGTTGCTTTATGCCGAGCACTTATGACATTAGTTCTTGTAATAGATGGGTTATAGCTATTTAAACGATAAGACCAGTGTAATACCATGCCAGTTAATCGCAAAACAAGCGCTGTCCATTTCATATTCAATGTCCTCGGCGAACAGAGTCCTGCGAGCTATTGCTGAGTCTTCAATGACTTTGGGGTTTGGTCTTCGGGAATTAGATGAATTAATCTTGGTGTTCTTTTATTGTTTGTAATATTACTGGCTCAGAATTTATGTCGTTTTTCCTACCTTCTTTCATGCCTGCCTATTAAGATTTGTCATTAATTAAAGTTTATTATTGTACCAATCAGTAGTCTGAGGTCAGAAGGCATATGTAATAAACCAGAGCCATCAGCAAAGTAACTTTCGATCGTTGCCGTATTGTACAATCTTGTTGGTACCTTGAATACTTGAGTAAATCAACTGTAGAATTAATGGCTCCTCTAAATTCTGCTAAGTATTGTTCTTTGTGCAACAAAGCCATTAGAAAGATCAGTTTATGCACGATCTTTTGCCTGTGCGTTCGAACCTAGCAAACACAAACGTAATACTACTAGAGCGTTTATTCCGTCATTCCTCGCAAGTTAGGCCCTTAGAAGTGTCCCAAAGGATAAATGATTTGTCCATGCGGTTTTTATTCTCTTGCTCCTAGGGACCAGGCTGAACCCCCAAAATTTTGATTGAAGGAGGTTTCAGAGACATATTTTATACTTTTCTGTGCGTCCCCGAAAATAAGGGTGCTATGCATGATCAAGAGGGCCAACTGTTTTGTCTAAAGTCTGTCTGAGTGTTAATATTGAAATTCGTTACAGATCTTTCCAAAAGCCTTCATGTCTATTCGTGTTGCTGAATGATAAACGAATACTGTCCATTCGGTAATGGCGCTGTTCAGTTCAGTCAAAATCTCTGAAGGAGAATAAAAATGAATCTGTACACTGACCTCACCAAAGGATCAAGATGAGTTAAATGATAAGCATACGACACTCCACACCCAGTTTGATGCACAAGACACAGCAAAGTTAACTGGTTCTGATAAACTGCATCGATGACTAAACCACGCTTGTCAGGATGTGTCTCAGATTTCAATAGGTGGGTTTAAGATAGCTCTCAATGGAGTACTCACCTTTTTGATATGAAAGAAGCAGTCTGGTCAACAGCAATTTCAAGAGTACAGTAGCTATAGTTTTTAAAGTTGTAGTGCTGCCCAACAGAAAATATTTTGCATCAATAATTTGAATCACACATTTTTAATTTGTTTTAAAAAAATGTTTTGAACAAAAACAACGCAAGACCGCCCTTCGTTTTAAGAACATGGCTATTGATAACGCATTGCGGAGCCAAAATAGGTTTGCACTTCATGAATATTATACAAATTCGTAATGTTAATAAATATAACTGAAACGCAAGAATAATAATACGATTCTAAAAGTCTTAACGAAATCAGAGGTGACAAAGATAGCCAGTTAACCATACCCGATTGGTATTACGGGTTTTGCACACTAAAAGAAGCAATGAGTAACTTCGACATTACTCTCAAATCTTAACAATGCAAAACTAAAAACAAATAATAACATTCAAACCTAAGAATAATAATTACATTACCCATTTTGATGTAGCGCTAGCAAAAATGATAAGGCTTTGGAAGCGACAATCATAGATTTAGAGTTACACCAACAAAACTACTTAATGTGAGGGAGAAAATCCTCCGATCTAGAATTTACATTCATTACTCGATGTTCCATTGGACGAGCTAAGCACAGATGAAAACGTACAATGATGGAAGGCCACAACGTTTTAAGAGCTCTTCCATCCAGGGATAACTTCATATTGCGATTAATAAATATACAAATCCCCTAATTTTACAGTTTTAAAAAGATTAGATTTGTGGGAGGTCGGATCATTTAATATAAAAATCAAAGACAAAGCGAGGGGAAAGAAGAGAAATGTGAAAACTGCACAATGTTTAGGTAATAAAATAATACGTTACTAAAAATAATGTCGCGAGGTGCCAGAAGAACGCGGGGAGTTACATAGCGCCTAGATGAGGTGTAAAACTTTAGAAATAAAAGACCTTTGCAGACGTTGCGGACTTTGAACAGAACGGTGAGATAGGCGCTTTGGTATGTTTTAGAGTACACTAAAGATGTGATCTATAAACGTACAGGAGGTTCCGACAGCAAAAAATTTGTCCTGACACATAGAACAACTGCGCATCTTATAGCAGAATAATGTTGGCCATATGAAAATAAAATAGTTTCGAAAACCTGACCCATCAAATGGCTAACTTAGAACCATATATAGAATGGGAGATAAAAGTTTGAATTCATAAGCCCATATACATTTTTATAGCCGTCAAAAAGTTTCAGAAAAGCATTACAACTCTGGCCCTTTTACATGTAAGGTCATAAGCTGACGCAATAGTCTGAAAGAAATTGAAGATAACGCCGTGTATGGGAAAAAACAGTACATCCTACACATAAAAGATAACAGTTTGAAAAAAAAGCTCTACAAAAATACAGGATCTTTCCAATCAGAAAATGTATGAGAGCACATCACAAAGAATAATTTAAAATTTCTGACTTTAAAGATGTGGAGAGGATTGGGGTTTTGGGGCGATTAGTGACTACCTATAAAGGTAATTAATAATAGCTGGCAAAACATTAGACTATAAAACGCCTTAACGTTGTTAGTCCGTCGTTCTTCCACAATGGCGAGGATATTAAGGATACATAAACAACAAGCAACAAAATCAATGTTACTTTAAATAGAAACAAACTTACGAACTGAATTGGATTAATCTTACACATTTAGGCCTCGTAGAGTTTTTATTGATACTGAACAAGTGTTTTGGGACAGAGATTATGATAAAAATAATAACTGATTAGATTAATTCTTTCTATAAAACCAGGGGAGCAGTTAAACATTAGAAAAATCCCCCGTCATTGCTCTTGTTTGTGGCTGACTGGTTGTGGAAAAACAATAGTTTGTCCTAGACAAATTAGCAAACAGTTATCCGATATAAAATTAATCATATTGGTGGATTTCTGTCCCACCTCTTAAAATGGAACAAAGCATATCAAGAAAGAAGTTAATATGGACAGATTGATGAAATATATTTAAGTTGATCCTAGCAATAAACTGAAGTGAGTGTTTTAGAACAGTATTAATAGCCTGTTTGAGGAACGCAGACAACTATTATAAAATAGATGACTGCACTGCAGAAAGATACATAGTTAAAAAGAGAACAGCTTTATGTACCAAACTAGCTTTCAGTGTGGAAGGACATGCATAGGATAAGTTAGAGTATATTTAGCCAAAAAAATAACTCGGTTATAAAGACATTGAGAGGCACCGTTAGAAGGACAGTAAGTTTTATATTTCAGCAATGGTGAAAAGACGAGAGACTCATTAGTACGAATGATTGCGCTAAAATGATGTTATTGAAAATGACCAGGAAAAACACAGGATAAAGCAAAACTTAAAAGTCATAAAAGTTTTAGTAAATTAGTATGAAAACTGGATAACCGTACACAGTATGTTTTGAATGGAAAATCAACGAAATTGTTTATGAGTATTGAAGTCTTGCTTGGATATAGACGTATAAAAGCCAAACCCTGGGGCAGCTTTCGCCCGAAAACATGGTGGAGGAGACAATTGGCCCAGAACAGACTTTCCCCCCTAATCACATCCAGGTAAAAGGCCGGGAAAGATATGGGAATTACCGCATGTAACCACAGTATAAGTCTGCACATCTTACAAGCCTCTTGGAATTGCGTTTCTTTGTTTAGCAGAGAATAAATAACAAAAACAACACACCGATGTAATTCTAATTATTCTTCTTGCTCTTCATTCACATATGTTAGATTTTGTTCACTCATGAACTAAAAGCGATTGATAAAAAGCCAACACCACAAAGGGGGGGGGGGGGGGGGGGGGGGGTAATACCAGAAAGCAATGGCCAAAACCAACCACACCATAGAAAAAGACTACTAAAGACAGGACAGAGCTACAAAAGGCCACACCACAGATATGAAAAAAGTCTAGTTTGTTTTTTTTGAAGTATGCGCCAATAATTGCATTGGGTATCAATGTTAAGGGCCCCCTGCGAAACATTAGGAGTAATCACATACTTTTGGCTGTTCGCCTATTGTTGGACTGCTTGGACCTTTAATTGGACCAAATTTGTTTCCTCATCCCAGTGTATACATTAACAGTTATTGGGTTGTTTTGTTCTTCAAACTGATCAATTTGGTCTACACTAACAGGAAAGGATATTCCATTGAAGTTAAGATCTTTGGCGTATTGCCGATTAGTTATCACTCTCTCTGCGTGTTCGCGAACATGAAGCACCCTTTGCAAGAACGCACCACATGAAACATTTGTTGTCTGAATTTTTATGTTTACAACTCCCTCTCTTTAAAGCCAATTTCCCCGAGGTAGTGGAATGTAAGCCTTGCCTACAATCGGTGCATACTTAGCCTTTTTAATCTAATCTCTAAGACTTCGCCCTCTGACCAACCAGAGCCTCTCTTTTTAAAGCTTCTTCAGCGGCAGCTTTCAAACTGTGTAAGCAGTTCGTCTGCCCAACCGGGTGTTAAGTCATTAGAGGAAAGAATAGTCTGTTTTTTAGTCGAAAACCCAGACTTCTAGTTTTTCTTCGTTTATTGTTACATAGTCAATTAAAACAGCTAACATTACTTTAACCGGGGGGTCTATTGTTATTTTTACTTGGAACTTGAGAATAGCATGAACAACACTTGCCTGTACGTTTGTTGGGTAAAATGACTTCTAAATCAATATCATTCAGTGCTCTTGACAAACGCTCTTTCTCGGCATTCCTTCAAACAATTCGTCTTGTCCTTCATATATCTTAGCCATGCTGTCTTTCTTTTTCTAAGCCAAAATATTTATTTAAATTAAAAAAAATACTTAATCAGAACCAATATCAACGGTCTTTTTGCGCTTGGACTCATAAACTAAAGTATAAAACACCTTTTGGTGTTGTTAATGTGAGCTGTTTAGAACAGAGTTTAATGTCTCGTTACTTTTTTAAGCATTCCTTATTATCTGCCGGGGTCTGGCTGTTGAGAAAAACTTGTCACCCCCTTTTTTTGAAGAAACAAACTTTTGTCTTTTGTAGTCATCAAAATCAGCCTGTAAACGATTAAATTCTTCATCCGTGATGTTTGAGTCAACTAGCGCTTTATTATTGTCAGTTTAAACGAGCTAAGTTTAGCTGTTATTAGTTAAAACCATAGCTGTGTGCTTTTGGAGTTTAGTTTTTAATTTTTGCTGGGCGGCACCTACAGCAATGAACACAGGCCAAGAGTAAAGACAAACCTCCTGAGGTAAAGCTGCGGGTGCGCCTATGCCCGTTGCAAAAGAGACCAACACTGTTCCTGCTGATAAAAGCGCTTATAGTCGATCTCCAGATTAACATATGTAAACAGATTAAGGCAGCAGAATACCTTCTTTTTGGTTTTGCTGTATTTGAAAGGTCCTGCTCTAGTTTTTGTTGCATTTGTGTAATGTTTTTTTAATTCTGAAGGTTTTTACTTCAGGGGTTTTATACCAGCAGAATTGCCTGCTAATCTCTTCTTTTGGCGGCGCTGTAGGCACATTTGGATAAACCGAACAGACAGGGCTTTTTAAAATAAAATTAAGTAGTATACTCATCTGTAATCTGGTATTTCAATATCAGTGCGATCATATATTAAAAACAAATGACATTAACGGTTTTTTCGGCTTCTTCTTTTTTTCAAATTTGGATGTTTATTACGTCTCTCACAGTTCTCCCGCTTCCATGCAACTGATTATCCTCTGTTGACCTTAGGTCAATCCTAAACCGTATTTCGTTGTTAAAATAACATCAAGCCTAACATTGTGAAGATGTAAATCTTTAGACACAAAGGGGTCTACTGTTGGACTTCTACACCTCCCCCCCCCAAACAGTTTCTTATTTCATCAAAATGCTGATAAGGTTTAAGCCGCTAGCGTAGATTTGGTTGGGAAATTTACCCTCAATCGAACATTGTACTTTCGTTATTTTTGGATTAAAAAACTTTTCACTTCCTCTTTTGAACGGTTCTCATCTTCGCACAGCAATAAAATACCTTTAAGCGATCTTGCTGCAACGCTAAAACTAAAATTCCATATAGCGTCTGCCCTGCTTCTGGATATGTTGTATGATGAATCACTCTTTCGTAATATATTGGGAAAGTGTCTCATATTGGTGCGCAATCGCCTTGCTAAATAGGGTTGCTAACAACGTCAAACTCTAACGTGATGTCAGAAATGCGTACTTTTTGGTTCGGTGTCTGTTGATCTAATAACACGTTTGTATTCTTTAAAAGTTAGTTCAAATGACAGTCTGTCTTTTAATGCTCCTTGAAATATGGCGCTGCGCTTTTAACAACTCAAAATCTAAGGGAATGAAAAAGCGATTACCATACGCATAACTTACAGCTAAAGCCTTTTTGCTGCTTTTAGCACCTGAGGCGAGTTCAGCGCCTTTCTAAGTTTTAGTGCTTCTTCATTGCCGATTCCTTGAAACGCAAGATCTTCCCTTCATTCCCCCGGGTTAGCCATAGATCAGAATAGGTTAAAAATATGTCTGCATTGTGTAAAGAAAATATTTCTTGCCCCTCAAGTTTTATAGAAATTTTCTTAAAGATTGCCCGTCCAAATCTGTACAACTGTTGTTTGGGTCTGTGTTGAATCAAGCGCTATTTGAAAGTAGACGCGCAGAGCCTGGCACAAACCCGTCATTTGCTCCTAGGGCGGAATTTGACAGTAAGAATTGATCCCCATCAATAGTAAGGAATTTGGAACAGTAAATCCCTTTTTCCTTCACGCCAAGGGTTTTTTCAGTCTCTATGGGGGGTAAAATCGACCCCAGTTTTTGTTGTGGCATTTTTATGAACAAATAAAAGTTAATTATTTAAAAACAGGCAGGAATTGAAGGCAAGAAGTTTATGATTTTTTTGACGGGAGACAAAGGTGTTCCCCTTGGAGCGCATCCTCGGGGGGTCCATTGCTGATGAATTAGCAGAAATCGGGAGTACATTACCAACAATCGGTAAAATTAACAGAAAAAGGCCAGATCATTATACCAAAATTTTGGGCCAAAAACCTCCCGAATTTATAGACCCAATGATTTGAAGTAAAAGTGACCCCCTTTTTTTGTGAGGGCGACCAAGGACAACTGTTTAGCTTACAACTAAAAAAGACCCCTCAAAATTTTTACCGGGGTTCAATTAGAAAAAGGCTCGTGTAAAATCAAACGCCTTTGGCCTTTTTACCAAAATTAAGGGGGGGAGCAGTGCTAAAATCAAAACACACTGCAAAACTCCCCACAGATAACCAAAAACAAAAATGGAACTTAAGAATTAAATCAATCAGCAGGAAATTTAAAAAATGTAATAGGCAGAATCCAGTTTTTTTTAGAAGAAACAGCGTTAAAGCTATACACGACCCCCGCTACCCCCGCGAGAAATAGAGGCCCTTGATAGCTTTAAGAACCCCAGAGGGGAAAATTAACAAACAATTTAAAAAAACCTAGGTGAACTAGATGGGCATAAAAAAAGAGAAAAAGGGAAAAACTCTTTGGGAGGGGGGGATGACGCCAATTTAGGGCCTGTATTAAGAAAGAAAAAACCCAAAAGAAAAAGATCTTGAACAAGAGAGATCCCCAAGACTGGGAAGTGTTTAACTACAAACCGAAAACCAATTACGAACTAAAGGAATAAAATAAAGAAACTACCCAAAAAAATTTTTATTTAAAGACAAACGCTAGCAAAACAAACCCGAACACGTTTAGGGGAGCAAGGAGCCCCAAAATTTAGTAAGCGTTTATAACAGCCTTGGGGAATTTCCCAATGGGGTACAAGGTTTGGCTTTTTAAGGGCGGCGGTGGAAAAGTCCGGGTGCCTCCACCACCATCGCCTGATAAATAAAGGGGAAAAAAAAACCCAACTTTAACCCATCTTGCAAGTTTTTTAAAAAAAATTAGCTAGTAAACCCGGGGGACGTTTTAAACCCAGGAAAAATTGGGGAGTATTGTCAGCTGGCTTTTGTCTACTGAAAGCAAAGTAGTTGGTTTTAGGGCCCGAGCACTTAGGGACATTATTCTTTTTAAATTTGGGGTTACTTTTTAGTAAGATAAAGCCCAAGTAATCCTATCCATTAAACCAAGAACAAGCCTGTTTTTTCATTCATGGTCATCGCGGAACAGACCCCGCGAGCTTTGCTGATCTTCAATGTTTTGGGGGTTTTGGTTTTTGGGGAATTAGATGACTTAAACTTGGGGTTTTTTTATTGTTTGAAAATATTACTGGCTAAAATTTTTATGTCTTTTTTTCCCAACCTTCTGTTCATTGCCGTTTAAAAAATTTCATTTTTATAGTTTTTTTATTTTACCTATCGGAGTTGAGGTCAGAAGGCAGCATGTTTAAACCAGTCCCAACAGCAAAGTCTATTTTCGATTTTGCGATTGTAAAACATTTTAAAAACCTTTGAAAAATTGGGGGTAAATCAACTGTAAATTAAGGGCGCCCTCAAATTTTGCAAGTATTTTTTTTGGGGCCATAAAAACCCCTAAAAAGATCATTTAAGGGCCGATCTTTGCCTGTGCTTGAAAAACCAAGCAAAACCCCAAACGTAGTACGAATAGGGGGTCTTTTTATTCTTTCTTTTCCCCGCTTAGTTAGGCCCTTAGAAGTGTCTAAGATAAATGTTGCCCATGCTTTTTTTATGCTCTTGCTCTATGGACCGGGGCCCCGAACAATTTTAAAAGGGGGTTTTTCAAGAAAATTTATATTTTCCCTGTGCGTGCCCCGAAAAAAAGGGGGGTTCCTATCCATGATCAAGCCCAAAACTTTTTTTAAAATTCTGTCTTAAATTTTAAATATTGATTCGTTACAGATCCTTTCAAAAGCCTTCATGTCTATTCGGGTTTGCTGAATGTTTAAAAACGTTTTGCCCTTCGGTATTGGGGCTTGCAGTTTTAGATAAAAACGTCTGGGGGTTTAATAAAAATGAAATCTGTACACTGACCTCCCCCAAAGGATTTGGGGAGTTAAATGATTACATACGAACCCCACACCCAGTTGAGCAAAAAGGGCACACAAAGTTTAAATGGTTCTGATAAAACTTGGGATCGGATGACTAAACCACGCTTTCTGGATTTTGCCTTTTTTTTAATTGGGGGGTTTTTAAAATAGCCCCCTTAATGGATTTCTCACCCTTTTTTTGAAAAGAGGCCCGTCTGGGCACAGCAATGTCAAGAGTTTCAGTTGCTATATTTTTAAGATTGTAAAATGCGGCCCAAAAAGAAATTTTGCAACATATATTTTAATGCACCCTTTTTAATTGTTTTAAAAAAAAGTTTGGGAACAAAAAACAACCAAGACCGCCCTTCGTTTTTAGAAAATGCTATTTTATAACGAATTCGGAGCCAAATGGTTGCACTTTATGAAATTTTTACCCAAAAACCCTATGGTTTAAAAAAAAATGAAAAAACCCAAAAATTAAAAAATACGATTTTTAAAAATTAAAAAATCAGGGGGCAAAGTTTTCCATTAACCATACCCAAGGGGTTTTTACGGGGTTTTTCTCACTAAAAGAAGCAATGAGTAACTTCGACATTAAATCCCCAAAAATTAAAAATGCCCCAAAACCCAAAAACAATTTAAAAATTCCAAAAACCTGAAGAAGAAGTAGTACATTACCTTTTTGATGTAGAGCTAGCTAAAATGTTAGGCTTTGAAGCTGACAATCATAGATTTAGAGTTACACCAAACAAAACTACTTATGAGGGAGAAAATCCGCTCGATCTTGAATTACATTCATTACTCTATGTTCATTTGGACGAGCTAAGCACTGATGAAAACTTATATGATGGAAGGCCCTCAACTGTTTTAAGAGCTCTTCCATCAGGGAAAGCTGCATATTGCGATTATGAAATTATACAATTCCCTAATTTACAGTTTAAAAGATTAGTTTGTGGGAGGGTCGGATCATTTAATATAAAAATCAAAGACAAAGCGGGGAAAGTTGTGAAATGTGATAACCTGCACATTGTTTTGGAAATAAAATAATACGTTACTAAAAAATAATGTCGCGTGGGCCAGAAGAACCGGGAGTTACATTAGCGCCTGTGAGGTGTATAACTTTAGAATTAAAAGACCTTGCAGACGTTGCGGACTTTGAACAGAACGGTGAGATAGGCGCTTTGTATGGTTTTGAGTACACTAAAGATGGTGATTATAAACGTAAAGAGGTTGCCGACAGCAAAAAGTTTCCTAAACTAGAACAACTGCGCAATCTAGAGGCAAATAATGTTGGCCAGTATGAATATAAAATAGTTCGAAAACCTGACCTCAAATGGCACTTAGAACCATATTTAGAATGGGAGATAAAATTTGAATTCATAAGCCCATTTACATTTTTTAGCCGTCAAAAAAGTTTCAGAAAAGCATTCAACTCTGGCCCTTTACATGTAAGTCTTATGCCGGACGACAATAGTCGGAAAGAAATTGAAATAACGCCGTATGGGAAAAAACAGTACATCCTACACAGAAAAGAAACAGTTGTAAAAAAAGCTTCTACAAAATTACAGTTCTTTCCAAGCAGAAAATTAGGAGACACGTTCACAATGATATTTGAAATTTCTGTCTTTAAAGATGTGGAGAGGGATGGGGTTGTGGGCGTTAGTGACGACCTTATAAAAGGAATTAATATTAGCTGGCAAAACTTAGACGTTAAACGCCTTAACGTTGTTGTCGTCGTTCTTCACAATGGCGAGGATATTAAGATCATAACAACAAGCAACAAAATCAATGTTGACTTAAATAGAAACAATCTTACAGAACTGAATTGGATTAATCTTACACATTTAGGCCTCGTAGGGTTTTATTATACTGAACAAGTTTTGACAGAGAGTATGATAAAAATAATAACTGGATTAGATTAAATTCTTCTATAAAACCATGGAGCAGTTAAACTTTATGATAAAATCCCCTCATTGCTCATTGATTTGTGGGCAGACTGGTTGTGGAAAAACAATATTTGTCCTAGACTTATTACAAACAGTTTATCGTTATAATTTTAATCATATTGTGATTTTCTGTCCAACACTTAAATGGAACAAAGCATATCATGATAGAAGGTTTATATGGACAGATGATGAAATATATTTAGTTGATCCTAGCAATAAACTGAGTGAGTGTTTAGAACAGTTTTATAGACTGTTTGAGGGAACGCAGACACTATTTATTATAGATGACTGCACGGCAGAAAGAGACATAGTTAAAAAGAGAAACACTTTGTCAAAACTAGCTTTCAGTGGAAGGCATGCTAGGATAAGTGTGTGGATTTTATGCCAAAAAATATAACTCGGTTTTAAAAGACTTTAGAGAACAGTTAAAGACTGTAGTTTTATTTCACATGAAAGACAGAGACTCATTTGAAGAATGTTTGCGCGAAAATGATGTTATTGAAAATGACCAGGAAAAACACAGGATTAAGCAAAAATTAAAATCTGAAAAGTTTAGTAAATTAGTATTGAAAACGGATAACCGTACACAGTATGTTTGTTTGTAGATAATCGTTATTTTTGGTTATTGAAGTCTTGCTTGTTAGAGAACGTATAAATGCCAATCCTGGGGCACTTTCGCCCGAAAACTTGGTGGAGGAGCAAGTGGCCCAGAACAGACATTTCCCTGTTCTCTCCAGGTAAAGCGGGAAAGAAGATGGGAATTACACATTATCCACAGTATTAGTCTGCACATCTTACAAGCCTCTTGGGAATTGGTCTTGTTTAGCAGAGATGAAATAACAATAACAACACTCAGTGTAACTTCTAATTATTCTGTCTGCTTTCTTTCACATATGTAGTTTTGTTCACTCATGAACTAAATGCGATTGATAAAAAGCCATCACCACAGAAGGTAATACCTAAAACATTGCAAAACCAACCACACCATAAAAAAGACTACTAAAGACAGGACAGAGCTACAAAAGGCCACACCACAGATGATGAAAGCACGCTAACAACTGAAAAAATACCCCGGTGTCACAGAGAATACACCACACCACAGAACCTATGGACAGAAGGATCAGGATCCCACACTACTGCCAATAAATGCCAGTTATAGTTGACTGACACACAGCTGGGTACACGCACACGCACACACACACACTGTGCACAAGCACCATATTCAAAAGCAACACACACACACACACAAGCACCACATGCAAAAGCACCACACACACACACACACACTATGCACCAACACCACACACACACACACACACTATGCACCAACACCACACACACACACACACACACACACACACACACACACACAATGTATACCCACACCATGCACAAGTACTGCTCTCTTTCTCTCTCTCTCTCTCTCTCTCTCTCTCTCTCTCTCTCTCTCTCTCTCTCTCTCTCTCTCTCTCTCTCTCACACACACACGCACACAAGCAAGCACACACACACACACACACACACACACACACACACACACACACACACACACACCACAAATACAACTCCATGAAATCCACAGGCTTGAAATACTGTCAATGTTGACCTTAATACCCAGATCACCCGTGAAAGAACTGTCAGGATTTGGGCGATCAGCACTGGCATCTGTCCATTCTGAAACAAGTCCAGACTGACAAGTGCCACGCCCTCTTCCTCTGCCACGCCCCCTCATACTGGACCCTCGCCGTTGTCCTGAACCCTTTCCCCTTCCTTGACTCCCACCCCAACTTCTCACGAAAGGAGGGAGGGGGCAGTCAACATAGACGGAATCGGCTCATCACTCTCTGATTTGGCCCCACTTGCGCCGGTATCGCTCGGTTTGAAGTCGGGGATCAGCTTCGTCATCAACACCAACCTCCGATAGCAAAGGGTGGTTTGATTGTGATCGCTTTCTTCCTCCTCCAAATCGCTTCATTCCACTTCTCTGAAGTCTTCGTCATCGCTTTCACGGTCTCGAATAACTTCTTGAAGCACTTCAAGAGCATTAGATCATTTGAAAATGGCACGCACCTGAATGAACTGCCTGCTTGACTCACCATCTTGAACCGAGAATGACTCAACCGAACCATGCCAAATTCATCGTCTGAACGGACGCGAGCCGGTCAGTCAGCGACCCGTGAAGGGAAGAAACCGTCCTTTAGGGTCCCTACAACCATTTAAACCATTTTTTCTCCATGCCTCCCTTCTTTAAATCGCCTTGACGATGAAATTACCTTGAACGGCGTTCGATGTGCGGCACACAGCCTTCCAGAAACCACCTCGAAAGAAGTTCATGCAAGGGCAGTCAACAGGTTAAGATGAGAGGTGGAAGGAGCAGAGACTGGTAGTGCACCAAAGCGAGCTCGGCTGCCAAAGGACAGGAGCCCAGGTATCTTGAGAGGTGGACACGATGTGACGAGTCACATGACAAGTCCACCCAATCGGTCCCAAGCAGCCACCCTCTTGTACACATTGTGCAAACACAGGCACCATTCTCCCCTCTCAACATCCTCCTCCCCCACCCCCTTTCTCTCCCTAATGTGGAGGTGTGACACAGCGAAAAATTTACATTGCATCGTAACAAACTCACCCGTCTCTCTCCCCCTCTCCCTCACCCCCCCCCCCCCCTCCCCGCTCTCTTACTACAGCGTGAGCCGGCCAGCTTGACACCATATGTTACAAGGAAAGTTTACGTCACCTCATGAAGACGTCACCCGTCCCCCCTCTCTCTCTCTCGCATATCTACTTCGCCAGCGATCGAGAAATAGTCGGCACACAACACACGGCTCCGGAAACGTATGAAGCCAGGTGGGCCACAGAGTCATTGAAGGAGAAGGAAGAGGGTATCCAGTCCTCATCCTCTGACTCAGAGTATGCCTGCTCAGAACTGCAGGCAGAGGAGATGACCGACCTTGGTGTAGACCAGTGTGGGGGTAAATCCGACAGTCCTGGTGGTCTGACCCCGCTGGAACCCCTGGGGAGGGGTCTGCCACTGGGTTGGCTGGGGGGGGAGGGGGGCAGGCGAAGGAAAGGCCTTCGCTGCTGGAGTGCCGGCATAAAGCCGGGCCACCAGGGAAACCCCAGGACAGGGGCTGAGGAAGTCCCATGCAGAGAGATGTTGCCATTGAGCCATGTGAGGGGCCCACGGCACCCAAGACTGAGGTTCTGCCCTGCCGCAGAGGGGGCTGAAGCTGTGCCTGCTGGCCCGAGGGGGCTGAAGCTGTGCCTGCTGGCCCAAGCCAGCATAGCAGGGACCCTGAGGGGCCAGCCCCCTGCGGGTTGCCTGCCATTTGCCAAGGAAACCATGCATTCTGTACCGGATAGGAAACAGAGGGAGGAGCCGGGGCGAAGCCAGGCAAGGGCGGAAGAAGGAAGACAACTGGGGCTGAGTGTCAGACAACTGTAAAAGGGGGGGGGGGGGGGGGGGGGGGGGGGGGGGGGGGGTCCCTTGGTGTCTGGCGAAGGCCACGCTGGCAAGAGCAGGCCTGAAATCAGGCTTGAGGGTGAAGAAGGGGCTAAGCCTTCAGAATTTGCAATCACCCGACCCTTTATCCCCCAAAGAAGGGGAACCTGCATCGGTGATTTCGACCATGGTAACCGAGATGTTTGCAACAGAACCTCGGCTGAGCTTTACATGGATGCAGGGATGGGATCGACAGAACCGAGCAGCTGAGTTGATCACCGTGAGAATGTAAGTGGGTGAGGATGCAGGGACAGGATCAACAGAACTGCAGCTGAGTCGATCACCGTGAGAATGTGAGGGGTGAGCACAGCTTGCCATCGCCTCAACAGAACCACAGCTGAGTTGAGAAGACCCCCTCACGGGATCGACAGAACCCCAGCTGAGTCGATCACCATGAGAATGTGAGGGGTGAGCACGGCTTGCCGTTACCTCAACAGAACTGCAGCTGAGTTGAGGAGACCCTCTGAAAGAAAGAGAGCAAGAAGGTAGAAACAGTGATGAAGAGAGAGAGAGGGCTCCAGTATGCTAGAAAAAAAGCCGGCCTGCGAGTTGGAGAGATCGACGGAGACGAAATCCTTCGGAACCCGGGCTTTGCCATCCAAACGCTTCACGTACGTTTCTCCCTTAAGCGAAAGCATATGCAAGAGCAACAAAATCAGCAGCAATGCAAGAAAAAGTAAAAAATACTCAGATGCCGAGTGCACGAGGCTAGCGGGGAAATGGTTGCCTAGAAAAAATGATCGATCTGGGCATGCGCAAGACATGAGGCCTCTTCCGGGTTCTTGTCCATAGGACTTTAATTGTGTAAGAGGCAGGGATAACAAATCACTGTCACTTATTACATCAGTGAGCCATGGTATAGTATGTATAATCAAAAACAAGTTACTAACCATGCTTGCGGACTGGCAGAAAATGGAAAGTTCTGGAGGCAGTCGACATGACAAAGGAAAACCTCAAGATCAGGGAAATAACAGAACACACACAGACCAACAGACTAGGACTGGGATCAACAGAAATGAAATGGTGGTCAAAAGCAAACTTGGGAAAATAAAGAGACATGGTAATAGAGGAGCTGAAGAAAGAAAAAGACGTCAAGAGAATCCAGAAGGCAGTTCAGCAAGGCCAACAAGCTCAGTGGACTATGTGGGAAAATGCGCTCCAAAGAAGCCACCTGGAATGCCATGGTACATAGCACCTCTCAGTCAGCTTCATCCTCAGATATGTATGTAACCTCCTGCCCTCAAATTCTAACCTGGTCAAACGGGGAAATCAGATGATCCTACGTGTTCACTCTGCCACAGCAAACAAACTGTCGAACTTATGCCGAGTTCATGTAAAGCAGCGCTAACTCAGGGAAGATACACACTGAGGCACAACCAGCGCTCAAGGAGACTATCTTATGTTTAGCACTGTGAGAGGATGCCACCAGAAGCCCCAGCCACTAAGTTCTACATGGCAGGAGGCCACAAATCACAGTCTATAACAGCTGTAATATCAACAAACAGTTATTTCTACCTTGCCTCCAACTCCCATCTCTCCACCTCCCTCCCCCACCATCTTACCCACCCGTCTTCCTCCTCTCCCTACTTTTTTTTTCTTTTGTGTACATGAGTATTTTGTGTGTGCGTGCGTGCGTGCGTGCGTGCGAGCATGTGTGATCTGTTTTAATTGTTTTTGTCTGCATCGTTACTTTTGTGAGTGCATATCTGTGCATGTTTTTTGTCAAGCCTTTGAACCACAGATGTGTTTGTGCATGTATGCGCGTGTGAATTATGTGCATAATCATGTGTATTTTCAAATGTTTAACCTCATTTGCATAAATTAGCTTGCTTCACTATTCATTTCTAATGTTCTGAGATCAAAGACCAAATAAACAACCAATCTGAAATATCTTTCACCATTTTGACCACAGCATTTTGCATTTACTGACTTCTCTAGTGGAAGTTATCTTCAATCTTGTATGCGTTTGAATGAATGGCAGATGGCTCTTTGGTTCAGATCTGGCAAGACCTAAGTTATTGACCCACCCCCCATCCCCCACCTTTATTTCTTTTAATTGAGTTCCTTGGTTGCCACTCTCACAGAGAAAATGGCATCTCTCCATGAGAATTGCAAATCCATGGAATGAACACACATCAATTCGTAAATGAATCATTTAAACTAAGGCACTGCCTAAAATCTTAAGTCCTGGAGTTAAATATGAAGCTAGTACTAGGTGATAATTCTGTTCTTCAATTAAGTTCATGTTAATCTTGCACTGATACTGTTCCTTGCAAAGTCCTAGGTTACTGACCCCCTCCACTCCCCACCTTTTTTTTTTTAATGAGTTTCTTGGTTGCCACTCTCACCAAGAAAATATACATCTCTCCATGAGAATGCAAATCCATGGAATGAACACAAACCAACTCGTAAATTAGTCATTTAAACTGTGGCACTGCCCAAATTCTTAAGTCCTGCAGTTAAATATGGAGCTAGTACTAGGTGGTAAAGATCTGTTCTTCAATTAGGTTCATGTCAATCTTGCATTGATACTGTTCCTTGTATGTCTTCTGTACATGATTTGAAATGTCACCTGTCTGCAACAGGCAGGGCCTGATCGTGAGTCATTGCTCATAAATTTTTCATGATGTTCAACAAAATATGGTAGCATGATGTTGTGTAATGAGGTTTCTGATTTACACTCATAAATTTTGTGTGGAGCTAAAACGATCAAGTATTTCTTCACTTATGCAGCCATACACCAATAAACAGGACTTGTTTAGTTCTGTTAATGTATAAAGTGCTTTGACTTTTCACTTTTGTAAACAGAGTTTTATATGAATAACTATGTTCAGTCATACCTTAATCTCACCCAGAAATATTGAATTGCTGAGATATCAGGTAAGTCAAGTGCAACCGCCACTATAATTCAACCTGCTGTCACTTGTGTTGCCTGTCATGATCTTTGCTTTCTGCCCCCTGCAATCCAAAAAGAATGCCTATCCCTCATCAGACCAGCCCTTGAGTATGGCTCCATCATATGGAGTCCTTACCTCAAACATGACATTGACAGACTCGAAAGAGTGCAGCGCCTATCTGCTCGGTTCATAACCGGTGATTACAAATCCAAAACACCCGGCTTCATCACCAAGATGCTTCACACTCTGCAACTGCCAACACTCCAACAGCGCAGACGTGATCTACACCTCATCTTCCTCCACAAGGTGGCTGAGGGGTTAGTACCGGCCATATCATTTTTGTTGTTGTTGTTTTTTGCGTCTGCCCCCTAAAGTGTCAGAATAATCAACTTGATGATTGTGGACACTTAATGGATGATGATATCATCTGCTGAGTATCTAACTTCACACAAACCAGGAAGACTCATAAGGCCACGAGCATCTGGAGACTACGATACCACCAGTGCGATTTCTGACTATGTAAGAAACAACACTAGAACAATCCAAGTCAGCAGATGCCAGACAGAGCAGCTCAAACAGTCATTCTTTGTCAGTGCAGTATGAGACTGGAACCATCTAGAAGAAAACATCGTGAGAGCACCATCTGTTGAAAGCTTCAAAAGACTGATCTCATCCCAACAGTGAACTTGCTAGGTTGCACACAACCCCATCCGTCACGAAAATGCCATAAACCTTGGCGACAGCAACGTAAACTACAGATACAGATTTGGGTGTCGTGTGACCCCATTTTGCACTCGCTGACTCAGGTGCATTTCAACTGGAGCAAAATTCAATCACTTAAAAAAAAATCATAACTTTCCTCTCTGATGTCCAATTGAAATGCACCAGACAATTTCGTTCGCTTGTTTATTTGCTTTCTTTTTCTGATCATGGTGTTTATTTTTGGATATAGTGGGTGGTTTTGTTTATTTGTTTCTCTAGTCTTGTTTTGCATTACACGTACCTGCTTCAAAGCCCTGCTTCATAGCTACAATCCAGTCCTTGTAACGAAACGCTTGACAAACCCATCCGATCGGTCCCACTCAAACCCCTAACCGAAGAATAGATTTCAAATCTATGCCCACTCTCCCCTCTCAACCCCCCCCCCCCCCCCCCCCTCCTCTCTCTCTCTCTCTTAGAACGACGTGAGCCGCCAGGCTTAACACGATCTATTACACGAGAAAGTTTACGTCACGGGAACGCGTGAAGCGTTTCGTTATTCTTGGTCCACCTCCCATCCCCTTTCAACCCTCCCTCAAACCCACACGGGGCGCATGACACCTCAGGAAAATGTACACTGCATTGTAACAATTGCCAGTCTCACCCCCCCCCCCCCCCCCACCGACTTTCCCGCCGCTATCTTCACCCCCCTCCCCCCTCCTATCCCTTGACACAAAGGCACGTTGCCGCTCTCTCCACACACACACACACACCCCTCTCCCCCCTGAGCCACGTGCGATCTCACTTCCCACAAAGAGTAGCCCGGCAAACCTTCTCCAACTCCCCCCCCCCCCCCCCTCTCTCTCTTTCATATCTACCGTCCGCGTGCTGCAGACCCCTGGTAAATGATGTCACTGTGTTTCCCCACGATGGTCCAAATTAGCTTTCGCTTTATACGGCCGCATAAATTTACCGGCTGTTGATCTCAGCGGACCGGCGCCGGCGAAGTTCAAACAATCTCCGAAGCGAATGATGGTAGGAGTAGATCCCTCCCCCTTTTCACTCTCGGTGTTTGACTGACACCTTGTCAGCCAGATCAGAAACCTGATTTGGTAGTTTGGAATACATATACAAGACACATAGGGTCGCAACTTCACTGACCCCTCAAGACTGCCTGAAGATCAGAACAGTGAAAGACGAAGGGACGACCGGAGAGAAGGCCTGGTAACCTACTTCTTGATCCCAAGTCTAATTCACCGATTCATCCCATTCCCAGGAAAAGTGAGTTGAAACTATGTTGTACATTTTCGAATCTATGAATTGATTTTATGTATGCCGTGTGGGTTAAAGTTGTAACTTTGTACAAATACTTGGTGACATTTATCAAACTGATGAATGATTATTCTGTGTAGTGGTTTGCTTGCCATCATATGGCAAAAAGGAAATTTTTATTCTAAAATTACGTTTAATCTAACATACTTACCGTGGCTCACTAATGCAATAAGCGGCAGCAATTTGCTATCCCTGCCTCGTATACAATAAAGTCCGTACGGACAACAAAACCCCTGAAAGGGCCTCGTGCCTTGCGCATGCCCAGAATCCTCCTCTTTTCGAGGTATATTAAACCCAGACTGAGAACTCCTGAAGGAACCAGGAAGGCGGGGAGGTAGGGAGGGTCTCTGCGTGAGCCACGGTAAGTATGTTAGATTAAACGTAATTTTAGAATAAAAATTTCCTTTTAATTACACATACTATACCGTGGCTCACTAATGCAGAGTCGCACTACCTGGAAGGAGGGCTCACCTGGTTACCGCCTGGAGGAGCGAGAAGAGCCGGAGCGTGTGGCGGAGATGGAGTGTTGCGCCACCACAGCTGATGCGATGCCCCTAGACCCATCCTCGCGCAGACGAGAAACGTCGCGCAGGTAGAATTGGATGAAGGTGCTAGGGGACCCCCAATATGCGGCATCTAACACACCCTGAATGCTAGCATTATGAGCTACTGCCAGCGAAGACGCCCATGCCCTAGTCTCATGAGGTCTAGGTGAAAGAACAGCCAAATCCCCTCAGATCTCGCGTACGCAGCTTTAATGACTTCTCTCAGCCATCGAGAGATTGAAGAGCGCCTGATGTCCTCCTTATAACCTTCGTTGTAAGAGAGGAACAGGTGGCGCTGCTTGTAGCGAGAAGATTTCGTGCGTTTCCTATACTCCCGCAGAGCGTGCACCGGACAGAGAGTGCAGTTTTCGTCGTCCTGGGCGAGAATAGAAGTGAGAGGAAGAATGGAGATAGTCGGGGAAGAAGAACCTGGCAACTGGTTTTTCGCTAAAAATTCTGGGAGGAGGCGAAGAGATATCGAGCCATCCGGTTCGGAGGCGACATCCCCAGGCAGGCCACTAAGGGCGTGGACTTCACTGCAGCGCCTCCCTGAGGCCAGGGAAACGAGAAAGGCTGTTTTAAAGGAAAGGAATTTCAGAGAACACTCCCGGATGGGCTCGTAAGGGGGGAGCCTGAGGAGGAGGGGACTAAGAAAAGATCCCATGCCGGGATACGGCGGGGGCATCGGGCCTCCTGTAGGGCTGCTCCTCTGACCAGATCCTGCAGAAGAGGGTCGTCCCCGAAGGAGGGGCCCCCTAACTGGCAGATAGTGGTGGAAATAGCCACCCTGTGAACCTTAACAGAGGAGGCTGAAAGTTTTCTCTCCGATGAAAGAAAGGCTAGGTAGTTCAGGTAGTTGAACCGGGTGGCGAACAGGTCTACCCGTGGTTTGAAACATACGGCCCAGAGAGGTTCCAGGATTGAGTGGACGAGAGTCCACTCTGAGGGAAGAACCATGTGCGACCTGCTGAGGGAGTCCGCGAGAATGTTGATCTTCCCAGGAACCTGCTTGGCCGAGATCCGGATTGATTGTGTCTCGCACCAAAGAAGAAGCTGTTCCGTCCTCAGGGACAGGGAGTGAGAACGCGCCCCCCCCCCCCCCCCCCCCCCCTGCTTGTTGATATAACACGCCACAGTTGTGCTGTCGGTGTTGAGGAGAATGTGTTTTCCTTTCAGGAAGGGAAGAGACTCCTTGAGGGCTTGGAACACGGCTTCCATCTCTAGCCGATTGATATGCCAGGACCCCATCTCCCGGAGGCCGTCAGAGAGCTGACGTATGCACCCCACCCGGACTGGGACGCGTCCGGGAACAGGTCCTCCTGCGAGGAGGGGAGAGATGGGGACTCCCTGAGCTAGCCAGGACTGGGAGTGCCATTGGACCACCGATGACTAGAACCACTGACCGAGAGGGATCAGCAGGTCCCACGACTGCAGTGCCTGAGACCAACGCTTGCGAAAGAGGCGCTGAAACCGGCGTTTGTGCAGTTGCCCAAAGGGTACTAAGGGAGCCAAGGACTCCATCAGACCCGGAAGAGAGCTGCTGCGACGGGATGAGATTGGACTTCTCCTCGTTGCGAACAAATCCCAGCTGCTGACAGAGGCTTAAAACCTGTAGGGCTTGCTGGGATCACAGAGTGCTGGATGAGGCAAGAAGAAGCCAATCGTCTAGATAGGCCTTCAGACGAATTCCTTTCTCCCGAACATGCAAACAAAGTCCCCGAGCCACCTTCGTGAAAACCCAAGGGGCCGGGGCTAGTCCAAAGGGAAGAGCCCTGAACTGAAAAACGCGGCTTCTCCACACGAAGCGGAGGTACTTCCTGTCCCTTGGGTGGATCAAGGGATGGAAGTACACATCTTTTAAGTCGATGGGTACCGCCCAACCGCCGGGATGCATGGCATCGCGGATTGACATGGGGTTTCCATTCGAAAACGGAGGACGATAAGAAACCTGTTCAAGGGCGACAGATCTAGAGCCGGTCTCCATCCTCCAGAAGCTTTGGGAACCACAAAAATGCGGCCATAAAGCCCGGAGAGGAATGGAAGAGGACTTCCTCTGTGGCTCCCTTGGCTAACAGCGAAAGGGCCTCCTGGTCTAAGGCCTGAGAGGCTGCCAGATCCCGAGGAGGAACGAAATGACTGAGAGGGGCCTTCACTGCACCCCAAGGAAGACGAAAACCCGACATGACCACCCGCAGAGCCCAAGGGCTTGCGGGAAGCCACTCCCAGGCACTGAGGTGCCTGGACGGACTGCCCACAGGACCGCCTTGGGGTGAAGCACCCAGGTCGGGGGCAAGTCATTGGGGGTGGGCCGTCTGAGACGTGGGAGCATTCGGACCCGCCGGCCGTGCCTGAGGCCGACCCCTGCTGGGCTGCTTGCCTCGGATCCCCCGGGGTCCAAATGACCGTCGTCCCTTGGGCTGAGAGGGACCCGGTGATGAGAAAGGCGCTGGCGCCTTGCGTTTTGAACCGGGGCGGGGGAAGGGGGGCCTGACTGAAAGGCGAGGTCACGCCTAATCTCGGCCTGGCTCTTAATGGAAGCCTGTACGTGATTCCCAAACAGAGACCCTGACCTGACTGGCAAGGCTCTGAGGGAGGCGCGGGCAGATGGAGAACGGGTCACAGAAGATGCCAAAAGGACCGCATCTCTCCTCGCTAGTACAGAGCTCAGAAGGAGCCTAGCGAAGGCCCCAGCCGAATACTTAACCCCTTCAGCCATTGACTGAATACAGGCTACCACTGCAGTTGGGTCCGCGGACTGGCGGATGGTGAAGGAATCTGAATCAGGATCCTTAAGGGCAGACACTAGTCCCCCTAGAAAAGAATCCACAACCGAGGTAGCCTCCAAACCCCCCATCGCAGGCTCTCCCCACCCGGCAAGGCAGTGCCCTGAGAGGGACACCTGCTTAGCGTGTGATTTCGACCTCTCCTGGACCAGGAGGAGGTCCGCCTGGGAGAGGAGGATAGTGGCTTCTGGGATAGTATCATTTGCCGAGAAGGCCTTCTTGGCAAATGGAAGCCGCACGCCAGCGCACTAGGGAAATCAGGGACAGAACCAGGCATGATGTCCTGTGCCTCTGTGTCCCTGACTCCTATTTGGGCGAGATCCCAGGGCGAGTTCCGCCGCCGAAGGGCAGGGGGCTCTGACCTCCTGAGAGGATGACACCGCCTCCGGAACAAGGGAAGCCAGAAAGGCCACCGAGTCCTGGAAGGAATAAGAACCGGGTGACTGGTCCTCTTCCTCTGACTCAGAATCCACCAGGTCGGATCCACAGACCGAGGGGGTGACCGCCCCTGGCGAAGCGGTGCGCGGCTAAAGCCCAAAGTGGCCTGGGCTGGCTGATTCCCCAGACATTCCGGGAGAGGGATCAGTCCCCGGGTGGGCCGCTTTAAGTGCCAACAGCACCTGGTGTTCCCAGGCGGTCACCCATCCAAGTACTGACCAGGCCCGACGTTGCTTAACTTCGGTGATCGGACGAGAACCGGTGTATTCAACGTGGTGTGGCCGTTGGCAGGGGGCCTGGGAGGGAGAGGCCTGCACTGGCGGAGGGCTGGGCATAAAACCCGGCCACCCGGGAAACCCCGGAGCAGGGGGCTGTGGAAAGCCCATGGCCGGGGGATATTGCCATTGGGCCCGTGGCGCCCAAGGCAAAGGGCCCTGACCCCGTGATAGGGGGGGGGGCTGAGAGTGTGGCTGCTGGCCCAACCCAGAAAAATGGTGGGCCTAATGCGCCGGTTCCCTGAGGGGTGCTCGGAAAAGAGGGCGAAAACCCTGGTGGTCTGCCCAAAGAAGAGGCAGACACATGAGGTGGGGGAAGGGAAACAACCGGGGCCGAAAGAGATCCGAGCCCTTGAGCAAGAGTTGCTTCCCTTAGATCGCCTACCGAGCGAGAGGGGGAGGGTGACGAATAGTCTACCTCAACGTCCGGCGCCTCCGGAGAGGGCCCGTGCATCTTCGATTCTGCCATGGGAATCGAACCGTGCGCAGTAGAACCGCAGCTGAACTGAACACAGGATGCACTTAACGGGAACGACCAAGCTGAGTCGATCGCCGTTAGGGGGACAAGGGGACAGGATCGACAGAACCACCTCTGAGCCGATCATCGTGCTGTGGCTGTTGGCCCAACCCAGTAAATGGGGGACCTGATGCGCCAGTCCCCCGAGGGACGCCCTGAAAAGAGGGCGGAACCCCAAAGTCCTACCCGAAAAGGCAGAGACATGAGGTGGGGGAAGGGAAACAACTGGGGCCGAACGAGATTCGAGCCCTTGAGAAGGAGTTGCTTCCCTTGGATCGCCCATCGAGCGAAAGGGAGGGGGTAGACAAGCAGTCTGCCTCATTATCCCACCCTTTGAGCCTTCCGCAATAGGGGGCTCGTGCATCTTCGATTCCGCCATGGGAATCGAACTGTGTGCAGTAGAACCTCAGCTGAACTGGACACATGATGCACTGACGGAAACGACAGAACCGCAGCTGAGTCGTTAGCCGTCAGAGGTAGACGTGAAGTCTGCCTCAAAACCACGCCCCTGAGCCTTCCGTCATAGGGGGCTCGTGCATCTTTGATTCCGCCCTGGGAATCGAACTGTGAACAGTAGAACCGCAGCTGAACTGAACACAGGATGCGATACGGTAACGACAGAACCGCGGCTGAGTCGTTTGCCGTTAGGGGCGAGGGGACGAGATCGAGCAGAACCGCAGCTGAGCTGATCATCGTCACAAATTAAGGGTTGCGAGAAAGAGCTCGCTGTCACAACAACAGAACCGTTGAAGTGAACCCTTGGAGAAAGAAGAAGAACAAGAAGAGAGAAAGTGACGCGGAAGAGAGTGGGGGGGTTGGCGCGGCCAGAGTAGGCTAGGCTAAGAGCCTGCCAGTGAGACGAGGAATCGAATGACGAAACCTTCGTAAATCTCGCCTTACCACCCAATCGCTTCACGTACGTTCTCCCTTAAGTGAAAACATAAGCAAGGACACCAAAGAGCAGCAACAACGATCGAGCGATCGTGAGAAAAGCAAAAAATACTTAGCTGCTCGTGAACACGCGGCTAACGGGAAAAAATGGCTGCCGAGAAAAGAGGATTCTGGGCATGCGCAAGGCACGAGGCCCTTTCAGGGGTTTTGTTGTCCGTACGGACTTTATTGTATACGAGGCAGGGATAGCAAATTGCTGCCGCTTATTGCATTAGTGAGCCACGGTATAGTATGTGTAATTAAAGCTCTCTCCATGTGGTTAGGATTCTTTGTTAACAATCTGACCACTATTCTTTGTGTTCAACTTGACTTTTGCCAGTATACAATTCCATCTGTTAACTCTCTTGACAAGCATGCACCCGCTAGTGCCCGACCGGAAATCACACAGCCAAAAGGCTGAGCACCTGCCAGCACCCGGTAAAACACGTGGCAACAATGGGCGCCACCATGTTTCTCGTAGAAAAGGAAGTCTCACGTGACTTCCTTCTTCCTGTAGCCATTCACTTCCGTTTGAAAAAAAACACGAGTCGATGCGTGCCGCAGTTCTCGAGTTACAAATATTTAAAGTTTTGTGGTTGAAATGCTGTTTTTCACCATGGCTAACCTTGATTTGTGCCGTTCTATAATGAGATTTAGTAATGAAGATACTGTGATTTGTGGGATTTCTGGCATAAGACTTAGTGAAAGTGCTGGGTGATAAAGCTTACAGTGACCTAGATTTTGACTGGGATGAGGTTCCAGATATGATAAACAACAATTCTGAAGAAAGTTCTGAAGAAGATTTTTTTTCCCCGAGTAAATGGCTCATGTGACATTCTTCAAACTTCTGATATAGCATCATATATATTCGTAGGAATTTTTTTAAATGATTTTCATTTCATTATTTCCTTTCCTCTCTTTTAAATTAATTTTTAAATTGAGTAACCATGTTCAAATTACGGCGTTACTTATCTTGCCGATGGTTTTCGGCGTAACTAAGCTCAGGTAAGTGCATACTTAAGAGGGTTAAGATGATAACTGAATGATAAATTTAGATCAGAAAAACAGTATGCCTGTGCTAGGTTAAAAACTGATAAGCTGATTTATAATTACTGGTGATTGTTGGAATGATCTGTAGTGTATGACTTTAAGTCTGCACCATATGTGTACTTGGACTAAGCGTAGCCTAAGTTAATGTGATTTAATTCATAAGAAACATGGAAGAGTTATTTGACTGAAACTGTGTAGCATTGTATTTCTGTCTCCTACCCTTTTGTAAGCTTAACTCAGCCTTTAAACAAAAAGTGGAGATTAATAGTTATAGTAGAAACTCTAAAACGGAGTACACATTCGCTGGCAGTTTCCACACCTTTTCTGAAAGATAAAAGCGTAAATGTGTGAACTCGACAAACCAGCCACTCAGCTTCTTACCTACAGACCAAGTTCTCTTTATCGCAGAACTAGGATCGTGGTCACACTACAAACTGTGGCTAAACCATACTCTGTGGCTACACCAGAAACCAGGGTTATGCCAGACACCATGGCTACACTTTAAACCAGGGCTACGCTACAACCACTGGGCAAGACTGGTTGTGAAGACATACCACAGCCCAGCCATACAACAGGTCTACACCTGAGCAGTCAGCAGCCACAGGAGAGATCAACTACCCTCTCCAATACAAGATAAGCTATCAATCCCCCTGGACTCAAATCCATCAGACCCTTACCCTCACTTTATGATTCAAAACAGTGAGAACCTGTCTATGAGTACCACTTTGGCTACTGCATTGGGTGTACGCAAGAAAAGTGGATGTGTAATAAAAGCATGCATTCAGAGTAACGTAGACAGGCCCACTGTATTCCAACTTAAGCGGCTGCACGGAGTGTAAGCAAGTAAAGTAGGAGCGAGGAAAGGCCCTTCATTGTTGTGGTTCAATGAGTACTAAAATTTAGCCTATAGAACAGACATGTATATACTTACTTATGTGTAAGCAAGTAAAGTTCTGGATCCTCTTCACCACCGTCGGACGGGTCTCCACAATCAGTAAGCTGAGTATTCTGAGACCATACTGCCCGCGACACTTCAGAGGGGTCTGCACCTTAAAGAACAACAACAACAACAAAAAACACAAAAAACAACTAATCCCCCTACCGGAAAGGGTGACCAGCAGGAAAGAACACTGAAGATGTCCCGTCCTACCATCACTCGCAGCGTCTCTCCGGAGAGTACCTATGTCATCTAA
Organism: Conus ventricosus; assembly: GCA_018398815.1. NCBI lineage: Eukaryota > Metazoa > Mollusca > Gastropoda > Neogastropoda > Conidae > Conus > Conus ventricosus. Next base: position 58,635,854 of record CM031597.1, on the reverse strand, counting down.
GAAGCTGGATGGGACAAATCCACAGACATTACAACACAGCATTCACACACCCACCTCCTACCCCCTCACATTTACACACACAGTGGGCGACGGGAGATTAGCGAAGCTGAGACACCTTACAAATGTGTCCAGGGTCGCAGCATCAACGGCAGTCTGGGGGAGGGCATTTCAGTCCTTGATTGTTTTTTGGGAGGAAGGATTCACCCCAGTAGTTTATTCTAGGGGACAAGCACTTGAACTGTTTATTTCCTGTCCGGCAGGATCTTGTGTTTGGGACAAGTTGGGACGTGAGGTCTTCACTGTTCACAGCAGATGTTGCTGTCGATCATCTTATAAAAGACTGCCAGACGTGAAGTTTTTTGCGTTGTTCCAGTGTGTCCCATTTCAATGACTCCACCATGCTAGTTACACTTGACGTGTTGTGGGAATGGTTGAGGATAAAACGGCTGCACAGCGATGGACCTTTTCGATTTGTTGAATCAATTTTGACTCGTATGGGTCCCAAACCGAGGAAGCATATTCCAGAAGTGGCCTCACAAAGGACTTATAAGCCTTCTCTTTTACACTGGTGAAACTAATCCTCAGGTTGCACCTTAAGAAGCCTTGGGTACTGTTTGCCTTACTGCAGACTGCGTTGACGTGTTCCTCCCAGTCCAATTTGTTGTGGAGCAGATGCCGAGATACTTGGTTGCTGAAACCGTTGATAGGGTGTGGCCGTACATAGAGTACATAGTCATGATCTCTAGGGATTGGGCTGTGTGTGCAGCGAAGGGTAGTGCATTTATGGGGGTGAAACTCCATATCCCCGTTCGCCTCCCAGCTTTCTAGCCTCCTGAGATCATCTTGGAGTTTGAGCTGATCTTCGTTTTCTCTCACTCCAGAGTAGACTGCAGTGTTGTCAGCAAAGAGTCGTGCAGACTTCTCTAGGCTGTCAGGTAGGTCGTTGATATAGACAAGGAACAAAGATGGTCCAAGCATGAATCCCTGAGGGACTCCTGATCTGACACTGACAAAGGGAGAGGAGTAACCATCCACCATGACTGATTGCCTTCTGTTGTTGAGGAATCTGGTGATCCACCTATTGGTCTGGCCCTGGACACCGTAGCAGTGAAGCTTGCGGAGACTGTGGTTGCACTTATCGAATGCCTTGGTGAAGTCCATGACCAGCATGTTGACTTATCCGCCTCCCTCCATAAGTCTGGCAATCTCATCAACAAGTTCCAGTAGCTGCGTTTCGCAGGACCTGTTTCTCCGAAAGCCATGCTGACATTTATTAAGAATTCCCTTGGTGCCCAGGTGGTCCATTAGCAAGCTAGCGACGATATGTTCCATTAACTTGCATATGACACAAGTAAGGGATATAGGCCGGTAGTTAGCTGGGTCATACTGTTCACCTTTCTTGAAGATAGGTGCAACAAGGGCATCCTTCCAGTCTTTCGGCACGGTTCCGCTGGTCATGAAGGATTGAAATAGGGTCACAGGGCTGGGGCCACCTCTTCGTTAGTTCTCTCAGAACTCTGGGACCTATTCCAGCAGGGCCACTTGCTTTGTTGGGGTTGAGATTTCTCAGCAGTTTCTTCACACCTTTTTCCGTGATGGAGATCTTTTCCATTGGCGGGCCTCCATAGTGGTGCATGCCTGTTTTGGTTGCAAACTCGTCTGCTGAATACTGCTTTCCTTCACTGAACGCTGATTGAGAACTGCTCATTCAGTATTACAGCCTGTGTTTTGGGATTGGAGAAGAGCTTTCCGTTTTTCTTCAAAGGGGAGATGCCAGTTTTAGTTGTCTTTTGGCGAGACATGTATCGCCAGAATTTCTTGTTCTTGGTAGCTTGGGCTACTTCTTCGCCTTCGAATATGTTGTTCAGATAGCTCCAGAAGCTTCTTCTGAGTTCATGTTGGACTATGCGCCTGAAGTTTCTATTCACGCGTTTGTCTTCTTCCCTTCCAGATTTCTTCATCTTCACATAGGTCTTGTCACGTTTATGGATGAGATTCTGTATTTCAGGAGTACCCCACGGAAGGTTCATTTTGCCACTGGAGGTCCTATGGGGGATACACTTTTGGATGTAGTCTAACATTTTTGTCTTGAAGTACATCCAGAGAAATTCTGTCGTTTTGGTGCTGCTCTTCTCTTGTATTTCTGAGCTGAGTTCTGTCGTCGCCTTTTTGAAATCGCCCCAATTTGCTTTGTCGTATAGCGGGATCTGGTGTGGTATCTTTTGTTTCTTCTGTGGGCTGATGTTGAATTCACAAAAGACTAGGTCGTGATCTGAAAGGCCTGGTTGGACTTCAATGTGTGGGACTAGATCTGGTTGGTTGGTGATTACTAGGTCCAAGATGTTTGATTCCCTAGTAGCTTCCTTGACCATCTGTTCTAGCCTGTTGTCCGCTAACATGTCGATGAAGTAGTATGGAGTTCTGAGTAGGATGGATTCTGTTTCATTTTCATGGATGACCAATCCCAGCTAGGGAAGTTAAAGTCACCTCCGATGATAAGGTGAGCATTGTTGATGCTAGTAACCCTAGCTAGTGACATCCCGAGTTTGGTGAGACTCCTCGTCAGAGACATCAGGCCTGTAGTACGCACAAACGTATAACGTATGTCTACCTATCAGCTTGATTCTGGCCCATATAATCTCACAGTCAGTGGCTATTTCAGGTGCTAGAGAGTAATTCAGGTCGTTGCTGATGGCAATTAGGACTCCACCTCCATTCCTATTTCGATCCTCTCTGTACACCTTGTATCGGTTGGTATCGATGAACTCAGAGACTTTTATCTTTTTATCTAGCCATGTCTCGGTGAGGATTAAAATATCTGGTTTCAGTTGATAAATGACGTAACTAAGCTCAACTTTTTTGTTATGGATGGACCTGAGGTTGGTGTTCAGTATCCTAAGAGGCCTATTTTCCATTTATTTTGTTGGCTTATTCTACTGGGCGTCGATGCGTGTTGAGGGATGCAGTCCTCTTCCTTTGGTATTGGTTGGTTTTCGCTGAGGAAATCGGTTTGCATTCTGCTGCTTTCCGTGTCATCACCAAGAAGTAGCCTGAACATAGTTTGGCTATTTGGATTTCCGCATATGGCACAATACCCGGCATCTAGCACGATATCTCAGCCTGCAATTTTGACATGTGACTCCTCTTTCCTCTGACCTGACGATCATGCTACAGACGCCGCAAGGACATACTGAGTCGGATAGTTCATGTGTGGGGTCAGTGGAACTGGGATTAGTGGTTCCACAGCGAGCACAGTGCCAGGATAAGTCTCATTCTTCATTTCCTAGTCGGACATATGTTGCTTCACCAATGTTCTGGCAGTGAGCATGATACCAGGTCTTACAAGTATCACAGGCCACCCCACTACAATTCCAATCCACAATGGCCTGGCTTACACCACAAAGGGGATAAGCATTGTTCTGATTTGGGCTACTGATTGTACTTGTTGCAGTAACCCTGTTGTGTTGATTGGTTTGGAGTTGGGGTGTGACAGTGTTTTGAACTCCATTACACACAGTCAGGGCCTGGATTGGGTTCAGGATGAAATGCAGCTCAGTAGAAGGGCAGCATGATATAAGAGGACTAATCTACGGCAATGTATGTGGCGACGCGAGTTGTACTTTCGCTTTGATTGCTTCAAGACTTCGGTAAAAATAGCGAAGGGAGTACCGCATAATCGTATGACAGGTTTCATTTGAAAGAGAACATTGTCGACATCAGGGTAGGATTCAGGAGGAAGGGCATCGGCAACAAACGTTTTATGGGTGAATATAGCCGTCACAAGCGCTGCAAGGGCAAAATTATATGCAAACATACCTTGGCTTCATTCGTGAAGAAGAATGTCCAGTTACAAGCAAAGATGGCGCCCAACACAAAAACAAAACATTCAAGGAAGCACTTACTTTCTAAGCTGACTTCACCCGGATTTAGCCGAAAGAACATGTAACACCCAATTTTTTTTTAATGACTGCTCCCTAATTATCAAGATATCTACTTCTGTCGCTCACTATCTCACTAAACACGAAAACAAACCAAAAGAAGCCCAAAAAAGCGGAGCAGTTCACAAAACACTTTCGATGCCTATGCAGGCACAGACCCTCTCTTAACTTGTGTCAGTTCTCTGTTGTTCAATCAAAAGTTGAATGTTTGAACTTCTCTAGAGCTTCAATTCTGTCTCTCGGAGCCACAAGTACTTTTAAGAGTACAGGCCTAAGGAGGGTTATCTCAGAGCCACTATAAAGTATTTTAACAGTACCCGGAACAAATAACAATTTCTTTCGATGACTAGTACCGGAAAGTTGCTCCTTCCACCACTAGTAAGAGAGAGGGTGGAGGTGAAATGTTAAGATAATTCTCATAGAGAAATTATTCCAAGTCCTTCCCCTACAGGACCCACCTACCACTCATTCATCTCTCGTCACAGTCATTTACTTTGCTTATCGGCTGCAGTCTGTCGGCTGTCGTCTAGGTTCTCTAAATCTCACCCTGCAAACCCGAGTTAAGTGATTAAACGAATGAATGGCAAACAACTGCCAGAGCTAAGCACTGAAGCAGCAAACCTAATCGCTGCCTTCAAAAGACGTACCGCTCGCTGCCAATGGCTTCTTTAGTAGTTTCATGTTTGAAATAATATTAAAAGTACACAGTAATTTTGGGTGTACTTTGTTATTTACATGAACAAAATCGTGTTTTCATAGCAAAATGAAGATTTTACCTCACTTTAACCACAGTTTCCAGATCCACGGTCACACAGTGCACAACCGTTGACGCGCGTGGGTAAAGAATGCCTAAACATGTATGTGAAACGCCTTCTCTGCTATCGAAGCTTCTCTCGCCATCTTGCAATGTGGCAGACGATGAAAGTCTTTCCGGTCAACGTAAACTTCCGTCAAAACATAGTCCAGAGATGCAAGAACTGTACATACCACCGTACAGTAGGGGCGAGAGAGGTAACAGATAAGCAAATATATGCTTTTTTTTTACATCCGGCCCTTGCCCCGCTGACAGAATTAGAGAGATTAGCAACTAACCAAGCATGACTAGCTGTTAAACCTTACAAACAAACATACATATCTTTACAAAAAAGATACATAAAAACATGGATAAGTTGTTTCTCCATGAATATTGACGTACAGATGAACTAAAAAGAAACAAGATGCGAAGCATATAAACGTACTCCCAGTTTTCCAAACCGCTTATAAATCGGCCGAGTGCTTTGTGAGATAAGAAATAAAGGCAAAATAACGGTTTTAACGGTTATTTAACCGATGTACACTTTTGAAACCGGTATTTTAGTCCTCACTGGGCTAAAGCCTGTGTACATACCAAGTTTCATCCAAATCGACAATATGTCAAGAATAACGGTTTTTAACTGTCAGATTTTGAAACACTACATGGAAGTGCCATTTGTGTGTGATGACCTTTCTATATAACAAATTTCATTAAAACCCACCAATATATAAAAAAATAACGGTTTAACGGTTATATAACCCGATATACACTTTTGAAACCGGTATTTTAGTCCTCACTGGGCTAAAGCCTGTGTACATACCAAATTTCATCCAAATGGGAAATATGTCAAGAATAACGGTTTTTAACGGTCAGATTTTGAAACACTACATGGAAGTGCCATTTGTGTGTGATAACCTTTCTATATACCAAATTTCATTGAAACCCACCAAAAATATATAAAATAACGGAAAATAACGGTTTAACGGTTATATAACCGATATGCACTTTTGAAACCGGTATTTTAGTCCTCACTGGGCTAAAGCCTGTGTACATATCAAATTTCATCCAAATTGGACAATATGTCAAGAATAACGGTGTTTAATCCATTTTCAGCATTACTTCACTTACATATGGACAGAGGATCCGATTTGTCACAAGATCATCCAAACCGTTTATAAATTGGCCAAGTACTTTCTGAGATATCCATAAAGAAGAAAAACCGTTACAGGCCGTTACAACCGTTAGTAACGGCTATAACAGGGCAAACTAAAACATCAGGCATCATCCGTGACCCATCATGAACATACCTGCTAATTTTCATAAAGGTCGGCCAAGTACTTTTCTGAGATATTCCATAAAGAAGAAAAACCGTTACAGGCCGTTGCAGCCTTTAGTAACGGTTATAACGGTAAACGAAAACATCGGGCATTATTCGCGACCCATAATGAACATACCTACAAATGTTCAGAAAGATCGGCCTAGTACTTTCTGAGATATTCCATAAAGAAGAAAAACCGTTACAGGCCGTTACAGCCGTTAGTAACGGCTATAACGAGGTGAACTAAAACATCAAGCATCATCCGTGACCCATAATGAACGTAACTGCTCATTTTTACAAAGATCGGCCAAGTACTTTCTGAGATATTCCGTAAAGAAGAAAAACCGTTACAGGCTGTTACAGCCGTTAGTAGCCCAGTGAGGACTAAAATACCGGTTTCAAAAGTGCATATCAGTTATATAACCGTTAAACCGTTATTTTGCCGTTATTTTTTATATATTGGTGGGTTTTAATGAAATTTGGTATATAGAAAGGTTATCACACACAAATGGCACTTCCATGTAGTGTTTCAAAATCTGACCGTTAAAAACCGGTCAAATTTTGGTACACTATATAGAAGTGCCATTTGTGTGTGATAACCTTTCTATATACCAAATTTCATTAAAATCCACCTATATATATAAGAAATAACGGCAGAATAACGGTTTTTTAACGGTTGTTTAATCCATTTTCAGCATTACATCACTTACATATGGACAGAGGATGCGATTTGTCACAAGATCATCCAAACCGCTTATAAATTGGCCAAGTACTTTCTGAGATATTCCATAAAGAAGAAAAACCGTTACAGGCCGTTACAACCGTTAGTAACAGCTACAACGGGGCAAACCATCGGGCATTATTCGTGACCCATAATGAACATACCTACAAATTTTCAGAAAGATCGGCCAAGTACTTTCTGAGATATTCCATAAAGAAGGAAAAGCGTTACAGGCCGTTACAGCCGTTGGTAACGGCTGTAACGGTAAACTAAAACGTCGGGCATCATCCTTGACCCATAATGAACATACCTACAAATTTTCAGAAAGATCGACCCAGTAGTTTTGTCTGGAGCGAGTGGAACACATTTTGACCACGGACACCACACACACACACACACACACACACACACACACACACACACACACACACACACACACACACACACCATTTCTTCGTTCCCATTCTAAAGTACTCCCTGTTCTTTAAGAACTGGGAGTACAAAAACATGGATGAATTGTTTCTCCATGAACATTGACGTACAGATGAACTAAAAGGAAAAATAAGGCATTGAAACAACAATCACGAACAAATGAATTAATTGTAACTCTCCCCTCGCAACCCCCCTTTTCGTTACACAAAAGAGCCTAGGTTTTAACAAAAACTGCTGCAAGGGGAGGCAAGAAAACTGAGTCAGGGCTCATTACCAGGATAGCTTCCTAGTGAAAGATGTAAAGGGGTGAAGAATTTTGACAGGAGATATTGAATGACACACAGAGAGAGACAGAGAGAGAGAGAGAGAGAGACAGAGAGAGAGAGAGAGAGAGAGAGAGAGAGAGAGAGAGAGAGGGGGGGGAAGAAAGAGTGGAGGAGAGGAAGGGAGAGAGATCTAGAACAGTGATAACATAAAGTACAAATCCGAGGTCCAACTTTCTTTTTTTCTTACTTTATTAAATTGAAACACTTTTTTTTAAAACTCAAACAAGAAACCCCACTTGGAACTGAAACAAAAAATGGGGAACGGATGAGGAGTGGAAAAAATTAGTGAGAGGAGGGAGGAAGGGACGGAAGAAAATAGGAGAATAGAAAAAGAGGGGGAAAGGAAAGGAGGTGGAAAGGGTGGAGGGAAAGGTGGTTAGGGAGGTCGGCAGGATGGGGAGGCGAGAGCAGGTGAAAACTAAAAAGATTGGTTCCGGTGTCCTCGAAACCGAATATGGGAATATTCCCCTTTCTTCTTTTGCAAGCAGTCCACACGTCCTGCCGCTTTCTAACCATCTTCCCGCTCTGAGCATCGAAACTCCAAAAATGCTTGATGCTATCGTTATTTTTGGCAAATTGTGCTTCCGCAAAACGTAGTTCCAGTGTCTAATAAAAAAATTTTTTTTTAAAGGTCATAAAACTTGACTCAACTAGTCTTAAAAGTTCAATAAAACTTTGACTACTTCTAAGTTTATTTCTATTTTTAAATAGTATACTTATACCCCAAGGTTAGATTTTAAATTTCCTACAAGTGTCTGTATGAATCCACTGATTTAAAAAAAAATTAATTTCCCAAAATCCATTTCTTCTTTCTTTTCTAACTACCTCTAGGTATTAGGTCACAGTTAGTAAAAACTCCAAATCGTAACTAACCCACAAAAAAACCTACTACTTTACAGTCTTAAATATTACTCTACTGGTAGTACTTTTTAACAACAGTACTGCACTTACCCCTGGAAAAAAAGAAAAATGAAATAAAAATACATTTGTTTCCCTTCCAAAATCAACATTTATATATACACGAAAAAAAAAATTCAACAAAAATGTGTCCACTTGTACTAACCTTTTATGCACATGAAAGCAGTTCTTAGCCAATTTCTCCACTGCTTTGCTCATACATTGAACCCCCTGCTGAGACTGCAACAATTCTTGCACATCCTGAATCCCTTGCAGTCTTCTGTGAACGCTTTCTAGCTTCCTCGTCTTCTCTTGGGGTTCAGTAGAAGACCCATGACAAAGGTTTAACCTTTGAACTGGTCGACGTTCCCTCCCAGAACGACGCACTTGCCCAGAGTGGACTGGGCCCTTTGAAATAGTACCCCAGTTTGTCGGTTCAGGGTCCCCAACCAATCCAGACCTCAACTCTTCGACACTTCCTGTGCTTTCTACCGCTTCACCAGAGGTTTCCCCGAGGGAAGAAACAGTGGATCCTTGATTGTCAACCATCATTCTGTCAGTCTCCACAGCCGACGACAGGACAAAGGCCGGGGCCTCTGCTCTGAAAATGCCCCCTGTATCATGTCCTCTAACCTTGATTTCTATCTTTTGAACATACTTCCTTCTATATCCATCATCGTTCTCAGGGTCGTGTGCTTCTGATCCCTCAGCCCTTTGAACTCTCTTCGTGTTATCCTTTTCAGGGACAACATTTTGTGGTGGTACATCACCTATAGCCCCAACTCGAAGCAACAGATTCCAATGCAGGGTCCGCCTCCCTGCTAGGCCATTTTCATTCTGCACCACATACACTGGGATTCCTGGCATTTTTTCTGCCACTACATAGACACCCTCTTCCCAGCGATCATCAACTTTTGTTTTCAACCGAGGTCCCAGCTACCGGACCAAGTCTCCTGCCTCTAAGGTTACTGCATGAGCACCTTTATCGTATCTTATCTTGTTTTTCTGAGCAGAAATCTCCATTTGCTTGGCTGCCTCTTGATAAGCAATCTGAAGGCTGTCCTTCAACCCTTTCACATACTGTCTAGTGGTCTGAAATCTTTTCCCCCATACATCAATACCAAAAGCATGATCTATTGGTAATCTTGGGTGATGCCCAAAAAACAAAGTGTGGGGAGAAACCAGTACTTCCATGGACACATAAGTTATATGCATGTACAACTAATTTCAAATGCTTCCTCCAATCACTCTTCTGTTCCATTTCGAAGTTCCTCAACATCCCAATCAGTGTACGGTTCCACCTCTCAACCGGGTTACCTGAAGGGTGGTAAGGGGTGGTACAACACTTTTCTATGCCTGCCATTGCACACAAATCTTTGATCAATTTAGATTCAAAATCACGGCCTTGGTCTGAAAGTTTGCGGCCAGGAAACCCAAAAATCTTATTTTCTAAATCTCATTCCACAACACGGGGGCCGGAATAGCTCAGTTGGTAGAGCGCCGGACTCGTGATCCTGGGGTTGTGGGTTCGAATTTCGGTACAGGAGGATTTTTACCTCAGAGTTAACATTGGTTCTGACTCCATTCCCCATACAGTCTTTTGAATGAGACTATAAACCGAAGTTCCGTGTGTGAACGCACGCACAACATCTTGCACACACGTAAAATCCCATAACCAACTTTCGGAAGAGAAGGCCAGTTTGGCCGTTGGTATGGATGACACGTTACACATAGCACGCACCTTCCCCGAAGATGGAGTATGGCTGCCTTAATGGCGGGATAAAAACGGTCATACACACAAAACTCCACTGCCTGTCTATACAGGCAGTGTCCGCAGGAGTATGAGCCTGCGTAGGCAGAAAGAAAAGAAAAAAATTCCACAACACTCGGGCTACGGTCTTTGCGGCCTGATCCCTTGTCAAGTAAACTTGAGCAAACTTGGTAAAATGATCTCAGACAACTAATGTGTTTTGCTTCTGTCCCTTTACCTCTATAGTAAGGTAATAAATACACAACAGTTCTAACGGGGAGGTGGAAATGATAGTGGACATGGGGGCTTTTTGGCACTGTGTTCCACTACGAATACACCTTTCACATCTTTTGATTTTTCTTTCCAGGTCTGTAGCCATGAATGGCCAAAAGAAAACTTATCCTAGCCTGTTTGATGGATTCTTCAAGATGGGTATGATAGAGGTCTTCATGTACACCCAGCATTGTCTTGTTTCTCATGGACCTGGGTACAGCCAGCTGTGTCCAGGTAGATCCCTGAGTATCAGTGACCCTTTCTGTACAGTACATCCCTCACTAGTTCAAAAAGCTTGAACTCTCTGGCATACACTTCAGTTTCGGGTCTAGAAACTTGTAGATCTGTACCGTCTTTTAGGGCCTTACATACAGCAGCTATGTTTACATCTTGACCCTGCAATTTCTCCCAGTCTTGCCTTGTCAGCTCACTAAGACTCCCACCTATGGGTTTGACATCTAAAATGCCTTCATTTATCTTAGACGGTCCCTGAACCATACTCTCCATAACAGGAATGAACCCTATGGACTGGCTATTGGTCAAAGCCTCACCACTTGAACGGGGAACGGCCTGCCAAAGGCAGTAGGGAGTAGATTCAATACCCTTCACCATCATTATCCCAATGACGGCCTCATGGTTTATCTTTTCCATCTGACTTTGCTCAAAATAAAATTTCCTTGCTTTTTCTAGCAAGAAGTCAGTCTTTTCTTGGGTAGCTATGTAATCCTTGTCTTCCTCTGGTGGGTTCTGGGGTCTACGGGACAATTCATCTGCAGTGGTATGTAGGGACCCGCCTTTGTACACCAGATCAAAATCATACAAGGATAGGGAAGCAAGCCAACAGTGACTGACAGCATCCAGCTTGGCACTTCTGAAGACACAACAAAGTGGGTTGTTATCCGTCACAACTGTTACCTTTGAACCAATGACGTAGTCATCGAATTTCTCTGACAAAGCCCACTTTAATGCCAGAAATTTCCGTTTGTGTGCAGGGTAATTCACTTCTGTTTTGTTCAAACCCCTGCTTGCATACGCAATGTCCTTATTGGTGCCGTCTCGCTCCTGATATAAGACTGCTCAACCAATGCTGCTGGCATCACAATGTAGCCGGAAGGGCTTTGTTCTATCGGCAATGCCTAAAATAGGTTCTGATGTGAGTGTGTAGATCAGACTATCAAATGCGTCTTGCTGCCGATCTCCAGAGATGGCTCATATCAGACAAGTTTAGGGAAGTAGACTTTCTCTCTTTGTTCTTCAACTTGCGAGAGACATACCCTAATGTCAGGTCATTCAAAGGGCGTGCTACTTCCGAAGACTTTGGAATCCACCTTCGGTAAAAACCTATAAAACCTAAGAAGGACTTGACTTCTGGGATTGTCTTGGGAATAGGCCATGTACTCAATCCCTCAACTTTTTTTGGGTCATGACGAATGCCTTCTTTTGATATCAAGTATCCCAAATGTTTGACTTCAGTTGCCCGAAACATACACTTGCTGGGGTCCAATTTCAATCTAAAAAGCTCATTCTGCGCATGACATTCAGAGTCCTGGTTTCTAGTTTTTGTAGGCTCTTCGCATGAACCAGAATATCGTCCAGGAAGATGATCAGTTGTGCCAGACTCATGTCGCTGAAACAACAATCCATTATCCTTTGAAAGGTCTTAGGGGCATTAACCAAGCCAAAAGGTAGTCTTTCAAATTCAAAATGTCCAAGCGGTGTGGCAAAAGCCGGAATTTTCTTTGCTCTCTCAGACAGACGGACTTGATAATAGGCTTTCGACAGATCAAGCGTTGAAAAGAATTTCGCATCATTCAAAGTCAAAAAGAGATCTTCAGTTTTTGGCAAACTGTAGCTATTTCTGACCGTTCGTGCGTTCACCTTCCGATATAATCTACGCACATGCGAAGAGAGCCATTCTTTTTCCTGACAATCACTATGGGAGAGGCGAAAGGACTGGTAGAAGGTGAGAACCGCCGATTTGTCGCACAAGCCGATTTGTCGTACGTGCGACAAATCGGCGGTTCAGCCTCACGCTGCTTTGTCGCACATGTGTGTGTGTGTGTGTGTGTGTGTGTGTGTGTGTGTGTGTGTGTGTGTGTGTGTGTGTGTGTGTGTGTGTGTCTGTGTGTCTGTGTGTGTCTGGGGGTGTGTGTGTGTGGTGAATGGGAGAGAGAGATGAAGAGAGAGAGAGAGAGAGAGAGAGAGAGAGAGAGAGAGAGAAGAGAGATGAAATGAAAATGAAATGAAAAATGAAACGAAATGAAATGAATGAAATGAAAAATCTTTTAATTATTTTGCAAAAATAGCAAATAGCTTTCAGGAGACCGTGGGAACCTATAGTATATTGGGCGCTACACACACACACACACACACTCTCTCTCTCTCTTCTCTCTCTCTCTCTCTCTCTCTCTCTCTCTCTCTCTCTCTGTGTGTCTTTTCCTCTCTCCCATTCACCACACACACACACAGACACACACAGACACAGACACACACACACACACACACACACACACACACACACACACACACACACACACACACACACACACACCTATACATGTGCGACAAAGCAGCGTGAGGCTGAACCGCCGATTTGTCGCACGTACGACAAATCGGCTTGTGCGACAAATCGGCGGTTCAGCACACCCCTTTTTCTGCTGATTTGTCGCACGTGCGACAAATCGGCGTGTGCGACAAATCGGCGGTTCCAGAAGGCTTGATGATCTTAGCCTCTAACAACTGCTGAATGTGCTGCCTAACTTCCTCCAATTCTTGAGGGGGAATGGGACGGGACCTTTCTCTTATGGGAGGGCCAGGGGTGAGATCAGTGTCGTGTACAATCTCAGTATGATCAAGATCAAAATCGCCTTGACTAAATACATCTTTATTTGACAACTTCTGGCAAAAAATTTCTTTCCATTGACAATCAACATTTTCACCAAATGAAAACTTTGAAATAAAACTATCATCTAAATCATCTTTCACTCCCGCATTCACACTTCCTTGCTCACTTCTCTAACAAAAATGGCATTCTTCATCTTTCTCACTGACACATAATTGCAAGACATCTTCAAAGGCATAGTCCGTATCTCTGGTGAAGAGATCTGCCATCACTTGCTTGTCTCTCACAGTTACTGGTTCGTCAGTCTTGTTCACGAGAGTCACCCTAACCCTTGGCAAGGTTTTAGTCTGTACTTTTCCACTCAGTACACACAAACCACAAGGCAAACTCTCAAAAGAAGGCTCTAGAACCAGAACAGAATCTCTGTTCATTGCCAGTGCTTGACGTACACAACCCCTAGCATCAATCACAGAGTGTGGTGGGATCACAATGTCCCTCCCAACAAGTCTCACTGGGCAAAGTCTGCCGCTCGGTGTGTTGATGGCCTCCTTGAAGGCAAATGCTACTTTACAACGCACAGACAAAGAGCTCAACCAAAATCTTCCATTGAGTTTTTCTCTATCTTTAGCGAGAACTCGTAAAACGTTTGTGCCAACAAGAACTGGATAGTCATCTGAATATGACGTGTCAGGACTCACCACTGCTAAGGTTTCCACCTCTCTGTCCATACCCACTAATTCCCCAGGTAATCTTATCGCTACAGGCACAATCCCCTGAAAAGCTCATTCCTGCCACCCTGCTCCCGTTATGTGCAAGGAACTGTCTATGCTTTCCATTGGTACGTTTCCCAGATGTTTCCTGTAAAATGATTCGGACACTACAGTAAGTTGTGACCCACTGTCTATCAAACAGGTTGTGTCAACAGAATTAACACTACAAGGGAAACTACAACATGGACCTGTCAACACTTCTAAGGTGTCCTTATGATCAGCACTCCCCACCTGAAGTTCAGTTCAGTTCAGTTCAGTAGTTTTATTTAACGTCTTTTCATCGCAAGATGATCTTAGACCTTTAAATTGCAATGTACATTCCATTGTACTACCAGCACCTTCCCCCCCCCCCCCACCCCCGCACCCCCCTCCCCCCCCGCAACCCCCCTCCCCCCCCCCCCCCCCAAAAAAAAAAACCCAAAAAAAACAACAACAAAACCAAACAAACACTTATTAACACATATCTCAAATGGCTTTTTTCACAATAGTTTTGCAACTGGGGACTGAGCAATAACCAAAGCAATATAAAAAAAGCAAGGGTTATTTACCACACTATCATATGGTCAGAATTATTTATAAAAATATTCTTCTCCTTATTAGCTGGGGTTAGTATAGGGCATTCAAATAAAAGATGACAAATTGAAATATTCTCCTGACATATACACGCTATGCCTCGTGAATATTTTGTATTCCATGTATTTAACCGTAATTTATGAATTAATCTGGCTAGATACCTTGGACATGATGGCAGGAGCCATCTTTTCCAATCGCTGGATCATGCGGAGAAAAATTTAAGACTTTGTTGAAGGGTGTTTCAAAAATTGTACAAGCTCTCTGTTTTGCCAATTTGTCTGCTAATTCATTCCCTTTTAAGCCACAATGTGAAGGAACCCAGCGAAAATCAACTGCTATACCTCGGGAAAGTAAACAATGTAATAGATGCTTAATTTAAAAAAGAACATCAGTTCTAATTTTAGAGTTCCAGTGCTTTAATGATTGTAAAACTGATTTTGAATCAACACAAAATAGCACACTATAAAATGATACTGGCGTGTCATATAAGATATAATTCAGAGCTTTATTTAAGGATGGTATAGTGAATCCAGCACCACTGTCAGACGTTTTCATTATTGAACCATCTGTAAATATTTTTAAATGATTTGGATAAGTCTTTTCGAGATGTTCTCGAACTTCATTTACTAGAATATTTACATTGTCATCTTTCTTCAAAGTAGTATATTCATCATCAATTTTAGCGTTGAGATGCTCCCATGGGGGCATCTGAGGAAAAATGGGAACCTCCGAAATTGCATCAATATCAATACTACATTATGACATAAGCTCACAAGTGAAATTTCTAATTGGCTCTATGTACGATATATTTTTAGACCTTTTGGGGTATTCCTTGTTGGAATCCATAAGAATTTCACCAGTAGCAGAGTTTTTTACAGATAGGCCTCTTACAACGTATTTGGACACATCCAACGTTCGTTGTTCATTAAGAGGTAAAATGTTTGTCTCCTTATAGCATTTCATTGTGTTTGTGTGCACTGGAAGACCCAAAGCTAATTTTAAGGCTTTACTATCTAAGCTTTGTATAAACGGTTTAAAGAAACCTTTAAAAGGTAGTTAGATGCAGAGAAGTATACTTCCTGTCTATATATTAATTTTGATCGTACTAACGATGTATATAAATGTAAAAGTGCAGTACAGTCTTGACCCCATGGTTGACAACATATAATTTTGAGCAAATTTAATCTTTTCCTAGCTTTATCTAACAAATGTTCAATATGCTTTTTCCAGTTCAGCTTCGGTGTTAAAAACACTCCTAAGAATTTGACTGTTTGCTTATATTGTAGAAAATTGTCATCAAGATTAAGGTTGGGCAGAGCTTTTGGGTTTTCGCCATTATTAAAAAGCATTAAACAAGTTTTCTCACCAGATAATTCAAGACCGTTCTCTTCATGTAAGCAGACAATCTGTCCAATTCTCCTTGATACATTGTCTGTACAAATTTTACTGCCCTTTTATTCGAGTGCTTCCTTAATGAAGTATTAATCCAAATGGCAATATCATCTGCATACTGCACTACATTGGTGGATTTTGATCATGCCTTTGGGAGATCATGTATAAGGATCGTAAATAATAATGGTGCAATAACAGATCCCTGAGGAATGCCCATATCTATTTTCCTGAATGATGAATATATTTTTCCAATTCGTGCACCAGTTGCATCCTCACCAAAGGCACTGGTGGCACTCGACCTTCTTCGATCGTCCTTTGACATTTGAACCTATGACTGAAGTTCTGCTAGTACAGTTTCACTGGATAACTACACATTGTTGTCCACTGAAGTATTCTTCACACACACCGCAACCCTAGCGGTAGTTTTCTTCTGGTCTGGAACGATGCCCACTGAAACCACTTCCAGGTTGGGGAGTAACCAGTCACTGGTCCGAGGAAGAATGGTGACTTCAGCGCATGAAGGTAGATTCAGGTCACCCGCCAGCTGTACAACTTCCCCTGGCAGAATGGTCAGGGTCAGGTTGTGATTCAGGCGCACTGGGTTCAACTGCAGAAGGCCGTTGTCGATGATATCAGCATCAGCTGACAGGGCCTGCTGAATCCCGGGTTGGCTGAGATCCACAGGTGAGGGCTGCGGTTCTTCTACTTGGACTAACACATGCCCCACTTTAGTGACATCCCCTTTTAGTTTAACGGCCACTCGTTCGTCTGGCAGCGACGTTCTTTCTCATTCTCGGTCACCTTCTTCAGGTTAGGCGGATTGGTACAGTCTCTGAAGAAATGTCCTTCTTCTCTGCACTTGAAGCAGTGCCCTTTCTTCCTGAGGCTTCTGGCACCCTTCTGCTCTCCGAAAACAGGGTTCACTGTCTGCACCTCGACCTGTGCTGTTTTTGACACCTTCAGACCTTCAACTTGCCGTACGTACTTGTACAGTTCGGTGAAGATTGGTCGTGAAGTGCCAGGGACGCCAAACCGGTTTCTCAACTCCAAGGTCAGTAAGGAGTCAGGTATGCCCTTTGGAAACACAGCGTACAGGCAATGATGGTACTCCCCTTCTCTCAGGTCAGCCGTCTCCCTCAGCTCTTCCATCTTCAATGACAGGCACATCAGGAAGCCACTGTAAGACTGTCCCTTTGCGGGCCTCTGTTGACTAAGTTCAAGGTATAGGTCTTCAGGCGACTTCAGGTCACCGAACAGCTTTGCCAAGTCCTGTACTAGGGCTCTCACAGTCAGATACTGTACCCGTTTCACATGGTCATGTGCTGCTCCTTTCAAGCTGCATTTCAGGTAACTGATTTTATCTGCTACCATGTCGTCATCAGCTATTTCTCTGGCCTGTCTCTTCCATTTGGAAAAGGTGATCTCCTGGGGACTGGTTGGAGGCAGCCCCGTGAAGATGTGGAGTCTGGGCAGGGCAGGTGGTACCTGGACAGTCACATGCTTGTCCTCGATCTTCTCGGTCAGCTGTCTAACGGCCTGGTCGTATTGGACCTTTAAATCATCCAGCTGTTGTTGCAGGTCTTCCACTGATGGCCTGTGGCTCAGGTCAGTTGGGTCCGTCATGGTTGGGGGATGGGATGGGAAGGACAATGGGTTGGGATGATGGGTGAAAGTGAAAGAAAGGAAGAAAGCTTGGTAACAAGAAAGACCTAAACTAAAAGATTTAGGATTGCCTCGTCCTCTGAATAGTCTAGATCTAAGTTCCTAGGAAAGCTTTACTGGCAAAAGCCCGACACTGGGTGCCAGAAAATGTAACCCTCCCCTCGCAAACCCCCTTTTCATTATACTTCTTTTTCGTCGTTCGCTCAGACAGGAACCCCCGATGCACTGACGAAGGCTGCCGTCCTGCGGAGGCCCTCCAGAGATCCGTAGAGTTTCTCCCTCATCGGTTGGCCAGCAGGCCAGGTCTCTGCTCTCAGGTTATGGTGCGTTGGACAGTCCTGTAGGAAGTGTTCCACTGTCATTAGGGCTGTACCGCAGGGGCACACTGCAGACTCACTAATGCAGAACCTTGTGAACATGTGATGGTGTAGCCTGGAGTGGCCCGTCCTCAGCCTCACAATGTTTACTTGGTCTGGTCTGGGTAGGAGGTAGTAGGCATCTGTCTGGTTATAATCTGGATGTAGCTATCTTTTCCTCTGCTTCTCCTTGATGATCGTCTTGGCCTCTTCATAGGAGATTTCCTGTTCCTCTTGTGGCTGCTGTCCTCCTTCCTTCGCCAGTCGGTCTGCCTCCTCATTGCCTGCTATGTTGCAGTGTGAGGGTATCCACTGAATGACGGTTAGTTCAGTGGCCTGCTGCAGTCTGGCAAGTGCAGAGACAAGGGGGTTGAGGTCTTTGTTCTTTGGGTTCTGTACAGCCTGCAGTACTGACAGTGCATCAGAGAAGATGACGACTTTGGGACTTTCGTTATACAAAAGAGCCTAGGCTTAAGAAAAACTGCTGCAAGGGGAAGCAAGAGTAAGGGCCCGTTACCAGGATAGCTTCCTAGTGCAAGATGTTAATGGTGGAATGTTCTATTTGAAAGGGTGAAGAATTTTGACAGGAGATATTGAAAGACAGGGGGAGAGAGAGAGAGAGAGAGAGAGAGAGAGAGAGAGAGAGAGAGAGAGAGGAGGAGGAGAGGAAGGGAGAGAGATCTAGAACAGTGACAACAAAAAGTACAAATCTGAGGTCCAACTCTCTTTTTGTACTCCCAGTTCTTATAGAACAGGAGTACTTTAGAATGGGAACGAAGAAACGCTGTCTGTCCGTGGTCAAAATATGTTCCATTCGCTCCAGACAAAACTACTGGGCCAATCTTTCTGAAAATTTGTACGTATATAACAGTAAAAAAATGTTAGAAATGGAGGATTAGGTATACCTTCACTTAAACACATGATAATGGCATTGAAACTTACATGGATCAGAAAACTTAAATTTAGTAATCATAAATGGAAGTCTGTGATAGAAACAACGTATCCTTTGGTAAAAGACCTCGAAAAATATGGTTATGCTTTACCAGTGAGCCGAAAAGAGACTAATGCCTTTTGGAATGACACTTTCCAAGCATATAGAATCTTTGGTGACAAAGTAAGTATTGAGGATCCTAGTGATTGTTTGGCTGAAAACATTTTTTACAATAAAAACATTAAAATAGACGGGAAAAGTATATGTTTCAAGGACTGGATAGACAAAGGTGTATATCGTATTGCAGATTTAATAAACCAAGCAGGATCGTTCATGACATATGAAGAATTCAAGCAAAAGCATACCGTTCAAACAAACTTTATGCTATACCTAGGTTGTGTACAATCTGTCAGAAAATATATTCAAACGAAGAATATCAGATTTACTAGTAATATGCCTACGCCCACTGAAAAAGCTCTCAGTATCATCTGGAGCGCAAAGAAAGGAGCTCGACTTTATTATGACATCTTAAATGCAGATAACTCACAGCCAAGGTGCTGTAAGAAATGGAACAGTGAAATAGGAAAAGAATTGAACTGGAAAAATATATTTCTTCACACACACAAAATAAAAGAAATTAAACTGAGATGGTTTCAGATAAGATTAATTCACAGGATCCTGGCTACAAATATTGTTCTTGAAAAAATGAACATTGTTGAAAATAACAAATGTACTTTTTGTAAGTCTGAAAAGGAAACTATAGATCATCTATTTTTCACATGCGACGTGACAACACATTTTTGGACTGACCTTCAGAACGTCTTAAAAGACAATTGCTCTGGTGTACCTGAAATCGTATTATCAAAGGAATTTGTTCTGTTTGGCACTGACTCTCGGATAAAAACTGACATCATACTCGATTACATTATTATCTCTGCAAAGTTCTTTGTATATAAATCCAGACTTGAAAAGGTGGTTCCTCTGTTTCCTGTCTTCAGGAAATATTTAAAAACCAAATACCAAGTAGAAAAATGCATTGCAAAAATGAATTTGAACTATGTTGATTTTGCAAACAAATGGCAACAATATGAATTTTTTATTGAAAACTAAGATTTGTATGCGCGTGCTCGCGCGCGCACGTGTATGCATATGTGTAGTCCTGAGCAAAGCCTGGCGTGACAGCTAAAAGTCAACCGTCGTTTCTGGATAACTAATTTATTTGAACTGTCAATGTCGATTCCTATGCTTCTGTATAGAATAC
This sequence comes from Conus ventricosus, assembly GCA_018398815.1. Classification (NCBI taxonomy): domain Eukaryota; kingdom Metazoa; phylum Mollusca; class Gastropoda; order Neogastropoda; family Conidae; genus Conus; species Conus ventricosus. The sequence goes on along the minus strand of CM031597.1, from coordinate 58,615,619 downwards.
TTTAGGAACTTAGGGTTGTGTTGTTGTTTTTTCTGTCTCTGTCTGTCTGTCTGTCTGTCTGTCTCTCTCTCTTTCTTGACTATTGATTTTGAAGAAGAAAAAAACGGAAAACGCTCCAAAATAGTAAGTTTAATGTGTGACACTGACAGTGTAGACACAATGTTGTGCATATTTGTAATATGTATATCTTAAATAGGAATCGCTGTTCTTTTTGCGAACTTATTGCAGCTTTGTAATGCATTTATGTAAGATAAGATCTACTGTCATTTTTGTTTTTGTAGTGCTGTTTTTGTTGCTGGTTTTTTTGTGTGTTTTTTTTCTTTTTTTTTCTTTTTTTGTTGTTTTTTTTTTTTCGAGATTTCCATGTGTAAATTTCTTTACAAGCAAATTAATAAAAAAAAAAAAAAAGAAAAAAAAAAAAAAAAAAAAAAAAAAAAAAATTCACATTCCTCTACAAGCATAATTATATCACGATAGAACTCAAAACAAAAAAACAAAAAAAAAAAAAAATTTGTACGTATGTTCACTATGGGTGAAGGATGATGCCCGATGTTTAGTTTACCGTTATAATCGTTACTAACGGCTGTAACTGCCTGTAACACTTTTTCTTCTTTATGGAATATCTCCGAAAGTACTAGGCCGATCTTTCTGAAGTTAGCAGGTATGAAGATGGTATAGTTTCCGGTATAATCGAGTACGCGTCATTCTTGCTTATGGGTTGTTGTATGATGAATCACTCTTTCGTAATAGATTGCTAATTTTGACTGATATGTTGCTCAAACAGCCTTGCTAAGTTAGGGTTGGAAACCACCGTCAAACTCTAACGAGATGTTTCAGAAATGCTGTACTTTGTTCGGTGTCTGATGATTTGATAAACACGTTTGTCTTCAATAAAAGTTAGTTCATATGGACAATCTGCTTTTAATGCTCTTGCCCCCCCCGTTATGGGCCAGCGCTTTTAAAACTCAAAATCTAAGGTTTGGAAATCGATTGCCATACGCAAAAACTTACTGCTTTCAGGCTGTTACCGTCTTTAGCATCTTCTGGCGCCTCTTCTGTGTTTTAGTGCTTCATTTTCTTACGAATTCCTTGAAACGCAAGATCAGCCCTTTCATTCCCGGTTAGCCATAGATCAGAATAGATTAAAAATATGTCTGCATTGTTCTGTAAAGAAAAATATTTCTTGCCCCTTCAAGTTTTATAGAATGTTCTTAACGATTGCCTGTCCCAGATTCTGGACAACTGTCCTGTTTGGGTCGGTTCTGAATGAGTTCTATTTTGAAGTAAGACGCGCGAGCCTGGCACAATCACTCATCTGCTCCTAGGTCTGGACATTTCACAGTATGAATTTGATCTGCTTCATTAGTAGAGGGATTATATTGGAACAGTTAATATTCCGTTTATTTTCCCTTCACGCCAAAGGGCTCTTTCGTCTTCTATGCGGTCGAGAATCGAGCCATATGCTTGCGACATTTTTTTTAAAACAAATAAAAAGTTTTAATTTATTTCAAAAACTGGCAGGAAATGAAGATTATGGCCTGTTACTGATCCTGAGACGACCTGAGTTGAAATGGACTCCTTTGATACCGCATCGCTCAACGCTCTCATTGCATCGTGAATTAAACAGAAAGTATGGTTAGATCATTGTACAAGTTTAGGCCTTGACCTCCCGAATGATAGCCCCTGATGATTTTGTAAAGATGATGAAGCCATTTGTATTTTAAAGACAATCGAGGACAAACGTTTTCAGCTTACAGATAAACGAGGACTTCATCAAAAGTTTGTAGGCCATGAATACAATTAGACCAGACTTAGGGTGGAAGATCGAAGTCGCCTTGGCATTACTAAAACCAACAATTAGATAGGGAGGCAGTTGCTGACTTCAAAACTCACTAAAAGAACTCCCAACAGATAACCAATACAATTCATGGCACTGTCAAGATTAAAATCAATCAGCAGATGAAATTAATAAAGATGCAATGAAGCAGAAAACCAGTTTGTCAGAAGAAACAGTACCAAAAACTATCCACGACTCCCAAAACCCCAGCGAGAATCAGAGGCCTTGATCGTGCTTTGAGAAACTGTTAGAAGCGAATTAACAAAACAGTATAGCACTACTGAGTACAACTAGATGAGGATATAGAAAGAGAAAAAAAAAAAACTCGTGAGCTGCGACGCCAACTTAGGACCTGATGTTAAAGAAAGAATAACCCGAGACTAAATAATTTTTGAGAACGGAAACTAGAAGTTTTGTCTCCACCCGAGTAACAATTACGAAACTCAAGTGACCAGAATAGGAGAAAAACTATCCGAAGAATTTTATTGAAGACCCGACACTAGCAGACGGAATAAACACACTGTTTAAAGGCAAGGTTTCACATATAGCGAGCGTTATAAAACAGCCTTAGGATTTGCAATAAGTACACTGGTTGTTGGCTATTAAGGTGGTGGTGGAGGTCAATGTTCATTACCTCCATCCGCCATCCCCTCCTTCATGGGTAAAAAAACCAACTTGACCATCTTGAGGTTTATTAAAAACTTAGCCAGTTAAAGCCATGGACGCTTTACCTGGTATTTAGGAAGTATTGTTATCTGGCTTTTGTCTACTGCAAGGCAAATGTTGGCTATTATGGCTGACACTTATGGGCATTAGTTGCCTTACTAGTTGGGGTACATTTCGTAAGTAAAGACCAAGGAATCCTAGGCCAGTAATCAAAAACAAAGTGCCGCTTTTCATATTCATGGTCATTATTTTTTTGGACTTCGTGGACTTCGTGTTCTTCATTATGACTGTTGGGCTTTGGTGCCTTGGGGATTGGATGACTTATTCTTGGGGGGTCATCTTGTTTTATTATTGTTTGTAATATTTACTGGCTCAGAATTTATGTTGTTTTTCCAACCTTCTGTTCATGGGCCTGCCACACGGATTTCAATGTTGTAGTTTATTATTGTTCCCCTGGTGTCTGAGGTCAGAAGGTCGCATGCCACAGCAAAGTCTAATTTCGATCTTGCGAATTGTAAAACTTTTGGTACTTTTAATATGAATTAATGGCGTCCTCTAAAATTTGCCAAGTACTGTTTTCGCGTCAAAGCAGTAGAAGGATCAGTTAAGCTCGATCTGTTTGTGCTTGGTGAACCTAAGCAAACACCAATAACGTAAGTACGAATAGAGTCGTTTATTCGTTCTATTCCTGCTTTAGTTAGGCCCTTTGAAAGTGTCTAAGATAAATGTTGTCCACGCTGGTTTTATGCTCTTGCTCTATGGACCCCAGGATGAACACCTGGTGCTGAGCGCAAGATGTATAAGGAGGATCCAGTCATCGTTATACTTTCTGAGCACGCCCCAAAAATAAGGGGTGGCCAAACCATGATTGCGGTCCAACGTTTGTCTAAAGTCAGTCTTTAACCTTAATATTGAATTCGTATACAATCCTTTCAAAAGCCTCCATGTCTATCAGGTGCTGAATGGATTAACGGTTTGTCATTTGGCACTGGTGCTTGCAGCTTCAGTCAAAAGAGTCTGACGGAGTATAAAATGAAATCTATACCTGACTCACCAAGAGGCTCTGAGATGGATTTAATGGATCAGCATACGACAACTCCACTTCCCAGGGGTTGTTGCACAAACACAGCAACGTTTAGCTGGTTTGATTAAAACTGATCGGATGACTGAACCCCCACTTTTGCGATGTAGTCTTTTTTAATAGGGGGGTTAAGATATTGTTTAATGGAGTCCTCACTTTACTTGAAAGGTGTCAGTCTGGGTCACAGAATGTCAAGAGTATCAGTTGTTATCATTTTTAAGATTGTAGTGCGGCCCATCAGAATATTTTGCATTCAGATATTTAAAATGCGCTCATTTTTATTTCGTTTAAAAATGTTCTAACAATAAACAATCAAGACCGTCATTCGTTTTTCGAACATGCTATTGATAACAATTGCGGAACCAAAAGGTGGCCATCCATGAAATTTTTTACAAGCCGTATGGTTTAATCTAACTGAATCCAAAAAACCCATAATAAAGATTCTAAAAAGTTGACCAAGGGCTAAGATAGCCAGTTACCCAATACCTGATGGTTATTAGGGTATTGCTCACTAAAAAGACGCAATGGGTAACTTCGACATATCTCAAACATAACAATGCAAATCTAAAAAATTGTTAACATTTCAAGCCTGAGAAGAAGCAGGTATACTATTTTTGATACCAGCTCGCTAAAATGTTAGCTTTGCAGCTGACAATCATATATTTAGGTTAACCACCAACAAAATCCTTATGGAGGGGGGAAATTCGCTCGATCTTGCATTATCATTCATTACTCTACGTTCATTTGGATGAGTGAGCACTGATGAAACTTATATGATGAGTGCCCTCACTGTTTTAAGAGCTCTTCCGTCAGGGAAAGCTGCATATTGCGATTATGAAATTATTACCATTCCCTAATTTACAGTTAAAAGAATAGTTTGAGGGAGTGTCAGATATTTAATATTAAAGATCACAGCAAAACAGGGAAAGTTGTAAAATGTGATAACATGCACATTGTTTTGGAAATAAAATATACAGTTCGTACCTAACAATAATGTCACGAGGACCATGAAGAATCGGGCGAGCTTACATTAGCGCCTGTAAGGTGTATAGTTACCTAACCTTAGAATATTAAAAGGACCTTGCAGACGTTGACGGACTTTGAACAGAACGGTGGTAGGCGTTTTGTATGGTTTTGAGTACACTAAAAGATGGTGATTATAAACGCAAAGAGGTTAGCGACAACCAAAAAAGTTTCCTAAACTAGAACAACTACGCAATGTAGAAGCCAAATAATGCTGGCCAGTATGAATAATAAAATAGTTAGAAAACCTGACAGCAAATGGCACTGAGAACCTATTGAATGGGAATTAAAAGATGATTTATCATAGCCCATTTTACATTTTTTGACGTCAAAGAAGTTTCAGAAAAGCTTTCACAACTTGGTCCTTTACATATAGTCTTATGCCAGTGGACATAGTCCGGAAACGAGATCGAAATTAACGCAGTATCGGAACAAACAGTACATTCTCCACAGGAAGAGACGGTTTTAAAGAATGCTTCTACAAATTTTCAGTTCATTCCGCGCACAAAATTAGGAGACACATTCCACAATGATATTTGAAACATTTCTGGGTCTTAAAGATGAGGCAAGAAATGGTAGTGTGGGAGTCAGTGACAATCTTATGAAAAGGAATTCTTATTTAGCTGTCAAAAAACTTAGACGTTGAAAAAAACTTAAAGTTACTAGTCGTTGTTCTTCACAACGAGCGCGGACCCCCTTCGGCCTTAACAACGCGACAAAATGATATTAGGTATAAATAGGAAACGATCTTACAGAATGCATTGCTTAATTCTTACACATTTCGGCTTATAGGATTTAATTCTACTAAACAAGTTCTACAGAGAGTATGTAAACATAATAACTGGATTAGATTAAATTCTGTTATAAAATCTATGGAGCAGTTAAACTTTATGACAAAAACCCCTCATGTTCATTAATTTTGTGGACAGGACTGGTTGTGGGAAACAAATTTATTCCTCAATCGTTACACCCACTTTATCGTTATTAATTTTGATCATATTGTGATTTTAGCCCGACACTTAAATGGAACAAAGCGTATCATGATACGGATGATGCCATAATTTTTAGTTTGATCCCAGCAATAACTTGAGTGAGTGTTTAGAAGCCTTTTTTTAGATTGTTTGAGGGAACGCAGGACCTATTTATTAAGATGACTGTTCAGCAGAAGAGACATAGTTAACAAAAAGGAAACGCTATGTCAAAAAACTCGCTTCAGCGCAAGAACATGCTGGGATGTGTGTGGATTTATGTCAGACTATAACTCGGTTTTAAAAGACTTTAGAGAAACCGTTAAAGACTGTAGTTTTATTTACATGAAAGACGAGAGCATTTGATGAATGTATGCGCGAAAATGAGGTTATAGAAAATGATCAGGAAAAACACGGATTAAAGCATAAAACTAAACTCTGAAAAAATAGTATATTAGAATTGAAAACGGATAACCTACACAGGTCAGTTTGTTTGTAAAAAATCGATATTTTTTTGGTTATTGATAAGAGAATGTGGGATGGGCTTATTATTATTAATACGTGTTGAAGTCTTACTTTTCAGAGAACAGTAATATGTTTATTCAGGCTTAACCACCGAAATGGTTGAGGGTGGTTGGGCCAGAATGACCTATTACAGTTCTCTCCCCCTCCCTGACAGTTTAGAGACGCAATTGTTAAGTCTCCATTGTTTAGTCATCATCATTTCCTATTTGTAATATGAGCCTCACAGTAAAAAATGCATCTATATCTGTGAACCCAGGTCATAAGTATTGCTGAATTAATTGTAGAAAACAACATAAAACAATTCAAGATTGCCTCGTAACAATGCACTTTTGCATAACGTCCAACCATCCCCCGAACAGTAATGATCCTTACTGTATCCGTAAAACTCACTCTCATACAAAAGAAAAGCAAAAGAGATAAACAAAATTTAACAATACCAATCGAATAAGAAAAGGAAAAAAGACTAAATTCCTTCTGGACGGTCTATGCGAGCGAGAGAAACAGTGAGCATCCCTTTCAGAACAACTCCCATAAGGAGGTAAGACGTGTGCATCAACGATAACATTTAGCCGTTCTTCTTCGATATCAGTGTGTGCGCGTGTGCGTGAGCGTGCGCGCCGCGCGCCGCACGTGCTCGCACACGCAGGCACACGCGCGCGCGCCAAGCACCCGCGCGAGGACGAGGCGAACAAGCGCATGCATGCCTCTGATCGACTTACATAGAAACGGGAGTGGTCGGACTGCTAAACTGGGGCTGTTTCTTAAGCAGTGTTCCGAGGCTCGGGCGGTGTAACTAGAGACTTACACGAGTTCAGCCCATCTCCGCCATCGAACACGTGTCCCTAAAAACAAAAAAACAAACCAAAAAATCTCACATGTATTCCTTCTTTTTTTCTCTCTCCTTGCGCCGTTGTCCGACCCCCAAGCCCTCGGACGCCCCTCCCCCGCCCCCCCCACGCGCCCCCCCCCCCACCCCTCACCATCCCGGTCATGTCAGTCATGATGCACAACAGCCCGCCGCCGCGCCGACGCTCTCCAGGCTGTCCACTACCACTCATAAACTCCGTGTTCGTACACCGATCATCGTCGTTACTAACGGCTGAAAGGCAGTTCCTGTTTTTCTCTCTTTATGGAATCTCTCGCCAAGGCACATGGCCGTCTTAGATAAAAATTAGCAGGTGTGTTCATTAGGGGTTCCGGCATGAAGCCCGAAGTTAACGCTTACACGTACAACGCCGTCACTCCGGATGAACGGGCCTGACTCGGTTTATCTTCTTATGGAAAATTTGCGAACGGAACCTGTCGCTCTTATGAGAACATAGCCGACAGCCGAGGATGGACCGGGTTGCCGCCGATCTTTTAGAAAATACCCCTGCTATAGCCGTTACTTCGGGTGTAACGGCCTGTAAACGTTTTCTTTTTTTTTATGGAATATCTCCGAAATACTTGACCGAATCTTGTGAAAATTAGCAGGTAGTTCACTATGGGTCACGGGATGATGCCCGATGTTTTAGTTTACAGTTATAGCCGATTACTAAACGGCTGTAACGGCCTGTAACGGTTTCCTTATTTATGGAATATCTCAGAAAGTATAGGCCGTCTTTCTGAAACATTTGTAGTTATGTTCATTATGGATACGAATAATGCCCGATGTTTTTAGTTTCACGTTATAGCCGTTCTACTACGGCTGTAACGGTTCTGTAACGGTTTTTTCTTTATGGATATTTTCCGAATGGACATGGCCGACTTTTGTGAAAATTAGAGGTATGAGGGTGGGTCAGGGTGACGCCCGATTTTTTAAATTTTTTAAAAAATTTTTTTATTTTTAACAGATTTTATGCCAACATTACAAGAGTTGCAGGCGCGCAAAAAGAGGGACAGTGCTCTGACGACAGATTACAACTATTTCCTGTTGCAAACAGAGAAGTCAACTAAACGATAACAAAAAAGCAAGTCAATATGTATCCACTTATACATACTTTCCTATCTACACTAAACTTAAAACACATTCGCTACACACACACACACACACACAACACACACCCACACACACACAAGAGAAAGAGGAGAGAGAAGAGAAGCAAACAATATACAATATACAGTTATGGGGCATACATACATACAGGTATAATATGGCACCAGCCGTGTATCAGATGGATCATCACTATAGGTTATGGAAAGCGAGAGAGCTGTAATACTTGTGCATTATATTAACTTGGGAGGGTGAAAGAATAATACAGTTGTCTTTTCTCTCTTTATCCTTCCCTAGTCCGTAAAATATTTTATTTTAGATCGAGGCAGTCGTCCATTCAACAGAAAATTCTACAGAGGCACATTTTAATTTATTTTAAGATCACAACAATCATTGTTTGGAGTTTGAAGAGTAGGACATTTTTTGATTCCCTTTTTTCCTCCCTTTTTTCCTCTCCCCTTTCTTTGTTTAAACCTTACTGTTTATAGAAAGGAAAATTGGTTTAATGCGTTCCAGGTGCTATTGAAATCTGTAATAATTTAGTTAATTTTAGCGTTTATTCTTCAATTCTTATATTGGCATTTATGGTCTTTGGAAAACAATATACTCTGGAAGTTTATTTTCCATTTTGCATCTATTAAATGAACATCTTGGCAAAACATTACAATAAACTCTAAGACGAATCCACTTTCTAGCATTCCTCCACTCCGAATATTACAAGTTCCATGAAATTTCCAACATTATACGTGTGTTCACATTTTTCATTCAATAGTTTTTTGAGAGATTTTCCAAAATATCTTGTGCATATTTGCCAATTCCATAAAAACAACATGTTCAATGGAATCTTTCTTCTTCCTCATTACAAAATGAAACACTGTAACGGTATCGGTTAACCCATTGCATTCAAAACCGATATGGTGTATGATTCTCATTTGCAACATTTTCTGTCTTACATCCTTGATTTTTACTGCTGTATAAAATACATTCTTCCAGGAGAAACACAGGCCGCAGCAAGTTAGGTTTATTATTGTCTGATGTTAAAGTATTCATAATATCGTTTTGTCCTTTCTTGGTGTTTGTTATATTTCAATGCATTAGGCACCATCATGAATGTAATTAGTCTTGTTATTAATGTTGTATTCCGTTTTATTGACGAAATCCAACCATAGTACGTAATAAAGTCAACAGACAAGTGGGTACTTAAAATAAATTCTCTATGTTTGAAAAATTCCCGTTTTCTTTCAGCAAAAGCCTGATGGAATATATTCACTTTCATAATTACATTGTTTTGTTTGATGACACATCTACCTATTTTGATTTTTTCGTTGTAGCAAACAGGTTCATCTAGCACCTCACAAACATTTTTTTGGCGTAATATTGAGCAAAGTATCTATATGCTTTGAAAGTATGATCCAAAAAGGTTAATGTTTGATAATTTAAACCCAGTACATTGGTCGTAACATTCAAAAGTTTTAGAAAAGGAGACATTTTTCAACTGCACTATTTATCCATTATGATTCGCTGTTTTATATTTTCTCAGCCCTTGAAAGTTTCAGAGCATATATATACGTTCGAATATCTGGTATGTTCAAACCACCTTGTTGTACATTTTACTGCCGTTTTTCTTATCCAGTCCCTATTTCCTTCCAAACACATTGAAAAATAACGTTTGGAGTTTCTTTGTACAAAATGGCATGTGGATCAGGTAGTAAAATCCAAAGTTTTAGACAGATTAGAGATTTCAACCCAGCTACTCTTCCCAATGGAGTGATGGTTCTTTGTGCCCAAATTTAAATAACATTTTACCTCTGCAAATTTTTCATTGTAGTTTATGGTTTCACCAATTATTTACTCTTGTGTAAACCAGATTCCCAGGTATTTTGAATTTAGGGGGATTCCATTCATTTCGATGGGGGCTATATACTTTTTTTGATCTTTTTTTATTTCCTAGCCAAATTGTTGGTGTTTTTTCCAGTTTCATACATAGAGCCAGAAATCTTGCTGAATCTGTTAGGATAATATGATCGGTTAAATGATTCTTCGTCACCCTCATTGAATAATGTGTATCATCTGGCAAACGCGAAATTTTATGTTCATTTTTATTGATCTTAGTCTTCCTGATCATGATAGCTAAAAATTTCCACGCACAGGACAAACAAATATGGAGAGATAGGTCTCCCTGTCTACAACCTCTTTCAACTTTAAAAATGTGCAGTGTGGCCATTTATACTATCAGTTGATCTGAAGCACTTTCTAAAAAAGTTTTCAATCCAACGCAAACACATCTCCCAACATATGCTTTAAACCATAAAACATAAAACTCCAATCAATGAGTCAAAGGCTTTTCAAATCATACTAAGTAGTAAGCCAGGAAGTTTTTCATTGTAGATAGGTTAATCAATCGTATATAATTTAATATTATCTCTATAGATTATCAGTTATGAACCCGTCTGATCCTCATTTATAAGTGTTGGTAGGAACGTTCTTAATTCTATTGGAAATCCACCGAAGATCCTATTTTGTATTTTACATTAAGATAGAGGATAACAGGTCGCCAATTTTTTATACATTCCTTCGGTTTTTGCCTTTAGGGATACAGTAATTAGCCTCTTTTTGTGTGGATGAAAGTTCTCCATTTTAAATGCTTCAAATTTAGTGACCTCACTTACATACGGTCCCAGGTTGTTTCCAAAAGAAATTTAAAGAATTTACCGTAAATCATCTGTGCCAGGGCTTTTACCAATTTTCATATTTTTCAGAATTTGGCTAGCTTCTCTTTGTTATTGGACCATCTAACAATTTGTTTCCTAGTACTTGTGATTAATTGGGAATTTTCATTATCAAGCCTTTCTACTGCCCAAATTTTTACAGTCTCTTCCCCTATACAAATTCTCATGATATTTTCAACTTCATTTTAAGATCTCAGTATATCTCATTATCCTTAGTAATAAGGTATTGTCATTGTTTGTAATGTTGTTTCTTTTCTCGAGACTACAGAAATACTTAGAAATTTTTTCACATCGCAAACCCATCTGGCTTTTTGATTTAAGAGTACAACTTTCATTCTCGTATCTTTAATTGTTCTCAAACTCCTTGCTTTTCTCGTCTAGTTTTTTCCATTAGTCTTCTGTTTTATGGTCCATCTTTTCAGAGTTTGAATATCTTTCATGCGTTCCTTTTCAGTTTCTGTAGTTTTCTTTTTTTATCATTGTGGCCTATGCGGATAGTTTTTCCCTCTTATTTTCATTAGTAGAAATCTAAAAATAGTTTGTCTGAGATTTAAGTTCAATTTTACCTTAAATCTATTTCATCACTTGTTTCATTGTTGCAGTTATCTGCGGCGTATTCTTTGTCACATTTATGATTACACTGATTAATTTCATCCACATATAGCCTATTCCTTACCGCAAGGTACAATGAAATTTCCAAAAAGTATGTTTCTTTTCATTTTACTAATTTAGTTGCAATGTAGAGTGATCAGAACAGTATCCGGGATGATGTCAACATCTTGCAAAATACAGAACAAAATCCGAACCAGTTAGTTGCTTTGCTTTTCGTGGCTGCATGGCTTTCTCCGCAAGCCCTGAGATAGCGCCTCCATTGATGCCGACATATATTGCTCTCTCTCCAATGATATCTGTCAGAGTGACCAAGTTCTTCTATTCATATTTTCAAGTGCTCTTTTAGCTCCGTGGGTTAAACTATCAATGGTGGGGTTTAATACAATATTCCCAGTCACCAACTGCCATTACCTTGTTATTTTTACAACCTTTTATAGTTTCCCTAATGTGATTGATAAAATGTCGGGTTTCTGTTTGGGCCATAGCATTTACAAAAGAAATCCTTCTCAAAGCAGTAAATGATACCAGTATAAAATTTCGTTTATATCACGATTGAACTGTTGTTATTTTAAATTCAAAGTGTTTGAAAAAGAGAACAGCCACTCCTCTAGCGTTTGATTTATAAGACGCAAACCACACATTTATAGCCCCATTCAGAGTTTACATTTTTTTTCTAGTTTGTCACTAAAATGAAGTATCTTGCAGCCAATATATTGAAAAGGTTTTTTATGTTTCAGATAATGAAGACATTCCCTTCTTTTTTTCATATCCCCAAAGAGAAACTGTTCATATGTTCATTCTGGCCCAACCACCCTCAACCAGGTTCGGGTGGTTTTAAGCCAGAATAAAACATATTACAGTTCTCTGACAAGTAAGACTTCAACAACGAATTAAAATAATAATCCATCACACTTTCTCTTTCAATAAACCAAAAAAATAACGTTTTTTTACAAACAAAACATACTGTGTAGGGTTATCCGTTTTCAATACTAATTTACAAAATTTTTTCAGAATTTAGTTTTTGCTTAATCCTGTGTTTTTCTGACATTTTCAATAAACATCATTTCGCGCATTACATTCATCAAATGCGTCTCTGTCTTTAACTGTTCTCTAAAGTCTTTTAAAACGGAGTTTTATTTCTGACATCAAATCCACACACGTTATCCCAGCTAGTTTCTTCCTACATTATATCTTTATAAGTTTACAAAACTTTGCATAACAGACAGGACAGACACGAGGCAGCGGCGGGGTATAGAGACCGTCATAGGCTGACACCCGAATCATTAATTTATGCTCTTCTATGCTAGGGTCTTACGGACTTGGCACACGACAAGAGGTCTTGTTTACACAGAACACAGCACACAGACAATTAGTTGTCAATTGCTATGGGATGAGTGTTGCGTGGTGCGTTAACCAATCAACTGCCGGGCTTAAATCACATGACTTTTTTGTTGTTGGCAACAAGACAGGCTGCCGCCATTTCAGATTCGAGGGTTTGCGCTGTATGCTGGCGTGCTAGCATTTTTTTACAGAATCAGAGAGAGAACTTGTGTTGGTTAAAAACATGGCGAGTCAGGGAAGTGATGTTTCAATGCCTTCTGCCAGTGCTGGAAGTGACGCTACTATCACTGAAGAAATGTGTTGAACAGTTGTTATCTTCGCAAGGAAAACTTTCCGATCAACAGACCAATCTTGTGGAAAAATACATTGTTTATCATGAGGCCATGGCAAAGTTTTTGAGAAAGAAATTGAGTGGCGAGCCTTGTTCTCCTCCCTCAAAGCCAAAAGGAAGCATTTCGTTTTTGTTTCCTCAACAAAAAACGGAACTATCAGTTGAAGATATTGACAAACATTTGAAAAAACAGCTTTGTGAGTTACCTTCCGAACCTTTTGATAAAACCAAAACCTTTGAAAGTGTTCAAGAAATGACTCCTTTCTTACACAGTGCTTGTTACTCCGTGAAAGATAGTGAAAAGAAATCTCTTTCCCAAGCTCTTTTTTTTAGGGCATTGGCTTCAGAAAGCAAAGACAATTTTGAAACAGTCAAAAACAAAAAACTGGGAGTCCTATCTGAAAGAAGATTTGCTGGTTGAGCCAACTCGTGTAAGAAGACTAATTGAAGTGTCATTTTGTTTCTATTCTTATCCAAAATTTCACAGACTCGCAATTTCTTTCAATGAGTTATACAGCAAACGAAAACTTATTCTCTAGCTGCATAAGGGAACCATCGCAATCCCTTTTGAAGGCAGATATATTTGTATTGCCTGCTCCGAGGCCTTTCGCCCGCTGGATCGGGACTCATCAGGGAGACACGGCTGGTTGTGTCTGCGCTCCCGGCGTCAAATAGAGACACACCACAGTCCATAATACTGTGGTGTTCTCACCACCATGGGTGCAAAAAAGAATCCAATAGCACCCCAGAGCAGCCAGCAAAGAGTAGTAAATGCAACCAAACGAAAGTGTGGGGAGGAAAAAAAGTTGCTGAAAAACTAAAGACATTATGCAAATAATATAAAATGTAGGGGACAGTCTTTGAGCCTACGCCTGAGGATCCACCCAAAGATGCAAGGGAGATCAAAAGACAAACACACAGACGGACAGAAACAAATACAAATAACCTCAATTTAATCAAAGCAAAATCGGAAATGAAATGAGGTAGGGAACAGTAAACGATAAACAGTAAACAAGTGGGGTATGTTTTGTCCCATAAAGAAACCTAACACAAATAACTTTTATTCAAGACTGGCACAGCCTTTTAAACTTGAATAAAGTCAGACAAATACATAGACGAACAATCTAATAGTGGGGGAAAAACAAGCGCAGGCCAACAACTGAACTATCTGGCAAAGATTTGGACTTGAGGGGAGGGGAGAGGGGAGGAGAGTTTGAAGATGGAGAAACTGGGAAAATGAAATTTAAAAAAAAAAAAAAAAAATGTTACAGATATGAAAACTCTTCTCTAGCTGCATAAGGGAACCATCGCAATCCCTTTTGAAGGCAGATATATTTGTATTGCCTGCTCCGAGGCCTTTCGCCCGCTGGATCGGGACTCATCAGGGAGACACGGCTGGTTGTGTCTGCGCTCCCGGCGTCAAATAGAGACACACCACAGTCCATAATACTGTGGTGTTCTCACCACCATGGGTGCAAAAAAGAATCCAATAGCACCCCAGAGCAGCCAGCAAAGAGTAGTAAATGCAACCAAACGAAAGTGTGGGGAGGAAAAAAAGTTGCTGAAAAACTAAAGACATTATGCAAATAATATAAAATGTAGGGGACAGTCTTTGAGCCTACGCCTGAGGATCCACCCAAAGATGCAAGGAGATCAAAAGACAAACACACAGACGGACAGAAACAAATACAAATAACCTCAATTTAATCAAAGCAAAATCGGAAATGAAATGGCAAAGATTTGGACTTGAGGGGAGGGGAGAGGGGAGGAGAGTTTGAAGATGGAGAAACTGGGAAAAACATTTTTTTTTTTTTTTTTAAATTTCATTTTCCAGTTTCTCCATCTTCAAAACTCTCCTCCCCTCTCCCCTCCCCTCAAGTCCAAATCTTTGCCAGATAGTTCAGTTGTTGGCCTGCGCTTGTTTTTCCCCCACTATTAGATTGTTCGTCTATGTATTTGTCTGACTTTATTCAAGTTTAAAAGGCTGTGCCAGTCTTGAATAAAAGTTATTTGTGTTAGGTTTCTTTATGGGAGCAAAACATACCCCACTTGTTTACTGTTTATCGTTTACTGTTCCCTACCTCATTTCATTTCCGATTTTGCTTTGATTAAATTGAGGTTATTTGTATTTGTTTCTGTCCGTCTGTGTGTTTGTCTTTTGATCTCCCTTGCATCTTTGGGTGGATCCTCAGGCGTAGGCTCAAAGACTGTCCCCTACATTTTATTATTTGCATAATGTCTTTAGTTTTTCAGCAACTTTTTTTCCTCCCCACACTTTCGTTTGGTTGCATTTACTACTCTTTGCTGGCTGCTCTGGGGGTGCTATTGGATTCTTTTTTGCACCCATGGTGGTGAGAACACCACAGTATTATGGACTGTGGTGTGTCTCTATTTGACGCCGGGAGCGCAGACACAACCAGCCGTGTCTCCTGATGAGTCCCGATCCAGCGGCGAAAGGCCTCGGAGCAGGCAATACAAATATATCTGCCTTCAAAAGGGATTGGGGATGGTTCCCTTATGCAGCTAGAGAAGAGTTTTCATATCTGTAACATTTTTTTTTTTTTTTTTTTTTAATTTCATTTTTTTTTAAATTTCATTTTCCCAGTTTCTCCATCTTCAAACACTCCTCCCTCTCCCTCCCCTCAAGTCCAAATCTTTGCCAGACAGTTCAGTTGTTGGCCTGCGCTTGTTTTTCCCCCACTATTAGATTGTTCGTCTATGTATTTGTCTGACTTTATTCAAGTTTAAAAGGCTGTGCCAGTCTTGAATAAAAGTTATTTGTGTTAGGTTTCTTTATGGGAGCAAAACATACCCCACTTGTTTACTGTTTATTGTTTACTGTTCCCTACCTCATTTCATTTCCGATTTTGCTTTGATTAAATTGAGGTTATTTGTATTTGTTTCTGTCCGTCTTTGTGTTTGTCTTTTGATCTCCCTTGCATCTTTGGGTGGATCCTCAGGCGTAGGCTCAAAGACTGTCCCCTACATTTTATATTATTTGCATAATGTCTTTAGTTTTCAGCAACTTTTTTCCTCCCCACACTTTCGTTTGGTTTGCATTTACTACTCTTTGCTGGCTGCTCTGGGGGTGCTATTGGATTCTTTTTTGCACCCATGGTGGTGAGAACACCACAGTATTATGGACTGTGGTGTGTCTCTATTTGACGCCGGGAGCGCAGACACAACCAGCCGTGTCTCCCTGATGAGTCCCGATCCAGCGGGCGAAAGGCCTCGGAGCAGGCAATACAAATATTTTCTGCCTTCAAAAGGGTTTGCGATGGTTCCCTTATGCAGCTAGAGAAGATTTTCATACTGTAACATTTTTTTTTTTTTTTTAATTTCATTTTCCCAGTTTTTTCCATCTTCAAACTCCCCTCCCCTCTCCCCTCCCCTCAAGTCCAAATCTTTGCCAGACAGTTCGGGTGTTGGCCTGCGCTTGTTTTTCCCCCACTATTAGATTGTTCGTCTATGTATTTGTCTGACTTTATTAAAGTTTAAAAGGCTGTCCCAGTCTTGAATAAAGTTATTTGTGTTAGGTTTCTTTATGGGAGCAAAACATACCCCACTTGTTTACTGTTTATCGTTTACTTTCCCTACCCTCATTTCATTTCCGTTTTTTTTTTTTTTTTTTTTTAAATAAAAAATGGTATATATATCTTGAAATAATAAAAAAAATTCGAGCGCATCAGCAAACATGAGAAAAAGTTTGTCTGAATTGAAGATGATATAATTGATTTTCTAGATAAAGTTGAGGAAAAATAGGGACCCGAATAAAAAACCTGAAGAAGATAATAAATATGCCGTTCTCCAATGCCCGATTGCATATGAAAACTCTGGTTTAACAACACACGTTTTGTGTCTGTTCTATCTAATGACTTCTTTGTTACAACAGTTGTGTTGATCTCATGTAGATTAGATCGTAGTTTTACGTTGTCATGATGAAAAGTATGTTTATTGAACAATGCTTCTTTGTAGTTGTCATGCGATATGCTCGACTGCACAACACTGCGAGATATTCCCTTTGCTTTTTTGATAGTTTTCTCCTGGCTCGAAATACTTTTACATTTTTTACCTTAACCCAACAAGCTCCCTTTATCACCTTTCCAGATAATTCATCCTTCATCTTTCCCAAAACCTTTTTGTTAACGGTTGAATGCAAAGGCGAATCTTTAGGATATCAGATGTTCGTACCATCCCGCATGCCCTTTAGCTACTTCTAATTCCATGTCTTTATAGATGTCTTCAGTAGGGATATCTATAACAAAACTGTCTGTATCTGTGTAAAGTACTCTGGACTCAGGTTTCGAGGCTTAAAGTAGTCGTAAAGAAATTCTAACATCAAAAGCTTTGATAATTCTAAAACAGTAAACCCATAAAAACGGGCTTATCCCAAATTTTACTTTCTTTTTTTTCATCATTATACCAAAAAGCTGATCATGAAATCTTCTGAAGTCCTGATAATTAGGTTTGAAGTCAGCTTAATTGCATCGTTCTCCCCTGGGGACCAATCTAACATCTTTACGCTTGTTGCGGATTCTCCATAGTCTTTCCGAAACAACTGTTGTTTCATCACTTGAAAAAATCTTTTTCTGAAGCAACTGTGGATTTAGTTCTGAGATCAGTGTTCTTCATTATGTATGGTTCATGAACTGTTTTTGATCAAAAATACGATGAACAGCTGTCAACTTTAAACCATGTCTTAAATAAAATTGTAGAAGTCTGTAATGGCAGACATAAATTTTTTTTGCCACGAAGATTAGGGACAAGTTTAGGCGGCTCTGTTTTTGCCGTCTTTTGACTTTCTGCTGCTAATGGATAGTCATTATGCAGGTCATGGAGTTCCTGAGGTATTCTAAGTCAACTTCCAGAATAAAGGCCCCGTTTCCGATCTGGCGTCAAACTGCTCTTTGAATATTATTTGTACCGCCACCTGTGTACATTTTAAAGTTGCGTATGGAAGCGGTTGCGCCATTTCCCATGCATACAGATTGTTTTTCATCTAAATACATGAGATAGTTAGACCTTTACTTGGATCATAGTCGTTTCCCAAATATTTGTTGTTTGCTTTACAGTAATGGTGCGACGCCATACTAATTCCCCCACGCAATCCGTTTCAATCATCTAAGCATTTGGGAGGTCAGACAATAAATCAATTTGCATCCTTAAATTTTAAGAAGCGTCCCAGCATCCCAGCGCCGAATATAAGCCAGGATCCAGGTTGTAATGTTCAGCAGCTTCCTATAATTTCAAAGCTTTCCCCCAACAAAATACTCTGCCATCAAGTATGAATCATAATAGTCCCCATTGTTTTTAACACCAAACCCTTCTTGCCACGAAAACTTGAGCTTCGGGTAATCGAATCACTTAGGGCCTTTCCTCAAAGACTAAAAAAAAGAACGCGTTTTTAAAGGCGGAATTTTTCTTCGTCAAACCTTCCCCAAAACTGTTCATGTACCAAAGGGGTAAACGCCCTTTCAACAAGAGTTGGTAAAAATTTTTCCCTTCTTTTAAATGGGCAGACTTAAAGCCCTACCCCAGTGACTCTAAGGGAACCCACATGTGCAAAAATAAGTCATAAAAAGAAAAGTTTTTTAAAAGCAAAACACATGTACTTTCGATGCTGTGCAATGAATGACCCCTAAAGGCGCCCTTTTTCAGCTTGCTTTAAATAAGGTGAGAGTCGTAACCTCGCAAAATTTTAGAAAGAATATAGGCACTTTCCCTGCCCTTTTGGGTTTAAACTTTAATTGAAGAAATTTCAGTTTTTGTGCGCTGCTCCCCGAACTTTCCGCTAATTGTCATGGGCCTTTCTGTCGGGTTTTTTGCGTCCCCAGAGAGACCCCAAACCACAAAACCAACAATGTGTGGGTGATTTATACTGTTTCTTTGGGCTTCAGGCGTCAATTTTGGAAATTTTAGATAAGTTTTAATTTTTTAGAACAAACCTTTCGCACTTTCTGGGATGCGTTCTAAGAATAATCTGCGCATTTGGGCCCCCTATCCAAAATTTTGGTTTTGAATGGACACCAAACCGACCTAAAAAATGATGAAAGCTAAAAAAACCCAAAACGATGATTACTCACTAAGGCTGTTTTTGGGAATTTCCCGTTTGGGGTTTTGGGCCCCTTTATAAGGAACAAGGCGAATTTAAAAATTTTGAGTAAACAACCAAAAGGAGGATTTGCACCGTTTTCCCCGTTCTTAAAAATAACTTTAAATACCTTTTTTTCGGGGTAAAATTTTTTTCTGAAAAAAAAGTTTAACTGGGGCCCATACAGTGGGTTTTTATGTTTGATTTTCGGCTTTAAAAAAGATGGAAATTCCCTTTTTAAACATTTTCTACAAATTCTTTGTTTCCATAAATTTTTTTTGGTAAAGCTGCATTAGCTTCTCATTGTTCGTACAATGTGTAATGCGGAACCCTGCCAGTGAAAACATCAAAGAAAATCAAAAAGGCATTTGATTGGGGAAATCGATGGCCGTTTTTTGGACAAAACAATGGGGTTTTAGATTTTTTCCTCTCCCATGGAAAAAATTAAAAAATTTTTGGTTTTTTTTTGTTTTTTCAAACTGATCAATTTTTATCTACACTAAAGGAAAAGGGAATTTCCCTTTAATTTTAAAACATTTAAGGGAATCCCAATAGTTTTTACCCCTCTGGGCTGCCCTTTTTTCGGGCGTGGGGCAAACCCTTTCAAGAACACACCACAAGAAAAAATTTGTTGTCTTTTTCTTTTTGTTTATAACTGCTTTTTTGCTACCAATCTGGGGGGAGCGGAAAAAGGGAAGCCTTGCCCAAAAAATTCGGGGCATACTTTTCCTGTTTTTAAACTGATTTTACTAGGGCTTCGCCCCTGACCCAACCAAAACCCTCTCATTTTTTGGCTTCTTCAGCGGGTTCATCAAACTGTTAAGGGAGTTGGTCCCGCCCCAAACCGGGGTTAAGTCAAATTTGAGGAAAAAATAGTCTGCTGTTTAGTTGAGACCCCAACCCCCTAAGGATTTTCTTCATTTTTTGTTAAAAAAAGTTTGATTAAAAAGCTAACCCAAAATTTAATGGCGGGTCCCATTTTTTATTTACCTGGGAAATTTAAAAAATTTCATTAACAACCTTCCTGTACGTTTTTTCAGGATCAAAGACTTCAAAAACAATACAATTTAGTGCTCTTGACCCAAAAAAGCCTTCCTTAACATTCCTTCCAAAAAAATTCGTCTGGTCCTTCATAAACTTATCCATGATTTTTTCTAACCCTAACACATTTATTTAAAACAAAAAAAAAATATTAATCAAAACAATATCAACGTCTTTTTGTGCTTGGACTCATAAACAAAATAAAACCCCTTTGGGTTGTTAAGCAGCTGTTTTGAAAAAGTTTAATGTCTCGTTACTTTTTTTTAAAAAACCCCTTTTTTATCTGCTCGGGTCTGGCTGTTGAGAAAACTTGTCCTTGCCTTTTTTTGAAATCAAACTTTTTCTTTTTTAGTCATTAAAAACACCTGTAAACGACTAAATTTTTCATCCTTTATGTTTGAGTCACATGCTTTTTATTTCAATTTAAGAACTAATTTACTGTTTTTTTGAACCCTAGCTTGTGCTTTTGGAGTTTAGTTTTTAATTTTTTGCAGCACACCCACGCTAAAACACCCAAGAGCAAAGCAAAAAAACCCCCTAGAGGGAAAGCCGCGGTGCCTACCCGTTGCTAAAAAACCAACACTCGTTCCGCGATCGCGCTTTTATGAGCTCCAGTATTAAAAAAGGAAAAAGCATTAAAACAGCAAAAACCTTCGTTTGGGTTTGCGTATTTTTGAAAGTCTGCTCTATATTTGCTGCATTTTTTTAATGTTTGTTAATCTGAAGGTTTTTATGTCAGGGGTTTTTTTTCATCCCTTCTTTGGGGACTCTGGCGTTTTAGAAAAATTTGGGTAAAGCTTAGTAGGGTTTCTTTTTTAAAAATAAAAAAAAATTTTGTATTGTATAACTTTTAATCTTTATCTGAATATTTAGCTGCGCATCATATATTAAAAACAAATGGCATTAGGGGTTTATCGCCATCTTTTTTTTTATAATTTGAAGTCTGTGACGTAGCCCACATCAAAGGGATGTGACGCCCATCACATGTAGTTTGATATGAAACATTTTTCCCCATGCCACAAATGAAAAGAAGGGTATTCATGTTCTTT
>CM031597.1:58575439-58594253 GCA_018398815.1 Conus ventricosus | reverse complement strand
AATTTAACACCAGGGCAATCTAAAGTTTGTCTGGATAAGTCCACCATTCCAGTGTGAAGAAAGCCAGATTTCTGTGAATTATTTTCAGTCAAAAACTTACCTTTAAAAATCACATCCAGCTCATGAAACTACTTGTCAGGTGGGAGGCGGGTTCTGCACCACTCCTGCATAGAGTCTGTATGCAGAAGCTGGGAACCATCTCCCAGTCGACTAAACTTTCTCTGAACTATTGTTTTAACTTTTTCCTGAGTCCTTAAACCATACATATGACATGCTTTTGTCACCCAAAATTTCCTCTGGAATCCGCATTCTTCTCCATCTGAATAACATAGACATTGACTCCAAGGAGTCATATGAGATGTATCCAAATTTTCAGACAATCCACCATTGGCTTTCCACCTTCCTAATATCTGCTTTGATCTTGCCTCTTGTACTTAAAAAAATCACACCAGCTCTCTAGAATTCAGGACACTTTTTGCTGAACTTTGTTCTAAATTTTCATCCCATCAAGGAATTTTCAGTGATGGTTCCAAACCTGAAGGCTTCTGTTGCTTACTGCACAGCTCCTCTCAGAAATGTATAAAATACAGCACTGCTAAGCTAACAGTTTTTCAGAATCAAAATATAAATATAAGGACTATCTCATTCTGTCAGACCCTGTCTTTGCTTTGCTGGCCATAATTTCAAGTATCCTCAATTCTGATTTTTAAAAAAAATGCTCGCCTCTCTGAAATCTGATGGTTAGTCAGTAGTTTTTACTTGGGTTATTGATCATCTTGCCAAGAATGCCACAAACAAAGAATTGAGCAAATTCCCTTATCCCCACTGTAGCCTTATATTTAAAGCATATATAAAGATGTCAATGACCTCTGGCAAGAAGACTGGAAATACACATAGATAATGTGGATTACCAACTGGTTCAAATCCACTCAAACCTGAAGAGTTTTTGCCATCTGCCACAAGTGGCCAGAAGGGATAAACAATTGTATGCCACTTCTACACAGGCCACTCTTACTATAACTTCTTGTATTTTTTAAAACGTGAAGAAGCTTCATTGAGCATTACTAGTGATGCATCACACACCAAGAAACATGCTGTTATTGAGTGTTGGGACTTACATGATATCAGACATAAAACACTTTACAACAGACATCACGAAACGTGTTTAGAGAGGTTCCACAAGATATTGTTTTTTAGTTCCTGAGGGAGATAAATATTTTGCATCTAAGATCTTTATGGATGAAAGACTTTCAACCAATTTTTTCTGTGTTTAGAAAAAAAGGTTCAGTGAGAGGTGTAGGGAATTGACTTTCATGAGATGATGTCCCTGACATTGCCCTTCATGGTCAGCTGGGCTATAAACAACCTGAATTTGAACCTTCCTCTTGATCATGCATTTATGAATGGCCAGCCCTCCACATGTGAGAACCTGGGCACACCTCCACATTTGGGAATCTTATATTTGCCAATGCAACTCTTCATGTGTGGAATCTAATATTCATCACTAGGCAAACCCTCCACAGATGGGAATCTTGACTAAAATCTCAGGCCTAATCTCTCCTCATGTGTGAATCTTATATTTACCACTTGGGCCAATGCCCCATGTGTGGCAATCTTCTGTAAACCACTTGGCCAGTTCTCGGTGTTTGGGAATCTTCTATTTGCCACTTGGTTAACTCTCCATGTGTGTGAATTTATATTTACCACTTGGTCAATTCTTCATGTTTGGGAATTTTGTATTTACCACTTGGTCAATACTTCATGTATTGGAATCCTATATTTACCACTTGGTCAGTTCTTAAGTGTTGAGAATCATATGTTTACCACTTGGTCAACAACTATCATATTTACCTGCATGGGAATCTTATGTTTACCACTTGGTGAACTATCAGATTTACCTACGCTTGAAGAATCTTATATTTGTCATTTGGACAGCATATGGGAATCTTATGTTTACTACTAAGACAACCTGCTAAATGTAGGGATGTTAATGGTTGGAAGAAAGTCTATGGAGAGCTTGACAGCAGAGTGTCAGAACTTATACTCGTAGGGGGCGGGCTGCATCCAGGTCATGCATGACTCTTAGATGCGCTTCTGCAGTTGGAAATATTTTTTCCTGGTGCTGCTGAGATTCAAACCTGCATCTTATGGATGTGTGGGCATCTCAAGGCATTGCCTTTTTTTTTTAATTTATCAGATCATGTCTTAACACTCATCTCTGTTGGAAACTGTTCAAATTTGGGACATTTAAACAAAGTTCACTCTTGTTCCTCCTCAACCTGATCAGCTGGAATTCTTTTTAGCTGCCTCTGCCCTTGCCTTAACGTTAACAGGTTGTGGACCTCTTGTTAGCAGAAGTTCAGGGCTGTTTCATGAGATAGAATCACCTTTGCTTCAAACTCAGTGGTAAGCAGTTTTACCAGATTCCCTCAAGTTGCTGGCTAGACTGGCATACTTCCAGTCTTGCAGATGTGAGCTTCCTCCATTCTGCTTTCAAGTTGCAAAGTGAGTTTGATCAGAATTGTTTGTTTTGATGAACTTGAGTGGAGTACAAAATTTGGTCTTGTGCCCCTCTTTCCTGATGATTACTGGATGGTTTCCCATTCTGGAAGGTCTGCAGTGCATTCCATCCTGTAAGTCCTGATTCCATGCTTTTGAAGTCTCACCTGATCCACTCTATGATTTGTAACCACTGCCAAGTAGAATGTTGTTGCTGAAGCTTCTGGTAGTTTTGTGTTTTCTCTGGAAGTAGTAACTGCATTTGCGATTTCTTTATGCATTTGGTAATATGTAGATATTTGCACAGAAGGTCATTTGAATTACCTCCAATTCACCAGGTGTGAATTCGAGGACAGAACGTTGTATACAGACCTGAGGATGAAGCTAATCCGAAGAGGTGCCATATGCTATATTCATTCCACCCGGGACTTCTCTTGAGCACATTTTCTCACATTGTCCTCTGCTTCTGTTGGCCTTGCAGGACTGCCTTATGGATTCTCTTGTTCTTCGGCACCATATTTCTATTTGCTTTCCATTTTTCCCTTTACCACCACTTCATTTCTGTTTGCCCAGCCTCTAATGGTTTGTGCGTGTCCTGTTATTGCTCTAATATTGAAGTTGTCCTCTACCATCTCCAGTGCCTCCTGAAATGTCCTTTTCTGCCAGTCTGAAGCTTCACATGTGGGACATTTACAGTGCAGGAGTTTGTATTTCTCCCTCTGGGCCAACCCTACATATGGGAATCATATGTTTACCATTGGCCAAACTGTCCATTTGTGGATTTTTATATTTACTAGCTAGCCAACTCTCCACATTATGAATTCTTGTATTTATCATGGGACCAACTCTCCATTTAGCTCTAAGCGAACTCTGCATGTGAAAATCTTATATTTACTGATGGGCCAACCCTTCGCATGTCAGACTTTTATATGTCCACTGGCACAACCTTCTGCAAGTGGGAATCTTACTTTTACCATTAAGCCAACTTTTCACAGATAGGAATCTCATGTTTACCAAAAAGATTATGCTTACCATTGGGCCAACTCTGCATTTGTCACTTTGACAGACCTGATATGGCCTTCTCATGATTGGCTAAGTACAAACAACATGAACTGAATATAACTGATGTGAAAATCTTATATTTACCATTGGGCCAACCCTGTACTTGTGTGAATTTTATATTTACCTCTGAGCCAACCCATTGCAGGTAGTAATCTTTCATTCATGACTTACCCCAATCCTCCAATAGTAGGAATCATATATTTACCACTGGACCTACTCTCCACATCTGGGCCAATCCTCAAGATTGCTTTAATATTTATCCCTAGACCAACCCTTCACATGTGGGAATCCTTGGATGAAACCACTTGTCTGGAAACCAGAATTCAATCTTGCTGTTTGTCCAGAGATCCTGAAATCACAAAATGTCTGCATCGACTTTTTTTTTTCCCTGAATGCTTCGGTAAAAACTGTGTCCTGATTACTCTGTCCGATCCTGGCTTTTTTTTTCCCCAACTGATCATTGCTTCGTCATTTTGCTGAGAGTATGTTCAAATGCTGATTCGGCCAATAGTCACAACACCGTTCATTGAGCCTAATGAAAATACATCTGCGATCAATACCATTATACAGAACATGTTTTGTTTTCACATGCCCCCACACAGCAGAGGCTTCTTCCTGACTAAACTTACATTAACTTTGGTAAAATAGGTTCTTTTTGACACAAATTTCTTTCAAACATAATTCATTAGCATACTGTGTAACAGACTTTTACTCTCTTGCCGATTTTTTTTAATGTTTCTGGGCATGTTGTCAAAAATTTGACACAGCCTGA
Organism: Conus ventricosus; assembly: GCA_018398815.1. Lineage (NCBI taxonomy): Eukaryota > Metazoa > Mollusca > Gastropoda > Neogastropoda > Conidae > Conus > Conus ventricosus. Next base: position 58,589,920 of record CM031597.1, on the reverse strand, counting down.
TGTCATTTTGTGCGCGGAAGTTAACAGGAGTTATCAGTCTTTGATTAGACTTACCCCTCTTACAGTTAGTCTGCAAGTGTGGTTACCACAGAAAAAGCTTGTCTCAAATTTCTAAGTTCGTCATGGTCATATTTTCACTGGTCATAGAAACAAAATTTGCCCAAATTAAATTATATGCTTGCAAAAGGAAAAAGAAAGAAAGAAAGAAACGAAAAAGTGTTCTTTCATTGCACTTTTATCATGCCAGTTAAAGTGGACTGAAAGGCCACTCTTAAATGGGCAATATGTAATTCCTGTTCTTTATTGGTGTGACAAGGCACCAGTTGGTTAATTCAGGCAAAATGAACAAAATATTGTTCAATCTGTACTTTTTAAAACATTCTGTTTATATGGCAGCTTGATTTATTTCGGCAAAGCAGTCATGCCCATTGATCTTACGACTCTTCTTTTTCACATCAGATTTATGATAATCAGGAGATTGGCATATCCTTAAGCTTGTCACCCCAGTGTATAATTAACTTATCCTATAGAACTTGATTTATTAGTAGTGAAAACTACAAAATCTATACATTTCATGTGGCTATTTATTTTTGCTTCACTAGAAATGAACTTGTGCCAAGAATTGAATAATCTTCATTTTCCTAGTAAGTTTATTGAAATTTGTCTGGACTCCTTAAAATAAACTATGCATGGTGGTTTCAAGATTTAAATACAAATATCTGTTCATAACTTCATGTTTAAATCTATGAACCAAGTCGCATACCTGCTGCACCAGTAACCACCACCCTATTCATATACCACTGCCACCCTTTCCCCTGAGATACAAAAGTTGCAAACTGAAGTTCCTTCTGGAATAAACAAGGCCACCCAAGTTTTAGATTGAAGTGAATAAAGTCTAGTTTTCTGTTCAAAGGGGTTCTTCTAACACCAGATGCACAAATTCTGGTCACCACAAACTTTTTCTCGAGTTCAAATCTGCACGCTGTCTTCATAAGATTCAGATATGGTAAACACAAATATAGTCAACAAAATGATTGCTACCTCTGGTTTCTTGAATTAAGCGAACTCCACAGCATACAGGTCAGTAACATTAATGTTAGTTTTTGTACTCCCAGTACTTATAGAACAGGGAGTACTTAACAATGGGAATGAAGAAATGCTGTCTGTGTGTCTGTCTGTCTGTGTGTCTGTCTGTGGGCATGTCCATGGTCAAAAATGTGTTCCACTCGCTCCAGACAAAACTTGTGGGCCGATCTTTCTGAAAATTTATACGTATGTTCATTATGGGTCACAGATGATGCCTGATGTTTTATTTTACCAGAATAGCCATTACTAACGGCTATAATGGCTCATGTAACACAACATAGCTAACAACCACCATAATCAACTTTTGTTTTGAACTGTATTATAGAACCAAACAATCCAGCTACATACATATCGGTAACGAAAGCTGTTTTTTTTTTTTTTTTTTTTTTTTTGCTGTCCCAACCTCTGCGCCACCTCAGAGGCAGTGCACCCACGCCGCTCATTCCGACACTCTGTCCACAGCCACAGTCCGGTCGGCCCCGCCGCAGCCCTGGCACCGGCAATCCACAGGGAGCAGTCAATGTCAAGTCGTCAAGAGGCAACCCCCCGGGAGGGAGACACTGCACTGCTGCCGAGTCACTTCGGTGGTGTTCAGTGGCGCCTGTTCTGATCTAACATACGCAGGACACCACCTACTAAGCCCCCTACTGACGACAATAATTGCTTAGTCGCGGAGCCGACGTGAGTGAGCTCTCCCTCCGGAGGGCGCCACCATGTCCATCCAACGACATCCCCCATGGACTCGCCGATACCGGTGACCCCCACGGAACCAAACCAAGGCCACAGACGTGGAGAGGACATCGAAACTGAGGTCACCATGAGAGCAGGGCATGAAGGGTCACAGAATTGAGACACTTTTTTTTTAATGCTGATCGACGAGAATGAGGATGATTAAGATGATGCTACGGATTTCCATTTTGGTCTGAGACTACATGACAGGGCTGTACTCTACGCTTCTTTTCATAATATACAGGCACCTGCAGTGTTGGTCAGGAAATTTGAGCAACACCCTCAGAAACGCATCCATTAAGTGGATGAAACTCGACTGTGTGGTCCCAGTCTTCCCAACTGAGTCCGCAGCAAACTCAACTCTGGGTAGGAGCCGGTCGGGGCAGAAAAACCCACATGACTCTGATGGGATTCGAACCCACGACCTCCCAGCCGGAGTCCGCGACGCTAACCACTTCGCCACGGCGGCTGGTAAAGCTGTTTATTTTTATTTGACAGTACTGTATTTGACGGATTTAAAAATAGCTTTAGATCTAATAACTGAATGGTAGATCATGGGTATTTTCATAGTAAACATGCTCTTGACATATATACGCGTATTCAAGATAAACTGGGAGTACGTTTATATGCTTTGCATCTTGTAATGGTTGTCTTGTTGATAATGTGGTACGAAGGAGGTAAGGTATCTTCAAATGCCCAGATTTTACTTAACACAGGTGTAGGAAGCCGCCAGCTCTGCCCCTTGACCCGGCCGTGGGGCCTAAGGTGGCCCCTGGACCCGCAGCTTTCCTGTTTTTCATTTTTTCCTGGTTTCACCCATGGGAATCATATATTTACCACTGGGCACTCAAGCCTCTGTAGGTGGGAATTTTGTATTTACCTTACATCGGCCCACCATTGGTGGGAATCTTTTTTTTTTCTTCTAACGACTGGGTCAGTCCTCTTCTTGTTTGAGTAATGCATTATCACAAGGCAAACCTTCACATGTGAAATCCATATTTACTGCTGGATCAACCCTTGCCTTGTTGGAATCATGTATTTATCACTGAGCAAATGCAAACCCTCCACATGTGATAGTCATATTTATCACTGGGTCAGCTCTTCACTCACAGGAATTTTATACTTACTAGTTGGTCAAGGCTCCACTTTAGGGAATCTTATATTTACCATTGGGCTAATCCTTCATTTTTGGGAATCTTACATTTAGTTCAGGGCTGAATGGAAGGGGAGAGGTGGAGTCCAACTAGCAAGCTTTGTCCACTACATTGATGATAGACACAGTGACAGCTTGAGGGACAGGCCAAGGACTGCTCATTTAGGCATGCTTTGGGAAAATGCACACCTGATTGAAGGCATTCCTTCCTCTGTGTCCACAAGCAGGCTCTGCAAGGGGTGCAGTGTTTTTATGCTTGCTTCAGACCATTTCATGTTTCAATTCTGTGACAGTCGTAGCAGATATATAAAAAGAATTTTATGTACTGAAGTAATTATTGTACATGTACCTGTAACAAAAATCTTGTAACTGATATTTTGGAATAATGAGGAAGTGGATATGACATCCAAAAGGTTAAAAAAAAAAGTTGATAATATGAAGCATGCTATGTGTTATGTGTCATTATTACTTAATCAAGGGCATAGTTTGACATTTTCATTGTTGTAATAAGATGTTTGTTGTTTGATGTGTTTCAGTTTTTGGGATGATTGGATGCGTCATCCAGATCAGCGGAAGGAACGACAGTGTATCCGTCCAGAGATTTGTCGCACCAGCACATTTGGGAAAAAAGGTGTCAGCAAGTGAGTTTTAAAGTATACTGTGCATACAATGCATGCTTGCCATGTTACAAGAGTTCAGCAGAGATGCCAGCAGCCTTTCTGTGTTTCAGCAGTTTCATTGACTTTTTCATGGAGTACTGGAAAATTATCTACATTCAACAAATCTGGAAACTGTTATTACACTTGGGTTTCCATTGCATTGAGTTCAGAGCAATATTCCGTTCATCTTTTGATGATGTCTTCTTCGTGTGAAAGACTGTTGCCATCTTTTTTCTGAATGGTCTTTTAATCTTAATGCTTTCCTTGTGTCATTGTTGTCCAGGTCTTTGTCGGTGTCCTATCACTGCTGTTCAGTCCAGATTTTCTTTGCATTCTTCATTTCCTCTCTGATTCTCTTGTTTATAGCGTTGTCTCCCCCCCTCCTCCCGGTCTTCTTGAGTGGTTTTAAAGCTCCTTTTAGAGTCGCACATATCCAAGCAAGATATTGCTTAAGTGCTTAGAAATGATCTTTCATTCTTACTCTTAGTATGAAATTGTACTTTTTATGTATAGGACACACACACAGACACACACACACACACACACACAGACCACACACACACACACACACACACACACACACACACACACACACACACACACTCACTCGTATATGCATGCATGCACATGGGCACATTTCCCACCTCTTTTCACCTCCTTCTGTCCCCTCACTCCTCCTCCCATTTTTCTCTGCCCTCTTGGTATATTCATGCATAGGCCTCCAAGCACATTTGTAGACATTTATTTATAGTATAAATACCAGTAGTATCTATATATACTGTTCAAAAAAAGTTAAGGACCAACATTGAGAATGCACAAAAACTTTTTTAAAATTCACAAAAATTCAAATGTACCGCCTTTGTGGTCCAAACAAATTGACCACACGCACAATTGATAGTGAATGCGGCAACTGCAATTATGTGGCACACATTTTTCACCCGCTTGAAAAACACGTTGTCGCGACTTGTCATTTTGGAACAAATTGGGGTGAATTTTCTGATGTGTTTGGATCTGAGGACATGGCTGAGTCAAAATCATGTGAAGCACGAGCTAAATCAGGCTGTAGGTCATAAAGTATGCTCACCAAAATGTCTTTTACTGGCGAAAAATGCAATGCAACAGCATGCCTCCACGTTGAAGACTGAACGAGCTGGATTGAGGAAAAGCAATAGGATGCTCCAAGAAGGAGTTGCAGTTTGGGAAGTGGCATGGAGACTTGGGGTATCACACCCCTGTTGTTATCAGACTCAGACAAACGCTTTCAAGACACAGGAAGAGTGGGAAGAACGACCACGCTCGGGTCGACCCAGAATAACAACACCACAGAGGACCGATACATTGAAAGGCAGGCCACACAAGAAAGAACAGCAAGTGCAAACAACATCAGATGTCGCCTTAGAGATGCCACTAACACTTGTCAGTGATCAGACCATACGAAACCGCCTACACGCCGCTAACCTCCGTGCTCGACGACCAGCTATAAGACCTCGTTTGACTGATGCCCACAGAGCGGCACGCCGAGTATGGTGCACGCAGCACGTGAGATGGACACATGAACAGTGGACTAACGTGATGTTTACAGACGAGTCGCAGTTCTGCCTGGATCCCACTGATAGACGGGAACAGGTTCTGGAGATGCCGTAGGGAGCGTTTTGCAGAAGAAGCTGTCCTGGAAAGGAACTGCTATGGTGGGGGATCCGTTATGATTTGGGGCGCATAAGCACACGCTACAAAACGGTTCTCTACACTGTGGCAGGGAACTTGAATGGTGTTTGCTACTAAACAGAGATTTTGCAACCCCTGGTGCTGCCAGCCCTTCAACAGCTTGGACCTCAGGCAAGTCTTTCAAGAGGACAGTGCACAGCCCCATCACACCAGAGCAGTAAAACACGTTTCTCCAAGCTGCTGGTGTCAACAGAATGCAGGGGCCTGCAGACAGCCCAGACCTGAACCCCATCGAACATCTTTGGGATGAGCTAGGCCGGAGACTGCAGCAGTGTCGTCCTCCTCCTGCTAACCTGGGTCAGCTGTTTGAGTCACTCCAGCAGGAGTGGGCTGCTGTCCCCCAGCCTTTCTGCGCACACTGTTGAATCCATGCGACAACGCTGCATTGAATGCCTTGCCAATAACGGGGGACACACACGTTATTAACCATGACATTGAGCAAACACTCCTCCTGTGACTTTCAAATTTGGGGGTGGGGGTGTTTGTACTGCGCTCGATTCCAGTTTTGTTGATTCCTCGGACTTGTCATTGTCTCTACACACTTTTCACATATTCAATAAATTCATGTTACACTTGGAGATTGATCACTTCCCAATTTCTTTTTTTATAAGTCAGTGAAATGTTGGTCCTTGACTTTTTTTGAACAGTATACAATGATAGTGTGTGCGTGTGTGTGTGTGTGTGTGTGCTAGGTACTTGTGTATACTAAGTGTGCGTACTTGAGCTTGTCTCTGTGCAGTAGGTGTAAATGAGATGGATATCTCTGCATACTAAATATGAACAAGATGGGGTGTCTTTTGCACACTGAATATAAACAAGATGGTGTCTTTTCACACACACTTCAAACAAGATGGGTATTTCAGCACATGAAATGTAAACAAGATGGGTATACTTGCTCATATGTCACGTCTGCATCTGAGAAGGTTTGATTTGGCTTCTAAGCAACAAATCTTACAAAGCTGCAATAGCAGAAATAGAATTACTGCACTGCCAGTTGAAGGAACAAACAAATTACAAAACAAAAGCTACGTTTATCATTGTGCAAATACCTGTAGATATACATGTGTATGTTTATGTGTCCTGTTGTCACACACACACACTCACTTTGCACTTGCGTGCACATGCATGCACATGCGCTGACATGTGCATGCGCGAACACATGGCGCGCGCGCGGCACACACACACACACACACACACCACACACACAACACACACACACACACACACTCACTCACTCTACTCACTCACTCACTCACTCACTCACTCACTCACACACACACACACACACACACACAACACACCACACAACACACACACACACCAACACACACAGGATGAATTTGTAATATTCAGTTTATGTATTCTAGCTTTTGTTTGCTTATATGTTTGTGTATATTTTAACAGTGAATGATTTATTTACAGGGGAATGTTTTTGACAAACACCTCAAGTTTATCCAGCTCAACAAAAAATTTGTTCGTTTCACGCAAAGGGATCTGTCTTATCTTAACAAGGTGAGGTCAGTGTAAGGGCATGTTCAGTAACTACCAGACTACAACATAACACCTTTTCTGGCTAATTTTCTCAGATTGTGGAACAAGCAATGTTTGACGAAATCAGTTACGGCATCCAGATGTAAAAGACAATTTGTACTCATGACCTACTATCATCTTCAGTGTCAAACACTGAATGTAGTAAGGAACAAATTTTAATTTACTCTGATATTTGGGCACTGTCAAATAATGATTGATCGACAGTAACACTGTAACTTGATCGCAGTGCCAAAATACATGCTGTTTGTGAAGGCACAATATGAAGAATGTTGACTGCTGTACCCTTTTCCGTATAATTTGAAAATATAAAGGTAAAGAAAAAAGGTACCTTTTGGAGAACTCTTCAACGTTTCGTGCTGTAAGCACTTGGTCACGAAGGATTTGGAATTTCAAACAAGGTGATGAAAACAAGACACAAACCAGCAATTGAAAAGCTGAATCTGGATGGGAAATGATACGACAGTGGTTTTGAAATTGAGAATTAAAGAGGTTAATCTAACCTTCTGTGTAAAAGAAAGGGAGTGTAAAGGGGAGAAGTCTGTGGTTGGTGGTGTATGGTCTGCACCTTGCACATGGATCAGCTCAGACCACATCATTTTTTTTTTATGAAAGACAATGAATTTACTGAGATTAGGTCTTTCTTTGCCTGTTTATGTATTGTTGTTCCAAATAAATAGATTGATAAAATAAGAAGGAAAAAATGGTTAAGTGTTTACTCTTTTTTTTTTCTTCTGTTGTTGTAGATTTTTTTAAATCAAATTTTTAAAATTCAAATAAGTTCATATAGTACAACATAATCGAAAATAAAAGAAAAAAAGGAAATCCAAACAAATGGAAGATAAAGAAGAAACCGAGGTATCAAACATAAAGATAATACCATTCTACATTTGAAGACAAAGATTACAACTTCTTTATGTGGTAATATAAAGAGAGAGCGAGGCAGAGAGAGAGAGAGCATGTGCAAGCTGAGTATATTATGAAATTTTACATATTTGGTTTTTTAAAGGGCTGTATAATGTCCAATGGGGCTGTTTTAGGCAATGTAACAGGTCTAAGGTGCTATAATCATAACTTATACCAGTATAATGTACAATGTCAGATTGGAGTACCTGCTCACACCAAAAAGGTGGCCTTTTTGTTGGCAATCTGTATCGCCAAGAGAATTAATGATCTCATTCTTTTTCAGTGGATAAATCTGTGTATTTTGTAGGGGATGCCAGTGTTGTGCTTGAAGGGTCAAAAACAGACCGATCCGCACATAGATCTCCTCCCCTTAGGCTGAAGAAATGTGTGGACAAAACATTAGTGTCCTGTGCTGTCAATAAGAACTTATTTACAAAGGACGGATGTCTGAGGGCACGATGCCAAATGACTTTTCGTATCACCATACAGCCCTCATAGGCCAGTCAAGCTTGCCACTCCTGGATTGTTGCTGTTCTCAGTGAAGTGGACATAATGGATTCAGCAGGCTTGATTCGTGCCACAGCAACAACATGCACTCTGCTACACGACGTGCCTCTGCATTGTATCATGGCTAGCGTGGACTGGACAGTCAATCAGCTCACATCAGGCATTACATGCATGTGCTACCAGAGGAGACTCTTCACAGAATTGAAGAGAAACAGACCATCCAAGACGCTGTACTGCTGTAAGATGAGTCTGATGTTTCAGCTGACCTGAGTTTGCCCTAAACTCTTTCTAACAATAGTAACAGAACTGGTCTGTCCACTTGTACAAATGCAGAGTGGTGCGTCATCAAATGTTTATTTTTACATAAGTAATGAGAATAGAGAATGGACGAATTAGGGTGTAATGCGTTTGGCAGTATAGATTGCATTACTGCATGTGTATATGATCATACAACCCAGCTGAATGTGAAGGTAGTGTCGTGTGCATAGATTTCTGATTACATAAAGAATTCATATACATATTTTGTACATAAATGTAAATTACACAAAGCTAGCCTTAAGGCCTTTTTGTGTGAGTGACTGAACGATGTATTCAAGAAAACATTTAAAGATATACAACAGTTAAACAGTTACCCATAGGCAATTGCACTACAGAGTGCAAAAAATTGTAAAATTTTGAAGTGAAACGTTTTAAAATTAGAATTTCTGCACTCTCATGCAAAAGCTTCCACATGATTTTCGCAAATCTTTCAAACTTTACTATGGTGGTTATAAAAGGTTGTCTTATACTTGTATTACAAAAGCAGGAAACAGGACAGGCCGGAGGGGTTATAAACCCAGATGCCAGATGGAGGGAGGGGCTGCTGCAGAAAGCGGGAAACGGGACAGGCCGGAGGGGTTATAAACCCAGATGCCAGATGGAGGGAGGGGCTGCTGCAGAAAGCGGGAAACGGGACAGGCCGGAGGGGTTATAAACCCAGATTTCCAGATGGAGGGAGGGGCTGCTGCCCAATGAGCTGTTCCAGACAGCGCGGGAGTTTATGCACGCCGCTCTGGAACCTATTATACTGTCTCTGTTACCTCCCAAGTCGAGGGATTTTCCGTTAGATTCACACAAAACTTGGCGAGGGAAAAACAGAGTATTACAAATACCCCTAGGTGGAAGCTTGGCACAAGAGTGCAGAAATTCTGATTTTAAAACGTTTAACTTCAAAATTTTACAATTCCTCTAGTTGCAAAGCGAGACGACTGCAGGCGGAAAACTAAACAAATCTTAAATAAATGTTAGCGAACCGCCCATGAGAACGTGGACAAACGAGTCACAAGACAAAACACAACGCGTTTACGACCTCTTAGGTCTTCGTCGGGTGATAAATAAACGAATAAAACAACGAAAATTCACTTAAATTCCTCAAGGTCAGATTTTTCCCGAGTCAGAAGAGGTAAAAAACAGTGACACCGGGATACATGGTTTATCTCTCTCTCCATGCCAGTTACATTTCAGATGATTTCTCAGACATGTTTCACTCTTCGTCTGTGGAAAAGATCATGGCTGGACAGAGACTATCCATTGTTAAGGTATATGATGCCAAGTTGATGATATTCTCTAACTGGTGCAAGTCTCCCTCCAGCAGATGCTGAGATTTAGGATATTGCACATTTTCTTGAAAACCTTTTTTTTTTTGACAAAGGCTGGAACCCATAGATCCTAGTTAGTAGAACGTGATTAATGCCAAGCAGCAGTAAGGCTCTTGTTTTAACAAATTACTTTAACCCTCTTGCATTTGCATTTTCCATCCCAAAACTGCTCCTAGTATTCGTATTGTTTTGATAAATTTAACCTAAAACTCACCTGCTGCCTTTGAAAGGCTGTAGTGGACAAAGTTTCCACTGCAGTGCTGTCAAATTTAGTATGCAGAATCCTAATACATCATATTTCATAATGCAGAGATGTCACATGTTTGGGATGCATGTTGGTGTCATTGTCACCTGTTTGTCACAAAACAATGGGACATCAAACGTTGACAATGTTACTATGACACACCAGACAGACAATAACATTGTCGGCATGCATTTGTTAGTATAAATCATCAAAGGGTGGCCTACCTCAACTTGTAAACAGCAGTCCTGGTTCAGTAAATCCAGTATGGGGTGTCGCAAAGTGTCACATGATCATCACATACATAAACATGCAGCCAGGTAACTTTACAGTTTTTGTTTTTCATCCTAAAAGGTGTGTTTGTCACTACTGAACGATTTTTAACACCGGAATATACACAGACACAGAAAGAAGTAAAATCCATTATTTACATTGTAATGTGGTGTCTGGTCACACACAGCAGGAAGGTAAGTGTCACCACTGTCACATGTCACCAATATGGTGAATACTATTCTTGATCCATGGTTTCTACCATGTTTGCCGCATGGTAGTCACGGAAACAGTCGTTGTGCTGGCAGAGAGGGACGTCACAGAAGGAACACTTGAAGGAGGTCTCCGGCTGTCGGCCTTTGGCTGTTTTGCGACCCACGTTGACACACTGACGACAGGTGCGCTTTCGTCCTTCAGTCTTCATCTGCTTATGGTGGTCGATTATTTCCTTCGCAATCGGGGCCTCTGTTACGTTTTGACCGTCTTCCAGCACTTTTCTTCCTGCTGGTAAAGCCAGCACGGAGCTGTTCTGCCATGTCAGCCCTGAACCACAGGTGGTCATAGGTCTTCTTGGGTGTATGGGGTGACCTTTGCCAGGTGATGTAGGCCTGCACGATGATGAGGTTGATGAGGGAATGGAAGAGGTAACGCCACCACTTCTTATTCTGATGGCCAACCCGGGGTAGTAAGCCCTGTGCTGGTCAGACTTGTCCACCCCTCCCATGTTGTGGTTGTAGGCCTTGATGACATGGGGTTGCGGCTTGTCGTCGCTGTCAGGTGCAGGTGTTGTCTTACCTGGTGGCTGGTTGGTGCTGAGGAAGTAGATAGGGCGTTTGTCTTTATATGCTGTCACCAGCAGGGGCCCATTCTGCATTTGAATCAGCTCTCCTTGTTGTTTTAGGTGAGCCTTGGTCACCTCCTCCAGAAGCCCTTTGCAGTTGGACATCACTGTGGCACAGACGTATGTCCGTGTTGTGACAGATGTTGCATGAGTGGCACAGAGGTAAAAAAAAAAGGTCGAAGTGCAGGTGTTGATTTTGCCGATAGTACTCTGATGCCATTTTGTCCACTTACTTCATGTCCGAGGGGTACATTTGTATTAGTGCGGCTGTGTTTGCCTGTATAGATGTCAAAGTTGATGCAGTAGCAGTGTCAGCGTCGCACATCTCCCACACCTTTACGCCCCACTTGGTTGGTTTGGCCGGCATGTACTGTTTGAAAAATACTCGCCCTTTGAATCCTATCATGGCTTCATCGACAGAAAGGTCACGGCCTGGCTTGAAATTTTTTTTGAACAAGGGCAGAATCAAGTCAAGGAAGGTCCGGATCTTGAACAGTGGGTCATAGTTAGGACTGTCGCGGCCAGGTGCGTTCTGTGTGTCTCTCAGGTGAAAATACTGGTTCAACTTGAGAAACCTTGTTTTTGACATCACCCCACTGATCCACGGCTCGCTAAATCTAAGATCAGTCGACCAGTAGCACCAGAGTCTTGGCAGATGTTTGATCCCCATCATGATCAGTACAGCAACATATGCCCGCATCTCGGCAGGTGTCATATCCTGCCAAAGTGGGTCAGGTTGTCCCCACTTTGCCATCTGCTGCCTGGCGTACAGGTTCGTCTGGTCAACAGCTGTAGTCAAAAACAACTGTGGCAGGAACAGAAAAAAATATTCCAGAGGTGTAGCTGTGTCTGGCAAATCATGATTTGGCCCAGTCTCCTCCTCAAAAGGCCGAACCACGGGTGCGGAAGTCGCCGGTCGCCACGTGGTCACAAACGCAGACAAAGGCACATCATCATCTTCATCACTTTCTTCACCTTCTTCTCCCGCTTCCTCCTCTCCCACATCCACATCACTTTCATTTAACTCCTCTCTTTCATATCTCTCTACTTCTTGTAATATATCATCCAACTCCTTTTTGGTATAATCCAAAAAATCACCGTCGGTAGAAACACTAGCAGACGCCATTTTCAGAAACAAGGCGATGCCGTCTGCAGCAACGGAATGCGGTCAGTTCATGACCCTTTTCTTTGTGAATGAATCCTTTCCCACACCCCATACTACTGCTAAGATTTTATTGGACCCTCTCAGGGATGCACATTTATTTTTAGCCAGCCTTGACTTAAAACGAGCTCGCAGTGTGTGAGGGAAAGTAACGTGGCACGTGCGGCCGTTTGCGGCCGTAACGAACACCACAGGAGATAACCAGAGCGGCCGGATACGGGCGAAACAAATGCAAGAGGGTTAAGTAAGAAAATTACTTTTTTTATCTTGTTCACAACTTTTTTTTTCTAGCAATGTTGTTATGATTAGGTAATAATTATCATGAAAACTTTGCCTGCAAAAATAGATTTTGTAGATCAAAAATAAGATTTTGCTGTTGATATTACACCTAACATTTAAGCTCACCATTGTAAGTAAAATAGTGCATATCCTTGAAAATACACATTTAATCAGAAAAAATTGTGCCCAGTACGCTTGTCATGTTGTTTTATATACCTCCAGTTTTTCCGTAGATACTAACAGAGGATAGGTTTGTTTCAGGAGCTTTATGACCAGCAGTTTGTTAAAGAAGTGTATGGAGCAGCAGTTCTCAGTGCCACTGAAGTATTAAATGGACTGAAGCCAGGGAGACCAAGGTCAGAGTTCAGTATTCCACAAAGATGAGTTCAAACGGTTTGCCAAATTGCTTGGCATCATGGATGATTACAAGGTAAGTGTGTGTTGGCACACATCTGTGTGTGTGTGTATTGTGTGTATTTCCAGGTGCGTATTGGCACCACGCTCTCTGACATCCATGGGCAGGAGTTGGGTGTACCTCAAGGGAACATCCTTTCTCCTGCCCTTTTCAGCATCAAAATCAATGACATCATGAAATCAGTAAACCAGGGTTCGGAGTCCTCTCTGTTCATTGACAACATCGCGCTGTACGCAGCTGGAGCTTCTTACGCCAGCGTACAGCGTCGACTCCAACTTTGTGTCAACAAGATCCAACAGTGGGCCGAGGAAAACAGGTTTGCCTTCTCACGTACCAAAACTCAGTCAATCTATTTTCACAATTTTCGTCAATTTTTTGCTGATCTGAAATTATTGGACAAGTCCCCTTTCCAGTGTAAAAGAAGCCAAATTTCGGGGGTTTATTTTTGTTTAAAAAACTGAATTTTTTAAAAAATTTCCAACACTTTTAAACTGCATGTCGAAGGCACTGAACATTCTGCGGTTTTTGGGGACACACAGATTTGGGGATAACAGGAAACACTCCCCCATCTTTACAGGGTCTTTCCGCTCCCAAAGGACTATGGATTGTAGTGTTGGCTCTGCCAGACCGTTAAACCCGAAAAGTCAGACCCTATCCCCATCAAGGGGGTTTGATTGTGTCTGGGGCATCCGCACCACTCCTCTTTATTGCTTTATGCTGAGGGGGAGAACCCTCCCCCTTTAAACCGCCAACTAAAACTTTCTTTAAAAAACTGTTGGTCCTGTCTGAACCCCAAAACCCCGCATTGCTGCGTTTTCGCCCCAAATTCCAAAAGAAATTTGTGACCCCCCCGTTCCATTCCCCCCTGGGGATTTTGTATTCTTCCCCCTATGAACAAAGCAGGTATTGATTGGGGGTGTTTGTATTTCTCCCAAATTTTCTGACGACCCTCCTGGATTTTTTTTCAAAACCCGAGATGGGTTTTATTTAGCCTCTACCGGAAAGATTCCACTTTCCTTGGTTTTAAAATCCCTTTTTGCTGAACGTGTGTAAGTTTCCCCTCTTTCAAAAAATTTTCGCTGACGGTTCCAAATCGTTGAGGGGTTTTTCCTTGTTGTTTTGTTTCAGTAGATCCCCCCCAGAGATGTACGTCACTTCCCACCAACAGCTCCCTCTTCATGCTCCCTCCGGGGGGGGTTTCGACCTTGTCTGGTGGGGGGTTTGCGTGGTCCATGCCCTTAGGCTCGCTGGCGGGGGCAAACAATATTTGGGGTAGGCTGTTTTTTCAAACTGCTTTGGCCGAGAGGGCGATTTTTTCGCAAG
>CM031597.1:58401659-58575339 GCA_018398815.1 Conus ventricosus | reverse complement strand
AGCTTTTGTTAACATGTCCTTTGTTTTCTGAAATGCTTCCTCCTGCTCTTGATTCCATTGCCAGTCTACTTTTTTCTTCAAAAGTGTAGGCCTACGCATTGGTGCAGTGTGGAAAAAAATTTTCCAAGATAGTTGATCATTCCCAAGTATCTTTGTAGATCTTTTTTGCTTTTGGGTGAAGGTATGTTTTTTATTGCTTCAATCTTTTGTGGATTTGGTTTGATGCCTTCTTTGCTTATGATGTGACCAATGTATTTGATCTCTTTTTGTGAAAATTTACATTTCTTTTTCTTTAGAGTGAGGTTGCTCTCTTGTGCTCTGTTTAGAGTTGCTGTCAGTGCATCATCATGTTCTTTTTGTGTGCATCCTGATACAAGAATGTCATCAACCCAGTTATCAGCTCTTGGAATGTCACTAAACAACTGTTTGATTGTTTTGTGGAATACTTCACTCGAACTAGCCAGACCCATTGGTAATCTTTTAAAAATATATCTGCCAAATGGTGTCTGCATGCAGCATAATTTTGAGCTTTCCTCATCTAGCGGTATTTGCCAGAATCCACTTTGAGCATCCAGTTTTGTGAAAAATTCAGCTCCATCTAATTGTGCTGTAACTTCTTCAACTGTTGGCATGGCAAAATGCTCTCTTTTTATAGCTTTGTTAAGATCTTTGGGATCCATGCAAATCCTCAAAGTCTTGTCTGGTTTTTCTACAACCACCATGCTACTGACCCAATCTGTCGGTCCTTCTTGTTTTTCAATAACACCTAGTTTTTCCATTCTGTCAAGTTCTTCCTTGATTCTACCTCTCAGTGCAAAGGGGATTTTTCTTGGTGGCTGTATGACAGGTTTTACTGTTGGGTCCAACTCAATGTGATGTGGCTGACTGAGACACCCTAATTCTTGAAATAATTCAGGAAAATCTGTGTAGACTGTTTCAGCATCTACACTCAAGATTTGAATTATGTTTAATTCTTCAATTGATTCAAGACCTATGAGTGCAGATTGATTTGTATTTACAACAAAAAATTTCAGCTCTTTGTCCATCACAGAAAGTTTACAAGTACCAACAGTTTTCAATGTCTCACCTGTGTAGCTAGTCAGTTTTGTTTTGGTCTTTTTCATTGCAGGTTTTGTGTCAAACTTTTTGTATGTCTGCAATGGCAAGATGTTTGCTTGAGCACCAGTGTCAATTTTAAATTTGATACTTTGGTTTTGAACATCTGCAGTGACAAACAATTCTTTCCCTTCTATTTTTGCTTTGGGTTTATTTACCACACTACACTGACTTCACTCTCTGAATCTGTGTCAAAATCAGATTCTGTATCAGTGTTTAACCTGTCATCATGCATGCTGTGTACTTTTTTCTTTTTACTTTTACAGCATTGCTTGAAATGATTGTATTTTGAACACAATGTACATTTTTTACCAAATGCAGGACATTTTCCTTTAGAATGTGTATATCCACATCTTGTGCATTGACTTTCTTTCTCATCTTTTTCATCAGTTTTGTCATGATGCTTTTTTCCTTTTGCATTTTTATGACTAACTTTGTGTTTATGTGATTTTATTTTGTGAATTTTTTCATCTGATGTTGTCATTTTTTGCACTTGTGATTGGGAACTTTCATGTGCTCTGCAAATTTCAATGCATTTTTCCAGTTTTAGATCTTTTACCTCAAGTAATTTTTGTCTAACAACATCATCATTCACACCCACAACTATTTTGTCTCTAATCATTCTGTTTTCTAAGTTACCAAAGTTGCAAGTTTTGGCAAGTTTTCTCAGTTCAGCGATGTACACTTCAATGCTTTCTGAACTGTCCTGTATTCTTTTGTTGAACAGGTAGGTTTCGTAGACTTCGTTGGTTTCACTACGAAAAAGTCTTCAAATTTTTTTCATGACAATGTCATTGTCGTCGTCATTTTCCTCAGCAGTGAACGAAAATCCATCGACGAGTTCCGCTGCTTCTTCTCCGATGCAGGACAGGAACACGGCACATCTGTATTGCGGCGTTTCTTGCTGCAGTCTTGAAGCAATTTCGAAGTTCTTCCACGATCTTTTGAAGCGTTTCCATTCAGTGTTGCTGATCCACTGTGGTTGTTCAAAGTCAATTTTGATGGTGGAGGAACGTTGCATGAGGTCTTTCGCCTTCTAGACTCGCTTGTAGAAGGTCTTGCTCGATGGTCTTCTTCGCTCGACATCGTTGACGATCGTTTGTTTTTAAGTTTACCTTGGCAACCAGCAGCATCCGTAACTTCGATCAGTGTTTACCTCAAACTTGATTTGAAGCGTTGTTTTGCTGTTTTAAAGCTGTTCGATCTCGTTACTGGATCCCGTCTCTGACACCATGTTATATTTTCTTTATCTACATTCTTCACAATATGGACATAAATCAATGTGAGTTTGATAGTAGTTTTATTACAACTACAGTTAAGTTGCCATCCTAGTCGAGTCCCAGCAACCAATCATCATTAAGATAAATAATAATCAAGGGATATAATTCTAACATGCATATGTGACAGGGGGGTTCGCAGCGTGATGATATTATCGGTTTCTGGCTTTTGCCAGAGCCGACTTGAAGCTGTCGACTGACTTTTGGCGGACGATGTTATCGTCGAGGTGGTTCCACTCAGTTATTGTCTTTGGGAAGTATGAGTTACGGTACTGATCGGTGTGTGTTTCAGGAATGCAGTAGCACCTATCATTGTTTCGTATGTAGTTCTCCACTGGGTTTTGTGTCGGGTACGTTCTGTTGTCTCTGGTGGAGCGGATGCGTCGTCCTGGTTTCTGAGGTGTAAAAGAATCCTAGCCGTAGTTGAAGCCGCCGTTCTTGGAGTGTAGTGAGCTCATGTTTTCTTAGCAGACCCGTTATGAAGCCTGGCGTGGTGGAGCGGTAGTCCTTTGGTGAAAAGACGTCCTGAGGGCCCTTTAAAGGTGAGTGTGGTAGTGTCGAGGAAGGGACAGCATTTGCATTTTTGTCTGTCGTAGCAGCTGTTGCCCAGGGAGTAGTGGTTCTGGGGGGCTGTGGGTCAGAATGATGACTGTCACGAGAATCGAATGGACTTAACGATCTCGTAGATCCCCGGAGCTGAACTCAGGGGTATGCGGTTAGTAGTAGTAGTAGTAGTATGTAGGGACGTAATCAATACATAGGCCGTTAAGCCTTTCAATGTCCCCTCGTGTTATTTTACTTTTATGACAGGGTTGAAAATGCATGCAATATAAATTTTCCTTCTTATTCATCAAAGCTTCTAAACTGTACTTTAAATTTCAAGTCTTCATCCAGCAAATTCTTAAAAACGTTAGTATTTTTAGCAAATTTAAGTGCAGTTGGCAAACTGTTCCAGTTAGCAATAACTCTGTTACTGAACTTGAATCTCCCCATATTAGTATGAAACTGCTTAACAAATATTTTGCCTTCCGAATTTCTTGTTCTATCTGTTTTAACAGCCTCAAAAAAATAGTCCCACTGTATGTCCGTTTGCTGGTGAAATATTTTGAACACTTCAATCAAATCCCCTCTAATACGTCTGCCTTTTAAAGAGTGCAAATTTAAGTGATTTAATCTATCTGTATAAGACATGTTTGTACATTCTTGCAAGATTTTAGTAGCTCTTCTCTGTACTCTTTCGATTGCTATTGACTGTCTTTTCAAGTGTGGGTACCAGATTATATTGCCATATTCAAGATGCGGTCTAACCATAGCTTTATACACAGTATAGACCGGATGTATAAAACACCGGATGTATGAAAGTCTGGATGTATGAAAGGGGCAGGCAGGGTCCCGGCAGAAGCTACTCTTTGTTATTACTTAGAATTTTCCGGTTGTATGAAAATCGGATGTATAAAAGTCCGGTTGTATGAAAGCAAATCTCTGGTCCCGAGCAGCACAAATGCGTTGTTGCAAGACCGGTTGTAAGAAAACGAAAGTAGACCCAAGTCACCAATGTGTGGTAAGAGTAATTTCTCTTCCATAGCGACTCGAACTTGCAAAATGGCGGACCCGCACCGCAAAGCGAAAGTTACAGGCAAACGTAGAGTGTTGACATTGTCTGAGCGCCTTAAAATCATAAAGGCAGTAGAGGACAGTCCACACAAATCCCGAACACAGATGGCCATTGATTTAGGTGTCCCCCCGCCAACGCTGTCGAACATCATGAAAGACAAGAACAAATATCTTGCTCAGGCAAGAAGCGGCGATATTGTGACGACGAGCAAGCGGGCACGGAGCTCTCAGCTGCCGTCTGTGGACAAAGCGCTGCTGGACTGGTTTACGTCATGCAGGTGGGCTATTCTTATTTTTTCCTTATGAATTTTTATTTGTTGATTGATTTGAAACTGTATGTTGATACTGTCCGCGCTCTAAAAGTGGGTATCAGTGTGTCACAGTGTTTGTATGTGTGTGGCACATACGCACGTGTCAGTGTGTGTACGTGTGCGCGCATGCGTGCGTGCTAGTGTGTGTGTGTGTGTGTGTGTGTGTGTGTGTGTGTGTGTGTGTGTCTGTCTGCCTGCCTGTCTATCTTCCTGTCTCGGTGCCCGTGTCCCTGTCTGTCTGTTTGCTGGTCTGTCTGTCTGTCTGTCTTCTTGCACTTTGTGCCTCAGTGCCTGATTGTCTGCTAGCCTAAAAACTTATGGAGGTGGCCGGGGGGAGGGGCATCAAGTTATGGGCGTTCAATATCCAGTTCTACATTCTATACTACCTGTGCGGCTGAATTCCGCTTCTAGCCCTTCCCCCCCCCCCCGCCCCCCCCCCCCCCCCCCCCGCCCTCCAACCTCGATCTTGTCGTAGCGTCCTCCTCCCCTTCTGACGCCAGTATGCATTGTGTGCCTCTGTGTGTGTGTGTGTGTGTGTGTGTGTGTGTGTATGTGCGCGCATGATGTGTGTGTGTGTGTGCTTGTGTGCATGCATGTGTGTGTGGGGGTGGGGGTGTATGTGTGTGCGTGCGTGCGCGAGGGCGTGTGGGAGCGTGAGCGTAGATGCATGCGTGGGTTCCTGCTGTCGCTCGAGTACTGGCTGCTTCAATGTGATATGACATATGTGATACTTGACACACAATTGTGATACATGTACATACTTTATAATATACACCTGTGTGCGTGCGTGTGTGTGTGTGCATACATGTTGTGTGTGTGTGTGTGTGTGTGTGTGTGTGTGTGTGTGTGTGTGTGCGTGTCAGTGTGTGTGCGTGAACGCATCAGTGTGTGTATGTGTGTGTGTGGAAGGGGGAGGAAGTGGTGGGGGTGCAGCAGTTGGGTGTGTGTATGCGTGTGTGTGTGTGTGTGTGTGCGTGTGTGTGTGTGTGTGTGTGTGTGTGCGTGTGTGCGTTGTGATGGCACGATATCCTTAGAAAATATTATGCATGAGTATTTGTATGGAATATGTATCCACCTGTTTATTTCATGATTTTTATAGAGAATGTCTTTTTAGAATGCTTTACTTCATTTACTGACCAACCACACATGAGTTTTCCGCATGGAAGTGTATTAAAAAATTTGAATTTGAATTGGCTGTCAAGAAATGAAACAATGAGTGCATAATTCCACTACTGATTTCTTTTTCAAAAATGTAATTCAACTTTTTTTTAATTTCCACATTCAGGTTAAGCAACGTTCCCCTTGACGGCTTGATCATCCGCTCCAAAGCCGAGGAGTTGGCTGCATCGATGGGAGAAAGCAATTGGACATGCACAAACTCCTGGCTGCAGCGTTGGAAGACTCGACATGGCCTTGTCTTCAAAAAGATGCATGGCGAGAGGGCTTCCGTCGACGAGAAGTCACAGACGCTTGGGTCGAAGACATTTTGCTCCCAACGCTAGACAGATACAAGGCCGACGACGTCTACAACGTGGACGAGACAGGTCTGTTTTGGAAACTTCTTCCTGACAGAACATTTGCCTTCAGAGGGGAGACTTGCACCGGAGGGAAGAAATCGCGCGAGAGAGTGACAATCACGTTTTGTTGCAACATGACCGGAACAGACAAGCGTCAGCCAATCTTTATTGGCAAATACGCGAATCCGAGATGCTTCAAACACGTCAAGAAAGATTTGCCTGTGCAATATGACAGCAACGCATCTGCTTGGATGACAAAAGAAATATTCAAACCCTGGCTCATTCAGTTTGACAGAGACATGGAAAGGCAAAATAGGAAGGTCCTACTCGTGATGGACAACTGTTCCAGTCACAAATTGCCTGATCTCCGTGCAGTCGAGGTACTGTTCCTTCCGCCAAATGCTACATCGAAACTCCAGCCCCTTGATGCGGGCATCATTCAGAATTTCAAAGTGAAGTACAGGAGGTCCATGTGTTTGAACCTTCTCGCCTGCATTGAGGGCGGAGGAGGTACCTACCAGCCAACTCTTCTTGATGCCATACACATGACGACGCAGTCGTGGGAAAAGGTCACTACAGACACCATTGCCCACTGCTTTCGCAACGCTGGCTTCCGTCATTCCCCTCATACTGCTTCTAGGCCTGAGAGGTGCAGATGCTGTTTGGCCTCAGCGTAACGTGGTAAGGAGTTGATGCCCCTGGTAGGGCTTCCCATGTCAGATAGGCTAAGGGTGAGGATCCTGACTAAGAGTAACCCGCCTTTCTCCTTTTCTTGTTTTCTGCTCCCTTATTTGGCCCTTTTCTATCTTCGTCTCCCCTTCAAGTCTTCTTTTCCACACTCCTTTTCTCTCTGTGGTCTCCTTAAGATCCGCCGCGTTTGCCGTGCGGTGCGACCTGTGTCGGAGGGGAATGAGATCCTGGTGATTGAGAGGGCCAGCGCTCTCAACACTCATCCTTTGGCTCGGACCTCTCCTAGACAGGGAGTACACTTTGGCCCGGGTGTACTAATCGGCTCCCCTTCTTGGGGTTGGGTCAAGACGGGCAGTTCCCCAGCTGGCCAAGTAAACCCCTGCAGTGCTCAGCTCTCTGTTCCCGGGAGTTGAGCATGATCAGGGGGGATAGGGTTGGTTGCTTCTGCTTGTCGTATGTCTCTCCCGAAGCCTGGAAGGGGTCAAGACATTGGTTTCTTGGCCCTGGCCCCTTAGTTGGACTCCAAGGTGGGTGGGTAAGGGAGGGATGAAATATACTAAAATACACATGGCTTTTTCAAAACACATCCCCCCAAAAAAGAGGAAGGCAGCATCCCCTGTTTCAGGGGATTTCGATTCTGACAGCGATTCGGATATGGAGGTACGACAGAAGACAGGTTTTTGGGCTTCTTGGCTCGTTATGGAAGGAACGGAGCAAGAAAGACCCCTTTCAGCTTTGAGCCCTTTTGCTATCCAAAAGGGCTTTCAAGGTATAGCAGGTGACCCTCGGTCCATCAAGAGGTTGAGGAATGGTTCCTTTCTTATTCAATGTAAGTCACAAAAGCAATCTGAACAGCTGCTGAAAGCAACGAAACTTGTGGACAGGGAGATCAGGGTAACTCCCCACAAACAATTAAATTCATCAAAAGGAGTGATTCGCTGCAGGGAATTATCAGGTGTTTCAGAGGCAGAAATCAAAACGGAGCTGGCATCCCAGGGTGTGACGGAGGTGCGCAGGGTGACTATCAAGAAGGGTGCAGAAAGAGTGGCCACCAACACCCTCTTTCTGACATTCTGCAACCCTGTGCTGCCTCCGGTCATCAAAGTCGGCTACCTGATTGTCCGGGTTCATTTGTACGTTCCGTCCCCGTTGAGGTGCTTCCGATGCCAGAAGTTTGGCCATGTCAGAGACCGTTGTTCTGGGCAGGAGGTGTGTGGTATTTGCTGCAAGGCAACCCATGATGGGCCGTGTAAAGATCCGGCACATTGTGCAAACTGCGGTGGCGACCATCCCTCCTCTTCACGGAATTGTCCTCTGTGGATTCAGGAATCTGCAATACAAAGGGTTAAGACAGAAAAGAAGATCTCCTTTTTCGAAGCCCGCAAGCAGGTTGTGGGCAGTCAGTCGCCGACAGCTTCTTCGTACGCTTCGGCCGTAAAGAAAGTTCCAACAGTTCCAACTCGGTCAGTCTGCTGTCAGACTGATAACTTTACGTTTTCGAAGACATTGCAAGGAAAAACTGTCAGCTCTGGTGGAAGCAGGTCCACCACCTTCCAAACCAAAGTGACTGCCCCTGGTGGGGCAAAAAATCCGCCACCCCCCAGACTGCCCAGCAGTCTACAACATCTGCTGCTGGGCAGATTAAAAAACCAGCAGTTCCCCCTCGAACTCCTCTGTCCAGTGCCCGTGCGGGCAAGGAGTTCCATCCAGTGTGGAGATGGTGGAGATAAGGAAAAACCCTCCACCATCTCCCAAATCCAGACCTCCACCTTCTCCAAATTCCAGGCCTTTGTCACCTGCGAGCAAGTCTGCCAGCGGGTCCAAAGACCAACACAGTCCAGTAAAACTAAAAAATAAGTTCACTCCATTGGCCGCAGATGCTGATGAGGAGATGACCTGATCTCTCTCCTTTTCGCCCTCTGCACCATGGATAATACAATAATCCATTGGAATATCCGTGGTCTAAATTCCAACTTCGAGGAGCTGCAGCTTCTGTGTCAATCTATGAAACCTTCTGTCGTGGCTCTTCAAGAAACCCAAATTCAAAGCCAGAAGACCTTTACTCTTTCTGGCTTTAATATTCTTTCAAAGCCTGCACAACCTTCCACGTTGGGACTGTCGGGCGGTGTTGCCCTTCTCCTTCACAAAACTTTGTTGTATAGTCCTGTCGCTCTGTCTACCTCCCTTCAGCTGTAGCTGCGAGAGTCACTCTCCACAAGACTGTCACAATCTGTTCTCTTTATCTACCTCCATCTGTCCCGGTTTGTCGTCAGGACCTTGTCAGTCTGTTAGGGGAACTTCCTCGACCTTTTTTGCTGTTGGGTGACTTTAACGGTCACAACCTCTTTGGGTAGTACCGGTTCGTCATCCAGAGGTCTGCTGATTGAGGATGTCCTTTCGGATTTGGATTTGTGTTGTCTGAACGACGGATCTGCAACTTACCTCCATTCTTCCACAGGTTCACTTTCGTGTTTAGATTTGTCGGTTTGTGACCCCTCGCTGGTCCTGGACTATGAGTGGTCTGTCCATGACGATCTGCACGGAAGTGACCATTTCCCTGTCCTTCTACAACCTGTAATAACTGAACATGTCTCTGTCTCTCAGCATTTAAATTATAAGAAAGCAAACTGGGACCTCTTTGCAGCCACTGTTTCTAAGGAGTTCCAGGACACTGATTTTTTTCAGAGTCCTGACCCAGCTGAATCACTGACTAACATTATGATTAAATGTGCTAAGGCCTGTATTCCAGTGTCTTCCGATAAACTTCAAATGCCAAAAACACCCTGGTTCGATTCAGAATGCCAACAAATTTCTAAAGTTAGAAAACGGGTTCAGCGTCAGGTATACCAACGACCTTCGGGTCCCAACGCTCGAGCCCATCAAAAACTCCGTGCTAAATCAAGACACACTTTTAAAATCAGTAAACGTCGGTCCTGGAGAAGCTTCTGCTCCAGGCTGACATCAAAAACTTCCAAGAAAAAAGTGTGGAACATCATTAAGAAATCAAAGGGAAGAACACCTGTCCCACTGTGAACCATCTAAAGTTTTCGGATTCTTTAATAACAGAGAAGAAAGCAGTTGCTAATCTGCTTGCTTCAACCATTGAAAAATAATTCCTCCTCTTCTAATAAATCAGCCACTTTTGTCAAAAACAAAGCCCTAAAAGAAAAATCACCCTGCAACTTTTCGTCCGACAACATGGAAGACTACAATCTCCTTTCACGTTAAACGAGCTGAAATCTGCCTTGCTTTCTTGCAGCGATTCCTCTCCAGGTATAGATGAAATCCATTATCAGCTGTTGAAACATCTTCCGCTAGAGGTCTGAACATACTGCTACAGGTCTACAACCATGTGTGGACTACAGGTTTTTTTTCCACCCTCTTGGCGAAAAGCCCTCATTATTCCCATCCCCAAACCTGGAAAAGATCTTTCTAATCCTTCAAATTACCGTCCCATAGCTTTGACCAGCTGTGTTTGTAAATTGATGGAAAAATGGTCAATGCTAGGCTCATGTGGAAACTTGAAACCGATGGCCTTTTGGCGAAAGAACAGTGTGGTTTCCGCAAACATCGTAGTACAGTTGACCATTTGATTCGTCTGGAATCTACACTTAGGAACGCTTTTTTAAACAGACAGCATGCAGTGGCAATTTTCTTTGACTTGGAGAAGGCCTACGATACCACTGGAAGTCGGGGATACTCCATGATCTCCACGATCTGGGTTTTCGGGTCATCTTCCGCTTTTTATTCAAAATTTTTTGGCAGAACGACAGTTTCAGGTCCGGGTTGGCACCACTCTCTCTGATGTCCACGAGCAGGAGTTGGGTGTTCCACAGGGGAGCATACTATCTCCTGCCCTCTTTAGTATTAAGATCAACAACATTGTTCAATCAGTTCAGCAGGGTTCAGACTGCTCATTGTTTGTGGATGATTTTGCTGTCTACGCAACTGGAAGCCTGTACCCGAGTGTCCAGCGCAGGCTCCAGCTTTGCGTAGATAAAATCCATCGGTGGGCAGATGAAAACGGTTTCACCTTTTCTGCTACAAAAACCCAGTGTATTCACTTCCATAATTTCCGTCAGTTTTTTCCAGATCCGGAACTTCAAGTAGGGAAATCTCCCATTCCAGCTGTTAAAGAGGCCAAATTTCTGGGAGTCATTTTTGACCAAAAACTTAACTTTCTCAGCCATATTAAAAACCTCAAAACTGCTTGCCAAAAGGCACTGAATATTCTGCGGGTCGTAGCACACACCGACTGGGGCGCTGATAAGAAAACTTTGTTGCACCTCTACAGAGCCCTGGTCCGTTCTAAACTGGACTACGGTTGTGCTGTGTACGGCTCCGCAAGATCATCTTACCTCAAACTCTTGGACCCTATCCCCATCAAGGGCTTCGTCTCTGTCTTGGAGCGTTCCGCACCACCCTGTGTACAGCCTGTACGCAGAGGCAGGTGAACCTTCACTGTCCAATCGCAGGCTGAAACTGTCTTTGAATTATTACATCCGACTGTTCTCAGAACCGCAGAATCCTGCCTATGACTGTGTTTTTGACCCTCCGTTCCAAAGTAAGTTTGAAATAACCCGAAATGTATTCCGCCGTTTGGGCTTCGTATGCAGCCTCACGTGCGGAATGCAGGTATAGACCTGGGAGTAGTTTCCGATTTTCCAAGTTTCCGGATCAACCTCCATGGACCTTTTTCACACCAGAGATTCGTTTCGATCTCGCAGCTTTCCGTAAGGAGTCTACCAGCTCTCTGGCGTACAAGGCTTTGTATGCCGAGCTCTGTTCCAAATTCCCATCCTATCAAAAAGTTTTCACTGACGGTTCCAAGTCTGAGGATGGAGTGGCCTGTGCAGCCTACTGCCCTGGGGCTCCTTCTCAGATATTGTTGGAACATATACATTCAGATGCTTCTGTCTATTCTGCTGAACTTACTGCTCTAGTACTGGCTTTGAAGATAATCTCCCATTCTTCGAGGAGGGACTTTCTGGTTCTGTCAGCTTTGGAGGCCATAGCTGGCCGCAACCTTCAGCATCCAGAACTTTTACTTTTTTTTGAACTTTTTAGCAAGTTGAAGGCGGACGGTTACAACATTACTCTTGCTTGGGTTCCTGGCCATGTTGGCATCGGCGGGAACGAAATGGTTGATCGTTTAGCTAAGAACGCCACAAGAGAGAAACTGTCCAACACTTATATCCCCTGCTCAGATGTGAAACCCAAAATTAACGATTATGTGAGAGACCTCTGGCAGGAGGATTGGAACACACAGACGAATAACAAACTCTTTCAGATCCGTCCAAACCTTAAAGACTTCCTCCCATCTACGTCGGTGTGGTCGTAAAGAGGAAACGGTTCTGTGCCGGCTGCACACCGGCCATTCGTATTTTACCCATTCTTACCTTTTAAAGAGTGAAGAAGCTCCGTGGTGCATTCCATGTCATGCACCACTCACAATGAAACATGTTCTTTTAGAGTGTTGGGACTTGCACGATGTGAGACACAAACATTTTACAGCGGAGTCCATGAAGATCTGTTCAGGGATGTCCCGCCTGACGTGATCCTTGGGTTTTTGCGAGAAATTAACATTTTTCATCTGATTTGAGATTTTACGGAAGAAAGATTTTTAACAAAGTTTCTGGTTCGTTTGTAGACGATGTCATTTAACGAGATGTGTGAAAGTTTTTTTTTTTTTTTTTTTTTTTTTTTTTTTTAAATGACTGGTGAGTTGATTTTAACGTGGTGACAGCCCTGATGTGGCCCTCTGCGGTCGGCTGGGCTATAAGCAACATTATCTTATCTTATCTCCGTCATTCCTCAGATGACCAGACAACATCAGATTCAGAACCCTGCCTTGAGAAAGACCAGCAGGAAGTGGAGCCGCTCCTTTCTCGCCTGTTTCAGGAGTGGAACGTCCCCCCATCTGATTACTTCACTGTTGATGAGGAAGTGCTCACCGAGGATCCAACAGCCGCACCGGATGTAGCAGCAGAACCGTGCACTTCCAGAATCCCAGATTCCGATGCATCTTCAGAGGAAGAAGACGAAGAAATGCCCCAGGTGTCATCAAGAGAGGCTATGGCGTCCGCAACGGTCATTAGCAACTTTTGTATGCTGACAGGAAAGACGGAACTGATCAAGTGCTTCAATGGGTTCAAGGAGATTCTCTTACGCCACATTGAGGATTCAAAAAAACAGACACGTGTTTCAGACTTTTTTGAAAGAGACAGAGGCATTGGAGGAGAGGGAGGAGGAAGTGGCCTGGGAGAAGAGGGAGGAGGAAGTGGTGTGGGAGGAAGGGAGGAGGAAGTGACCTGGGAGGAGAGGGAGGAGGAAGTGGTGTGGGAGGAAGGGGAGGAGGAAGTGGCCTGGGAGGAGAGGGAGGAGGAAGTGGCGTGAGTGGAAGGGGAGGGGGAAGTGGCGTGGAAAGAGAGGAGACGAGACAGAGTGGGAAACAGACAGGAGAAAGAGGGACTTGGGATGACTTTGGAAAGCAAACACGGGTGTCAGACTTTTTTGAAAGAGACAGTGGCATAGGAGGAGAGGGAGAAGGGAGTTGCGTGGGAGGAGAGGGGACAATAGAGAGGGGAAAGGAGAGTGGAGAAAGAGGGACTTGGGATGAGACGGGAGACATAGGGGGGAGGAGAAAGGAGAGAGAGGAGTTTGGAAGGACATGGGAAAGCGAAGGGAGAGAGAGGGACTTGGGAAGACAGGAGAGGAAGGGGGTAAGAGAGGGAGGAGACAGGGGCAGTTGTAGCGGAGAGAAAAGAAAATGGGAAGACGGGGAAGAAGGAGAAGTAAAATTTTGTGGTGCACACGAGGGGCAGCCTCTAGCCTTCCATCCCACTAATGTGGAATGGAGGGTTCGCCAGTGTGCAAGATTGGGCCTTTCGGGCCCTTTGTTTTTGCCCGAGCGGTGTCCAACCCAAGATCTTGGGGTCCCTTCGGAGTTAAACCACATTGTAGGGGATGGAAACTGCCTGTATCGTGCCATAAGCCTTGATTTATGTGGTAGCCAGGCCCAGCACATGGTTGTCCGAGAAAAAATAATCGACATCATGTGCAGGAATCACCAGGCTTTCTCTGCATACGTGGATGGAGATGTAGGTGATTATCTCGCTCACAACACCCCCCGACCCCGTTCATGGGGGTCGGATGTAGAGATATTGGCGGCTGCCACCCTCCTTCAAACCACCATTGTGGTGTACACAGCCACTTCCGAATGCTCGCGGAGATGGCTGCCACACCCACCCTTTTCCCGATAAATGGGGTAGACAGGTCCGAGGAGAACATTTACCTCCGAAATGTTTGTGGCCATTTTGAGCGGGTGGTGTCCACAAAGGTAATCTAAATGAGGATGCCCCGAAAATTCCCCACCAACTGATTTTTATCCAGATTCTATAGCTGTCAATGAGTTGTTCTGCTTAATTTGTTTGTCCATTCAATCATTTTTTTAACCTGTTATAAATTCGTCACGAAGACCCATAACAGCCCAGAAGGCATTTTTGTTACATTTATAACCAGAGACATTGGTCATGGATGTGAATCAGTTGTTATCTTTTTTATGTTGTTGTATTTTATGTTGTTGTATTTTATGTTGTTGTATTTTATGTTCTTGTTGTTGTTGTTGTTGATTTTATCCATTAAACTGATTTTATGTTTAACTCCATTAATAATTTGTTTTGTTTGTCTATTCAGTCATTTTAACCTGTTATAAATTTGTCATGACTGAAGAGCCATAATAGCCCAGGAAGGCATTTTTTGTACAATTAGAACCAGAGGCTTTGGTCGTGGGTGTGACTCAGTTGTTGTTTTTTAGTTGTTGTTGTTTTTATCCATTAAACTGGTTTTAAGTTTAACTCACTTTTTTGTATTCAGTGTGCGCGTGTGTGTGTGTGTTATAAATGTGTGCGTTTTGGAGAGAGAGAAAGAGAGAGAGAGAGAGGAGAGAGCGAGAGAGAGAGAACTCAGAAAATTAATTTTATTTGCTGCGCCAACGGTCCTTACAAAGCTTCCACGACCAAAAACATCGTCAAAAGCGCAAAAGGGTTGTGGAGGGAACACACACAATACAGTTGTGCCACACACAAACACATACACACACGTGCGCGCGAGCGCACGCACATACGCACACACACACACGCATACACAGAGAGAGGGAGGGGGGGGGCGGAGAGGTGCACGGCACATGCAAAGCAGAACAGTTCCTTACACAAACAGTTGCTCTTTCTACCAGTTGTCCTGATTGTGTGTATGAAAGTACATGTACTTTTCCACTTGTTATTCACAAACCTTTTCTTCTAACTAGGATATGTATCAAAACATTTAAACATTAAAAAAAACAAATAAATACAAAAATGATATGAAAAAAACCTACTTTTATCAAGTAAAAGACGCGTGGCCGGATGTATGAAAGTCGATCCTCAATATTTTCATACATCCGGTTAACCGGATTTAGTAAAGACCGGATGTATGAAAGACAAAATGTGGGTCCCGACGACTTTCTTACATCCGGTCTCGTGTGTATAACTTTAAAAACGTTTCTTTATTTAGGTAAATAAAAGTTCTTTTTATTAATCCAATCATTTGGTTTGCTTTATTTATACACTTTGAATGTGAGTATCAAAAAGTAAATCTTTATCAAAGATTACACCCAGATCCTTTTCTTCCTCACATTTCTGTACCAGCCTATTTCCACCATCTATTTTCATGTTATTCATGTTCTGGATGTTTTTGCCAACATGCAAAACTTTACATTTTTCAACATTAAAATATAGATTCCACTTGTCTGACCAGTTTTGGAGGCAATTTAAATTTTCTTGCAGACTATTATAGTTATCTGATTTGTCATATATTTTTGTATCATCAGCAAAAATTTTACAAAAACTGTTTACCTCATCTGGAAGGTCATTTTAAAAATAGTAAACAGTACAGGTCCTAAAATGCTCCCTTGGGGAATACACTCATAACACTTTCTCTGTCGACATACATTACCCACTCTTACTCTTTGTTTTCTATTTGACACAAAAATCTCTAATCCAGTTTAGCAACTTACCTACTATACCGTATGCTTCCATTTTTTCAATAATCTCTCATGCGGACCGTATCAAAAGCTTACGGAAATCAAGGTAAATTATATCAACGAGTACTTATTCTCTAGCATGTTAACTAAATCTCCATAACTTCAAGTAGTTGTGATATGCAAGACCTTTTTTTACGAAAGCCATGCTGGCATACTGCAAACAAATTATTATCAGTGAAGTGAGATACTATGACATCTCTTATAATGGATTCTAGCACTTTGCATGCAATGCAGGTTTAAGCTTACCGGACGATAGTTGCCTGCTCAGATTTTGACCCTTTTTAAAAATAGCAGTAACTTCTGCCGATTTCCAGTCGAGGGGTAATTTTCCTGTCTCTAATGATTTATTATAAATCTTACTGAGCGGTACAGCTAACTCCTTACTTAATTCTTTTAGAACTTTAGGTGGTATTAAAATCAGGTCCCTGCGCTTTAGACTGATTTAATTCAAACAACTTCTTCTCTACTGCAGCTGAAGTAATTATTATATCTGTAACTGAAATTCCATTAGATTTACTACATTCAATAAGATCAGGTATGTTATTTGTATCTTCATTAGCAAAGACACTTGCGAAGAACTCATTTAAAACTTCAGCTTTCTCCATATCTGACTCGGCCAACCCTCCTTTACCATCATTTAGAGTATTTACCCCTGTGTTTACTTTTGTACGTTTCTGCACGTATTTCCAAAAACATTTGGGATTTTTTTACATTGTTCTGCTATTTTACGTTCATAAGCTTTTCTTGTTGATTTGATTTCATTTTTGCTCTTATTTCGCATTCTTGCATATTTACTGTATTCTTTCCCATCTTTCGTCAATAAATACCTTTGTAAAAGATTATATTTTTTCTTAATCATTTTAAGTACTTTATCATTCATCCAAAGTGGTTTAAGCATTTTATTTTGGCTACAATTAGTCCTTTGGAATACATTCGTCCATACTTCTTAAAACTTCGCATTTTAAGACATTCCACATTTCCTCGACATCCTGATCATTTGTAAGCAAGGAGTCGACACTCTCTGAAAGCATTTTCCTCATTTTATTATAGTCTCCTTTCTGTAAGTCAAATTTGTACTTAGGGTTTTCTTTAGTCTTTCTTTGGGAATATACAGTTCAAAAGTTAAAATCAAGTGATCACTTTTACCCAAAGGGTCACTATATTCAATATCAGAGATCAAGTATTCTTCATTAACTAAAACTAAGTCATCAATTGTTGGCTTCTGTCCTTCCCGAACACGAGTTGGGCTAGTTACTTTCTGTATTAAAAAGGCATCTCTAATTTTTTCAATAACATTATTACTTTTATCACCATTCCAAGTTCCATCCCATTTTACATCAGGAAAATTAAAATCACCAAATATACATATTTTACTATATCTACTCATTTTTCTGCTTTTAGCAAGTTAAATAACTCATAATTGTTTTCATCATTTGAGTTTGGGCTTCTGTATATACATCCTACTAATAATGTCTCATCGTTACCACCCCTGATAGTACACCATAATTGCTCTTGAAATTTGTTATTTCAAACTCATCGCAAAGTTGTGCATTTAACTCCTTAGCAAAATACATGGCTATACCCCTTTAGGTTCTTATTCAGAAACACATCAAAGCCAGCAATTTCAAATTCAACATCTTTTGCTGCATATAAAACATTTTTTGCTCTTACTTCCGTTAGGCCAATAATATCTGGCTTCTCCTCATTTATACGAATTAAAAACTCATCCTTTTTATTCAGAAGACTATCTACATTACTGTACAAAACTCTCATTGAGTCATTACATTTAGATTTACAATTATTTTCCCTAACTCAGTCTGGGATGTAACATTTGTAAGATTGTCATTAACTTCGAGGAATAAAGATTTTGCTTTGTACAGCTATTTACATGTTGTGGTTTGCTTGACAGTCAGTGTTTCACCTCAGGGGTCTGGACCTCGTCGGACACTGATCTGAACAGCAGCACCAGCTTGGTTCTGTTTGGGTGTGAATGTCACAATCTTGCCAGCCTTGTAATCAATCTTTAAGTTTGTCTCCCCATTGTCTTTCTTTGGTTGAGTTCAGCTTTCAAACGATTTGATCTGTTCTCTTTCTTTTTTTGTGGTGTCATTGTTTATGTAAATCTTGCTTTCTCCTTCCTTGACATGCTTGTTTAATCCTTGGACATTTTTCATTATTTTCTTTTTGGCTTCCCATCTGACTTCCATTCTCAGGAGTCTTGGTTTAGCATTCTGCCTACCAGGATTCTGCCTAACCTGACTGGGTTATTGACCTCATTCTCTGAACATCAAGTGATTTTGCCCACCAAATCTCTGACTCTTTCCTGGTCTTCATTCTTCCTTCCTCTGGAGACTCTGCTGAGCTCTCTGGTAAGTTGCATATTATTATGTTGAGCTTCTCTTTTCCCTCTCCTCACTTTCTTCCATGTAATCTTTTGACCTTTCTCTCTACCACCTCCTCTATTTTGCTTTCAACTTCTCTCAGACTTTCTTTCTGTGTACCCTCTAATCTGTCCAGTCTATCATGAACAGAGGTCAACACTCTCAAAATACTGTCCATTTTTGCCTCAAGTCTTGATTTATGCCCTTTTTCTCCATTGTCATCGTCTCTACAGTCCTCACAAAACCATTGGATGAAGTTACCCCCATGTTCAAGACAGTTATACTGTGCCCCTGTCAACTCAGTGCATGTCTGTGGCACCATTCTTTGCACCCATGGCATTCCATCACTTCATCACTACCTTCTTCAACTGCATTTTCACACTTCAAACAAACCCACGGACTCCTCTGATCAACCCGTTTTGTTTTTGAATTGCCCCCCTGACCTGGCCCTGGCCCTGTCCCCCCCTTTCTAGTAGTAGACGTTTTCCTGGATGATTTCATGTGTGAAATCGTGAATGGGGATAAAAAAAAAAATAAAAAATAAAAAATAAAAAAAGTACTCACCCTTTGTAAGTAATTCCAGTGTAAGAACAACAAAAAACGATGTAAGCCTACTGATTATTGAAAAAACAACAACTGACCAATATCAATGAAAACAAAGCTACTGGTCCCGATGGCGTTCCTGGCAAGCTCTTAAAATTATGTGCCAATGAATTGAGTGAGGTATACCAATTACTTTACCAAGCTTCACTGGACCAGGGAGTAATACCTGATGAGTGGCGAGAGTGCGAGCATTGTTCCCTTATTTAAAAAGGGTGACAAAACAAAAGCAGAGAATTATAGACCTGTATCTCTTACATCCATATCAGCTAAATTACTGAACACATAATATATAGTAGCATAATGGACCATTTTGACAAATATGATTTCTTAAATAACGCCCAGCATGGTTTTAGACAGCGAAGGAGTTGTGAGACTCAACTTATAACAACTCTCAATGATTTTAGTAACTGTCTTAACAACAGACAGCAAATAGATGCAATTTTATTAGATATTTTCTAAAGCCTTTGATAAGGTTGACCATGAGGGCCTGCTGCTTAATTAGAACACATTGGCATTGGCGGTTCTTTGCTAAAATGGGCTAGATCATTCCTCGTTGGGAGAACGCAGAAAGTTGTTGTGGAAGGGTCGTCATCCCATTGTAAACCAGTCTTGTCAGGTGTACCACAGGGAACTGTTCTGGGCCCTTGTTTTTTCTTAATTTATATAAATGACAATAAGTAGAAATCTCTCTCCTGGAACTACTATAAGGCTTTTTGCAGATGACAGTTAGTATATAGAACAATTAGAAGCAAGAATGATACACACATTCTACAAGAAGATCTAAACGCTTTACAAGAGTGGGAAAGAACTTGGAAAATGGAATTTCATCCTCAAAAGTGCCAAGTGTTGCGTATATGTAACAAACGCTCACTAATTAGATCAGATTATTCTATCCATAATACTATTCTTAAAGAAACTAATGCTGCAAAATATTTAGGCGTGATTATAGATAGTCGTCTCAAATGGAAAGAACATTACAATTAGTATGTAAGAAAGCAAATAACATCTTAGCTTTCTTACACAGGAAATATCAATGACTGCCCCCAAAAGGTTAAAGACGATGCTACAAAACACTGGTTAGACCAGTACTGGAATATGGTTGCTCAGTTTGGGATCCTTACCCATCTAAAGGACATGATACCTTGAAAGTTTCAGAAGAGGCAGCACGGTTCGTAACAGGGAACCACATCAGAGAAAAGGGGAATACTAGGAAGAACATGAGAAATTAGAATGGAAACCCTTAGAAGAGAGAAGAGCTTTTATAAACTTAACACCTTTTTCAAGGCAGAGCAAAGTAATTGATATTCCAATGGAACAATTTGTATTGAATAAAAGTAGCACCAGGAGGGGCGGTCAGTGTTATACCATACCTGCATCAAATATTGACGCCACTTACATTTTTTTCCCAGTTCTGTAGGGCCCTGTGGAACTCACTGCGGGTGCCATCAAGATTGCCACAATGCAATCTCTTTTAAAAAAACAAAATTTATACAACAGTTTTGAGATCTGCTTTTTGATGTTTTTCTATTTTTTACTTCCCCAGATATTTACTGTTTAACTGGGCCTGAAAATTTTGGCCATTGCTTTTAACTTCTTGAATACGAGTGCGACCCCCTTTTTGCCAAATTTGCTCCAGGGGCCACATCTGAGTCGCCTATTTTATGTTATTTTTTTTTACTTTTAAAAATGCCGCTGGGGACCTACTCGTTTTTGAGTGAACCGTATTTTAGGAAGAAAAGAAGAACAAAACAACAACAATGAAACGTGCAGGAGAAGTCTGTAGGCGTGTTTAGGCCTATGTGTTAGTCGTGAGTTTAACTCGGAACTCGTCAACAGGAGAATCTGCTCGATTGAGACAAAACTAGCGTCTACTGCCCCCATAGAACACATCCCCTGGGGGTTAACTCAATAAAAAATATCTCCAGTTTATTTTGCTTTAAGAAGGCTGCTGTAACACCGAAAAATTTACGTAAATCGATCAAGTTTTTCAGAGAAAAATCAAACACAGCCGCCCTCTTCGACGCAACCATCGGGGGGGTACTAAGGCGACTTTGCATCTCTTTAGCTATCTTTTTGTTGTCCCTATTAGATCATTGTTTTTTCTTATCTTACGCCTCTGTGCACACAGGTCAATAATAGTCAACAATGACGGCTGACCTACAAATTTGAAGATCTGTTCCACATTTTTTACCTACTGGGCGAACCGGAAGTGATGCTCGATTACTAATAAACGAACTTCCGGTTACGTAGAACAACGTATTTAAAAAACAATCGGACGGCGATCCCAAATAGCAAGCCCAACTCGCGTTTGAACAACGTATATATATTACAATCGGCGGCGATCCAAGCAGCAAGCCCAACTCAGTAGTAACGAAGCAACAGACTGTATATCAAAACTCGGGCCCGAGTCACGTTATTGGTGGCAGCTCAGGTGGGATTTTGATAGTAAAATTTGGGATCATTTAAACCACCAGATCCATTGAACTTTGCTTCAAGTGTGGCCTGATTGGAAACGACAGTTTGCCAAATTTAGGCTAGCTTGTCAGTTGTTATGTGTGATGGGCTGAGAAAATTATCAGACTTTCAAGTTAGATGAAACAAGTCCAGATTTCTCTTTTGGAGCTGTAATGACATCGTTTGACAATTATTTCTCTGTCAGACGATGAAAGAGCCAGTTTTATGAACGAACACAGAGGCCAGAAGAAAATGTTGAGTTTCGTCAGGGCTCTACATGAACTTGCTAATATAGCAGAGTGCCTTCCAAAGAAGAAGCAATCGGGGACAAATTTATCATTTGGTGTTCTGGATAAAGAGCTGAGTGAAAAGCTGCAGCTGCAACCAGATATAACACTACAAGAAACAGTACGCCAAGCACCACAGTATGAGCAAGTAAAAAGTCGGCTCAATGAACAAAAACATGCTGCTGCAAATTTGGATGCTGTCAAACGGAGCAGTGAGAAAAGGAAATGCTCAAGCTGGAAGAAATTTCAAATTCAATCAAGGACAAAACTTCAACAAGGGAGTTGGAAGTCAGAGAAGAGGCTCTGGAAGAGGAACCTACTTCAATATGGGGCAAAGCAACCCAGGCAAAATTGCTCAAGATGTGGTGGTGATGAATCACACACCAAATGCCCGGCAAAAGGAAAAGTTTGTCGAAATGTGGACGTCAAAAATCACTTTGCTGCCGTCTGCAGATCAAAGAATGTTGATGTTGTCCAAGAGCAAGAAGACTTTTTTTCTTGGGTCAGTGAACAACAATGATTCGTCAGAACCATGGTATACCCATCTGACAATCTGTGGAAAAAAACCTGCAAATTTAAAATAGATGCAGGTGCAGATGTTTCTGTAATGTCCAGCTAACAATACAGATAGCTGAATCCAAACCCAAACTTCACTCTACTCAGGCAGTACTGAGGAGTCCAGGGGAGTTATGAGTTTCTTGGGACAGTTCACTACACAGGTCGAAGTTAAAGAAAAACATTTTCCTCTGAAAATCTTTGTCATTATTAATGAAACTGACAACCTTCTTGGTCGCAGTGTTGCAAGCAGTATGGGATTGGTGAACCGGTAGACAACTTGGAGAAAACAAACCCCGTGAACTGTGTTTATGGAGATATTGATAATAAACCTTGAACTGCACTCCAGTGAAAATAGTGCTGAAGGAAGATCACCAACCCTACAGTCTGAATACGACAAGACGTATCCCTCTACCATTGTTACACAAAGTCAAGGATGAACTAAAAAGAATGGAAAAAGCTGGCGTCATCACAGAAATAAAAGAACCAACAGACTGGTGCGCTCCTATGGTACCAGTTCTGAAACCAAGTGGAGCAATCCGAATCTGTACAGATTTAAAAAGACTGAATGCTGCAATCAAGAGAGAGCAGTATATCATTCCAACATTGGATGACATGCTTCACAAGCTGAGTGATCAGAAGTTTTTAGTAAGTTAGACGCAACATCAGGATTTTGGCAATCACGCCCAGAAACTGCAAAGCTGACAAGGTTCATAACGCTTTATGGACGTTACTATTACAATCGTCTTCCATTTGGAATTTCATCAGCTCCTGAAATTTTCAGCGGACAATGACAGAATCCTGGCAGATCAAAAGAATGTCCTGTGCTTCCTTGATGATATTTGATCCATGGCAAGTCAGATGAGATCATGAAAAATATCTTGACAGTGTCACGAAGAAGCTAGCGTCAGTTAATTTGAAGCAGAATGAAAGCAAGTGTGAACTTAGCAAATCAGAAATTGAATTTCTTGGTCATGTGATCAGTAAGAATGGCATTTCGCCAGATCCAAAGAAAGTGGAAGCACTACTAAACATTGCAGATCCCATGAATGTGACAGGATTGCGGCGATCAACTTCATGGGAAAGTATCTTCCGAACCTGTCAAGTATTCTGAAGCCAGTCACAGAACTCCTGGAAAAAGGACCGAGAATGGAACTGGGGAGCGCCACAGAAAAAATGCCCTGGCAGAAGTGAAAACACTTTTGACCACCTCACCGACTCTTGCCTTCTTTGACTTGTCAAAACCAATGACAGTCAGTGCAGATGCAAGCAGTTTTGGCACTGGTGGAGTGCTACTCCAAGAAAGCAAACCAGCTGCTTTCTGCTCAAGAACTTTGACACAGGCAGAAAGAAACTACGCTCAAATAGAAAAAGAATGCCTTGCTGGCGTTTGGGCATGTGAAAAATTTGAGAGGTATCTCGTGGGTCTTCCATCATTCAAACTACTTACTGATCACAAGCACAGGAGATTTGAGTGATACACCTATTCGCTGCCAAAGACTTCTGATGAGACTTCTTCGATTCAATGTCATTGCAGAGTACACTCCAGGAAAAGTCATGGTTGTGGCTGATATATTGTCCAAGAAGTCCCATGAAAAATGAAGGAGGAACACGCACAAGGAGATGTGGAAACTCACATTGATGCCGTTAGATTCCATTGGTCAGCTTCAGAAATGAAACTTCGGCAAATGGCAGAAGAAACCAGCAAGGATGAAAAGCTACAAGCAGCAGTTGTACTTTGTACAAAATGGATGGCTAAAGAAAAAGGGAGATGTCGCGGACAATCTCCAAGATCTCTTTGCTGTGAGAGGAGACCTCAGTGTCCATAATGGCCTACTCATCAGAGGCGTAGAATCATTATCCAAGTTCGATGAGGAAAGAAGTCATAGAGAGGATCCATGACGGTCATCAAGGCATCAACAAGTGCACAGAGAGAGCTGCAACCTGTGTTTGGTGGCCCAGGATAAATGATGCAATCAAAAACAAGATAGCTTCATGTAGTCATTGTCAAGAGAGTTGTCCAAGTCAGCGAAAAGAACCTCTGATCCCTTCACAATTGCCAGAGAGACCTTTCCAAGAAATTGGAGTCGACATTTGTGAAAAAGGAAACCAATCGTACTTAGTAGCAATGGATTACTACTCCGCTCTCTGGAAATAGCACATTTACATTCAAAAGGATCTGCAACAGTCATTGCTAGGTTGAAAAACATATTCGCACATCATGGTATCCCAGATATTATCTACACAGACAATGGCAGTCAGTTTACTTCAAAGGAGTATTTGAAGTTTGCCGAAGAATGGGGTTTTGCAACCGTTACCTCCAGTCCCTATCATGCTCAGTCAAATGGGGAAGCAGAAAGGGCTGTGCAAGTTGCGAAAAAGATCTTACATCAGAAAGATCCATTCCTTGCTTTACTGTCCTACAGAGCAACTGCAACATCACCGACTGGAGCGAGTCCAGCAGAACTGTTGATGGGACGTCAACTGAGAACGACAGTACCTACAATTTCTGCAAATCTAGAGCCAAAGAAAATAGACAGAAAGACAGTTGCTGCAAAAGACAAGAAGAGCAAAGAAAGGAACAAGAAAACATTTGACAGAAGACATGGAACACAGTCACTGCCAGAACTCAAACCAGGAGATATGGTTGTTATGAAATTGGACTTTGAAAAGAAATGGGAAAATCCAGCCACAGGTATAAAGAAGTGTGATCCCAAGATCGTATATTGTGGAAACCAACCAGGCTCAAGTCAGTATCGGAGAAACCAACGACACCTGAAACTGATGAGTCAAGGTTCCAGAAAACACTCAGGAAGCATCCTCTCCTGTTGCTGGTCGACGACCTATTTCCCTTGTCCCGCAAAATCCTCATCCATAATATATGTCATTTCCATTCCTATTGCTGATGGAGAACTGAGGAGGGCCAAACAGCCTACACGTGAAGCTGAAGACCCAAGGGAGACGATGGATCAGTACAACAAATCGTGGTGACCGGCAAGCATGAGGAAACAGGAGAAGCCAAGGACAACTTGATCCTGATCCTGGTGGACAGTCTTCAAGTTCAACTACCAGTGGAAACGACAGTGTTCCAAGAACTCTAAAGACGGTGCAAACACGCAGTGGACGTGGTGTGAAACGACCAGCCTGATATCAAGACTAACTCTTTCGTCCCTGGATTTTTCTAATTTCAGATTAATTTCCAGACTAAGAGTTAAGGGCCAGTTAATTGAAAGAATGTTGAAAGTTTTGTTATTGTTAAGTTTATTTTTAAAATGTGCTAAAGAATGGGTACAAAGAAACATTTTCAGGCTGTGAAGACTAAAAAACTGTATTTATTTTATTTAAGTAATGAACATTTGGATCCTGGGATTATCTGTTTCAAAGGAAGGAGATGTCACGAGAATCGAATGGACTTACAATCTCGTAGATCTGTTCCACACTGTTTACCTACTGACGAACCGGAAGTGATGCGTGATTAATAATTAACGAACTTCCGGTTACGTAGAACAACGTATAAACAATCGGACGGCGATCCAAGCAGCAAGCCCAACTCAGTAGTAACGAAGCAACAGAACTAATTAATATTCAGACTCGAGTCACGTTATAACGACCTAACCTGATGATCGTCCAGGTTTCGGTCTCGTTTGAAGACCATTAGAGAAGTTCTTTGGAATGTCTTGCCAACTTTGGGATCAGTCTGTAGGATAGGAAAGTTCTTGAAAAGAAGAATTTGAAGACAAATTTGAAGGAGGTTCTTGGAATGTCTTGCCAACTTGTGGATCAGTCTGTAGGATAGGAAAGTTCTTGAAAAGAATTTTCTTGACTTTCAGGTTGTGAGGATGGTATGTCAGACTCACAAGGTGCGGTCATTGTGATCTGCCTTGGTCTTTGGTGTTAAGTGTCATGTACTGGTCGATTGCGAGTTGGATCTCTTTAAAATTCTTCTCAACAGGCTGGCTTGATGGCAATAGGCTGTGCACATTGGAATAAGCCTTGTTCAACGTGGTGTATCTACGTTTTATTTTTCTTCTTATGGCCTGAATGCTTTGGTCGTATGTCATACTATTTTTCTTTGCTGTCTTTTCTATGCTGTCAAAAATATCCGTGATTACCTCTGCTTTGAGGTATTTGTTACAGTGGTTGCCGATAAAAGTGCCACTGTAATAAGCTTGCTTCACAATCCTGTGTCTTTGAAGCGCAGACTCAACTGCAACACCCGCCCCTTCTCGAAAGGATTAAGGCCTTTCAGTGAAGGTGTCAACGTCAGCGTTGACAACATGCCTTCACCATCCGAACACTTCTTTGAAACTCCCGTGTGTATCTCTTACATTTGGTTTCTATTTCTTTGCCAGATCTATTGCTATCCTTTTGTCAACATCATAGCACTCATCTTCCAAAAGATCATGATGCTTCTTGACAATTCCCAAAAGGATATGAAGGTAGGGAGGGGCAGTTCAATGTTACATTCGGCAAGACGAGATTCTTGAAGCGCTTGGCCTGAGATTTTTTTCCACCTTCTTTCACAAACTTGGCATGCATTTTCTTCATGTCTTCAAGCGTTCTCTGTTCGATGGTATCCCCAAATCGATCACTGCAGTTCTTTCGCGCTTGTTCCTTTGAGGCTGTACACCACAGACATGGATACACACCTTGAGCTCCAGACAGCCCATACATTTTCAGGGAGAAATCATAATCTCGAAACAGAAAGTCTATTTCCTTTCCATGTTGTTTGTGCAAGCCGACTGATCTGTTTGAAATGATTCAAAATAGTTCTGATGTTTTCACTGCTGTCTTCCGCCACTACTATGCAGACTAGGAAAGTTTTCCTTGGCATTGGGGTGTT
The DNA here is from genome assembly GCA_018398815.1 of Conus ventricosus. NCBI lineage: Eukaryota > Metazoa > Mollusca > Gastropoda > Neogastropoda > Conidae > Conus > Conus ventricosus. The sequence goes on along the minus strand of CM031597.1, from coordinate 58,548,612 downwards.
CAAGATTTGCGACAGACATGACCAGTTTGAAACTGCCACCCCCATGATCACCTCCAACTTTCACCCATATTTCATTTTCAGGGATAATGTTATGATGCCATGTCAGCAACTTCTTTTCTTCATACTGGTCTAAGAGATTTGTCAGGAATCTTGGCAAATCTTCAACACGTACCACAGGGGTGCTTTTCTTTTCATCTCTGTTAGTTTTCTGGTCATGGAAGATTAGTTTTTTCCAGTTGACCCGAATCTTTCCACACTTCAGACTGTTTTGAAACTGTCTTTCTTTTTCCTCACTATCAAGTGTTATCCCTGCCTGTTTTGAGATCTTCTTAAACTGCCTGTGTTTTGCCCAAGTCAGCAACATTCTTGCTTTCATTTTTGTTGCCTGTTTTGCTGTGATGTGTCATTTCAAACAACCAGCAGCTTTTAGAATCTATGTCCTTTTTTTCGGTGAATCTAAGCTCAGTGCTTTGCTGTTTCAACAAATCAGACTCCGAAGACCTGAATATTCTCTGCAGATTTGGGCAACCTGGTGTCCTCTTTTCCTTCTAGTGGGAGTGCTTGCAAAGGCTGAAGACTTTCTGGCTTTGACGATTTTTTTTAGAATTATAAGCTGACCCTAGTTTTGCATGCAACAGTCTGTCACTGGATTCTTCCATTTTGATACAGACTAAACGATTGAGATGCGCTTCTTCTCCAGCTGCCAGAGGTGCACACAAATCTTCAGTGGTCGAACTAATTTTCTTTTCTCAGTTTGTGATGAGCGGTGCTTTACTGTTTTGTGTGGTTTTCTTTGTCCCGGAATCATTGTATGAGCACACCCGTAACTAGCCCTAGTTACGGGTGTGCTCAGTACTGACTGTGTTTGCATTCCTGATGTGCAGTCAGTTCATGTTATCGATTTCTGTTTGGATTTGTATTGAACTGCTCATATTGTTGGCATCATTCTGACAGAAGTCTGGCCTTCAAGCATTGAGAAAGTCCAACAGCCGCTTTTTGACAGTCTTCTGTTGAGGTGTTGACGATGCTGAAGACTGGAACATTGCTCCTCTGTCACTGCTGTCAGCTTCTGTTCTGCTAGTGTTATTGCTGCTGAGAGATGTTTCTTCACAAGCACGACTGAGGGTATTGTCAAGAGCTTCACTTATTATGTCGGCCACGCTACTATCATGTACTGTCTCAGTTTCAGTGACGTTGTTGACATTGACGTCATCACTACTACTAGGAGTGCCTGTATTAGGCCTACAGCTTGCTCATTGATTCCATCAACGTTGTCATCACAAACATTCTGATCTCTATTTGTGTTACAAGTGGTGGTCATTGTTCTGTCTTGCTATGTCGTCTGCAACATTGCTGCCACAAATATCCCCATCTGAATAAGTAACAACATTGTCAGAAATATTACCAACACTACCTGTGTCAAGCGACTCACCTTTCTTACTGACATCACAGATTTCCTTGCTACTGACTGTTCTGTTTTGATTTGCTAGGGGGTCCAGTTTCCTTTTTTTTAACAGGTCTACGTGGTTTGGACTGTTCATGAAACGTGTGACACATACAGTGCAATCAGCTTCTTCAATCGTTGGGTCAAACTCAGTCCACAGGCTATGTGTACTGGCTATCTGTTCTTTCATTGATTGGAGAACAGCAGCACTTTTTTCCGTTTAATATTATCATAAGAATTTGTACACATTGTTCTAGAGTACAGTTTGCCCTCTGTTTCTTCAGAAATGGTAAGTCCATATGACTGTACCAGTTCTGATGGGAACGTCCCACTAGTCCGAGGGTTCACTAGTCCGAGGGTTCACTAGTCTTCAAATTTCCGTCCTTCCGTACCTTCATAGCCGACTCCCAATATTGCAAATTACGCTATTCGGAGCTGACTCCCAATAGCGCCAGCCTAATAATTATTTTTCAAGTGACAAGGGAAGCAATGCTAGAGAATCTTTGACTTGCGCAGAATCCTCTTGCGCAATAATATTCATTTGCTTCCTGTCCTTCTCCGAGTAAGCTAAGCTGTATACTTTCAGAGCCAAACGAGAAGGAATCTCAAAAGGTAAACTTCTTCAAGTCGTTTAAGATGGCAACTTGGATCGCTGTTGGCTCCAGGGGAAGAGGTCGTGTACTGATACACAGAGACCATAAGTATCAACTGAATAAAAAAAAACATCAAACCACCATGTTTTGGCGCTGTTGGCGAAAGACGTGTAGGGCCAATGTCACAACTAATCTGTTTGATCCTGAGGAAGAAAATCCTCAAATAAGGATAATTTACCAGGAAATGGGACACATTCATGATTCTGACGTAGATCAGATCAAAAAGGACAAGTTTCGGAACGACGCAAAACAGAAAATCAGAAACAATCCCACAAAGCCTATCAAAAGAGTTTATGATGAACAAGTCGCCGCAGCTCACCAAGCAGTTGGACAAGGAGGGGGAGACAGGCCTCCTATGGTTCCGGACTTCGTTTCCATCAGGTCTCAGATGTCTAGAACTAAGACTGAGAACCTTCCGGAAATTCCTGCAGAAGTTGAAGAAGTACAATTCCTTGGACCATGGCAAGAAACTTGGCGTGGATCTAGATTCATGCTCCAACAAAACAATGACTGGGGCACAGCTATCTTCGGCACACATGAAAACAGAAAGTTGATGGAGTGCAACCTGTTATACATGGATGCCACGTTCAAGACGTGTCCTCGACCATACAGCCAAATGCTGGTGATTCAAGGCGATTACCATGGGCGCGTTTTACCATTTCTCACAGTGCTGATGACCAACAAAACGATTGGAGACTACCGGCAGATCCTGCAAGTAGTCGAGCGTAAAGTGCTGCGCTTGACAGGGCACACTTGGGAGCCTGCATCCATTGTTATGGACTTCGAGCAAGCACTCATAACTGCAGTGGAGACAGAATTGCCCAACACCCGGACGGAACTCTGCTACTTCCATTTCAACCAGTCCTTATGGCGCCGCATCCAAGAACTTGGACTCACAGGAGCCTACAAAAGAGATGAACATCTCAAGGAAATACTCCGCAAAGTCATGGCTCTAGGATTTTTACCAGTGGCCCTGGTGAGGAACAACTTTACATTATTGCGGAATTTACATGGTACCCGAAGGAAGATCTATCAGTACCCTGCCTTTTGACTTCTTCAATTCTGTTCATAACACTTACATTGTTGGTCAATTCCCCCCTCCTGTCTGGAATGTTTATGAAAGGAACATGGATTGCCGAACGAACAATAACGCTGAGTCTTTTCATCGCTCGTGGAATAACAGAGTAGGCGTACGGCATCCCAACCTCTGGATATTCGTCAGACATCTAAAAGACCTCCAGGCATCGACTGAAAGCGGTATCCTCAGCATGGACAGGGGAGGTCACCCAACAAGACGTCAGCGACGATGGCGTCTCCTGGAAGGACGACTCATGGCCCTGAAAGAAGAGTATCGTCATGGTGTTCGTGACGTGGACAGTTATTGGCGGGCTGTGAGCCATCTGGTGCATCACTACTGATCGAGGTTCTGTCTTGTCAACAACAACAACGAGAATCTTTGATTCCCGAAGCAAGGTTATACCGTGAAATCAAAAGTTACACCCAGCAGTTTTCATTTCTCAATGCTTACTATTTCAACTGACAAGGGGTTTCCTTTTTTCATTTTATGCATATAAAACTGGATAGTCATGCGTCTTGTATGCGTATGTGTGCATTTATTGTTTGTGTATGTGTTTGTTTGCTTGTGGGTTTTTTTCACTGCTGTGGAAACCACATCTCAGACTATTTCCCCCAAGAAACCTAGTTATTTTCATTCAAAAAGACAATGTTGTGTTTAATGTTTGAATGAACAAAGGATATTCAATTTGATTTGTTTTTATTTTGTGTGTGTTTAATTTTTGAATGAACAAAGGATGTTCAATTTGATTTGTTTTTATTTTTTTGTGTTTAATTTTTGAATGAACAAAGGATATTCAATTTGATTTGTTTTTATTTTGTGTGTGTATGTGTGCGTGGATGTGCGTGTGCGTGCGTTTTTCACTGCTGTGGGAACCAAATCGAAGAATATTCTCATAAAAACACTGAGTTGTTTATATTCAAAAAGATAATGTGGTGTTTTATATTTTGACTGAAGAAAGGATATTAAATTTATCAGGATACCGCCCCGACTGGACAATTACGAGATCGAACTGCCTACAGTTTTTAGTCATATTATATAGCACCTCGGGTTTCCTTTTGCCCGTGAGGGTCAATTAGTTATCCCACCGACCTGAATTCTGGAGAGGATCGAGCCTGGGTTGTACTACAGCCTCACACATAATTTCATTGAAATCGGTTCTCAAACATCGGATATCTATTTGCGGACACACACACACACACACACAGTGAAACCTATATACCGCCTTTTAAGGGGCGGTATAATAACTGGAAAATCAAGCGTCTATAGTGAACCTTCGGACTAGTGAACCCTCGGTCTAGTGAACCCTCGGACTAGTGAACTCTCGGAGTAGTGAACCCTACCCGTTCTGATGCATAGTTATTGCAATAAATTATTTTCCTGTAACGGGTTGGTTTTGACCGACCACCACATAGTCTATATAAAGAGTTCAGTCTCTGTGTGATTAGCTTCTGTGTGCTGAACGGACGCCATCTTCAGTCTCTCTCTCTCTCTCTCTCTCTCTCTCTCTCTCTCTCTCTCTCTCTCTCTCTCACACACACACACACGCACGCACGCACGCACACGCACACACAAAGAGAGACAGAGAGAGAACAAGACACCAAGGACGGCAATTTACAATTACATGCACATTTATTAACATCTGAAAAGATACGGTGCAGTACACACAATTAGTCACTGATGCGCAACTCTCTCTCTCTCTCTCTCTCTCTCTCTCTCTCTCTCACACACACACACGCGCGCGCGCACGCTGGCACACACGCACGCACGACCGCACGTGCGCATGCACACGCGCGCGTACCCACACACGCACACACTGCAGACGGGGAAAAGAATCAATCAGTAAGTGAAAGCACAGGGGTGGGGGACGGAAGTTGTGAGGAAATTAATACGGGGAAAAGCCGCCGAGTTCTTAAGTGAAGAAAACACTGGGGGAAATGATGACTCCTGCAATGACAAAATTCAGTAAGCATGCAGAGAGAGAGGAGAGACAGAGTCAGAGAGAAAGAGACAGACAGAGAGAGAGAGAGAAAACAGCACGAGACCCGTTGTCAGCCGGCAGGGAGCACGCTGTGTGTTAAATCGACACAGACAGTGACGTCGGACACGGAGAGGCTTAGACGTCTACTGAGCTGGGAACAAACGCGGTTTTCAGTACTTGAACCACCCACGTATAGCCTTCCAGCAGCTCTTCATCTTCATCCATTGAACGTCCTCGGTCATCATGTTGACTATTCTGACGTTTTGAATGTGGGCTGGCGCAGCATAAAAAAATATTTTTAAAAACCCAGAGGTTTAATGTAGCTTTCTTGCTCTTGACACAAGAGTCTTTGCCTCGACAACTGTGTCGGGCAGGGCGTTCCAGTCCTTTATAGTACATGGATAAAAGGCCCCCCGTTGCACTGTGGTTGTTTTAATTGCTGTTCATGTCCTCTACGCTGAAGGGTTGGAGCAGGAATCAGCTGGGATCTATCCATGCAGACCAAGCCATGTATGATTTTAAACAGCATTGCCAATCTGGTGATCTTTCTTCGCTGCCTTAGAGGGTGCCAGTCCAGTTGCTTGATGAGGTTGCTGGAGGAGTTGTGATAATGTCCTGTGACAAAGCGTGCAGCCCTCCTTTGGACCGATTCCAGCTTGTCCTCGTTTGTCGTCGTGTAGGGGTCCCACACGGTGCAGGCATATTCCAGCGTGGGTCGTACCATGGCTTTATAGGCTGTGGCCTTTAGCTGGGTGGCGCTGATCTTGAGGTTACGCCTGAGGAAGCCAAGGGTCTTGTTGGCCTTTGTGCAGATACTATTTATATGTTTGTCCCAGCTAAGGTCGTCCGTGATGGTGACTCAAAGGTACTTTGCAGAAATAACCACATCAAGAGTATGTCCATGTAGATAGTATTCGCTGGACAGTGGTCGTCTCTTGTCACCGGCAGAGTTGTACACTTCCCAGGATGGAACTCCATATCCCAGCTCTTCTCCCACTGTTGAAGTGTCTGGAGGTCTTCTTGTAGCTGGGACTGGTCCTGGTTTGACGTGACGAGTCTATAGACTGCAGTATCGTCTGCAAACAGGCGAGTCTGTGAGGTGAGCTGATCTGGCAAGTCATTAATATAAGCCAGAAAAAGGCACAGTCCAAGCACCGATCCTTGTGGCACCCCGGATCTGACATCTGCTAACTCTGAAGCTGCTCCGTCTACGACTTGTCTCCTATCGCTGAGGAAGCTCTCAGTCCACCGACTGATGTTAACACGGACTCCATAATGGTGTAGTTTGTGGAGCAGGAGACTATGGTTAACTTTATCGAACGCCTTTGCAAAATCCATTATGACAATGTCTGTCTGCGCTCCGCCTTCCATATTCCGAGACAGTTCTTCTGCAAACTCAAGGAGCTGCGTCTCGCAAGACCTCTGCCTCCAAAAGCTGTGTTGTTGTGGGCAGAGGATGGCGTTTTGTTCTAGATGGTTCATAACTGCATTGACGATAACATGTTCAAAGATCTTGCACAGTATACTTGTCAGTGACACTGGACGATAGTTTGATGGATTATAGTGTTCACCTTACTTCTGTGGCAATTTCTTTCAGCACTCGAGGTGATATCTGGTCAGGGCCACAGGCTTTGTATGTATTAAGCTTCAGTAGTAACTTCCTTATTCCTTCCTCAGAGATGCTGATGTTGGTAAGCAGGTCACATTCTATCTCCTTCATGGGGCATTTTTCCTGAAACTCTTCATCAGTGTATGTTCTACCCTCGCTAAATACAGACTGGAACTGAGCATTTAGCACCTCTGCTTTCCCCTTGGGTTCAGAGAGAGGCTTGTGGCCGGTATATGACTTTGATAACTTAATACTTGAAACTAAAAACTTTCCTGTGAACAATTGTAAGAGCAGACAAAAAACCTCCAAAAGACCAGAATTTAAGTTTTAATATTGTCTACAAACCCCAAAATGCATGAATTTTACTTATCTCAAAGAAGCAAACGTTTTCCAGTTGCTCACACTGACGGATGTTGCGTTTTGAAGATTTGGACAAAAGTAATATCCTGTCTACTTCTTTACAGAGCTGTGACTATTATGAACACAGACACAAACGAAGGTGATGAACTGCAGAATCCAAAACACACTGAAATTCACACTTCTTCCACAAATTCAGAACAAACAACACCACGTGCCGCAATGCCGATAGCGTCTCTCTCTTTCTTGCCGCCTTTGGAGCTTGCAGTGCGTGCGTTCACAGTGATTGGTTAATACTGCGCTATATTAGCTGCAGCCAGTAAATGCTAATCCCCTGGACATAGAGAGGGGCCCGGATATGACTTTGATGCTTAGACTGAACAACAACTCCTGTGAACAATGTAAGCAGCAGACAAACACACCTCTAAAAACCTGAATTATCTTCACATGCAAACTCTGGCACGAAACCCCAAGAGGACGGGATGTACATTCGAAACTGAGACCAAGTTTCCCATGACGAAAAGCACCCGAAGGCTATGGTAGGATTCGAAGCATTGTCTACAAAGCTATCTGTCACTCTTAACCTTGGAGTATGCACAGACGTACAAGAAGGTAACTGCAAACCAAACACATGAAACTCCATTATATCCAGGAATCATAACACACCACAGACGCAAATGCATAGCGTCAGCTCATACTGCCTTAAGAGCTTCCATGGGTGCGTTCCACAGTATATTCATGACGGCGCTAAGTCCAGCGCGAGTAAAAGCCACCCTCCAGCTGCAGAGAAGCCACAGACAACGGGCCCCTAGCCCACGGAGATTGGAACAGTCCACTCAACACACCCTTTGGCCATCGGTCTATGGCCCTCAGAGGAACCAAAGTTGCTGTCTTCCCATCTCACCCTCACTTGCCCGTCATGGTACTTTGAACACACGGACTGGACTTACTCGCAGGTCAGCCCAGTTAGGACCAGAAGAAAAAGAAACACCCGAAGGTGCTGGGGGGACCCAGAAAGCACTGTCTTCACCCGCCTTTAGAGCAGTCCTGTACCACCCCTTGGAGGCCTGCGCTGTGTTGACGATGGGTACAGGCACGCGCAGGACACTCCATTAAGATATCAAGGGACATAACTGCTCCTGAACAGAGGTAAATCAGACTACAAGATGCAGCTCATAACAGCCTTAAAGTAGCATCCCCATGGGTGTACCAGCCCGTATTTCATGACTGCAGAGCCCACCGGCGAAAAACACCACCCTCCAGCTGCCGAGCACACCCCACAGACCCAACCACCCTGCCCACGGACAGATGAAGACAGTGCCACTCCAGACACAGCCAAGCTTTCGCCATACGGTCTTATGTGCCCTCAAGAGAGAATCCATCCTCTGGCCCTCAAGAGAGAATCCAACCTCTGGCACTTGAAACAGCACAGAGAGGACGGGATGTACAGCGAAACTGAGACTCTCAGGTAGCCCACCGTGATTGACTCGGGAGAGAAGTAGAGCAGAAGGTCAAGAAGAGGGTGTCAGTTGGAACTCTGTCATGGCCCTTGCACACGAGTACACGATGAACGTTGGTCACTCCTTGCGATGCCAGTTCTGACTTGATCTCTGCCTCCGACACTCCTCTCAGATCTCTGCATCAGATTACTCCCTTGGAAGAGTTGAGAGTTTTGTGTGGAGACGCCCTGATCGGTTGATCCACCAAAGTCGTCGATTTCAACAGCATTTGTGAGTGCAGCTTGGAAGAGCACTCAACCAGAAGTGATCCGTTCCTTAGTCTCTTGACGCTCTTTGGCTTCCCGCTTAGGCCATTGATTCCTTTCGCAATCGCAAAAGGACTCTGGCCTGACAGAAGTCTATCTTCATCTGCTCCCTCAACAATCAGCCAGCTGAGCCAGAAGTCTGAAAGATTTCGTATCTCATGATCTGAATCCGTATCCGTGTCCGTTACCGAATCTTGCCTGTGTCTTCCTTTATTTTTTGGTGCCATGTTGTATTCATTGAAATTCATTTCTTTTGATTCCCACCCGCCATCGAGTCCAACAAGGGGGATGCCCATTTCATACGGATATCCAGTATATCAGGGCACCAGGATTTCAAAAGAAGTATACACAGGCCTGAAAGCCTCCCTGCCACGGAAGCTCCCAAACCCGTTTGACCGAAGCCACCGCCTTCTAGCCGGAGCTAGGGCATGCACGCGACCAGCCGCTTGATTGAAGTGGGCCACTTCGACTACCTGTCTAGAGGAAGTCCAGGCCAAAGAGGCGTGTTGACTTGATGCACCGCAGTCACATCAGCGGTCTCAACCTCCAGGATCCTATTCTCCCCCATCACAGGACGCCCCGCGTGGCAGACACGGTGGGCCTCAAGAAGACCACAGAGAATAGAAGAATGTGGGAAAGAAGACTTGATGGGGAGACGAGGACAGAAAAGAGCCAAGTAAGAAAGGCAGAAGATAAGAAAAGGAAAAAGGCGGGTTACTATTAGTCAGGGTCCTCACCCTTTGCCTGTCTGACATGGGAGGCCCTACCAGGGGCATCAACTCCTTACCACGTTGTGCTTAGGCCAGACAGCAACTTGACTTTTCAGGCCTAGAAGCATTTTCAGAAACTAGCCTATCGTCAAGTATTGGTGCCCCTGCCAGCAAAGCCTAAGGGATCACGGGACCGCGCAAGCCCTCTGACCACGGCAAGGTTGCAACCCCCGGAGGGGTGTATACCAAGCAGGCGAAAGATTATCTCTCCTACTCCGATACCCTGTGTAAGGTTTCATTAGCCAAAAACCCAGAAGAACTGTAAGTTGAAACAATGTTTCTAAATTTTGAGACTATGGATTGCTTGTAATTGTATATACCATGTATGTTTTAACATTATAACTTTATGCCAATACTTGGTGACATCTATCAATATGATAAACGAGTATTCTGTCGTGATCGTTTGCCACAATCTGGTAAAAACTGTTAAGATGCTTGATTAATTAACATTCTAACATTCATATTAACAATATGACTTTTGCCAGTATTCAATACAATCTGTTAAGATGATCACTGAAGGTTAAATTCTGACAGGAAAAACAGTATGCCTATACTGAGTGAAAACTGTTAAAGCTGATTTAGGAATATTGTTGATTGTCTGAATTCTTTGTAGTAGGTAACTGTGAGTCGAATCAACATGTGTATGTGGGCTAAGTTTATTCCAAGTTACTGCAACTTTAATGTACAGGAAAAATTGAAGAATTGTTCGACTTCAGTAAGTGTTTAACCTTATATTACCATGTTGTTGAAATTCACTCAAAATCTGAGTGAAAGTGGAGACTGATAATTATGGCAGATATATTTATGATAGTCTAATCCTTTGTCAGCTGAGATCTCACATATTTACTGAAAGCCAGAGGGCAAGAGTGAGAACTTGACAAGCCAGACGCTCAGCTACTTAACTACAAACCAGGTATTGTCTTCTGATTGGACCCTGGGTGTGCCTGATAGTGGACAAGTACAGCAGCCCACCAGACCAGCCGGCTTAAAGAGAAGGTAGACCAGTCACTAGCTACTTGAGAGAGATCCACACTCCTCTCCAACATCAGATAAGTTCTGATATTCCAAGTGGACTCCAACTGAACTCACCAGAACTTTCCCTCTCTTAATGATGAGAAAAAGTGGGAGGGGGGGGGGGGGGGGGGGGGGGGGTCAGCTAGAACTGATTTTGTGAAATTGATTTGAATATTTGACCCTGGTATAAACAAGTAAAGTTGATGTGTGAAAGTACACTGAACTTGTCAGTTCTTCGTCGTTCTTTCGGTATTGAATGCTTGAACTTACCTCTAATTCTGTCTCTCGGAGCTACAAGCACTTTTAAGTGTACAAGCCTAAGGAGAATTATTCCTGAGCCACTCTTGAGTATTTTTAACAGTCCCGAGAAAAATAAAAATTTCTTTCGATGACTTGTACTGGAAAGTTGCTTCTTCCCTAACTAAAAACAGAGAGGGTAGAGGTGAAATTTAAACATAAATCTATTAGAGAAATCATTCCAACTTTTTTTTATGAGTTTGGTTTGTGTGCTTCACAATTGACATCATTTTTGCTGCTTTTTTGTTTCCTTATTATCAGCTAAGGATTTGATAGAACATACAAAGTGAGAACTATCAAGAATGTTCAAACTTTTATCTATTAATGTAAACAATCAAGATTGCCAAAACACTTGAAAAAGGGGCACATCTCACAACATACATAAGCCAACACGTTGCCTGTCTTGCCCACTGAGATGTACACATCTTGTGTATAGTGCCTCTGTGCTCTTGCCAGTCAAGCACCCCCCTGCTGTGACTTCACGTCAAGAGAGTGGGTGGGCGGGGGTGTTCCTGTCCTCCCCACTCATATGTGTGGAAAGAGAGAAGGAGAGAGAGTGAATGTGTTAAGTCAGTACAACCTTGAGTTAATCTGACAATAAATTGGTTTCAGTCAGCCAGAATGTGTTAAGCACATGCAAACTGCAGCACTTTCCAAGAGCCAGCTCAACCTGCGCTGGTTTGAGTGTGTAGGACTATTCGGGTGGTTTGACATGTGACTGGCTGGTCTGATCAATGGGTGTGCAGGGCTCTACCCATGACAGCTGGGCCTGACTAACAACTCGGTCACTAATTATTCACATTAAGAACATGTTCAGGCAAAAAATGTCAGCTTAAAACCCAAAGCAGGTACCAAAAATAATATCTGCTTCATATAATGGCAGAATTTGACAATTATGCATAAAAGAAGACTTGTCTTTAAACACCACTAAAATATTTGGCGGCAGTTCGGCATTTACAGATCAATGCAGGAGGGAGGATAATACATATAACAGATATACAAGAGTGTGTGTGTGTGTGCGCGCGCGTACACATGTGCGTGTGTCAGAGAGAAGGGGAAGGGAGTTCATGCCAATTTTTTTTCAGTAATGTTTATAGATAGGGACTTTTGTAAAAGCATGACATTTAAACAACTATGCACATCAGTCTGAAATTTCTAAGTATATGATCTTCCCTACCAGTTTCTAAGTAAATGATCTTCCCTACCAGTTCTAGGTCAAAAGCCAGTTTTCTGAGCATGAGCACATGCTGAATTAGAGTAATATCCTAAATTGATCCTAACCTTTTCTAGTTCAGCTCGTTGTGCAACAGGCCAGTCATCTGAAACATACTGCAAGACCTGGAGGTGGCTGGCTGCTCACATTCACACAGCCGAACTACACTGAACAACATTAAAAACGCACCGTTTTGATTTGCCGATTTCCCATTTGGAAAAAAAATGTGTATTTGGATTTGGTATGTTAACACAATTTTTAAGGGACACAGATTCACACTGCCTCGGTTTCTCCGCGCTTGCCGATGTTCGTGTGACGCCCACGTGCAACTCGCCCAAAACACTTTTTTGCCACTGGGGCCGAGACTGAACGTAGCACATGTTTTGTGTGTGTGTGTGTGTGTGTGTGTGTGTGTGTGTGTGTGTGTGTGTGTGTGTCTCAAATGGTGAGTTTGAAGTCATGCCGACTGGAAAACGGTATCAGTTGTCATTCGACCAGGCGAAGTCGTGCGAAAACAATGCCGCGACTGTATGCAAGAATGCGAGCGAGCCATTGGAATGTTGATGGTCGGTATGTCATCGACAGACAACAGCCAGACAACTGAAATGCAGTCACTCTACAGTTGTAAGGCTATCACAACGTTTGGCAGCAACTGGTTCCACCACTGATCGGCGTCGAACGGGCCAACCTCGTGTTGCCATACCAGCGCAAGATCGATACATTCGACAGCTTCGTCTTCGTTTCCTTTACGTCTCTGATTCCTTACAGCAGCAGAAACATGTCGCCAGGTGGTTGGTCGACGGGGTCCAGTGTCTGGACAAACCGTTCGACGTCGTTTGCAAGAATCAGGGCTCAATGCAAGACACCCTCATGTTGGCCCAGTCCTCACCCATAGACACCGTCAGCAACGCCTGCAGTGGGCCAACCAGCATCTGCCATGGACACGACGTCAGTGGAGAGCTGTGCTGTTATCTGACGAAAGTCGCTTCGGGTTATCTCATGGAGAATGAGAGTCTGGAGGCGTGTCGGGGAACGCTACGCCAACTGCTGCATGTTTGAAGCCGATAGATGGGAAGGAGGCAGTCTGATGGTTTGGGGGGCATTCAGTCATGACTACCGGACCGCTGTACTTTTTTGACAACCATCAGGTGCTGCAGAACCACGTCGTCCCACTGTTTGGCCAGCACCCAGAGCTGCAGTTCTTCCAGCATGATAATGCACAACCCCACACCGCAAGAGCCACCACTGCGTTTCTCCAGGCAGGCGAACAACATTGCCGTGTTGCCCTGGTCGTCTCTGTCCCCTGACATGGCTCCCATTGAACACGTCTGGGATGAGCTGGGGCGTTCGTGTGACCCGTGGAAGACGTCCACAGACTCAATCATTTGAGGCGCACACTGACCCAGGTATGAGATGGCCTGCCACAGGCGTTCTTGCACAACCTTGTCTACTCCATGAGGAGGCGCTGCCAAGCGTGCATCGGAGCAAATGGCGGTATTAGAGCTCGCGGACGGACATGCTCGTCGTTGTGTACTTTTTGACAGGGACCCTAGTGAAGTCACCAGCTGATTTCAGATGAATTCGGCAATTCTTGTCAAGAACAGACATTTTGTTTAATTGAAAAATGGATGCGTAATCAAATGTGCTTACTTTCATTAAATAATTCTGCACTATCAACGTTGTCTGGGTCTTTTGGCAACTGGTGCATTTTTAATGTTGTTCAGTATACTTTCAGCTCAGAGTCAATTATGAATGAGACTAAGGGAAACTCATGTAGTCAATGGTCGAGTGGGTTTTGGGTCAGTTGGCTCATTCACTCAATGGAACAGTTCAGTGACTAGAAGGTGATAGGTGTTTATTCATCTTCACTACAACACACACAGCAGGAGTCAAGCCGTTTAAGGTACTGCGTTGTATCTTCTTCGATGTCGTCGGGTCTACGCCAGGCTTCAAATTGCCCGATTTCCGTTCGTCAATGCTTTTTGTTCTTTCACGGACCACGACTTCCGGTTTTGTGGCTATACGCACGGACGATGTAATTTACATCTGTATGCACCCTATAACCACACACCCATTGTTTTTTGAACACAATGTCTCCATTGCTCCCAAAGATATCCTTTTGCTAATGTCGAAATTAGTTTCCGACCCAAACAGGTTAACATTAGCAACGAATGATAGAAAATTTACATTGGGAGTAGACTAACAGTTAGCCTTATCTCCCAAAGTACAGTCAGTATAGTATGGAGAACATTGACGGATTTGCTATGGGTGAACAGGTAATCGATATCTCTTTGTATGAAGTGATAGCAAAACTATTACCTTCAACAAGTCCATGTAGGCCTATCTTGATAAACTAACCATTACTTGCTTCCCTTAACTCTCTTGACAAGTGCGTGCCCGCTAGCGCCCGGTAAAATACGCGACAACAATGGGCGCTGCCATGTTTTCTGATAGAAAAGGAAGTGGGAAGGCACCATGTCCAGAACACTCTGGCGGAGGTCGCCCGTGTCCACCGTCAGCCCCAGCGTGTCCCCATTGTAATACACCATCTGTGGCAGGTCGTCCTGCAAGAGCTGGGTGTGGACAAAGGTCAGGCCAGTCTGTGGATCACGGAAGGACAGAGCGGCCAGTGAAGAGTCAGGCGTGGTGAATACCCCTCCCTCCTGCTTCTGCTGCTGTTGCTGCAAGCGCTGATGAGCCTGACCACTGACACGGTGGTTGCTCTGGAAGTCAGTGCGAGCACATCCACTTCTGTTCTTTCAACCCGGGACGATGCAGACTGGATTCTAGACTGTTGGTGGGCTGAATGAGGGCCCGCGGTGGTGGGGACCGTTTCTGAGGCAGGCTGGGAAGACTCCACGCTGATGGTGATGGGCATGGACAGCAGCTGGGAGACGGTGGCGTTGGTCAGCTGGTCCCTGGTGATCTCCACCCCCTCCTTCCCTGAACTGACCGCCGTCCTCCTCTTGACCTCCCTCTGCGTCATCGTCGGAGTTGTAAGCCCTGAGCAGCTGGGCGATCTCCTGTCGGGGAACCACCCCCTCCTACGGCACCTCCATGTAGTGCCGCACGATGTGGGCATGCAGTAACGGCTTGGTGGTGTACTTGCGGCTGCAGCCGTCGATGGGCAGTAGAAGACCATCTTGTCCGCCTCCCTGTGCTTGTTGAGGTGGACGTACAGGCTGCTTCTGGCCGTGAAACTGCTGTCGCAGCCTTCTAAAGGGCAGGTGAAGGGCTTGACACCTGTATGCGTGATGAAATGACCCTTCAGGTGCTCTGGCCTCATGAAGCTCTTGTCACACTGGTCACATTTGTACTTGCGTAGGTTCAGGTGTTTGGCGTGTGTCGCTTCAGCTTGCTGGCTGTGGTGAAAGCCCAGGTACAGCCATCTCTGGAACACTTAAAAGGTCTCTCCCCTGTGTTGCATGGTGTGAATCTTCACTTCGACCGTTTGGTGAAGGTCTTCCCACATCCACGCTCTGGACAAACAAGCTTTTCTCGCCTGTCTTCCTCTTGGGGCAGTGGTCCGCCCACTACAGCGCTAGTCACCACAGGCAACAGGATGTACTGATCTTGAATGGTGACTTGTGCTTTTGGGCATCGGCCAGTCAGGTCAGGATATGCAGCCTTGTTGTCTGCCCCCACTGCTTGGCTGGACGCAGTAGAGGCGGCTGTTTCCGCCCCCCCCTTTGATTTTGCGGCTGTTCATCTTGTTTCTTCTTGCGCAGAATCTCGCAATGTGACCCGCTTGCCGCAGTAGAAGCACTTGGGAGCTGGGTTGGATGGCCGCTGTCTCTGGGTCTCGGCGTCGTCGTCCCTGTGATGGTGACCTGCATCGTCTTGACAGTATCTTTCAGGGCAGCTATTTCTTTCTTCAGCTCTTCCAGTTCCGACTGGGGTTTTAGGAGGGATGAAGTGCTGGTACTGGATGGGGTTTTCTGAAGGGTCTTCATCTTCTCTGCTCCACCCCAGCGCCTCTTCTCTAATAGTTGAAAAAGTGGTGGTTTGCGTCCCCTCTCACTTGTCGCCTCAGTTCCCGTTTCAGAGGTACTGATGCAAGTCCCTCGATAAATCGATCCCTCAACATCTCGTCGGGCACACTGTCTGCTCTTCAGAATTTATTTGTGCCGCTAGTGTTCGAAGTCCTTGGGAGAATTCAAGAACAGTCTGTCCGGGTGTTTGCTGCTTTCCATGGAATGTAGACATCAGGTTGTCAAGGGCCTACTGTCCCCAAACACTTTCTTGATGATGTTCAGCACCTTGTCGGACTTGTCCTTTTGTACATCTGGCACGCTCAGGATTTTGCAGCGTGCTTTCCCATGGAGGTGGCGGATGATGAATTCTACCGCCATGTTGTCTGGCATAGTATAGGCCTTGAGGACGCGTTGTGCTTCCTCAATGAACTCCTCCACCAGTCCGTCAGCAGGGTCTCCAGAATAGCGAGGCAGCTTCGGAGGTGCCCACCATCGGGAGTTAGGCTGTTCATCTTCCATCCTGCTGTGTCTTGTTGTAGGGTCACTCTTGTTCTGATCCTGTCGGTTGACGCCACGTGTAGTCAATGATCGAGTGGGTTTTGGGTCAGTTGGCTCATTCACTCAATGGAACAGTTCAGTGACTAGAAGGCGATAGGTGTTTATTCATCTTCACTACAATACACACAGCAGGGAGCAAGCCGTTTAAGGCACTGCGTGTAGCTTCTTCGATGTCGTCGGGTCTACGCCAGGCTTCAAATTGCCCGGTTTCCGTTCGTCAATGCTTTTTGTTCTTTCACGGACCACGACTTCCGGTTTTGTGGCTATACGCACAGACGATGTAAATTTACATCTGTATGCACCCTATAACACTCAGAAGGCAACAAAGTGGAGTGGGTGCGGGTTGAGGAATGGTAAGGGAATCTGGGAAAAGCTAGTTCAAATGCTAGTGTACAATACAATGCATGCTTGACGATTTATCTTTCCACACCCTCGCCCACATACTCAATGAAATCCTACAAAGTGACTTGACACTGTACCATTGCACAGAATACATATCAATTAATGTTATGATTTGGTCTTCTACATCATCTTTTCTTTAAAAATGAAAAGAGAAAAACAAAAAAGAAAAGAAAAAGATGGTCATCATCTTCATACCACGAAGGCATCCAAGTTTCTGCTTTATTTTGTTCATTGATCTAGGTTCTTTGGCTGCCTTTGGTTTCATATTGCCTTTTGAGCACATGAGCAAAAATATCTTTATAAAACATCTATCTTCATACAAATTCATTTTATCACAACTCGCTTCTGACTAACCCAGCAGTCCTGATGTGGCCCTTTTTGCTGGGCAATAAGCAACATTACCTGACTAACCCAGTTTACTGATTAAGCATTTCTGTCTTTTGTCATGTATTTTGCCTGTAAATAAGAATGTGCATTACCACGGTTGCTATTCTTCTTTCTGTGAATAATGTTATATTTCTTTCAGTAGATTTGATACTGTTTTTAAAAACTGTGTGTGTGTGTGTGTGTGTGTGTGTGTGCAATTACACCGTAACTTCTAAACAGGTAAACCAAAGTCAGATGGTACAATGTACTATGTACTGACACCAGAGAGGATCATCAAGCAGCATGGAAGCAAGAGATGCAGCATTCTTCAACAAATAGGCTTACAACAATTACAAACCAGCCACAGTGGCAAAACAAATGCAAGTACAGTGACAGCTGTGCCATTGCTTTACATCATGTATATACACACACATGCACACACTGACACATGTGCACACACACGCCGCCAAGAGCGTGCATTATCAATTAAACACATACTGGCTGAATGCAGCTGAATTCAAACAGCCCTTTTTGTTACCTTAGACAGTACGTTGCATCCTAATTTTGCTGTATCTTTCTTTATCCCACAGACATAACACACACACACACACACACACACACAAGCATACACAAAATTTCATTTATTGAATTTCCAAATACTTCCCCCCCCCCCCCCCCCCCCAAAAAAAAAAAATAAAATAAAATAAAAATTAAAAAAATCATAATTTATTAAAAGAATGCAAAGTTTATGTATGCATTTTGATACTAAAACCATTCATTAAAGTGAAACTAGAATGTTCTATGATGACTTGTTGGACTCTTGATATTCTACACATTCACTTTTCTTTGATATATACTCTCCCAAAAAAGAAACTTGACACCGGTATTTAATTTTTTTAATTGCCAAAATCGGATTCGATTCAAACAACAAATTATGACCCATGTACTAATTGATTACCAATGGACACGTCTTGAAAACATTTAACTCTATTGACTGAAAAGTAAACCAATCAGACAGTGGAAAAGGCAGCAGGGTACACGAAATGTCAGTATCTGTTATGGCCGCCATTGGCGTCAATCACTGCCTGGCATCGGGGACCCATCGACGCAATCAGGTTTGCAATCACACGTTGTGGAATGGTGTGCCACTCGTGCTGGAGTGCCTCAAGAAGCTCTGGGAGTGTCTGTGGTGGTGGGTTCCTCTGGCGCACGCGTCAATCCAGGACAACCCACAAATGTTCAATTGGATTCAGATCTGGGGAACAGGCAGGCCATGGCAGAGTTTGGACATTGCTGGCATGCAGGAAATCAAGACAGACTCGAGCAACATGCGGGCGAGCGTTGTCGTGTTGGAAAATTCCTCCATTGGTGTTCATGTGTGGGACAACATGAGGCTGCAGATCTCATCCCTGTATCTGGCTCCTGTTAAATTCCCTGCCACATGCACGAGATCAGTCCTGCCATTGTGCCGTATTCCTCCCCACACCATGACACTACCACCACCAAAATGGTCCACTTGCTGAATGCAGTTAGGGGCAAAACGCTCTCCTTGACGTCGGTAAATTCGTGCACGCCCATCAACCCGTCTAAGGAGGAACCGTGACTCATCAGTGAACAAAACTGTTCTCCATCGTGCACGTGGCCACCCCACTCTGTATCGGCACCACTGAAGACGTGCTGCCATGTGACCTGCGTTCAGAATATTCCGTCGAACTGGTCGTCGAGCAAAAAGGCCGGCCTCCCTGAGACGATAGCGAACTGTTTGATCAGAAATTCTTCGATGTCCCGGAATTTGGAGCGCTGTGGATGTTGCCGTTGTAGTGCGGTCTCGAAGGTGGCGCACATGGATGTAACGATCCTGAGCAGCAGTAATGACCCTGGGTCGACCTGACCTCGGCCTGTCCCTCACACTGAGCGATGTTGTAACGGGTCCATAATGCAGCAATGGTCTGTCTGGACACACCAAAGTGCCTTGCCACGCCTTGCTGAGTGACCCCTGCTTGCAATCGTCCAATTGCGTTATTGCGTTGAGCATCAGACAACCTTGGCATTCTTCATTTGCCGGCAGTAGTGTTATGTGCATTGTTTGACCCATGGTTGCTTTGTATTTTTATACCCAACGGAAAAGCGTGTCAGAATGCCGAGTTACAGCTCACCACTGTGCACGTGAAAGGCAAAATGGGCAAAATTAGGAATTGATTGTAACATCAGCCAGACGGACATTTGGATGTTCAAAGCACGTGAGTTTGCAGGTTTAGCAAGTGCAGTGGTTGCTTTACAAAATACTGATATGACAATTTCACTACATCCCTTATTTTCACAACAAATCCAAATTACAATAGTGTCAAGTTTCTTTTTTTTTGGAGAGTATACATGTGAATATTGAGTTTTGTTTAAATAAATCAACTAAAAACTGTCTTAAAAAGAAAGGAAAAATATGCTGGGCCCTATGCAAAAACAAGTGGGGTTTATGGGTGGTGGTGTGCAGGTGCCCACTTTCCAGGTTTTTAACCAGTTGGTAAACCTGCTTTATGGGATAGGAAAGCATACACACACGCACACATACACACCTCTGAATGCTCATAATGTCAATTACAATTATCCAACGCAAAGTCCTTTGCTACCAGTCATAAAGACTGTAGATCAAAATAATCAAGTAGTTAAACCAGCAACATTTTTAATATTCCTCAGAATGACATGAGAACATTAGTTTCATTAGCAGGTACTTTCTAATGACATATTAAATGAAACAGGGTTTGAAATGTCTCAGAAATTCAGGTTGTTTCTGTCTTTTGTACTCCAGGTAGCAAAAAAATTCTTTTAAATCAGTGCACATGGTATTTGGATAACCTTTATTAGCCATTATGACAGTACACGATTCTACTAAAAACTTGTTTGCAACACATTTTGCTAACTGTATTCAATTACTGGAGACAGTCAGACTTTACAAGATCGATCTGCATTTAGAAATGAGAGAGATCTGCAGGTACAAGCTGATCTTCATCTTCATCTTCATCCATAGAGTGTCCTCAATCAACACGCTGATTATTCTGACACTTGGTTCTGCATGGATTAAAAGAAAGAACTTTTATTTAAAAAGTCATGCAAATTTCATTAAACTAAAAATGCTTTAATTCACACGAGGAAACTTGGATGCATTTTTGCCCCATTTCTCAGAAAAGATTATATTAGATGTTGGCATGACAAAAGAGCAGTTTACAAAGGCCTGGATCCCAGACGCAGGTGACTTCAAGGCTTTGTCACTGTTGATGTTTTGCTTGAAGTCAGCTCACAGTGCACTGGAATGTGTGCATGGTATTACAAAGAACCTGTTTTTTATTTTTATTATATTACTGTCCCAACCTCTGCACCACCTCAGAGGCCGCTCACCCACGCTGCTCGTTCCGACAGCCTGGTCGGTCCCGCCGCAGCCCTGGCACCAGCAATCCACAGGGAGCAGTCAATGTCACGTCGTCAAGAGGCAACCCACCGGCGAAGACACTGCACTGCTGCCGAGTCACTTCGGTGGTGTTCAGTGGCGCCTGTTCTGATCTAACATACGCAGGACACCACCTACTAAGCCCCTAGTCGCGGAGCCGGCACGAGTGAGATCTCCCTCTGGAGGGCGTCACCATGACCGTCCAACGACAGCCCCATGGACTCGCCAATACCGGTGACCCAGATGGAACCAAACCAAGGCCACAGACGTGGAGAGGACATCGAAATTGAGGTCACCATGAGAGCAGGGCATGAAGGGCCACAGAATTTGAGACATTTTTTTTTTTTATGCTGCTCGACGAGAATGAGGATGATTAAGATGATGCTACGGATTTCCATTTCGGTCTGAAACTACATGACAGGGCTGTACTCTACGCTTCCTTTCATAATATATCCCGGTGTCAACCAGGCCCTAGAGATACATGCACCTGCAGTGTTGGTCAAGAAATTTGAGCAACACTCTCAGAAACGCATCCATTAAGTGGATGAAACTCGACTGTGTGGTCCCAGTCTTCCCAACTGAGTCCGCAGCAAACTCAACTCTGGGTAGGAGCCAGTCGGGGCAGAAAAACACACATGACTCTGATGGGATTCAAACCCACGGCCTCCCAGCTGGGAGTCTGCGACACTAACCACTTCGCCACGGCAGCTGGTAAGAACCCGTTTCTTCACACAACACACTGGAATGTGTGCATGGTATTACAAAGAGCCTATGCCTTCACATAACACACTGGAATGTGTCCATGGTATTACAAAGAGCCTATGTCTTCACATAACACACTGGAATGTGACCATGGTATTATGAAGAACCTTTTTCTTCACACAATGCACTGGAATTTGCGCATGGTATTACAAAGAACCTATTTCTTCACAAACACACAGGAATTTGTGCATGGTATTACAAAGATCCTATTTCTTCACACAATGCACTGGAATTTGTGCATTGTATTACAAAGATCCTATTTCTTCATACAATGCATTAGAATTTGTGCATCATATTACAAAGATCCTGTTTCTTCATACAATGTATTGGAATTTGTGCATGGTATTGCAAAGAACTTTTTTTTTTTCACACAATGGACTGAGATGTGTGCATGGTATTATAAAGAAATTTTTTCACACAATGCACTGACATTTGTGCATGGTATTACAAAGAGCTTATTTTTTCACATAATGAACTGAATTTTGTGCATGGTATTACAAAGAACTGACTTTTTCACACAATGAAATATGTACAAAATTTGTACACAAAAAAAACAACTATTTCTTCAAAAGTTGTGTAGTCCATCAATGATCGCCACCTGAGCATCACCACATATAAAAATCTCATCTTGCAAGACAATGATAATGCCCAAGAAATAAAGATCACTTTGACTTGCTTGGAGGAGCAATCCATGCGTGTTCTTTGTCACCTTCACCACAGCCATAAGATGATGCCTGATGATTTCTGAAGGATGGTATCTCTGCTCAAGCATAACCTGCCTTTGAGGGGGTTTTAACAAATCCAGACTAAAAAGCATAAAATCATACCTATTTACACCCTTACACCAAACTGAATCAGTGCATCAGAAAACATCTGATAACTGGCTGGAGCAGCCCAAAGTTTGTGAATATACAGGAAGAGGGAAAACCACAATTCAGTTATCTGTCAATCATTTTCCTCACACTATGAAAGAAACTCATACAAATCACTGTGTGGAGTAAATCCAACCCATTTATTATATAACTTCACAATTGTGCCAAACACCAAGTCATCAAGAAAATGCATCCTTGTTCATCTCTTTCCCTTTCTCCCAACCAGCATGCAATCGTTGTCGCACATACACACACACACACCAAAAAAATAGTTCATGAACTTCAATGTTATCACCATTTCACACACAAACACGCATGCGCGCACACACACACACACACACACACACACACACTCATGTATACAAGCACTTCTACATTTAAAAATGAAATTCCAAAAAACAACATATCCACACACATTTTTTTCATTTCATCCCTTTAGCATTCTCTGAGGGATCTTCAGGGGTTTCTCTCTCTCGTATACACAAAAATGGCCTTCCATTCCCTCATTCCTGACTGCCATTTTATTCTCCTTTCTCTTCCTCTCCACAAGCTCTCATCTGCCATTTCCCACCCTTCTCTCTGCAACATACATTCTACAAATTATTTTCGCATATTCATTCTCATTTCAACCCTTCACCATACTGCTCACTAAAAATGCAGTCTGTATCACCAATCCTTGTACAAAAAAAAAAGAAAAGAAAAAAGAATGATGTCACAATTGACAGAGAAGGGGGTCAATGCATCTGCAATGCATTAGCAATGTCTTCAGTTCAAACACCAAACAAAAGTAAACTAAAACCCAACATTAAAGAAAAATCAAAGGGAAAGAAGAAAAAGAACTGCACAGACACCATGCACACCCACACACATGAATTTGAATGCACATATTCTGATGCAAAGCATTTTGTTCAACCCACATGTCCCTTCCCCATGGTAATAACTTGTTTGTAAAAGCCAAGGCTATTCAGAATAACGACAAAACCAGCTGATGTTGACCATTGCTTGAGACTGAAAAAAAAAAGAAGAAAATGACACAGGATAAAGAGATAGACAAGAGAGGATAGGATAATGTTGCTTATAGCCCAGACAAGAGAGAATAATATTTAAAAATCAACAACAAACACAACATAAGCCTTGAACAAACACATGATATGCATCCAGATTATCACTTATGAACACAAATTGATTAACCCAAGAGTCTAAGGTCATGGGTTTTCATGAAAACAGCACACTTGTTTTGTTAACATTCTTTTCACAGTTTTGCTGTATGTCATGTTTCTTTTTTCCTCTCAACATCTTCCATCCTCTCCCAGACAAAGACAGCCCTGATGTGGCCCTTTGCGGTCGGCTGGGCTATAAGCAACATTATCTTATCTCCCAGACAAAGTGGCTTACAATTAGACTGCCGTTTAATTCCTTACAAACCATTTTACCTTGCTTTTCATCAAACATTACATGACTTGACACATAAAAATTTAAATTTCTGACACTTAACAGCCATATTCCTGCAAACCTTAACTTACCACAAGATGGAATGATTCTGAATACACTGGAAAACAAAATTCTATTTCTTTCATGAAAAAGTGCTTTTGAAATTGTTTCTTTGCTTGGTTTAATTTCCAATAAAACATAAACAATGAACTTTTTTTTAATATGCAGATTATTAACAAACTATTAACCAAAACTTGCACACATGCACAACTTATGAGCAAACAGAAAACATTACTTTTGATCTTTGTTCAAGTGTGTCATGACTTTTGGCAAGATGGTGTAAGTGGGATGTAGCTTGAAAACGTTTCGAAAATGTGGATTTAGATCATCCGTTACAGAATGAAAATCCCTCTCCATTTGAACATTCTTCATGTGCCCCTATGATCAGCTTTCAAAGATACCAGAACAGATTAACAGTTTAATGTTCCATACAAACAGAAGAAATTAACTCCTTCCTGCAAACAGTCACATGTACAAGAAGCAAACTATGTTTCAGTCACTGGATCTTCTACATGCAGAGAAGCTGAACACAGGAAGAGACAGGTGCACTGATAGATAATTCTACTATTTATCATCACTCCTGTGAGATTCTGCTTCAGTTTCACTTTCACTAAAGCTCACCTATCACATATGGCCATGTTAGGGCTGTCACCGTAGGTCAAGGTTATGTAAAAATCTTTCACAAACTGTCTGGAAATATGCAACATACACACTGTAACTGTTTACAGTTCATAGTAGGTTCTAATCTGTTCAAATCCTGAGGGTGGATAAGATGAGGCTGTGCTGACAGCACCAGACATTCTGCTTCATTATCCCTAGCCTTCAAAAAAATTCAAAAGTTATGACAAATATAACAAGCAAAAATAAAAAGCTCTCTGGGCAAACAGACACTGCAGAATGGGCAGCTAGTATCTTCTCGGACAATGTTTACATTCTCACTACCTAGTCACTAGATGACAATGTTTACATTCTCACTACCTAGTCACTAGATTGCTTCCTGAAAGCTAGCATGATATGAATTATAAGAGAACAAAGATGAGAAAATGGGCAACACAGAGCAAAAAAACACACTTGAGGAAGATTAAAGATTACCAACAGGTCGAATCAATGAGACTGAAAAAGAAGAGAAATGATGAGCACAGAATTTTGCAATTTCCAGAAGGCTACCCTAAAACAATACCCAGCATCCCCACAGGAGCCCAACAGGTTTCCAACTTCCAAACTCGATGGTGTGACAGTGGTCTCTCCTTTAAATGCACTCATCTTTACATGTTTCTAGTATCATCTGGTGTGTTACCATCATCAGCATTGGGCTTTGACTCCTTGGTTTTGTCTTCTTATTGTTGGTTGAGTGTACTATGCTTCATCATGTTTCTGATGTGTGGGCTATGTATTGTCTTCTTGTTTTTGCCAAGTGCATTATGTTGTGTACCATTGTGCTTCATCCCCTTGTTTTTGACGAGTGCACTCTGCTTTGTCCCCTTGTTTTCGGTCAGTGCACTATGCTTTGTCTCCTTGTTTTCAGTCAGTGCACTATGCTTTGTCTCCTTGTTTTTGGTCAGTGCACATTGCTTTGTCCCCTTGTTTTCAGTCAGTGCACTATGCGTTGTCTCCTTGTTTTCAGTCAGTGCACTATGCTTTGTCCCCTTGTTTTCAGTCAGTGCACTATGTCTCCTTGTTTTCAGTCAGTGCACTATGCTTTGTCCCCTTGTTTTCAGTCAGTGCACTATGCTTTGTCTCCTTGTTTTCAGTCAGTGCACTATGCTTTGTCTCCTTGTTTTCAGTCAGTGCACTATGCGTTGTCTCCTTGTTTTCAGTCAGTGCACTATGCTTTGTCCCCTTGTTTTCAGTCAGTGCACTTCAGTCAGTGCACTATGCTTTGTCTCCTTATTGGTCAGTGCACTATGCTTTGTCTCCTTGTTTTCAGTCAGTGCACTATGCTTTGTCTCCTTGTTTTCAGTCAGTGCACTATGCGTTGTCTCCTTGTTTTCAGTCAGTGCACATTGCTTTGTCACCTTGTTTTCAGTCAGTGCACTATGCTTTGTCTCCTTGTTTTCAGTCAGTGCACTAAGCTTTGTCTCCTTGTTTTCAGTCAGTGCACTAAGCTTTGTCCTCTTGTTTTCGGTCAGTGCACTATGCTTTGTCTCCTTGTTTTCAGTCAGTGCACATTGCTTTGTCTCCTTGTTTTCAGTCAGTGCACTATGCTTTGTCTCCTTGTTTTCAGTCAGTGCACTAAGCTTTGTCTCCTTTTCAGTCAGTGCACTAAGCTTTGTCTCCTTGTTTTCAGTCAGTGCACTAAGCGTTGTCTCCTTGTTTTCAGTCAGTGCACTAAGCTTTGTCCTCTTGTTTTCGGTCAGTGCACTATGCTTTGTCTCCTTGTTTTCAGTCAGTGCACTAAGCGTTGTCTCCTTGTTTTCAGTCTGTGCACTAAGCTTTGTCCCCTTGTTTTCAGTCAGTGCACTAAGCTTTGTTCCTTGTTTTCAGTCAGTGCACTATGCGTTGTCCCCTTGTTTTCAGTCAGTGCACTAAGCTTTGCCTCCTTGTTTTCAGTCAGTGCACTATGCGTTGTCCCCTTGTTTTCAGTCAGTGCACTAAGCTTTGTCTCCTTGTTTTCAGTCAGTGCACCTATGCTTTGTCTCCTTGCTTTTGGTCAGTGCACATCGCATTGTCTCCTTGTTATTGGTCAGTGCACTATGCTTTGTCTCCTTGTTTTCAGTCAGTGCACTATGCGTTGTCCCCTTGTTTTCAGTCAGTGCACTAAGCTTTGTCTCCTTGTTTTCAGTCAGTGCACTATGCTTTGTCCCCTTGTTTATGGTCAGTGCACTATGCTTTGTCTCCTTGTTTTTCGTCAGTGCACTATGCTTTGTCTCCTTGTTATTGGGCAGCGCACATCGCTTTGTCTCCTTGTTATTGGTCAGTGCACTATGCTTTGTCTCCTTGTTATTGGTCAGTGCACATCGCTTTGCCTCCTTGTTTTTGGTCAGTGCACTATGCTTTGTCTCCTTGTTATTGGTCAGTGCACTATGCTTTGTCTCCTTGTTATTGGTCAGTGCACTCAGCGCACTATGCTTTGTCTCCTTGTTTCTGGTCAGTGCACATCACTTTGTCTCCTTGTTTTTGGTCAGTGCACTATGCTTTGTCTTCTTGTTTTGGGTCAGTGCACATCGCTGTCTCCTTGTTTTTGGTCAGTGTACCATGCTTTGTCTCCTTGCTTTTGGTCAGCGTACTATGCTTTGTCTTCTTGTTTTTCGTCAGCACACTACGCTTTGCCCCTTGTTTTTGGTCAGAGCACCATGCTTTGTCTTCTTTGTTTTTGGTCAGAGCACTATGCTTTGTCCCCTTATTTTTGGTCAGAGCACCATGCTTTATCTTCTTGTTTTTGGTCAGTACACTATGCTTTGTCTCCTTGTTTTGATCAACGCACCATGCTTTGTCCCCTTGTTGATCTGTGCACTAGGCTTTATCTCCTTGTTTTGATCAGTGCACTATGCTTGAACCCCTTGTTTTTAGTGAGTGCGCTTATGCTCTGTCCCCTTCTTTTTGGCAAGAGCACTGTGGCTCATTTTCTCATTTTGGACAAGAGCACTATGCTTTGAACTCTTGTTTTTGGTGAGTGTACTATGTCCCCTTGGTTTTGGCAAGACCACTTTGCATCATCCCCTTATCCATGGTAAGTGCACTATGCTTTATCATGTTGTTTTGGGTGTTGGCACTATATCCTTTTTTTTTTTAAATGACTGTTTCATGCTTTGTCCACTCACCTGGACAGTGCACTGTTTCATCTGTGGTTTATACATTCATCTTCTCTCACCAACATTTAACTCTGTTTCAATGAAACATGATGATGACAATAGACCCTGCGTCTACTCATCTAATCACTGCTACTATTCCATCCCACTCCACTCTCACCCCACTACTTTTTTTCTATTTTGTTCAGTTCTGTGCCAGCAAGTTATGGTTGGTCAAAGGTTATAATAAAATAAGAAAAGAAAATCAATCCATCTAATTCATTCACTGAATATTTCACATTTCCAAATATCTCCCCCACCCTCCTCTAGTTTCCATTTACAGCATGCAAAAACTGTGCATACAAATATACACATGTGCGCACGCACGCACGCACGCCACACACACACACACACACACACACACACTTCTAAGTTCAAGCCAAAACGAAACATAAAGAGTACAGGGCTTACTATTTTTAATGTGACAAAGTATTTTGGCTTGCTATTATGTTTTCAGCAAGTCCTGAAACCTGTCCACTTTTCTTTTCAGTACTACCACATCTACATTGTTTCACTGAGGCCCTGTTCTCTACATATCTATGTTCTATACATATCTTGAACACATACACACATAACCACCTTAAAACTCCACAGCGCAGGCCAGAGGGATAAATCCACGTCATCCCATCCCTTCCCCCTCGCCCCCCCTCAATCCTCCCAAAGTCCTGTAGCGATGGGAAAGGGGCAAAAACGGCAGGTGAAAGATGTCACTGGAAGCCGCAGTCTCAATCCTGCATGCAGGCGGTTCAGGACTATCAGTCGTCTGGTGTTGACCCTGGAGATGACAACTTCACTCGGCAGTATCCTGAACGACCAAGTAGCCCTCTTTAGCGACAGCACTGCTTGCTCCACACGGAGAGGGGCCTAGAAAAGGTGGCCTAACCAAAGCTCATCTCCACTAACCCCTGTTGGCTAGCCGCAGTCAACGGGCATCTTCCAACACGGTCGAACAACAACAAAGAAGGAAAGGTTAACACCCGCCACAAAGGGTGTACAAGGTCTTAAAATTGCATGCTAGAACGTCAGGACCATGCTCGACGGGTCCGACAGCGGCCGCCCTGTGCAGCATTCTGCTCTGATTGCTCATGAACTTGCCAGACTATCCATAGACATTGCTGCATTAAGCGAAGTCCGCTTTCTAGAGGAGGGCAGCCTTAAAGAACACGGCGCCAGTTACACCCTCTACTGGTCTGGCAAATCTGCAGCAGAAAAACACCTTTTGGGAGTTGGCTTCATGGTCAGAGATTCCATTGCCTCCAAGCTAGAACACCTGCCAGCGGGGCACTCTGATCGCATCATGTCATTGCGCCCTTTGCATGGCAACCAGTCTGTGACACTGTTTAGTGTGTATGCCCCAACTCTACTTGCTGAGCCTGCAGAAAAGGAAAGATTCTACAGCGACCTGCGCAACCTCGTACAGAGCACCCCTGCAGACAACAAGGGATTTCAACGCCCGAGTAGGCCGAGATGCAGACGCCTGGAAAGGAGTCCTTGGCAATCACGGTGTTGGAAACTGCAACGACAACGGGTGACTGCTGTTGGAGTTTTGCGCCGAGCTGCAACTCTCCATCACAAATACCAACTTTCAGCAGAAGGACAGTCTCAAGACAACCTGGATGCATCCTCGGTCCAAACATTGGCACCTCCTAGACTATGTCTTTGTGCGCCAGCGAGACCTAAAGGACGTCTTGCATACCCGAGTGATGCCCAGTGCAGAGTGTCAGACAGACCACCGCCTCGTACGCTGCAAGCTGCAGCTCCACTTTAAATCCAGACCCAGAAGAGGAGGCGTCCCACGCAAAAAAATCAACATCAGCGGCTGAAGTGAAAGCTGACTTCCAGTCGAACCTACAGTTGAGGCGAGAAGACCCCAGACAATCCACTGACGAACTCTGGGAACACCTGAAATCCTCCATCCTACAGGCATCTGAAGAAGTCCTCGGGTTCACCACCAAAAAGAACAAAGACTGGTTCGACGAAACAACCAGGAGATACAGA
This sequence comes from Conus ventricosus, assembly GCA_018398815.1. Classification (NCBI taxonomy): domain Eukaryota; kingdom Metazoa; phylum Mollusca; class Gastropoda; order Neogastropoda; family Conidae; genus Conus; species Conus ventricosus. The sequence continues at coordinate 58,518,784 of CM031597.1, read as the reverse complement.
AGTTACTGGCGAAGAAGAGATCTGCGCACTAAGCACCAAGCACCAAGCTCAGCCAGGTTGCCCTGGGAAGAAAGCCACATTCTGCCTTGCCTCCAGCGCATGCTTAGAGTTATGCAAAATGAATGGTGGAATACCATCGCTGAGAAAACTCAGCTTTGCGCTGACACTGGTAACTACAGAGGGTTCTACGAAGCCTTAAAGGCGGTGTACGGCCCCTCGTACCAGGTCCAGAGTCCCCTGCGCAGTGCAGACGAACAAGCGCTACTCAGACATGGCATCCATCCTGAGCCGTTGGTCGAAGCATTTTCAGGCACTCTTCAGCGCTGACCGTACAGTCCAAGATGCAGCAACTCAGCGTATCCCGCAACATCCAGTCAAGGCTGAACTTGATGAGGTGCCGACACTGGAGGAGATCACCAAAGCCATCCAACAGCTAAAGTGCGGCAAGGCTGCAGGAGTTGACGGCATACCACCAGAGATCTGGATCCATGGAGGCCCTCCTCTCCACATCAAACTCCATGAGATGCTGACATGCTGTTGGGAGCAAAGCAAACTTCCACAGGATCTCCGCAATGCAGTCATCATCACCCTGTATAAACACAAGGGAGAAAAGTTAGACTGCTCCAATTACCGCGGCATCACCTTGCTCTCAATTGCAGACAAGATCCTCGCTAGGGTTTTGCTGAACAGACTGATCCCCACCATCGCCAACGAACACCTTCCTGAGAGCCAGTGTGGCTTCAGAGCCAACAGGAGCACTACCGACATGGTATTTGTCCTCCGCCAGCTCCAGGAGAAGTGCCGCGAGCAGAACAAGGGACTCTTCATCACGTTTGTCGATCTCACTAAAGCTTTCGACACTGTGAGCAGGAAAGGGCTTTGGCAAATTCTGGAAAAACTGGGCTGTCCACCAAAATTGTTAAGCATGATCATCCAGCTGCATGAAGACCAAAACGGGTATGTTAGACTCAACGGTGTCCTCTCGAAGCCATTCTCCATCTCAAACGGCGTCAAGCAGGGCTGTGTTCTAGCTCCGACACTCTTCAGCATCTTTTTTAGCATGATGCTCCAGCAGGCCCTTGGAGACCTTGAAGATGAAGACGGCGTCTACATCCGCTACCGCACTGATGGCAGCCTGTTCAACCTGCGGCGACTACAGGCCCACACAAAGACGCTGGAGCAACTGATCCAAGAGCTCCTTTTCGCAGACGATGCTGCCCTTGTTGCTCACACAAGAAGCAGCTCTACAAAGGCTATCTTCCTGCTCTGCAGAGGCTGCACAGCTCTTTGGACTGGAAATTAGCCTGAAAAAGACAGAAGTCCTGCATCAGCCTGCACCCCGAACAGAGTTTCACTCTCCTCACATCACAGTTGGCCAGACAGAGCTGAACACAGTCCACCAGTTCAGCTATCTGGGGTGCACCATCTCTTCAGATGCCAAGCTTGAAAAAGAAATTGACAATAGACTGGCCAAAGCAAACAGTGCATTCGGAAGACTCTACAAACGAGTGTGGAACAATCGGCATTTGAAGCAAAGCACCAAGATCAGCATGTTTTGTGCAGTTGTACTGACCACACTCCTGTACGGCTCAGAGTCGTGGGTCCTTTACCGTCACCACCTGCGATTCCTTGAACGCTTCCAGCATGCGCTGCCTCCGCACAATTCTCAACATCCATTGGAGTGACTTTACCACCAACGTCGAAGTCCTCGAAAGAGTGGAGGTCTCAAGTATAGAGGCTCTACTGCTGAAGTCCCAACTACGCTGGGCAGGGCACGTCTCCAGGATGGAGGATCACCGCCTGCCAAAAATAGTTCTCTACGGAGAGTTGTCCACTGGCCATCATGATAGAGGAGCACCTAAAAAGCGCTACAAAGACAATCTAAAGAAAAGCCTCAGTACCTGTCACATCGACCACTGCCAGTGGTCAGACCTCGCTGCCGACCGTGGCGCCTGGAGAAGCACCATTCACAGGCTGCATCCTCGTTTGAAGCCTTCCACAGAGAAAGTCTCCGAGAAAAGAGGCAAAGGAGGAAACATGCCAGGCTGCAGCAGCTCAAGAACCACCGGACCCAACGCTGACCTGTGGCCGCTGTGGCAGATCATGCCTGTCCCGCACAGGACTCATCAGCCATCAGCGCGCCTGCAACTGACGTGGACAACCCCCTCACTAATCTTCGTCTGCGAAGCCAAGCCAAGACACACGTAACCAGTCCTTGCAGACCGTTCATATGAAGCTACCTGTTAATGCTTCTATGAAGCTACCTACTAAAGGAGACTGCACTGCCGATAAGACATTTCAGTAGACTGTTTTCCAATTCAACTTACTCTGGACACCACATCTTAAGCTCCATGCTGATAAGAATGACCATTCTGTTTGACAATAGAACTAAACCTGCATTCAGTCAAATGTAAATGGCCAATCCTCAAAACATGCTACTAACTGCACTTCATTCCATTTAAACCTGTAATGCTGTACAGCCTGAAGAACTGAAGAAATTCACTCTCACTCTCACAGTTTGAGGTAGAACTGCAATTTACCCATTTTGTAAAAAATGTTACTTTCCAATCAGACAGTGATGTACTACTGCTTCCCAGTCATCTTCTCAATCATTTAAACACCTGTACTTGTGATAAATTGTTTTCAGCAGATATATTTCTTTTGCATGTTCCATGATTAAACACTGCAACATACCAAGAAATTCAAACTCATGAAACAAGCAATGTTAAAGCAGAGAGAGAAAAATATTAGTTACAACTATCTGATTATCCTACTCATGTCCTTGCCTGACCAGCTTTTAGCAGCAAAAAAGGGACAGACGAAAACAATTTCATTGAATTTTACTCTTTTTTTTCTTTCTAATATAATCAGTGCACATGTGCATAGTATGAACAAACACACACAAAAAAAGAACAACACACACACACACACACACACACACACACACACATAATTAGGGAAATGAGCTTAAGCTCAGTAACTTATGGGAACATGTCAACTGCCATGGTACAGTGATTAGTAAGACTCGCAGTCTGGGAAGTTGCGGTTCAGCTCTCATCAGAGGCATTTATCTCTGTGGTTTTTTTGTTCCTGGCTGTCTTTTCCCCAGAAATAAGTGAGCTACGGGCTCACAGTTGGTGAGTTTCATCCACTTAAAGGCTACTGTTGCTCAGATTTCTTGACCATCAGGTATGTATTTCTTGGTCCTGGTTGATGCTGGTACGCATCATGAAAGAAGTAAGACACAAGAGTACAGCCATGCCATTTAGACATCTACATCATCTTACCTGACCATCATAAAAAAAGTCAGCTTTGTTTTCATCATCGTATTTTATTTGACCATTGACAGAAAAATAAGAGTCAAATCCTGTGGCCTTTATGCCCTGCTCTTTTCATGATCTGTTTTAATTTCCACTCCATGCCCTGCTTAAAGCAAGTTCACATGACAGTTTTAAGCTTCAGCTAATTTAGGGAGGTATATCACATGGCAGCACTCACACTAGTTCCTGCACATGTTAAATCAGGCACTCCAAATACCATCAAGGTGACTCAGCAGTAGTGCCATATCTCATCTGGTGGGTTGAGTCATGATGACTGGATATGGTCTGTGCGGGACTGCACAGTTGGAGTTGCAGCAAACAACTGGGTTTGGCCCAGTATGGGGGAATGTGCAAGAGTGAAGCCAGAGTGATGCCACTAAGGGCACAGACAATGACAGAAAACAGAAATGCACATATTATATATAGATAACTCAAAACACAATAATTAATAATCAAAGTCCATCATGCCATACACATTAAAACTGCATATTATATTAACCTAGTGAGTACATCCTGGTAAACTGAATTTTGACATTCACAACCCCCCCCCCCCCAAAAAAAAAAAAAAAAACACACGTTAAAAGTGGGACATCAAGTAGACTTAGTGTATGCATACATATATGTCTGATATACATCAGAGCAATAAGAGGAAGCACTATTATATATACACCAATGGACCAAACAAAAACAAAAAAAGAGGTTGGGGGAAGGGTTGGGGGACTTGACATTTTGTCTTGAAAAGTCAAAGAAAAGAATTAAGTCACACAGTTGGAAGCACAAAACTTGAATCCATTCCCCTAGACACTGGACTTGCACTGTCTAAAAACGCAAACTTTCAATGAATTGTCATGAAAGAGATCAAACCCACATCCTATGAAAAGTAATGAAGGCATAAGTTCAGAAATTCAAACCATCCTAAAAGCTATCTAAAAAGTCTAATCAACATGAGTGATCAAATCCTCTTGGCAGTCTTATTAGTTTAGTGTCAATTTCATTATTTATTTTTATACAGAGCAAATTATATCTATTCACTAGTTTTCTCTGAATTCTGGAATTTCCATAGAGAATGAAAGGATGAATGAAGTACTCATATTTTTCTATATGTGGCAAGGCAGAACAACAAACACAAATGCGATATATTGTTGTGTACAGAATGATGTTGCAGTTAAAATGAAAAGCATCAAAGGATTAGCAAGGATGTAGTACAGCACAGCAAGACTCATGACATGACAAAATATTGTGTCAAAAGATAACCAGAAGAAAAAAAAAATGTTGGTCATCGGATGACAAGTACAACCAAATACAAAATACACATGCATTCACAAACTGGTCGTTCTGTTATATGATAGTCTCACAGAATAAAGGACAAAAAAAAGAGGAAAAAAGCCACTGGTGTCCTCACTGCAACAACATAAAATCACAACTTCAAAACCTTAGTCGGTTCAAGTTTTGATATCTGTTTCAATGCAGTCAACCAAGAGACTATGACAGAAACTGATGACAGAAATGAAACAAGTTTCTAACATATATACATGTATGGTAGTTGTCTGTCACTGTCCCATAATTGTCATACACCGATCACACACATTCAACATCCGTGATAAAATTGCACAAAATTTTCATCATCTAAATTATCTCTGCTATGACTTCCATTGTCTTGATGAATAATCGCTTGAAAATAACTCACTCTTCTTCAGCAACTTAACAAGTCAAAATCATCAACAATATTACTGTCACACACACACCACAACATGTACACTTTCCTGTCATCAGAGGACTGATGTTTGTCTTCTTCTCTATAGTGAGAAAGAAGTAATGGCCTTATATTTGTCCAGGATATGCAAACTTTATTGAGCAGAGGAGTATGACTACTTTTTTTGTGGAAAGAGGAGATGTGGGTATTTTACAAAAATCAAATATTCCTGGTATCATCAGACCATGGTAGGCATGATCCAAACACTTTTAATTACCTGCCACTGGTGTTAAGTGTCAAACATAAGGTGTATACCTTCTAACGCTTAAGCTACAGACAGGGTTTAAAGGATGAAATAATTATAAATGGTCTCACTGTTCATAAGCAGGGCCTGTATGCACGTCGATCCGGATAGAGGGCTGTCCGCGAATAGCGCCTATTCGGTGGATAGGCGGCAGATTTTGGTATGCACGTCAGACCGCATAAGCTATCCGACTCGGCAAAACGCGGATAAAGTTATCGGTGCCTCGGGGGTCCGATAGCGAGCCTAAACGCGGATAAATATGGCTGCATTGATGTTTTTCCAAGTGAGACAGCGACGGTAATTGCGACGAAACCGCATCTTTCGTGACAGAAAGAATCCGTTTGACCTGTACGATGACCTAGAACTGTTCCGAAAGGTGTGTGTGTGTGTGTGTGTGTGTGTGTGTGTGTGTGTGTGTGTGTGTGTGTGTGTGAATCGCCCCACTTTCAGCACATTTCCAAGCGCAATTATTATTTGTTGTTTTCAATGATAGTGCACATTGTAGCTTCCCATACTTATTGCCAGTCTTCTCCGGCACTGAAGATTTATTCCCGAAATCAAGATGTTTAATCACTCTAGATGGTTGGCTTTTTTTCACTTTTGATTTGGAAAAAAAATTCTTTGTCTCTATGTAGATCGCCCAGAGTGAACAGTTTAAAAGTAGTGTGTGTGTGTGTGTGTGTGTGTGTGTGTGTGTGTGTGTGTGTGTGTGTGTGTGTGTGTGTGTGTGTGTGTGTGTGTGTGTGTGAATCGCCCCACTTTCCAGCACATTTCCAAGCGCAATTATTATTTGTTGTTTTCAATGATAGTGCACATTTGTAGCTTCCCATACTTACTGCCAGTCTTCTCCGGCACTGAAGATTTATTCCCGAAATCAAGATGTTTAATCACTCTAGATGGTTGGCTTTTTTTCACTTTTGATTTGGAAAAAAAATTCTTTGTCTCAAACAGTCTTTCTTCTTTTAAGTCCTCCCTCAAAACTACTCTCTTCAAAACATAATTTTTCTGCTCCTTTGCTGGTGTGTGGGTGTGTGCGTGTGTGTGTGTGTGTGTGTGTGTGTGTGCGTGTGTGTGAGTGTGTGTGTGTGCGTTTTGTGTGTGTGTGTGTGTGCGTGTGTCGTGTGTGCGTGTGTGTGTGTGTGTGTGTTAGGGCTTATTGCTGTAAGTGCTTAGGGCTTTTGTTTAAGATTAAGCGCACTAAATGTTCCTTATTATGTAGATCGCCCCAGAGTGAACAGTTTAAAAGTAGTGTGTGTTGTGTGTGTGTGTGTGTGTGTGTGTGTGTGTGTGTGTGTGTGTGTATGTGTGTGTGTGTGTGTGTGTGTGTGTGTGTGTGTGAGTGAGTGTGAGTGTGTGTGTGTGTGTGTGTGATTTTTTTTTTTATAATTCAGACCTTGTATTCATCAATTGTGTCGCAAAGTGGCCAGGGAGTGTGCATGATTCAAGAATCTTGCGTGAAAACCGACGAAGCACGTACCAGCGGAAGTTCCACGAAGGAGGGTATGACTAAACCGAAAGCAGTGCCTGCTGCACCCGGTTTTGCCAAGAATCTATAAATAGAGCGCCGTTTCCTGCCCTCTAAACGCGGAGAGCTATTCAATCGCGAATAGGGCGTCGTGCATACCAAAACCGGAGAGGGGCTATCCGCGTTTAAGCTCCGAATAGCTAACCGCATTTAAGCCCTAAACGCGAATAAGCTAATCGGGTTTGACGTGCATACAGGCCCAGATGTACAACTTTATTAAATGGAACACTGCAGACATAGTTCAAAAGCTAAAACTAGTTTCTTCTCAACACAGATCTTGGCTAGCAAGATGTGTAAAGAGTGCTGCTGCAACCTGAACCAAATCCTGGGTAAAACAAAGACTGCTGTCCAAGTTTGAACTTTTGTGGAAAGAGGAAGATGTGGTTATTTTTACATATGGACGATAAGAGTAGACACACAGCAGGTCAGGCTTTCAACATACCATGTAGATACTTTTGTATGTCCCATTTTAAACTATCTAAAGCAGGTCTTCAAATGTTGAAAACCATTTCATGTTAGTATTGATAAACATCATGTTAGTATTGATAAACACATGTATGTGTAGGAAGAAAGGTAAGGGTAATTTGAGAAAGTACTAGTACAGGAGACAGTATTGCAATAATAAATATAAAAAAAACTGCATCATGATAGTCTGAACAGAAACAATGAAACATAAAGAACATAGGTATTACCATGCAGCTACATACTATGTTAAATCAGATGATACAGGAATGCCATGAATTTGCATCAAATTTGCACATGTATACCAGCATAGATGTTTAACACTTGAACAACTATACATATGCATATAGACATGCAAAATCTAGAAATCACATACACACACAGAGATGCAGGCATGCAAAATCTAGAAATCACATACACGCAGAGATGCAGGCCAACAGATTTGGTTATCTACTTACCATTCAATGTTTCAAAGGCCACCATCAAATTCAAAAGACTTCATCCACACTAATATATGTTTTAATACATGCAGCAAAGTATCACAGCACTCAATCGCAATTCTGCAACTCCCCCGGCTTGAACTGATGGAGGAGGTAGGAAAGAAGAAAGAAGAGAAGGGGAGAGTAGAATGGTGACACAAAAGCAGATCCTTCATCTTTCTACAACTAATTCCCATTTTATTTGATTGTTCATGGCCCTCTCCTGCCTCACACAATCACAACTTGGTAAACAGAAAACAGCAGAATACTTTTTACCTGTCAGATAACATTAAAACTGAAGGAAGGAAGTAGCAGAACACTTTCACCTCTCAGATTACTTTGAATCTTGGGGTATGATAGTGTGGTATCAAGAAAGCCAAATATATAAATAGCAATCATAAAAACTGAAAGATGGCTAGAAAATCACAACTCTCATTATATGTGCCACTGTTACCACCGTACAACAGGACTTAGAAATCTGAATATATCAAGTATGAAAAAGATGTCTATGGAATCATCAGTTTCCGTATGGAGCAACAAAACATTTTTTTTACAACTGCAACCACGCTGAACTTCTTATTATTCAATGAAAAAACAAAACTAACTAAATGTGATGCTAGTGCAGGGCAGGATTCCATAACCTAACCTTTCTGCAGTGGAAAATCACACTGGATACAAACAATATCAAGTTACATGGGGTAAAAGAGAAGATGCAGAACACAAACTCGTGTCTATCAAAATCATACAGATAATACAAAATAATAATGCAGAATGAACATCTGTCATCACTTCTTTCATAGAATGAACTGCACACACAGATGACATGAGAAAATGAAGTTGTGCCCCCCCCCCCCCCTCCCCCCCCCTCCGAAATCAAAACAGTCCTCTATCACATGAGACAGTTATAGGTATCGTAAGTGGTATCCTACATTAAAAAAAAGATAATGAGAAACTTTCAAACCTATTAAAATTATGATTATTTGGACAAAAAACTATGGCATATTATCTTATTGCTGTCTTCTGTGTCATCAACACTGTTCAATCTCCATCCAAAGTGATGATCAACATAGGCAGACAAGTCTTGCCTGTCAAAATCAACAGTAAAACTGTGGCTTATCTCCCTTAACTTTTTCCTCCATAAGGTGTTCCGCCCTCAGTTGTGTACAGTACATAAAGTGGTAAAAACTGATAACATTCAATCTTGTAGCTATTTCATTTACTAGTTAAAACTTAAGGGTACTAAGAGAACAAAAATGGGGAAAACGAGGAGAGGAGGGAGCACAGCGATTTATGTATTTGTTGTTAATGAATATGCTCCAAGTTAATTTGCCAAGACAAGCGATTAATAATATTACAGTCACATGAAAACAGGTTGTAAGATGATATGGCAGATGCTTGAGTGGTCAGAGATCTCTACAACTCTTGGTCTTCAGCCACCAGCAAGAGGGTAAAGGTGCTGTAACCTGCCCACACTTTTTCAGTCCCACTCTCAAATAATCACCTTTAACTGTACTCGATAAAAGTCTTGGCCAGGAAGTCATGCCAAGATACACACCTGTAGCAGGCAAGCCTACAGCATTTGACAAACGTGAGGAAATGTTTTTGTATGTCAACAAGCAGGTATACAAGCAGGAAAAAAGTCCAACCCCTATCTTTTCCCTGAAATAAGACAATACTCATGCCTCTCTCTCTCTCTTTCACAAGTCATCACTATAAGTGAGAATCAATTATTGCAAAATCTCCTCATCTACCATTTTCCTCCCTTCCACTCTATATTCCACTAAAAACTATTGAATTTAGTTTTACTACAAATGAAAAAAATACAATGGTTGCCACCTTACTTTTGATTATCATCAATAAATAATGAAAGCTGTTTTTCATACCCCCCCTCCATTCTTTTTAAATTATGTAACTCACAACTGTCTCCAAAAACTGAAAATTAGCAGACATATACCTTAACTCATGCCTGCCCACCTTCCTCCTCTGTTTTACCTCTACAACTTTCCCCTTGAAACAAGAAAAGAAAAAAAAAATAATGGCAAAGTAACTGATTTATGATCAACATGGGAATAAAATGCTGACATCATGACAAATAAAATGAACAGAACAAAAATGGAAGATCACTGAATAACCATTTCTTTTTCAATGCTTTCATACAGTCTGGGGGAGGGGGATGTCGGCAAGCTGACCAAGCTCACCTGCACAGCGAGGGATGTGATCAGGTCGGACATAACCAGCCTCTATGATATCTTATAACCAGCCTCTATGATCTCTACAAGAAGAAAGTGTTGAGACGAGTGCAAGCAATCCTCACTGACCCATCACACCCCTTGCACAGTGAACTGTACTCTCGAAGGTTGGTGAGGGACTCTGGCAGACTGTTGAATGTCAGAGAAAGGACAGACTCTCCAACTCACTCTTTTTTTTCTTCTTTTTTTTTTGACTCTCCAACTCATTCCTTCCCAGTGCCATCAGACTGTACAACAGGGTCTGTCCATGCACATGAGGAACAGCTGAATGTCTTTAGTCTTATCTTTGCCGGTTCTTAAAACAATTGTGTGTGTGTGTGTGTGCGTGTGTGTGTGTGTGTGTGTGTGCATGCGTGCTGGGTGTGTGTGTGTGTGTGTGTGTGTGTGTGTGTGTGTGGGTGCGTGTGTGCGTGCGTGCGTGCTGTGTGTGTGTGTGTGTGTGTGTGTGTGTTTAAATCACATGTATCAAGGGATGCTTGGTCTTAAATAATCATATATAATGTTTCAATCTTACTAAACTGAATATGTTTAAATAGAGTATGTTGCTTGCTTTTAATGATGATGCTCTCTTTTGTAATTTTAGGTTCCATGCTTTAAAGAGAGTGGATGCGTACTGTAGCTGCGTATGCACATGTGTTTGTACATGTGTATGATGTGTGTGTGTGATGTTAATTTGTGTGTGTGTGTGTGTGTGTGTGTGTCAGTACAACCTTGAGTTAATCTGACAATAAATTGGTTTCAGTCAGTCAGTCAGTGTGTTTGTGTGTGAGAGCGAGTCTGTGTGTGTGTGTGTGTGGATGTGTGTGTGTGTGCATGCATGCGTGCGCCTGTGCGTGCATGTGTGCGTGCTGTGTGAGTGTGTGTGTGTGTGTGTGTATGTGTGTGTGTGTGTGTGTTTAAATTGTATGTATCGAGGGATGCCTGGCCTTAAATAATCATACTTATTATTCCAATCTTACTAAACTGAATATATTTAAACAGAGCATGTTGCTTGCTTTTAATGATGCTCTATTTTGTAATTTTACGTTCCATGCTTTAAAGAGAGTGGATGTGTACTGTAGCTGCGTATGCACATGTTTGTACGTGTGTGTGTGTGTGTGTGTGTGTGTGTGTGTGCGTGTGCGTGCGTGCCTGGTGTGTGTGAGTGTGTGAGCGCGCGCGCACACGGGCATGTGTCTGTGTGTGTGTGTGTGTGTGTGTGTGTGTGTGTGTGTGTGTGTGTGAGTGTGTGTGTGTGTGTTTAAATCGCATGTATCGAGGGATGCCTGGTCTTAAATAATCATACTTATTATTCCAATCTTACTAATATATTTAAATAGAGCAAGTTGCTTGCTTTTAATGACGATGCTCTTTTGTTGTTGTTGCAATTTTAGGTATTTAAATAGAGCATGTTGCTTGCTTTTATTATATAATGATGATGCTCTTTTTTTGCAATTTTAGGTTCCATGCTTTAAAGAGAGTGGATGTGTACTGTAGCTGCATATGAACATGCATTTGTACATGTGTGTGTGCGTGTGCGTGTGCGTGTGTGTGTGTCAGCAGGTGTGTGTGTGTGGGCGGTGGGTGGGAGGGTATGTGTGGGAAGAGTGTTTGTGCTTGCATGAAGATATTTTACTGATGGGATTGATTTACTATTGATTCTCACACAGGCAGTTTACGCCTTTTTTTCTTTTTCTGTGTTTGTGTATTGTCCTGGTATATGGTTGCTGTGCTGTCGAAAACTAATTTTACCATCTTCTGGACAAGTAAAATTGTTATCCTGTTATTTGTTGACTAGAATTTTGTTTATAAATGTTTGATGTTTGAGAGTTATTCTCAGCCAGAGATCTGTCTATTCATGTATCATGAAAGGAGGGAAGTAGGGATCTGTGGATATAATTTCCTTTGTGCTGTCAACTACGGAGCAATAGGACTAATATTCGGACTGAATATATAGCATGTAAAATACAAGGCATGCCTCATGCTTTAAATATAGAAGACATAGTTTGTTCTATCATAGAGTGGTAAACATATATTGCTCTCTGCACTATCAAACAAGATTTACAGGCATTACTTTTCAGACATTTGCATTCCATGTAAAGAAGAGAATACCAATGACTATTTAGGCAGTAGATGAAAAAAAAAGTCGAATAAAGGATGATGGCACACTTCAATCAACAAAATAATAATAATACTGTAAAATTCACCTTTCTGGGTCGTTATCTTTTATTAAATCTAATGCTCTGTTTTCAACACCTTCCCTGTGCTCTGTACATATACTTTATGCCCATCTTTAGCTCGGTATGCTATGTGGATGTTACAGAACACTTGCTGTTTCACTTTTGCTCAGCACTGCTCAGAAATGGCTTCTGAACCACTGAAAGCAATTATGGTTATTTCCCTTACACCTATCCTACTTTGAATCAATTTGACCACAGAAGTTCAAGCTGATAACTGATCAGGACTTCCAGGGGGAACCAGAAATTACTACACCATTAGCCATGTACCTCATGAAGGTATATTTTACTTGCTTTTTCTTTTCTTTTTTTCATTCTCTTTTTTTTTAATACCATGCCATTTCTTTCATTTTTTATTATCAAAACTTGATGGAATTCTAGACCATTGATTTCTTTCTGTGTCAGTTTTCACTGCAGCTATTTCTTTGCTTTCTGTTTTGTTTAGTTTTCAGCCTTCACACAAAGGAAACAAAATAAACAATATCTTCCAGCTACAGTAATCGGACATTGTTTATCTGTTTGAAAGTGTTTTTTTTTCAATGCTAAAAATTCTATTAACAGTAACTGTGGAAGAAAAAGGACAATGAGGAGGCGATTCTGTTCTTTTTCCTGTAAATTTTGTTAGCACACAGCATACAAATTGAATGAACAGGAAAAGTTGACGTGAAGTATAAAAAAAAAAAAAAAAATCTGTAAAAAGAAATGGACACTAATAGCTGCACAAGGCGGAGAGACTGAATGCTGAGAAGGGGATTGTGGAGTAAAAAGAGACGAAGGGTAGAAACATGACCACAAGTCAGTCACAGCTCTTGGTATTCAATATGAAATCCATTTGACACAAAGAACAAGCAGTAAAGCAGCAGCATTACGTCCATTTGACATCATAGCCACTCCAGTCAGGAGGCGGAGCCAGAAAAACACGTCGACCTTTCAGCATGAAGCTTACCACCCCTCTGTAGGCTGCACGTGGTACCCCTGCCTGTTGAATAATCAATCAATTTTCATTTGTATAATTCATAAACAAATAGACATGAGTTAACAGATATACAGATAACAATTTCATTGCTAACAGTAGTTTTATCATACACTTACTTGTCCAAACAAATGCCTTATCGCCACTTGATGTGGAACATGCTATACATCAGGAATCTCTCTAAAAAAAAACAACAACCCAAAATGAAAAGGACAGCAGGAAGCTAGCCACGTCAACCTACCAGGAATGCAAGAGTGGTCTCCCCTGGCAGACACATAAATAACTCCTCCCCTCATCCTAATTCAGCCTTCTCCCCTTTTCCATACTGTGGCAAAGGGGGAGGGTGTCTTAGTGTTTGGACAGGTAAGTATTTCATAGAACTACTTTTAGTAGTAAAATTCCTTGTCTTCATACTTTCCTGTCCAAACAAATGCCTGAATATAAAAAAGGATGGTGGGTAATCTAACCTGGGAGACAAATCATTGCTCAGACTCAAAAGCGCACATGGCTGACCTCAACTCATCCCAGAACTCAGCACCAACGCCATCAAGTGGCCATAAGTCTCAATAATTCCTGGATGTTTAAAGGATTCTCTCCGCTCTCCCTTATGTATTAATTGACATAAGTCCACTATGGCAAAAGAAAATGAGTCAGGATCAAGAAAAGGAGAAGACCCATGCAAATCAGCCTCACAGGACAATATCAGTGACTGTCAGTGATATCAGTGACAGAGGCAAAAGTTATTCACTCTGTGAGACACAACATACTGCTAAAAAAAACCAGTAAAGCAATATCAATACACAATAACATCAAGTTAATGTAATGAAAGGGCCACTATACATTTGTTGCCAATTGAGTGTATGGAGCATAGCACTGGCATGTACACTGGATATAATATGAGTGTCTGCCAAGACACAAAAATTCCAGAGGTAAATCTGTCACAATCCCAATAACCAGGGGCAAACAAAGAGGTGTGCCTGAACACCACTGTACAGGGCCAAAAATATACCAATAAAGGGACTACAGATCCATTTCTCAATGGATGTACCAACAAAAATGCTCCAAATTATTACAGTGCCATTCCTTGATAGATGTGATAACAACAATACTCTAGGTGTACAGTGCCATCTTTTGATGGATGCGCCAAAAGTAATGATAAAAATTGTCACAATGCCATTCTCTGAATGTGATGTGATAATAACAATGCTCCAAGTGTACAGGTCCATTCCCTGATGAATGTGCTAACAATGATTCAAAATGCCCAGAGTCTCCTTTTTGTACTCCCAGTTCTTAAAGAACAGGGAGTACTTTAGAATGGGAACGAAGAAATGCTGTCTGTGTGTGTGTGTGTCTGTGTGTGTGTGTGTGTGTCGGTGGTCAAAAATGTGTTCCACTCGCTCCAGACAAAACTACTGGGCCGATCTTTCTGAAAATTTGTAGGTGTGTTCATTATGGATCAAGGATGATGCCCGACGTTTTAGTTTACCGTTACAGCCGTTACTAACGGCTGTAACGGCCTGTAACGCTTTTTCTTCTTTATGGAATATCTCAGAAAGTACTTGGCCGATCTTTCTGAAAATTTGTAGGTATGTTCATTATGGGTCACAAATAATGCCCAATGTTTTAGTTTACCGTTATAACAATTACTAACGGCTGTAACGGCCTGTAACGGTTTTTCTTCTTTATGGAATATCTCAGAAAGTACTTGGCCGACTTTTATGAAAATTAGCAGGTATGTTCATTATGGGTCACGGATGATGCCTGATGTTTTAGTTTGCCCCGTTATAGCTGTTAGTAACGGTTGTAACGGCTTGTAACGGTTTTTCTTCTTTATGGAATATCTCAGAAAGTACTTGGCCAATTTATAAGCGGTATGGATGATCTTGTGGCAAATCGGATCCTCTGTCCATATGTAAGTGATGTAATGCTGAAAATGGATTAAACAACCATTAAAAACCGTTATTCTGCCGTTATGTCTTATATATAGGTCGATTTTAATGAAATTTGGTATATAGAAAGGTTATCACACACAAATGGCACTTCTATATAGTGTTCCAAAATTTGACCGTTAAAAACCGTTATTCTTGACATATTGTCCGATTTGGATGAACTTTGATATCTACACAGGCTTTAGCCCAGTGAGGACTAAAATACCGGTTTCAAAAGTGCATACCGGTTATATAACCGTTAAACCGTTATTTTGCCGTTATTTTTTTTTTTTTTTTATATATTGGTGGGTTTTAATGCAATTTTGTATATAGAAAGGTTATCACACACAAATGGCACTTCCATGCAGTGTTTCAAAATCTGACCGTTAAAAACCGTTATTCTTGACATATTGTCCATTTTGGATGAAATTTGGTATGTACACAGGCTTTAGCCCAGTGAGGACTAAAATACCGGTTTCAAAAGTGCATACCGGTTATATAACCGTTAAACCGTTATTTTGCCGTTATTTTTTATATATTGGTGGGTTTTAATGCAATTTTGTATATAGAAAGGTTATCACACACAAATGGCACTTCCATGCAGTGTTTCAAAATCTGACCGTTAAAAACCGTTATTCTTGACATACTGTCCGATTTGGATGAAATTTCTCCTGCAGCACTGCCATCTGCATGACGCCCTGAGGAACGAAACGTGGCCTGAGGCAAAGGCCCTGAACGAGAAGCTGCATGGCGGCCAGGCAGCCCTGGAGAGGACGGCAGCGTTTGCGAGGCAGACTGGTGTATCCATCTAACGTGGTGATCGACGAAGAAGGATGAAATTTGGTATGTACACAGGCTTTAGCCCAGTGAGGACTAAAATACCAGTTTCAAAAGTGTACATCGGTTAAATAACCGTTAAAACCGTTATTTCGACTTTATTTCTTATCTCATAAAGCACTTGGCTGATTTTATTATAAGCGGTTTGGAAAACTGGGAGTACGTTTATATGCTTCGCATCTTGTTTTTCTTTTGAATGAGGCGACTAACCCAAACAAGTATCCAGGCTCTTGTATGGGTTTGACAACATTCACTCTTAAGGCCTTCTTGCCGAGCGATGGAGTCCCTGGGTGAGCCACAAACACTCAAACTATTGGCTTTTAGGTAAAGTAACTGTGAGCGTCTCCATATACCACTACAGCCCACTAATGGCCCCCAAAGGTGCCTGAACCGTCAGAACGTACATCAGCAGGTTCAACACCAACAAAATCTGATAAAGGAGGATATTTGTTTCACTCTTCTGAACCACTTGATTTGTTTCTCTGTTTAGTGCTAGATCTTGTATTAAAGGGCTAAATAGGGGAGAAAAGCTTCATTTTGCTGCTGACTACATCTCCTCCCATGCAGACCAAAGCCCCTATGTTTTCAGTCATGTCTCTGAGATAGAACCTGCCAAAGGTGATTATTGGTTTCCTGCTGACTGCCTGACATATGTCTGGTACAGCAATATTCCACCAAATGGCGCAACTGGTGGAGAGATTCCAGATTTCATGTGCCCTGATATCCTCTCTGGAGGTTTCTGGCCAAGGACGTAAGCTGGTGGATAACCTGTCTAAGCCAAGAGCTTATTGTCTGAGGTCTCACAGCAGCTCCTAGCCTGCCACATCAGAGGTCCAAGTCACTGGAATCTGACGGTCTTCTGAAGGTAAACTTCTGTGCCGACAGGACAGTTAATCTGCTCCACCTCAGAACATCTGCACCTGAAACAGGATGACGAAGGGGCCAGCAGAGGCAGGGTAATCATCAGAGGCTGCTCTTCGGGCTTTGTGGATTGGCTAGAAAGGTAGGGCACATGGAAAAGTAACTGAGCCATCATCATGCCACTTCAGAGACCGCAGGTCCCAGGGACCACATGAACCTCATGACCCTGCATACACAAGCCATGGTAACAACAACAACAACAACAAAATGCAAAATCCAAAAATCACATACATACAGAGAGATGCAGGCCAAGAGACTTGGTTATCTACTTCAAAGTTTCAAAGGCCGCCTGTATCTTAGATATGCAACCACTGACAAAATGTCTGAGAACACTGTCAGTTTTGTTCCTCAAGACTTGAGACCAATCATTCAGGGCAAGCACTACTGTCCACATCTCTAGATTTATGTGCTTGGAGCACCAGTCTTCCTAAAGACCATAGCACTCCAGACAGAGTATAGCATAACTTGTGTGAGACAGTGGACCGAGTTGAAAGAAATACCCAACATCAACGATGCAGGTTCAGCCAAGGCTGAAGGGCCAAAAACAAGGAGACCAATGAACGACCCCTTCTGAAGTTGTCTGAGACGAGATGTCATTCAGTGGCCACTGAGTGGGAGGTAAGGTAAGGTAATGTTGCTTATAGCCCAGCCGACCGCAAAGGGCCATATCAGGGCTGTCACCACGTTAAAATCAACTCACAAGTCATCTATAAAAAAAAATTTTTTTAAACTTTCACACATCTCTTTAAAAATACATCTTCTAAAAACGCATCAGAAACTTCGTTAAAAATCTTTCTTCCATAAAATCTTAAATCAGATGAAAAATGTTCATCTCCCTCAGAAACTCAAAGATCACGTCAGGCGGAACATCTCTGAACAGGGTTTTCATGGACTCTGCTGTAAAGTGTTTATGTCTCACATCGTGCAAGTCCCAACAATCTAAAAGAATATGTTTCACTGTGAGTGGAACATGACATGGAATATACCACGAAGCTTCTTCACCTTTCAAAAGATAAGAATGGGTATAAAACAAGTGGCCTGTGTGCAAGCGGCACAGGACTGTTTCTTCTTTACAACCGCCTCTGGAACATGGTAAAAACTCGTTGAGGTTTGGACAGATCTTAAATAGTTTGTTATCCGTCTGCAAAGTCCATTCCTCTTGCCAGAGGTCTTTGACATAGGCCTGTGTTCTGGGTTTCAGATCAGTGTGAGGAACAGTAAACCTGCTCAACTTTTGCGTTGTGGCATTCTTGGCAAGCTGGTCAACCATCTCATTGCCTCGAATGCCCACATGGCTGGGAACCCAAGCAAACACTACTTTGTGTCCGTTTGATTTTAGGGAGGTGTACCATTCAAAGACTTTCAGTAGTTGAGGGTGCTTAAGATTACAGCTGGCAATGGCCTCCAAAGCAGAAAGAGAGTCTGACAAAATGAGGAAATCTTTATGTTTCGATCTGGAGATCATCTGAAGTGCCAGGACTAAGGCTGTCAGCTCAGCAGTGTAGATGGAGCTGTCGGTGTGAATGTGTACGGTACATCTCTGAGGGGGGTCTACTGCGCAAAACACAGAAGAGGCAACTCCCTCCTCAGATTTGGAACTGTCAGTGAAAATTCTTTTAAAAGATGGAAACTTGGAACACAGTTCAGCAAAAAGGGACTTGTATGCCAAGGAACTAGTGGAATCTTTCCGTTAGGAGGCTAAATCAAACCGGACTTCAGATGTGAAGAAAGTCCATGGAGGGTTGTCAGAAAACATAGAGAAGTCATTAACCACTACGAGGTCTATACCTGTTTTGTTCAGATGGGGAAGAATACGAATCCCCAAGGGTGGAATGGAACTGGGATGGTCATCAAATTTCTTTTGGAATTCGGGTCGAAAACACAGTCATATGCAGGGTTTTGAGGTTCAGACGAGAGACTCAGACAGTAATTCAAGGCAAGTTTTAGTCGGCGATTTGAGAGGGATGGGTGTCCTGCCTCGGCATACATGCTATAAACAGGAGTGGTGCGGAATGCACCCAGACACAAGCAAAGCCCTTGATGGTGGATGGGGTCTAGACTTTTCAGGTAGGACAGTCTGGCAGAGCCATACACTACACATCCATAGTCCAGCTTGGAGCGGATCAGGTAAGGTAAGGAAAGGTAATGTTGCTTATAGCCCAGCCGACCACAAAGGGCCATATCAGGGCTGTCACCACGTTAAAATCAACTCACAAGTCATCAAAAAAAAAAAAGAAAAAAAACAACAACCACCTTTCACACATCTCTTTAAAAATACATCTTCTAAAACTGCATCAGAAACTTCGTTAAAAATCTTTCTTCCGTAAAATCTTAAATCAGACGAAAAATGTTAATCTCTTTCAGAAACACAAAGATCACGTCAGGTGGAACATCTCTGAACAGGGTTTTCATGGACTCTGCTGTAAAGTGTTTATGTCTCACATCGTGCAAGTCCCAACAATCTAAAAGAATATGTTTCACTGTGAGTGGAACATGACATGGAATACACCACGGAACCTCTCACCTTTTAAAAGATAAGAATGGGTATAAAACGAGTGGCCTGTGTGCAAGCAGCACAGGACTGTTTCCTCTTTACAACCGCCTCTGGAACATGGTAAAAACTTGCTGAGGTTTGGACGGATTTTAAATAGTTTGTTATCCGTCTGCAAGGTCCATTCTTCTTGCCAGAGGTCTTTGACATAGGCCTGTGTTTGGGGTTTCAGATCAGTGTGAGGAACAGTAAACCTGCTCAACTTTTGCGTTGTGGCATTCTTGGCAAGCTGGTCAACCATCTCATTGCCTCGATGCCCACATGACTGGGAACCCAAGCAAACACTACGTTGTGTCCCTTTGATTTTAGGGAGGTGTACAGTTAAAAAAATTTCAGCAGTTGAGGGTGCTTGAGATTACGGCAGCAATGGCCTCCAAAGCAGAAAGGGAGTCTGATAGAATAAGGAAATCTTTATGTTTCGATTGGAGATCATCTGAAGTGCCAGGACAAAGGCTGTCACAGTTTAGCAGTGTAGATAAGATAAGATAAGATAATGTTGCTTATAGCCCAGCCGACGCAGAGGGCCACATCAGGGCTGTCACCACGTTAAAATCAACTCACCAGTCATTTAAAAAAAAAAAAAAAAAAAAAAAAAAAAAAAAAAAAAACTTTCACACACCTCGTTTAAATGACATCGTCTACAAACGAACCAGAAACTTTGTTAAAAATCCTTCTTCCGTAAAATCTCAAATCAGATGAAAAATGTTAATTTCTCTCAAAAAACCCAAGGATCACGTCAGGCGGGACATCCCTGAACAGGATCTTCATGGACTCCGCTGTAAAATGTTTGTGTCTCACATCGTGCAAGTCCAACACTCTAAAAGAACATGTTTCATGGTGAGTGGTGCATGACATGGAATGCACCACGGAGCTTCTTCACTTTTTAAAAAAGGTAAGAATGGGTAAAATACGAATGGCGGTGTGCAGCCGGCATAGAACCGTTTCCTCTTTACGACACCCGACGTAGATGGGAGGAAGTCCTTAAGGTTTGGACGGATCTGAAAGAGTTTGTTACTCGTCTGTGTGTTCCAATCCTCCTGCCAGAGGTCTCTCACATAATCGTTAATTTTGGGTTTCACATCATGAACAGGGGATATAAATGTTGGACAGTTTCTCTCTTGTGGCGTTCTTGGCTAAACGATCAACCATTTCGTTCCCGCCGATGCCAACATGGCCAGGAACCCAAGCAAGAGTAATGTTGTAACGTCCGCCTTCAACTTGCTAAAAAGTTCAAAAAAAAGTAAAGTCTGGATGCTGAAGGTTGCGGCCAGCTATGGCCTCCAAAGCTGACAGCGAATCCGACAGAACCAGAAAGTCCCTCCTCGAAGAATGGGAGATTATCTTCAAAGCCAGTACTAGAGCAGTAAGTTCAGCAGAATAGACAGAAGCATCTGAATGTATATGTTCCAACAATATCTGAGAAGGAGCCCCAGGGCAGTAGGCTGCACAGGCCACTCCATCCTCAGACTTGGAACCGTCAGTGAAAACTTTTTGATAGGATGGGAATTTGGAACAGAGCTCGGCATACAAAGCCTTGTACGCCAGAGAGCTGGTAGACTCCTTACGGAAAGCTGCGAGATCAAAACGAATCTCTCTGTGTGAAAAAGGTCCATGGAGGTTGATCCGGAAACTTGGAAAAATCGGAAACTACCCCAGGTCTATACCTGCATTCCGCACGTGAGGCTGCATACGAAGTCCAAACGGCGGAATACATTTCGGGTTATTTTCAAACTTACTTTGGAACGGAGGGTCAAAAACACAGTCATAGGCAGGATTCTGTGGTTCTGAGAACAGTCGGATATAATAATTCAAAGACAGTTTCAGCCTGCGATTGGACAGTGAAGGTTCACCTGCCTCTGCGTACAGGCTGTACACAGGGGTGGTGCGGAACGCTCCAAGACAGAGACGAAGCCCTTGATGGTGGATAGGGTCCAAGAGTTTGAGGTAAGAATGATCTTGCGGAGCCGTACACAGCACAACCGTAGTCCAGTTTAGAACGGACCAGGGCTCTGTAGAGGTGCAACAAGTTTTCTTATCAGCGCCCCAGTCGGTGTGTGCTACGACCCGCAGAAATATTCAGTGCCTTTTGGCAAGCAGTTTTGAGGTTTTTAATATGGCTGAGAAAGTTAAGTTTTTGGTCAAAAATGACTCCCAGAAATTTGGCCTCTTTAACGGCTGGAATGGGAGATTTCCCTACTTGAAGTTCCGGATCTGGAAAAAACTGACGGAAATTATGGAAGTGAATACACTGGGTTTTTGTAGCAGAAAAGGTGAAACCGTTTTCATCCGCCCACCGATGGATTTTATCTACGCAAAGCTGGAGCCTGCGCTGGACACTCGGGTACAGGCTTCCAGTTGCGTAGACGGCAAAATCATCCACAAACAATGAGCAGTCTGAACCCTGCTGAACTGATTTCACAATGTTGTTGATCTTAATACTAAGAGGGCAGGAGATAGTATGCTCCCCTGGGAACACCCAACTCCTGCTCGTGGACATCAGAGAGAGTGGTGCCAACCCGGACCTGAAACTGTCGTTCTGCCAAAAAATTTTGAATAAAAAGCGGAAGATGACCTCGAAAACCCAGATCGTGGAGATCATGAAGTATCCCCGACTTCCAGGTGGTATCGTAGGCCTTCTCCAAGTCAAAGAAAATTGCCACTGCATGCTGTCGTTTAAAAAAGCGTTTCTAAGTGTAGATTCCAGACGAATCAAATGGTCAACTGTACTACGATGTTTGCGGAAACCACACTGTTCTTTCGCCAAAAGGCCATCGGTTTCGAGTTTCCACATGAGCCTAGCATTGACCATTTTTTCCATCAATTTACAGACACAGCTGGTCAAAGCTATGGGACGGTAGTTAGATGGATTAGAAAGATCTTTTCCAGGTTTGGGGATGGGAATAATGAGGGCTTTCCGCCAAGAGGGTGGAAAGCAACTGTAGGTCCACACGTGGTTGTATACCTGTAACAGGATGTTCAGACCTTCTTGCGGAAGATGTTTCAATAGTTGATAATGTTGTCATCTATACCTGGAGAAGAATCGCTGCAAGAGAGTAAGGCAGATTTCAGCTCGTTTATGTAAAAGGAAGATTGTAGTCTTCCATGTTGTCGGATGAAAAGTTGCAGGAGATTTTTCTTTTAGGCCTTTGTGTTTGACAAAAGTGACTGATTTATTAGAGAGAGGAGGAATTCTTTTCAATGTTGAAGCAAGCAGATTAGCAACTGCTTTCTTTTCTGTTATTAAAGAATCCGAAAACTTGAGATGGTTCACAGTGGGACAGGTGTTCTTCCCTTTGATTTTCTTAATGATGTTCCACACTTTTTCTTAGAAGTTTTTGATGTCAGCCTGGAGCAGAAGCTTCTCCAGGACCGACGTTTACTGATTTTAAAAGTGTGTCTCGATTTAGCACGGAGTTTCTGATGGGCTCGAGCGTTGGACCGAAGGTCGTTGGTATACCTGACGCTGAGCCCGTTTTCTAACTTTGGAAATTTGTTGGCATTCTGAATCGAACCAGGGTGTTTTTGGGCATTTGAAGTTTATCGGAAGACCTGGATACAGGCTTTAGCACATTTGATCATAGTGTTAGTGAGAGATTCTGCTGGGTCTGGACTCTGAAAAAAATCAGTGTCCTGGAATTCTTTTGAAATAGTGGCTGCAATAGATCCCAGTTTGCTTTTTATAATTGAGATGTTGAGAGACAGAGACGTGTTTCAGTTAATACAGGTTGTAGAAGGACAGGGAAATGGTCACTTCCGTGCAGATCGTCATGGACAGACCATCATAGTCCAGGACCAGCGAGGGGTCACAAACCGACAAATCTAAACACGAAGTGAACCTGTGGAAGAGTGGAGGTAAGTTGCAGATCCGTCGTTCAGACAACACAAATCCAAATCCGAAAGGGACATCCTCAATCAGCAGACCTCTGGATGACGAACCGGTACTACCCCAAAGAGGGTTGTGACCGTTAAAGTCACCAACAGCAAAAAAGGTCGAGGGAGTTCCTCTATCAGACTGACAAGGTCCTGACGACAAACCGGGACAGAAGGTGAGAGATAAGAGAACAGATTGTCACAGTCTTGTGGAGAGTGACTCTCGCAGCTACAGCCTGAAGGAGGTAGACAGAGTGACAGGACTATACAACAAAGTTTTGTGTAGGAGAAGGCAACACCGCCCGACAGTCCCAGCGTGGATGGTTGTGCAGGTTTCGAAAGAATATTAAAGCCAGAAAGAGTAAAGGTCTTCTGGCTTTGAATTTGAGTTTCTTGAAGAGCCACGACGGAAGGTTTTAGAGACTGACACAGAAGCTGCAGCTCCTCGAGGTTGGAATTTAGACCACGGATATTCCAATGGAATATTGTATTATCCATGGTGCAGAGGGCGAAAAGGAGAGAGATCAGGTCATCTCCTCCTCAACATCTGCTGCTAAAGCTGTAAATTTGTTGCTTAATTTCACTGGACTATCTGCAGACCTGCTGGCAGACTTGCCAACAGGTGAAGTAGGTCTGGGTTTGGGGGGACGGTGGAGGTTTTTTTCCTCAACTCCACCATCTCCACACTAGGTTGAACTCCCTTGCCCGCACGGGCACTGGACAGAGGAGTTCGAGGGAGGGTGCTGGTTTTTTAATCTGCCCAGCAGCAGATGTTGTAGACTGCTGGGCAGTCTGAGGGGTGGCGGATTTTTTGCCTCCACCAGGGGCAGTCACTTTGGTTTGGAAGGGTGTGGACTGCTTCCACCAGAGCTGACAGTTTTTCCTTGCAATGTCTTCGAAAACGTAAAATTATCAGTCTGACAGCAGACTGACCGAGTTGGAATGTTGAAACTTTCTTTACGGCCGAAGCATACGAAGAAGCTGTCGGCGACTGACTGCCCACAACCTGCTTGCGGGCTTCAAAAAAGGAGATTTTCTTTTCTGTCTTAACCCTTTGTATTGCAGATTCCTGAATCCACAGAGGACAATTCCGTGAAGAGGAGGATGGTCGCCACCGCAGTTTGCACAATGTGCCGGATCTTTACACGGCCCATCATGGGTTGCCTTGCAGCAAATACCACACACCTCTGCCAGAACAACGGTCTCTGACATGGCCAAACTTCTGGCATCGGAAGCACCTCAACGGGGATGGAACGTACAACAGAACCCGGACAATCAGGTAGCCGACTTTGATGACCGGAGGCAGCACAGGGTTGCAGAAATGTCAGAAAGAGGGTGTTGGTGGCCACTCTTTCTGCACCCTTCTTGACAGTCACCCTGCGTACCTCCGTCACACCCTGGGAGCCAGCTCCGTTTTGATCTCTGCCTCTGAAACACTGATAATTCCCTGCAGCGAATCACTCCTTTTGATGAATTTTAATTGTTTGTGGGGAGTTACCCTGATCTCCCTGTCCACAAGTTTCGTTGCTTTCAGCAGCTGTTCAGATTGTTTTTGCGATTTGCACTGAATGAGAAACGAGCCGTTCCTCAACCTCTTGATGGACGAGGGTCACCTGCTATACTTGAAAACCCTTTTGGATAGCAAAAGGGCTCAAAGCTGAAAGGGGTCTTTCTTGCTCAGTTCCTTCCATAACGAGCCAGGAGCCCAAAAACCTGTCTTCTGTCTAACCTCCATATCCGAATCGCTGTCACTATCAAAATCCCCTGAAATAGGGGATGCTGCCTATCCTCTTTTTTGGGGGGATGATTTTTGAAAAAGCCATATTGAGTGAATTTGTGTTTTCATCCCTCCCTTACCCACCCACCTTGGAGTCCAACTAAGGGCCAGGGCCAAGAAACCAATGTCTTGACCCTTCCAGGCTTCGGGAGAGACTAACGACAAGCAGAAGCAAACCAACCCTATCCCCCCTGATCATGCTCAACTCCGGAACAGAGAGCTGAGCACTGCAGGGGTTTACTTGGCAGTGGGGAACTGCCCGTCTTGACCCAACCCCAAGAAGGGAGCCGATTAGTACACCCGGGCCAAAGTGTACTCCCTGTCTAGGAGAGGTCCGAGCCAAAGTGATGTGTTGAGAGCGCTGGCCCTCTCAATCACCAGGATCTCATTCCCCTCGACACAGGGTCGCACCGCACGGCAAACGCGGCGGATCTTAAGGAGACCACAGAGAGAAAGGAGTGTGGAAAAGAAGACTTGAAGGGGGAACGAAGATAGAAAAGGCC
Source organism: Conus ventricosus (assembly GCA_018398815.1). NCBI lineage: Eukaryota > Metazoa > Mollusca > Gastropoda > Neogastropoda > Conidae > Conus > Conus ventricosus. Next base: position 58,493,176 of record CM031597.1, on the reverse strand, counting down.
AAATAAGGGAGGCAGAAAAACAAGAAAGGAGAAAGGCGGGTTACTCTTAGTCAGGATCCTCACCTTAGCCTATCTGACATGGGAAGCCCTACCAGGGGCATCAACTCCTTACCACGTTACGCTTAGGCCAAACAGCATCTGCACCTCTCAGGCCTAGAAGCAGTATGAAAAAAACAGCCTATCTCCAAGTATTGATGCCCCCGCCAGAGAGCCTAAGGGATCACGGACCACGCAAACCCTCGACCACGACAAGGTCGTAACCCCCCGGAGGGATGCAGTGTAGATGGAGCTGTTGGTGGGAATGTGTACGGTACATCTCTGAGGGGGATCTACTGCACAAAACACAGCAGAGGCAACTCCCTCTACAGATTTGGAAACCGTCAGCGAAAATTCTTTTGAAAGATGGAAACTTAGCACACAGTTCTGCAAAAAGGGACTGTAAACCAAGGAACTAGTGGAATCTTTCCGGTATGAGGCTAAATCAAACCGGATCTCTGGTGTGAAGAAAGTCCATGGAGGGTCGTCAGAAACTTGGAGAAATCACAAACTACTCCAAGGTCTATACCTGCTTTGTTCAGATGGGGAAGAATACAAATCCCCAAGGGTGGAATGGAACTGGGGTGGTCATCAAATTTCTTTGGAATTTGGGGTCGAAAACGCAGTCATATGCAGGGTTTTGAGGTTCAGACGAGAGACTCAGACAGTAGTTTAAAGCAAGTTTTAGTTGGCGGTTTGAGAGGGATGGTTCTCCTGCTCAGCATACAAGCTATAAAGAGGAGTGGTGCGGAATGCACCCAGACACAATCAAAGCCCTTGATGGTGGATAGGGTCTAGACTTTTCAGGTAGGACGGTCTGGCAGAGCCATACACTACACATCCATAGTCCAGTTGGGAGCGGATCAGAGCCCTGTAAAGATGGAGGAGTGTTTTCCTGTTAGTGCCCCAATCTGTGTGTTGCCACAACTCGCAGATGTTCAGTGCCTTCTGACATGCAGTTTTAACGTGTTGGATATTACTTAAAAGTTCAGTTTTTAATCAAAAATAACACCCAGAATTTGGCTTCTTTTACAGCTGGAAAGGTGGACTTGTCCAGATGAATTTCAGGATCAGCAAAAAATGACGAAAATTGTGAAATAGATTGACTGAGTTTTGGTACGTGAGAAGGCAAACCTGTTTCTCTCGGCCACTGTTGGATCTTGTTGACACACAAGTTGAGTCGACGCTGTACGCTGGCGTAAGAAGCTCCAGCTGCGTACAGCGCGATGTTGTCAATGAACAGAGAGGACTCCGAACCCTGGTTTACTGATTTCATGATGTCATTGATTTTGATGCTGAAAAGGGCAGGAGAAAGGATGTTCCCTTGAGGTACACCCAACTCCTGCCCATGGATGTCAGAGAGCGTGGTGCCAATACGCACCTGGAAATACACACAATACACACACACACAGATGTGTGCCAACACACACTTACCTTGTAATCATCCATGATGCCAAGCAATTTGGCAAACCGTTTGAACTCATCTTTTGTGGAATACTGAACTCTGACCTTGGTCTCCCCTGGCTTCAGTCCATTTAATACTTCAGTGGCACTGAGAACTGCTGCTCCATACACTTCTTTAACAAACTGCTGGTCATAAAGCTCCTGAAACAAACCTATCCTCTGTTAGTATCTACGGAAAAACTGGAGGTATATAAAACAACATGACAAGCGTACTGGGCACAATTTTTTCTGATTAAATGTGTATTTTCAAGGATATGCACTATTTTACTTACAATGGTGAGCTTAAATGTTAGGTGTAATATCAACAGCAAAATCTTATTTTTGATCTACAAAATCTATTTTTGCAGGCAAAGTTTTCATGATAATTATTACCTAATCATAACAACATTGCTAGAAAAAAAAAGTTGTGAACAAGATAAAAAAAGTAATTTTCTTACTTAACCCTCTTGCATTTGTTTCGCCCGTATCCGGCCGCTCTGGTTATCTCCTGTGGTGTTCGTTACGGCCGCAAACGGCCGCACGTGCCACGTTACTTTCCCTCACACACTGCGAGCTCGTTTTAAGTCAAGGCTGGCTAAAAATAAATGTGCATCCCTGAGAGGGTCCAATAAAATCTTAGCAGTAGTATGGGGTGTGGGAAAGGATTCATTCACAAAGAAAAGGGTCATGAACTGACCGCATTCCGTTGCTGCAGACGGCATCGCCTTGTTTCTGAAAATGGCGTCTGCTAGTGTTTCTACCGACGGTGATTTTTTGGATTATACCAAAAAGGAGTTGGATGATATATTACAAGAAGTAGAGAGATATGAAAGAGAGGAGTTAAATGAAAGTGATGTGGATGTGGGAGAGGAGGAAGCGGGAGAAGAAGGTGAAGAAAGTGATGAAGATGATGATGTGCCTTTGTCTGCGTTTGTGACCACGTGGCGACCGGCGACTTCCGCACCCGTGGTTCGGCCTTTTGAGGAGGAGACTGGGCCAAATCATGATTTGCCAGACACAGCTACACTCTGGAATATTTTTTTCGTTCCTGCCACAGTTGTTTTTGACTACAGCTGTTGACCAGACGAACCTGTACGCCAGGCAGCAGATGGCAAAGTGGGGACAACCTGACCCACTTTGGCAGGATATGACACCTGCCGAGATGCGGGCATATGTTGCTGTACTGATCATGATGGGGATCAAACATCTGCCAAGACTCTGGTGCTACTGGTCGACTGATCTTAGATTTAGCGAGCCGTGGATCAGTGGGGTGATGTCAAAAACAAGGTTTCTCAAGTTGAACCAGTATTTTCACCTGAGAGACACACAGAACGCACCTGGCCGCGACAGTCCTAACTATGACCCACTGTTCAAGATCCGGACCTTCCTTGACTTGATTCTGCCCTTGTTCAAAAAAAATTTCAAGCCAGGCCGTGACCTTTCTGTCGATGAAGCCATGATAGGATTCAAAGGGCGAGTATTTTTCAAACAGTACATGCCGGCCAAACCAACCAAGTGGGGCGTAAAGGTGTGGGAGATGTGCGACGCTGACACTGGCTACTGCATCAACTTTGACATCTATACAGGCAAACACAGCCGCACTAATACAAATGTACCCCTCGGACATGAAGTAGTGGACAAAATGGCATCAGAGTACTATCGGCAAAATCAACACCTGCACTTCGACCTTTTTTTTTTACCTCTGTGCCACTCATGCAACATCTGTCACAACACGGGACATACGTCTGTGCCACAGTGATGTCCAACTGCAAAGGGCTTCTGGAGAGGTGACCAAGGCTCACCTAAAACAACAAGGAGAGCTGATTCAAATGCAGAATGGCCCCTGCTGGTGACAGCATATAAAGACAAACGCCCTATCTACTTCCTCAGCACCAACCAGCCACCAGGTAAGACAACACCTGCACCTGACAGCGACGACAAGCCGCAACCCATGTCATCAAGGCCTACAACCACAACATGGGAGGGGTGGACAAGTCTGACCAGCACAGGGCTTACTACCCGGTTGGCCATCAGAATAAGAAGTGGTGGCGTTACCTCTTCCATTCCCTCATCAACCTCATCATCGTGCAGGCCTACATCACCTGGCAAAGGTCACCCCATACACCCAAGAAGACCTATGACCACCTGTGGTTCAGGGCTGACATGGCAGAACAGCTCCGTGCTGGCTTTACCAGCAGGAAGAAAAGTGCTGGAAGACGGTCAAACGTAACAGAGGCCCCGATTGCGAAGGAAATAATCGACCACCATAAGCAGATGAAGACTGAAGGACGAAAGCGCACCTGTCGTCAGTGTGTCAACGTGGGTCGCAAGACAGCCAAAGGCCGACAGCCGGAGACCTCCTTCAAGTGTTCCTTCTGTGACGTCCCTCTCTGCCAGCACAACGACTGTTTCCGTGACTACCATGCGGCAAACATGGTAGAAACCATGGATCAAGAATAGTATTCACCATATTGGTGACATGTGACAGTGGTGACACTTACCTTCCTGCTGTGTGTGACCAGACACCACATTACAATGTAAATAATGGATTTTACTTCTTTCTGTGTCTGTGTATATTCCGGTGTTAAAAATCGTTCAGTAGTGACAAACACACCTTTTAGGATGAAAAACAAAAACTGTAAAGTTACCTGGCTGCATGTTTATGTATGTGATGATCATGTGACACTTTGCGACACCCCATACTGGATTTACTGAACCAGGACTGCTGTTTACAAGTTGAGGTAGGCCACCCTTTGATGATTTATACTAACAAATGCATGCCGACAATGTTATTGTCTGTCTGGTGTGTCATAGTAACATTGTCAACGTTTGATGTCCCATTGTTTTGTGACAAACAGGGTGACAATGACACCAACATGCATCCCAAACATGTGACATCTCTGCATTATGAAATATGATGTATTAGGATTCTGCATACTAAATTTGACAGCACTGCAGTGGAAACTTTGTCCACTACAGCCTTTCAAAGGCAGCAGGTGAGTTTTAGGTTAAATTTATCAAAACAATACGAATACTAGGAGCAGTTTTGGGATGGAAAATGCAAATGCAAGAGGGTTAAAGTAATTTGTTAAAACAAGAGCCTTACTGCTGCTTGGCATTAATCACGTTCTACTAACTAGGATCTATGGGTTCCAGCCTTTGTCAAAAAAAAAAAAGGTTTTCAAGAAAATGTGCAATATCCTAAATCTCAGCATCTGCTGGAGGGAGACTTGCACCAGTTAGAGAATATCATCAACTTGGCATCATATACCTTAACAATGGATAGTCTCTGTCCAGCCATGATCTTTTCCACAGACGAAGAGTAGAAACATGTCTGAGAAATCATCTGAAATGTAACTGGCATGGAGAGAGAGATAAACCATGTATCCCGGTGTCACTGTTTTTACCTCTTCTGACTCAGGAAATCTGACCTTGAGGAATTTAAGTGAATTTTCGTTGTTTTATTCGTTTATTTATCACCCGACGAAGACCTAAGAGGTCGAAACGCGTTGTGTTTTGTCTTGTGACTCGTTTGTCCACGTTCTCTGGGCGGTTCGCTAACATTTATTTAAGATTTGTTTAGATTTCCGCCTGCAGTCGTCTCGCTTTGCAACTAGAGGAATTGTAAAATTTTGAAGTTAAACGTTTTAAAATCAGAATTTCTGCACTCTTGTGCGCAAGCTTCCACCTAGGGGTATTTGTAATACTCTGTCTTTCTCGCCAAGTTTTGTGTGAATCTAACGGAAAATCCCTCGACTTGGGAGGTAACAGAGACAGTATAATAGGTTCCAGAGCGGCGTGCATAAACTCCCGCGCTGTCTGGAACAGCTCATTGGGCAGCAGCCCCTCCCTCCATCTGGCATCTGGGTTTATAACCCCTCCGGCCTGTCCCGTTTCCCGCTTTCTGCAGCAGCCCCTCCCTCCATCTGGCATCTGGGTTTATAACCCCTCCGGCCTGTCCCGTTTCCCGCTTTCTGCAGCAGCCCCTCCCTCCATCTGGCATCTGGGTTTATAACCCCTCCGGCCTGTCCTGTTTCCTGCTTTTGTAATACAAGTATAAGACAACCTTTTTAACCACCATAGTAAAGTTTGAAAGATTTGCGAAAATCATGTGGAAGCTTTTGCATGAGAGTGCAGAAATTCTAATTTTAAAACGTTTCACTTCAAAATTTTACAATTTTTGCACTCTGTAGTGCAATTGCCTATGGGTAACTGTTTAACTGTTGTATATCTTTAAATGTTTTCTTGAATACATCGTTCAGTCACTCACACAAAAAGGCCTTAAGGCTAGCTTTGTGTAATTTACATTTATGTACAAAATATGTATATGAATTCTTTATGTAATCAGAAATCTATGCACACGACACTACCTTCACATTCAGCTGGGTTGTATGATCATATACACATGCAGTAATGCAATCTATACTGCCAAACGCATTTACACCCTAATTCGTCCATTCTCTATTCTCATTACTTATGTAAAAATAAACATTTGATGACGCACCACTCTGCATTTGTACAAGTGGACAGACCAGTTCTGTTACTAGTGTTAGAAAGAGTTTAGGGCAAACTCAGGGTCAGCTGAAACATCAGACTCATCTTACAGCAGTACAGCGTCTTGGATGGTCTGTTTCTCTTCAATTCTGTGAAGAGTCTCCTCTGGTAGCACATGCATGTAATGCCTGATGGGAGCTGATTGACGTGTCCAGTCCACGCTAGCCATGATACAATGCAGAGGCACGTCGTGTAGCAGAGTGCATGTTGTTGCTGTGGCACGAATCAAGCCTGCTGAATCCATTATGTCCACTTCACTGAGAACAGCAACAATCCAGGAGTGGCAAGCTTGACTGGCCTATGAGGGCTGTATGGTGATACGAAAAGTCATTTGGCATCGTGTCTCAGACTATCCGTCCTTTGTAAATAAGTTCTTATTGACAGCACAGGACATAATGTTTTGTCCACACATTTCTTCAGCCTAATGGGAGGAGATCTATGTGCGGATCGGTCTGTTTTTGACCCGCTTCAAGCACAACACTGGCATCCCCTACAAAATACACAGATTTATCCACTGAAAAAAGAATGAGATCATTAATTCTCTTGGCGATACAGATTGCCAACAAAAAGGCCACCTTTTTGGTGAGAGCAGGTACTCCAATCTGACATTGTACATTATACTGGTATAAGTATGATTATAGCACCTTAGACCTGTTACATTGCCTAAAACAGCCCCATTGGACATTATACAGACCTTAAAAAACCAAATATGTAAAATTTCATAATATACTCAGCTTGCACATGCTCTCTCTCTCTCTGCCTCGCTCTCTCTTTATATACCACATAAAGAAGTTGTAATCTTTTGTCTTCAAAATGTAGAATGGTATTATCTTTATGTTTGATACCTCGGTTTCTTCTTTATCTTCCATTTGTTTGGATTTCCTTTTTTTCTTTTATTTTCGATTATGTTGTACTATATGAACTTATTTGAATTTTAAAAATTTGATTTAAAAAAATCTACAACAACAGAAGAAAAAAAAGAGAGTAAACACTTAACCATTTTTTTCCTTCTTATTTTATCAATCTATTTATTTGGAACAACAATACATAAACAGGCAAAGAAAGACCTTATCTCAGTAAATTCATTGTCATTCATAAAAAAAAAATGATGTGGTCTGAGCTGATCCATGTGCAAGGTGCAGACCATACACCACCAACCACAGACTTCTCCCCTTTACACTCCCTTTCTTTTACACAGAAGGTTAGATTAACCTCTTTAATTCTCAATTTCAAAACCACTGTCGTATCATTTCCCATCCAGATTCAGCTTTTCAATTGCTGGTTTGTGTCTTGTTTTCATCACCTTGTTTGAAATTCCAAATCCTTCGTGACCAAGTGCTTACAGCACGAAACGTTGAAGAGTTCTCCAAAAGGTACCTTTTTTCTTTACCTTTATATTTTCAAATTATACGGAAAAGGTACAGCAGTCAACATTTCTTCATATTGTGCCTTCACAAACAGCATGTATTTTGGCACTGCGATCAAGTTACAGTGTTACTGTCGATCAATCATTATTTGACAGTGCCCAAATATCAGAGTAAATTAAAATTTGTTCCTTACTACATTCAGTGTTTGACACTGAAGATGATAGTAGGTCATGAGTACAAATTGTCTTTTACATCTGGATGCCGTAACTGATTTCGTCAAACATTGCTTGTTCCACAATCTGAGAAAATTAGCCAGAAAAGGTGTTATGTTGTAGTCTGGTAGTTACTGAACATGCCCTTACACTGACCTCACCTTGTTAAGATAAGACAGATCCATTTGCGTGAAACGAACAAATTTTTTGTTGAGCTGGATAAACTTGAGGTGTTTGTCAAAAAACATTCCCCTGTAAATAAATCATTCACTGTTAAAATATACACAAACATATAAGCAAACAAAAGCTAGAATACATAAACTGAATATTACAAATTCATCCTGTGTGTGTGTGTGTGTGTGTGTGTGTGTGTGTGTGTGTGTGTGTGTGTGTGTGTGTGTGTGTGAGTGAGTGAGTGAGTGAGTGAGTGAGTGAGTGAGTGAGTGAGTGTGTGTGTGTGTGTGTGTGTGTGTGTGTGTGTGTGTGTGTGTGTGTGTGTGCACGCGCGCGCGCATGTGTTCGCGCATGCACATGTCAGCGCATGTGCATGCATGTGCACGCAAGTGCATGTGAGTGTGTGTGTGTGACAACAGGACACATAAACATACACATGTATATCTACAGGTATTTGCACAATGATAAACGTAGCTTTTGTTTTGTAATTTGTTTGTTCCTTCAACTGGCAGTGCAGTAATTCTATTTCTGCTATTGCAGCTTTGTAAGATTTGTTGCTTAGAAGCCAAATCAAACCTTCTCAGATGCAGACGTGACATATGAGCAAGTATACCCATCTTGTTTACATTTCATGTGCTGAAATACCCATCTTGTTTGAAGTGTGTGTGAAAAGACACCATCTTGTTTATATTCAGTGTGCAGAGACACCCATCTTGTTCATATTTAGTATGCAGAGATATCCATCTCATTTACACCTACTGCACAGAGACAAGCTCAAGTACGCACACTTAGTATACACAAGTACCTAGCACACACACACACACACACACGCACACACTATCATTGTATACTGTTCAAAAAAAGTCAAGGACCAACATTTCACTGACTTATAAAAAAAGAAAATTGGGAAGTGATCAATCTCCAAGTGTAACATGAATTTATTGAATATGTGAAAAGTGTGTAGAGACAATGACAAGTCCGAGGAATCAACAAACTGGAATCGAGCGCAGTACAAACACCCCCACCCCCAAATTTGAAAGTCACAGGAGGAGTGTTTGCTCAATGTCATGGTTAATAACGTGTGTGTCCCCCGTTATTGGCAAGGCATTCAATGCAGCGTTGTCGCATGGAGTTCAACAGTGTGCGCAGAAAGGCCTGGGGGACAGCAGCCCACTCCTGCTGGAGTGACTCAAACAGCTGACCCAGGTTAGCAGGAGGAGGACGACACTGCTGCAGTCTCCGGCCTAGCTCATCCCAAAGATGTTCGATGGGGTTCAGGTCTGGGCTGTCTGCAGGCCACTGCATTCTGTTGACACCAGCAGCTTGGAGAAACGTGTTTACTGCTCTGGTGTGATGGGGCTGTGCACTGTCCTCTTGAAAGACTGCCTGAGGTCCAAGCTGTTGAAGGGCTGGCAGCACCAGGGGTTGCAAAATCTCTGTTTAGTAGCAAACACCATTCAAGTTCCCTGCCACAGTGTAGAGAACCGTTTTGTAGCGTGTGCTTATGCCGCCCCAAATCATAACGGATCCCCACCATAGCAGTTCCTTTCCAGGACAGCTTCTTCTGCAAAACGCTCCCTACGGCATCTCCAGAACCTGTTCCGTCTATCAGTGGGATCCAGGCAGAACTGCGACTCGTCTGTAAACATCACGTTAGTCCACTGTTCATGTGTCCATCTCACGTGCTGCGTGCACCATACTCGGCGTGCCGCTCTGTGGGCATCAGTCAAACGAGGTCTTATAGCTGGTCGTCGAGCACGGAGGTTAGCGGCGTGTAGGCGGTTTCGTATGGTCTGATCACTGACAAGTGTTAGTGGCATCTCTAAGGCGACATCTGATGTTGTTTGCACTTGCTGTTCTTTCTTGTGTGGCCTGCCTTTCAATGTATCGGTCCTCTTGTGGTGTTGTTATTCTGGGTCGACCAGAGCGTGGTCGTTCTTCCACTCTTCCTGTGTCTTGAAAGCGTTGTCTGAGTCTGATAACAACAGAGTGTGATACCCCAAGTCTCCATGCCACTTCCCAAACTGCAACTCCTTCTTGGAGCCATCCTATTGCTTTTCCTCAATCCAGCTCGTTCAGTCTTCAACGTGGAGGCATGCTGTTGCATTGCATTTTTCGCCAGTAAAAGACATTTGGTTGAGCATACTTTATGACCTACAGCCTGATTTAGCTCGTGCTTCACATGATTTTGACTCAGCACATGCTCCTCAGATCCCAAACACATCAGAAATTCACCCCAATTTGTTCCAAAAATGACAAGTCGCGACACGTGTTTTTCAAGGCGGGTGAAAAATGTGTGCCACATAATTGCAGTTGCCGCATTCACTATCAATTTGTGCGTGTGGTTCAATTTGTTTGGACCACAAAGGCGGTACATTTGAATTTTTGTGAATTTTAAAAAGTTTTTGTGCATTCTCAATGTTGGTCCTTAACTTTTTTTGAACAGTATATATAGATACTACTGGTATTTATACTATAAATAAATGTCTACAAATGTGCTTGGAGGCCTATGCATGAATATACCAAGAGGGCAGAGAAAAATGGGAGGAGGAGTGAGGGGGACAGAAGGAGGTGAAAAGAGGTGGGAAATGTGCCCATGTGCATGCATGCATATACGAGTGAGTGTGTGTGTGTGTGTGTGTGTGTGTGTGTGTGTGTGTGTGTGTGTGTGTGTCTGTGTGTGTGTGTGTGTGTGTGTCTGTGTGTGTGTCCTATACATAAAAAGTACAATTTCATACTAAGAGTAAGAATGAAAGATTCATTTCTAAGCACTTAAGCAATATCTTGCTTGGATATGTGCGACTCTAAAAGGAGCTTAAAACCACTCAAGAAGACCGGGAGGAGGGGGGGAGACAACGCTATAAACAAGAGAATCAGAGAGGAAATGAAGAATGCAAAGAAAATCTGGACTGAACAGCAGTGATAGGACACCGACAAAGACCTGGACAACAATGACACAAGGAAAGCATTTAAGATTAAAAGACCATTCAGAAAAAAGATGGCAACAGTCTTTCACACGAAGAAGACATCATCAAAAGATGAACGGAATATTGCTCTGAACTCAATGCAATGGAAACCCAAGTGTAATAACAGTTCCAGATTTGTTGAATGTAGATAATTTTCCAGTACTCCATGAAAAAGTCAATGAAACTGCTGAAACACAGAAAGGCTGCTGGCATCTCTGCTGAACTCTTGTAACATGGCAAGCATGCATTGTATGCACAGTATACTTTAAAACTCACTTGCTGACACCTTTTTTCCCAAATGTGCTGGTGCGACAAATCTCTGGACGGATACACTGTCGTTCCTTCCGCTGATCTGGATGACGCATCCAATCATCCCAAAAACTGAAACACATCAAACAACAAACATCTTATTACAACAATGAAAATGTCAAACTATGCCCTTGATTAAGTAATAATGACACATAACACATAGCATGCTTCATATTATCAACTTTTTTTTTAACCTTTTGGATGTCATATCCACTTCCTCATTATTCCAAAATATCAGTTACAAGATTTTTGTTACAGGGTACATGTACAATAATTACTTCAGTACATAAAATTCTTTTTATATATCTGCTACGACTGTCACAGAATTGAAACATGAAATGGTCTGAAGCAAGCATAAAAACACTGCACCCCTTGCAGAGCCTGCTTGTGGACACAGAGGAAGGAATGCCTTCAATCAGGTGTGCATTTTCCCAAAGCATGCCTAAATGAGCAGTCCTTGGCCTGTCCCTCAAGCTGTCACTGTGTCTATCATCAATGTAGTGGACAAAGCTTGCTAGTTGGACTCCACCTCTCCCCTTCCATTCAGCCCTGAACTAAATGTAAGATTCCCAAAAATGAAGGATTAGCCCAATGGTAAATATAAGATTCCCTAAAGTGGAGCCTTGACCAACTAGTAAGTATAAAATTCCTGTGAGTGAAGAGCTGACCCAGTGATAAATATGACTATCACATGTGGAGGGTTTGCATTTGCTCAGTGATAAATACATGATTCCAACAAGGCAAGGGTTGATCCAGCAGTAAATATGGATTTCACATGTGAAGGTTTGCCTTGTGATAATGCATTACTCAAACAAGAAGAGGACTGACCCAGTCGTTAGAAGAAAAAAAAAAGATTCCCACCAATGGTGGGCCGATGTAAGGTAAATACAAAATTCCCACCTACAGAGGCTTGAGTGCCCAGTGGTAAATATATGATTCCCATGGGTGAAACCAGGAAAAAATGAAAAACAGGAAAGCTGCGGGTCCAGGGGCCACCTTAGGCCCCACGGCCGGGTCAAGGGGCAGAGCTGGCGGCTTCCTACACCTGTGTTAAGTAAAATCTGGGCATTTGAAGATACCTTACCTCCTTCGTACCACATTATCAACAAGACAACCATTACAAGATGCAAAGCATATAAACGTACTCCCAGTTTATCTTGAATACGCGTATATATGTCAAGAGCATGTTTACTATGAAAATACCCATGATCTACCATTCAGTTATTAGATCTAAAGCTATTTTTAAATCCGTCAAATACAGTACTGTCAAATAAAAATAAACAGCTTTACCAGCCGCCGTGGCGAAGTGGTTAGCGTCGCGGACTCCGGCTGGGAGGTCGTGGGTTCGAATCCCATCAGAGTCATGTGGGTTTTTCTGCCCCGACCGGCTCCTACCCAGAGTTGAGTTTGCTGCGGACTCAGTTGGGAAGACTGGGACCACACAGTCGAGTTTCATCCACTTAATGGATGCGTTTCTGAGGGTGTTGCTCAAATTTCCTGACCAACACTGCAGGTGCCTGTATATTATGAAAAGAAGCGTAGAGTACAGCCCTGTCATGTAGTCTCAGACCAAAATGGAAATCCGTAGCATCATCTTAATCATCCTCATTCTCGTCGATCAGCATTAAAAAAAAAGTGTCTCAAATTCTGTGACCCTTCATGCCCTGCTCTCATGGTGACCTCAGTTTCGATGTCCTCTCCACGTCTGTGGCCTTGGTTTGGTTCCGTCGGGGTCACCGGTATCGGCGAGTCCATGGGGGATGTCGTTGGATGGACATGGTGGCGCCCTCCGGAGGGAGAGCTCACTCACGTCGGCTCCGCGACTAAGCAATTATTGTCGTCAGTAGGGGGCTTAGTAGGTGGTGTCCTGCGTATGTTAGATCAGAACAGGCGCCACTGAACACCACCGAAGTGACTCGGCAGCAGTGCAGTGTCTCCTCCGGTGGGTTGCCTCTTGACGACTTGACATTGACTGCTCCCTGTGGATTGCCGGTGCCAGGGCTGCGGCGGGGCCGACCGGACTGTGGCTGTGGACAGAGTGTCGGAATGAGCGGCGTGGGTGCACTGCCTCTGAGGTGGCGCAGAGGTTGGGACAGCAAAAAAAAAAAAAAAAAAAAAAAAAACAGCTTTCGTTACCGATATGTATGTAGCTGGATTGTTTGGTTCTATAATACAGTTCAAAACAAAAGTTGATTATGGTGGTTGTTAGCTATGTTGTGTTACATGAGCCATTATAGCCGTTAGTAATGGCTATTCTGGTAAAATAAAACATCAGGCATCATCTGTGACCCATAATGAACATACGTATAAATTTTCAGAAAGATCGGCCCACAAGTTTTGTCTGGAGCGAGTGGAACACATTTTGACCATGGACATGCCACAGACAGACACACAGACAGACAGACACACAGACAGCATTTCTTCATTCCCATTGTTAAGTACTCCCTGTTCTATAAGTACTGGGAGTACAAAAACTAACATTAATGTTACTGACCTGTATGCTGTGGAGTTCGCTTAATTCAAGAAACCAGAGGTAGCAATCATTTTGTTGACTATAATTTGTGTTTACCATATCTGAATCTTATGAAGACAGCGTGCAGTTTGAACTCGAGAAAAAGTTTGTGGTGACCAGAATTTGTGCATCTGGTGTTAGAAGAACCCCTTTGAACAGAAAACTAGACTTTATTCACTTCAATCTAAAACTTGGGTGGCCTTGTTTATTCCAGAAGGAACTTCAGTTTGCAACTCTTGTATCTCAGGGGAAAGGGTGGCAGTGGTATATGAATAGGGTGGTGGTTACTGGTGCAGCAGGTATGCGACTTGGTTCATAGATTTAAACATGAAGTTATGAACAGATATTTGTATTTAAATCTTGAAACCCCACATGCATAGTTTATTTTAAGGAGTCCAGACAAATTTCAATAAACTTACTAGGAAAATGAAGATTATTCAATTCTTGGCACAAGTTCATTTCTAGTGGAAGCAAAAATAAATAGCCACATGAAATGTATAGATTTTGTAGTTTTCACTACTAATAAATCAAGTTCTATAGGATAAGTTAATTATACACTGGGGTGACAAGCTTAAGGATATGCCAATCTCCTGATTATCATAAATCTGATGTGAAAAAGAAGAGTCGTAAGATCAATGGGCATGACTGCTTTGCCGAAATAAATCAAGCTGCCATATAAACAGAATGTTTTAAAAAGTACAGATTGAACAATATTTTGTTCATTTTGCCTGAATTAACCAACTGGTGCCTTGTCACACAATAAAGAACCAGGAATTACATATTGCCCATTTAAGAGTGGCCTTTCAGTCCACTTTAACTGGCATGATAAAAGTGCAATGAAAGAACACTTTTTCGTTTCTTTCTTTCTTTCTTTTTCCTTTTGCAAGCATATAATTTAATTTGGGCAAATTTTGTTTCTATGACCAGTGAAAATATGACCATGACGAACTTAGAAATTTGAGACAAGCTTTTTCTGTGGTAACCACACTTGCAGACTAACTGTAAGAGGGGTAAGTCTAATCAAAGACTGATAACTCCTGTTAACTTCCGCGCACAAAATGACATCAGGCTGTGTCAAATTTTTGACAACATGCCCAGAAACATTAAAAAAATCGGCAAGAGAGTAAAAGTCTGTTACACAGTATGCTAATGAATTATGTTTGAAAGAAATTTGTGTCAAAAAGAACCTATTTTACCAAAGTTAATGTAAGTTTAGTCAGGAAGAAGCCTCTGCTGTGTGGTGGCATGTGAAAACAAAACTTGTTCTGTATAATGGTATTGATCGCAGATGTATTTTCATTAGGCTCAATGAACGGTGTTGTGACTATTGGCCGAATCAGCATTTGAACATACTCTCAGCAAAATGACGAAGCAATGATCAGTTGGGAAAAGAAAAGCCAGGATCGGACAGAGTAATCAGGACACAGTTTTACCGAAGCATTCAGGGAAAAAAAAAAGTCGATGCAGACATTTTGTGATTTCAGGATCTCTGGACAAACAGCAAGATTGAATTCTGGTTTCCAGACAAGTGGTTTCATCCAAGGATTCCCACATGTGAAGGGTTGGTCTAGGGATAAATATTAAAGCAATCTTGAGGATTGGCCCAGATGTGGAGAGTAGGTCCAGTGGTAAATATATGATTCCTACTATTGGAGGATTGGGGTAAGTCATGAATGAAAGATTACTACCTGCAATGGGTTGGCTCAGAGGTAAATATAAAATTCACACAAGTACAGGGTTGGCCCAATGGTAAATATAAGATTTTCACATGCAGTTATATTCAGTTCATGTTGTTTGTACTTAGCCAATCATGAGAAGGCCATATCAGGTCTGTCAAAGTGACAAATGCAGAGTTGGCCCAATGGTAAGCATAATCTTTTTGGTAAACATGAGATTCCTATCTGTGAAAAGTTGGCTTAATGGTAAAAGTAAGATTCCCACTTGCAGAAGGTTGTGCCAGTGGTACATATAAAAGTCTGACATGCGAAGGGTTGGCCCATCAGTAAATATAAGATTTTCACATGCAGAGTTCGCTTAGAGCTAAATGGAGAGTTGGTCCCATGATAAATACAAGAATTCATAATGTGGAGAGTTGGCTAGCTAGTAAATATAAAAATCCACAAATGGACAGTTTGGCCAATGGTAAACATATGATTCCCATATGTAGGGGTTGGCCCAGAGGGAGAAATACAAACTCCTGCACTGTAAATGTCCCACATGTGAAGCTTCAGACTGGCAGAAAAGGACATTTCAGGAGGCACTGGAGATGGTAGAGGACAACTTCAATATTAGAGCAATAACAGGACACGCACAAACCATTAGAGGCTGGGGCAAACAGAAATGAAGTGGTGGTAAAGGGAAAAATGGAAAGCAAATAGAAATATGGTGCCGAAGCAAGAGATCTAAGGCCGTCCGCAAGCAAAAAGAAACGAGGACAATGTGAGAAAAGTGCTCAGAGAAGTCCCGGGTGGGAAAGAATTAGCAAAATGGCACCTCTTCGATTGTTATCCTCGCTGATACAAGTTCTGTCCTCGAATTCAACCCGGGGAATTTTGGGGGTAATTCAAAAGCCTTTTGTCAAAAATTTTACATATTTCCAAATGCATAAAGAAATCGCAAATGCAGTTATACTTCCAGAAAAACCAAATCCGGGCTTAGCAACAACATTCTCTTGGCAGTGGTTCAAATCATAGGTGGATCAGGTGAGACTTTAAAAGCATGGAAACGGGCTTACAGGTGGAAGCATGCAGACCTTCCAGAAGGGAAAAAACCTCCCTTTAAACATCAGGAAGAGGGGCACAAGACCAAATTTTGTACTCCCTAATTATCAAAAAAAACAATTTGATCAAACTCACTTTGAATTAAAGCGAATGGAGGAGTCACATCTGCAAGCTGAAGATCAGTCTAGCCCGAACTTGGGGAAACTGGGAAAAATGCTTACCCCGAGTTTGAAGCAAAGGTGATTCTTCCGAAAAAGCCTGAAATTTGCTAACAAAAGGCCACAACCCGTTAAGTTAAGGCAAGGGCAAGGGTAAAAAAGAATTCACTGATCAGGTGGGGAAAAGGGGAACTTTTTTTAAATGTCCCAAATTGAACGTTTTCCAAAAGAGATGGGTTAAGACAGATTGATAAATAAAAAAAAAGGGAAAGCCTTTAGATGCCCACACATCCTAAGAGGGAGGTTTGAATTCACACCAGGAAAAAATATTTTCCAAATGCAGAAGCGCATCTAAGGTATGCTGACCTGGATGAGCCCGCCCCCCACGAGTATAAGTTTGACACCCGCTGCAAGCCTCCATAGACTTTTTTCCAACCATTAACTCCCATTTTGCAGGTTGTCTAGTAGTGAAAAATAAATTCCCATATGCTGTCCAAATGAAAATTAAAAATTCTTCAAGCGTAGGGAAATCTATAGTTACCCCAAATGGTAAACATAAGATTCCCCGCGGAAATATGATGTTTTGCCAAATGGGAAACAAGATTTTTACACATTAGAATGGCCCCAAATGGTAAAAATAGGATTCCAAACAAAGTTTGACCAAGTGGGAAATACAAAATTCCCAACATGAAGAATTTTCCAAATGGGAAATATAAATTCACACACATGGAGAGTTAACCAAGTGGCAAATAGAAGATTCCCAAACACCGAGAACTGGCCAAGTGGTTTACAGAAGATTGCCACACATGGGGCATTGGCCAAGTGGTAAATATAAGATTCACACATGAGGAGAGATTAGGCCTGAGATTTTAGTCAAGATTCCCATCTGTGGAGGGTTTGCCTAGTGATGAATATTAGATTCCACACATGAAGAGTTGCATTGGCAAATATAAGATTCCCAAATGTGGAGGGTGGCCCAGGTTCTCACATGTGGAGGGCTGGGCCATTCATAAATGCATGATCAAGAGGAAGGTTCAAATTCAGGTTGTTTATAGCCCAGCTGACCATGAAGGGCAATGTCAGGGACATCATCTCATGAAAGTCAATTCCCTACACCTCTCACTGAACCTTTTTTTCTAAACACAGAAAAATTGGTTGAAAGTCTTTCATCCATAAAGATCTTAGATGCAAAATATTTATCTCCCTCAGGAACTAAAAAACAATATCTTGTGGAACCTCTCTAAACACGTTTCGTGATGTCTGTTGTAAAGTGTTTTATGTCTGATATCATGTAAGTCCCAACACTCAATAACAGCATGTTTCTTGGTGTGTGATGCATCACTAGTAATGCTCAATGAAGCTTCTTCACGTTTTAAAAAATACAAGAAGTTATAGTAAGAGTGGCCTGTGTAGAAGTGGCATACAATTGTTTATCCCTTCTGGCCACTTGTGGCAGATGGCAAAAACTCTTCAGGTTTGAGTGGATTTGAACCAGTTGGTAATCCACATTATCTATGTGTATTTCCAGTCTTCTTGCCAGAGGTCATTGACATCTTTATATATGCTTTAAATATAAGGCTACAGTGGGGATAGGGAATTTGCTCAATTCTTTGTTTGTGGCATTCTTGCAAGATGATCAATAACCCAAGTAAAAACTACTGACTAACCATCAGATTTCAGAGAGGCGAGCATTTTTTTAAAAATCAGGAATTGAGGATACTTGAAATTATGGCCAGCAAAGCAAAGACAGGGTCTGACAGAATGAGATAGTCCTTATATTTATATTTTGATTCTGAAAAACTGTTAGCTTAGCAGTGCTGTATTTTATACATTTCTGAGAGGAGCTGTGCAGTAAGCAACAGAAGCCTTCAGGTTTGGAACCATCACTGAAAATTCCTTGATGGGATGAAAATTTAGAACAAAGTTCAGCAAAAAGTGTCCTGAATTCTAGAGAGCTGGTGTGATTTTTTTAAGTACAAGAGGCAAGATCAAAGCAGATATTAGGAAGGTGGAAAGCCAATGGTGGATTGTCTGAAAATTTGGATACATCTCATATGACTCCTTGGAGTCAATGTCTATGTTATTCAGATGGAGAAGAATGCGGATTCCAGAGGAAATTTTGGGTGACAAAAGCATGTCATATGTATGGTTTAAGGACTCAGAGAAAAAGTTAAAACAATAGTTCAGAGAAAGTTTTAGTCGACTGGGAGATGGTTCCCCAGCTTCTGCATACAGACTCTATGCAGGAGTGGTGCAGAACCCGCCTCCCACCCTGACAAGTAGTTTTCATGAGCTGGATGTGATTTTTAAAGGTAAGTTTTGACTGAAAATAATTCACAGAAATCTGGCTTTCTCACCACTGGAATGGTGGACTTATCCAGACAAACTTTAGATTGCCCTGGTGTTAAATATAAGATTCACATGTGTGGAGGGTTGGTACAGTTGCAAATGTAAGATTCCCAAAGTGACGGGTTGGCCCCATGGTAAATGTAATTTTCACATATGAAGAATGGCCCAGTGTTAAGTAACATATTCTAGCAAGTGAAGGTTAACTTACCAGTAAATGGAGAGATGACGCAGTGGCAAATGTAAGATTTCCAGCATGTGGAGGGTTATCCAGACATAATTATCAGATTCCCATACGTGGCCAAGTGGTACAATATATCATTTCCACGTGTGAACAGTTTGCAGAGTGGTAAATTTAAGGTTCCCATATGTAAAGGGCTGCCCAATTATAAGTAAATATAAGATTCCCACCTGCGATAAGGTTGACAAATGGTAAAATATACAATTCCCACATATGAAGGGTTGGCCCTATGATAAATATATGACTCTCCACATGTGAAGGATTGGCCTAGTTGTGAAATATTTTATTCCCATATGTGAAAGTAGCAAAAATTACAATTCCACACATGTGAAGGGTTGGCCCAGAGGTAAACTTAAGATTCCCATGTGATGGGTTGCCCTATGGTAAAATATGATTTGCACATATGAAGGGTTGGCTCTATGGTAATGTAAGATTCCACATGTAAAGGGTTGCCAAGTAGTAAAACACATGATTTGCACATATGGCAAATTGGCCAATGGTAAATATAAAATTCACACATGTGAAAGATTGGCCCAGTGGTATACAAGATTTACACAAGTGGAGGGTTGGCACAGTGATAAATGTAAGATTCACAATAAATGGTAAATTTAAGATTTCCAACATCCAGGGTGGTCAAGAGGTAAAAATGAAGAATCAAACATGCAAGAATGTTGTCCCAGTACACCACTGTCTCTGGTAATATTAAGATTTACACTCCAGTGTAGTAAATAAAACTTTAAAGATTCACTCATGTAAAACAGTTGGCTCTATGACAGAATGAAAAATATGGGCTTTAGGTATCGTCTCACGTGCCAGTAGTTAAGTACAGAAGACATGTT
The DNA here is from genome assembly GCA_018398815.1 of Conus ventricosus. Taxonomy (NCBI): domain Eukaryota; kingdom Metazoa; phylum Mollusca; class Gastropoda; order Neogastropoda; family Conidae; genus Conus; species Conus ventricosus. The sequence continues at coordinate 58,473,299 of CM031597.1, read as the reverse complement.
TCTCCTCCATTGCAGCACACTAAAAAATAAACTGTCATCTCATAATACTTTTGCCACATTTTAAAAATTCAACTGGCTTACAAAAAATGAGTAAAGCATACAATCTATACATCCTATAAAACATTTATTATGTCTCCTTTAAAATGACTAGACAAATTTTTCATGACTGCTACAATTAAATTTCTGAAACTTTTCGAAATCAAATGATTCTATAAAGAAAAGTGAGAAAGGTATGTGCACTTACCAAAGAATGATTCTACTGTCCATCAGTAAATACTGGACAAAATAGGATGATTTCTCAATCAAATACATGATCCCATCACCAAATAACACATCCAATGGTGGATCTAACTCTCAAAAGTTCAATCACCACTCAAAATAAGAATTGTTTCATACTGCAAACAGCAGCCTCTGACGTCTCTCAAATATTCACTATCAAAGACAAAATGATAGCATTAGGGAATATCATCCAGGGCAGGAGCAGAAACGTTGCAGGTTTGCAGAGCTGATTTCAGTTCATCGATTGAAAAGGTAGATTGCAGGCTTCAGAGTGGTGTGATGTGAAATTGTATGAAGATTTTTCTCCGAGTTGTTTGTTTCTTAAAAAGGCTGCAGATTTACTTGAAGATGATGAGTTCTGTTGAATGGTGGAGACCAGCAGATTGGCAACAGCTTGTTTGTTAGTTATCAGATCATCGGCAAGTTTCAGGTGATGAATTGAGGGTTGTATTCTTCCCTTTGATTTTCCGATGATGTTCCAGACTTTTTTTCTTGGATGTTTTAGATTCAGCCTGGAGCAGTAAGTTTCTCCAAGACTGACGTTTACTGATTTTAAAAGTGTGTCTTGTTTTGGCACAGAGTTTCTGATGGGTTTGAGCCTTGGGACCTGAACGTCTTTGGAATACCTGACGCTGAGCCTGTTTGTATACTTTTGAGATTTGTTTGCAGTTAAACCACATTCAGTTAATATGGGTTTAACTGAACATGAAAATGGTCACTTCCATGCAGATCGTCATGGACAGACCACTCAAAGTCCAGGACCAGCAAGGGGTCAGAGAATGTAAATATGTTTGTTCAAGACCAAAACCTCTAAAACTTGACGTAATTAGCACTTTAAAACGGGGGCTTACGTGCTAGATAAGATTTGGTGATCATATAAAAAATCATTATAAAAAGTGCAAAACTCTTCGCATCTGGCCACATTACTGATCGCCCCTGGGTCTAACTTGGCGCCCTAAGGCCCAAGCCAGATCCAGAGGATCACAGATAATGTGGCCAGATGCGAAGAGTTTTGGGAATATGCCTCTAATAGTGGTTATTATTATACTTGGTTGCCTACTTTCAGTTTGTCTAATTTGAGGCAATTCTCTCACCCCCTTTTTCAGTGGCTCTTCCTAGGACACACACACACATGGGGTGCGGGCGTTTATAGCCACGCCAGTGACCCAGACAACACAACACATGTGGTTTGCGGGCGTTTATAGCCACACCAGTGACCCAGACAACACAACACATGTGGTTTGCGGGCGTTAGCCACGCCAGTGACCTAGACGAAACACGAAAAAAGGGAAGAGTCACTAGAGGACAGAGAAGAGGGTCAAATGTAGACTTTCTAAACCACACAAACAAGCACAAAACCACTGCAGGCATATTCCCAATTTTACACTTTTTGGATTAATATATATACTGTGCAAACTGAAAGCTTTATAATTCTATGGTGTTTATGCATAATTGGGGTTGTTATTAAAATTGTTTTTTATTCAAGCAGAATAGTTTTAAAGGTTAAAAAAACAACTGTGCTTTTTTGTACTTTTTAGTAGCTACTTTGTATAATATTCATATTAAAAGCTTAGCAAATTAAACACAAAAAACACAACTTTTAGTAATTAATTCTCTCTCACTGATCTATAAATAGATAATTTATTCAGGGGAAGACAATTACTTTATGCATAATAAAGGGAGATAAATCACTTTTATTATCATTATCATTGTTTGCTTATTTTGATTGTTAATGATTACTCTGTGCGTGTGTGAACAAGGAAGGTACAAATCAATACTCTACTACAACTGCTGTCAGAGGGAGAGAGATCGGGAAACCCCAGATCTTCAAATAGGCCTAAACCGCTAACGATCAATACGTGGAAAGTGTCTCACACTCTGTGTGTGTGTGTGTGTGTGTGTGTGTGTGTGTGTGTGTGCGTGCCTGCGTGCGTGCGTGTGTGTGATCAGGTTAGCCAAGCATGTATGTAGTTCTAAAACTATTATTAAACCAAAAACTCCTTCATCTTAATAAAAACATTACTTGGCGCTACTAGATACGGGGGACAACTCCTATTTTCAAGTTACAAAACGTCTACGGAGTTGTTTCCCTTGACATGTGTGTGTGAATGAGAGAGAGGGGGAGGGGACAGAGAGGGAGGAGGGAGGGATGAGAGGTGGAGGCAGACAGACAGAGAGAGATGAGGGAGTGAATGAGGGAGAAGAGGGGGAGAGAGAGATGCTGCGGACTTAATTATTTTTTTAATTGCTGTTTTTAATCTGGTTTAAAAATGAACCCCCAAGTAGTTATAAAGCTTACAGAAATATTTGATGATTTTGGGTGGGCGATTAATGCTGGAGTTGATAAAGAAGTGTTAAAGGGCATGTTTGATGAATTTATAACAGAACGTTTTGAAAGTTTAACTATGCGAGAAAGCGTATTGAAAGCAGTTAGTAAAATCCCAAAGGCTTGGCCTAAACCAGTTATAAAGCTTTTTGCTATTTTACTTGATAATATTGCCCCCGAAGATGCTGACCTGCATGTGTCTGATGACCTTGAAGGAGTAACTGTTACCTTTAAACCTGATCAGTTTTTACGATTAGAAATAGACTATGAATAATAACTGAATTTACAATTATTTTTTAATTTATTTTAGATTTAAAAATGGCTTCCGAACTCAGTGAATCTGATTTAAAGAATTGTAATGAACTATTTGACGAAACAATGAAAGCATTAAACATTGATTTTAGTGAATTTTGGTTTGAGAATATAATAAAAGATCATAGTGAACTATTTAAAGAAGCAACCAAAGTGATGAACATTGACTGTAGTGATTTAGAAAAAGCTAAAATATTAGCAGGCGTTATTGTAAGGTTAACATGGCTTGAAGTGTTGCAACGCTTGGGCGAAGAATAAAAAGCGCGTTTTTACTTACTTTTATTTACATTTATTTTTTTGATTTACGTAAATATTGTGGCTTTAAAAATGGCGACCACAAGTAAATTCGAGGACGGAAAACTATATACGATGGAAGAAATATTTAGCAGCGACAAACAATTAAGCAATACATTTAGCGAAGTAGACATGGCCATTATTAACCCCACAAACGCTCATGAAAGCGTGGCACACGCTATCTCTAAAATCCCAGAGTCTCTTCAACGCGAGCCGCCAGTAAAAGTGTTGTTGGCCGTTCTGATTGATTATATAACGCCTGATGATAGTAACATGGAAGTCTGGGTTTCAACTAAACAGAAAGAAGTTATTAATTATCGCGACTTTAATTCTGACTGGGCTGATTACATGCTTACACAGTTTAACCATGCAAGTGAGGAGGCAAAATTGCGCGGTTCTGGATGGTCTGAAGGAACAGTCCTTGAAATCAGATTGAGACAAACAAAGTTCTATCCTATAGTTGGCAATTCTTACCTCCCTCTCCCAAAAGAGTTAGTTTTAAAACGAGCAGTCTTAAACATACATAATTCTGACAACATGTGTTTTATGTGGTGTGTTTTAGCGCATTTACATCCTGTCAAAAATCATGCAAACAGAGTTTCTAATTATGAACAATATAAGCAAGAGCTGAACTTTGATAACATAACCTTTCCAGGAGGTGAGCTCTGGTCACGATCGAGGAGAGTCACGCTTTCGAGAGCTGCAACATTAATTAACTCTTTTATGTTAATTAACATCCGATCAAGCCTCAAAATGCAGCTAAGTTGACCGAGCACCTGTTGCCTACCTCCACACGAGATTTGGATTACTTTTTTCAAGCATCAACGGCCCCGTGAAAAGGAAAATGTGGGACTCGTACTGTGATAGTTATGGGTGGCGGTAATGGCGGAACTCGGAAAAGAAACAACGTAAAACAGGATCCAACACTAGTTCCAGCTCGTCTGACACTTCAGTGACAAGGAATACTGAAGATACTAAAGTAAAGTGTACCCCAAAGAAGCAGAAGACCCTAGCCACCAGCACCCCAGCACCATTCAAGAGAAACTGTCTCAGTTTGTTTTTACCAACCGAGAGATACGATGGCGGACAAAGGGGACGAACGCCCAACAGCAGCTTCAGCAGACTACCACGCTGTTTCTCCCCGACTTGTCTTCATCAAAACAACAAACTGTGATTACCAATGAACAGTTGATGATGAAGTGTGTGCCAATGGAGCAGAAATCTCGAAACTGACTCAAATGGTGGACGAGTTGAAGGCGGCCCTATTTACGGTGCAGGCGGACAACGACAGACTGAAGAAAGAGGTGGCTGACGCAGGAAGAGAGAGGACCAGATGAAAACACAAATCGCCGAAGCCAAGCATCAAGCGGAACTTGCCGACAGTCGAGTTGAAGACCTGTCCGCGTATGTGCGCAGAAACAACTTGCGTATAAACGGCATCAAGGAAGAGCAGACGTCCGGAGCCAGAGAAACACCCGCCAGTGCGAGAGAAAGTGCTTGCACTTTTCAATGACAAACTCAAAATTCCCAGTGACAAAGGGCGCTATTGAGGCTGTACATCGAGTGGGCACTAAGCAGGATCGTCGGTCTGACGGTTCTAGCGTCTCCAGGGATAGGCCTACTGGACGGGGAAATCATCGTCAGGTTCGTGTCGCGGCGCATTCGGGACAGCGTGCTGTACGCTCGACGTACCCTAAAAGGCACGAGGATTACATTAGTTGAGGACTTAACCCCCAGAGCCTACACATTGTTGTGTCAGTGAAGAACGAAAACACTCTCTGTCAACAGGCCTGGTCAAAGAACGGGAACGTATTTGTGAAGACGGTTAGCGGAAGATAGGGAGTGTGAAGTCTCTAGCCGACCTGAGACAATTGTGTTGATGGATATGATGATGTGTTGCCTGTTACAGAAGGTCAGTAAGTTTGTTTGTTTTTTCCTTCGTGTACGTGCTCAAACGTTTCGTTATAATAACCTTCCTCTGTAGAGGGATTTTGAGATTTTCCCTTAATTCCAAAATTTTAAAAATGTTTACCCTTTTCAGCTATTTCATTGGTCAATGTTTTGGGTCAAGGCAATTCAACAGCCGTGTGATAAGCGGGATGAGGAACCAGTGGATCTTCGGTTTTTTTTTTAATTTGTTATCCTTGCTACATAATGGCGATCGTTGTTTCTTCTTCGATAATCAAATAACTACCCGGCTGTGAGGATCTGCTTGTCTTTTTGGTCTTACTGTCGGAAGCACGTGGGGTTTTTGTTTTTGTCACGTGATAGATGTTCATGATGGCCGCTAACGGATTAGGCCTATACGACTGTGGAAAGGGCCTGTATACTTTTTCTTTATGTATTCTTTTGCACTGTGTATAGCAAATATGCTTGTTAAAGCCAGTTGATGTGGAGTGGGGCAATGGGCCTACAGATGAAACCTTTTTTTAGTTGTAAATTCTACATGTTGTGTGCCTGTCTTGTTTTGTTGTTGTTTGTGTGTGCTGATACAGCAAACTTACATTCTGTGCATGTGGATGAGAGTGTGAACATTGAAATTAGGTCGGGTTGGATTTTTCAAATTGTCCTTATGATACTAGTTTTCCAGAAGACAGGTTTATCTTTAATTCGGTGGATTTCTGATTGAGTGAGGTACTGTTTTCTTTTTTTATAGTATGTGGAGACAGAAACAGAAAATGTGCTTAATTCATTTGATTTTACTATATGTTGTGGGAATAAGATATGTTTTGTACTCTGTTTATACCACTCTTTCTTCTCTTTAAAACTTACCAAATGGCAGGTGATAACTCCTTTAAAATATGCTCATTTAACTGTAACGGCTTAAACAACTCCAATAAGAGGAAGGAATTATTTGATTTTCCTTAGGAAAAGAGAAGCCAACATATATTGTCTTCAAGAGACACATTTGAAACAGAATCAGAAAACTTCATAAGAGCAAGTTGGGGTTATAATGTCTGGCTCTGTGGTTCTGAGACAAATAAAAACGGGTTGCCATTCTTTTTAGCAATAATTTTGAATACAAATGTTAGATGTCATTAGAGATCCTCATGGTTGTTATATTGTAATGAAGCTGGAAATTCTAAATAAAAAACTTACCTTAGTCAACCTATATGGGCCAAGTAACAACGATACACCTGAATTTTTGATGGTGTGTGCGAACAAATTGGGCGCATTGCCAATGAACATGTGATTATCACTGGTGACTGGAATTGTCCCCTGGACATGAAAATAGATGTCAGAAATTATGCAAGTTGAATAATCGTCCTAGGACCAAAAAAAAGAATTATTGACATGATGGTAAAATTCAATCTTTTTGATGTTTTTAGGGAAATGTATCCTGAAAAAAGATCATATACTTGGCGTAAATTTAATTCATTTAAACAAGGAAGACTTGATTATTTTCTAATTACTGAAGAATTATTGGTCGAAACAAATAACATTTGTACTAACCCGGGATACAGATCAGATCATTCTTTAGTCACTATACTTTTAAAAAAAAGAGCAGCTTAAACGTGATAGGCCTTTCTGGAAATTTAATAATAGTTTGCTTAAAGATAAAAAATATATTTCAGAAATAAAAAGAATCATCAATGAGGTGAAAAAACAGTATGCACTATTACCTTACAATTTAGACAAAAATTGAAAATATTCCTAACGAAAATATCTCCTTTGAGATCAATGATCAACTTTTTTTTGAAACCCTGTTATTAGAAATTAGGGGGAAAACAATATCTTATAGCACTTACAAAAAAAGAAAGGAAACCCAGCAAGAACTCAACCTTGAAAAAAGAATAAGTAATCTTGAATGTGATTTGCATGAGGAAGATATTCCAGTTTTAGAAAACTTAAAAACACAGTTACAGGAAATTAGAAAATCACAGGATTCAAGGTATGGCAATGCGTTCGAGGTTCGCTGGATCCATCAGGGTGAAAAGGTTAGTAAATATTTTTGTAATCTTGAAAACCGTAACTACCTAGACAAGTCTATACCCTTTCTCGAAAAGGAAAATGGAACAATAATTTCAGATCAAAAAAATGTTCTTAATGAAACAAAATGCTTCTATGGAAAATTTGTATAGCTTTAGAGAGGTAAACGATGTTAACATTACTGATGAACTCCCTGATGCACCAGTTCTATCTAATGAGGAGAAATGAATCTATCGAAGGCTTAATAACATTTCAGGAAGCTGCTTGTGCTTTGAAAAATATGAAAAATTTTAAAAGTCCAGGACCTGACGGCTTTACTGTTGAATTTTTTAAGTTTTCTTTATTAATATTGGCTCTTTCCTTGTGCGTTCTATCAAAGAGAGTTTTGACAAAGGTCAAATGTCAATAACCCAGCGGCAAGGAACTATAATATGTATCCCTAAAGAAGGGAAACCTAAACGATTTATTAAAAACTGGCGCCCTATTTCCCTTTTGAATACTACATACAAAATCGCTTCAGCTTGTATTGCTAACCGTCTGAAGAGAGTTTTACCAAGTGTTATTCATGAAAGCCAAAAAGGTTTCTAAAGGGCCGTTTCATTGGCGAAAATATCAGGTTACTCTACGATACATTGTTGTACACTGAAAATAAAAATATTCCAGGCATGGTATTAAATTTTAGATTTTGAAAAGGCGTTTGACAGTGTGTCTTGGTCCTTTCTACTAAAATGCTTACATTTTTTAAATTTGGCCCAGACATTATTAAATGGATAATGACTTTTTATAACCAAATTTCTACCTGTATCTCGGTCAATGGCCAATATACACCTTGGTTTTTAATAGAAAGAGGAGTCAGACAGGGGGATCCTGCCTCACCTTATTTGTATTTAATCTGTGCGGAAATATTGTCTCTCATGATCCGCCGTAATGTGAACATTAAAGGAATTAAAATTAAAAATAAAGTAAACTTACTATCCCAATTTGCTGATGACACAACATTGTGCCTTGATGGATCAGAAAAGTCATTTATTGAAGCAGTACATACCCTTACAAGATTTGCACATATTTCTGGTCTAAAATAAATTTTGACAAAACCCAAGTTGTTTGGATAGGTAGCAGAAAGAATTCTGGCATGCAATAAATGCGTGATAAGAATTTTGTTTGGGACCCAGGCACTTTTAAGGTTTTAGGCATTACATTTTCCACCAACACTGACACTATTGTACAACTAAACTACGAGGACAAACTTTTTTCAATCAGACGCGTCTTAGCGTCTTGGAAAAAAAGACAGATTACTCCTTATGGAAAAATAACTGTTATTAAAACCTTAGTGTTTTCAAAAATTATCTATTTATAATTAATTTGCCTGACCCACCAGACTATTTTTTGAAATCTTTAGAAAAAGAACTGTACATGTTTTTGTGGGAAAGGCAAACAAGGCAAAATCAAAAGGTCTGTGGTTGAAAAACAGTACTTGAAGGTGGATTGAAGATGCTGAATGTTGGAAACTTTTTGTCTTCTATGAAGATATCTTGGTTAAGGAGACTGAACTCTGATTCTGAGTGGAAGGATTTTACCCTTAATATGTTTCCTAGTTTAGGACATTAAAACATTTTGGAGCTGAAATGCTAATATTATTATTGAAAATGTTGGAAACCCATTCTGGAAGGAGTCTAAAACATTACAAAAAACTATGTACAAAATGTTGTGTATCTTTTGTGCATGAATTCATGTCTGAATGTATTCATTACAACATTAATATTATACGGGACGAAGGGTAGTTTGGGTGCGAGAATGGTGTGACTATGACATTTTCTATGTAAAAAATATAATTAATGATAATGGTCAGTTTAGACATATAACTAATTTCTGCTTAAGTACCCAGGTATTAGAACCGATTTTATATTGTACGAAGGTATTGTCGACGCAGTCCGAACATATTGTCAAAAGTTAAATGTAGTTCTAACCAATAGATACAAAACTTTAGACTCGATGACATGGTCCTTTATTTATAAGGGCAATAAACATGTGCAGACCATTTTAAATGGAAATGATGCTATTCCAACAGCAGTCAAAAAATGGAACAACTTGTTTGAAACTCTGAGCTGGAAACATATTTTTTCACATTATTATAAAACTACCAAAGATGTACAGCTCAGATGGTTTCAAACCAGACTAAATTACATAGACTACTCCCCACTCAGAGATATTTGTTCAGGATTAAAATTACCGATTCCCCTATTTGCAACTTTTGTAATAAGGATGAGCAATGCATTTCACACATGTTGTATGATTGTGCTATTGTCAACAGATTTTGACCGGTTTTGAACATTTGCTTAAGGAAAAATGTCCACATTGTGATTACCTTCGAATTGATAAAGAATTAGTCTTGTTCGGAGTAAAACAAAATATTACAACAGATAAGCCTCTAGATTTTATTCTGCTTCTGGCTAAATTTTATATATACAAGACAAAATGCAAAATATACACCCAAATGTCCAGTTGTTCATAACATTTCTTAGAAACAGATTGGAATCAGAAAAATATGTAAACATTTTTGAACAACACATATAGAGAATTTGAAGAAAGTTGGCTGCCTTATTCCACACTTTTTTCTTGATCTTTGAAATACGGTTTTCTTTTTATTAACAAAACTGATAGAGCCCTATGGCTGCTGTCAAAGAATTTTATTTTATTACTCTTTTTCAAAATTTTTTGTATTTCTCTGTTTTTGGTTATTATCAATCATGCAATCTGTTTTCAATATTTATACTATGTTACAGTACTTAGTCGATTCCTATCAATATTATACAAGCTGTGTGTTTGGCATGCCGTGAAAGAAGAAAAGAAAAGAAAAGAGGAAGTTGTAGAAACCTACCTTGAGCATTCCGAAGAGGTCTCATCATACCTAACTTGTTTCACTCCACGTAAAATTACTACACAAAAACTATACTATGTATAGAAACAACTTCAACTGATACTAGCGATAAGAGTATCATGTATTTATATATATGCTGTATCATCTATGATAATCAACTAACAACTCTCTCCTGTTATCCTTTACCTGTGTGTGTGTGTGCGTGTGTGTCCTTTCGCCTCTGTATTGTAGTCGTGCATTTGTATATGTATTGGTAATGTGTAATTGCATTATGTATATGTGTATGTATACATATATGTATGTGTATATATATGTGTGTATGTGTATGCAGGTGTGTGTATGTATAGTCATATATACATGTGTATGTATATGTGTACATACGTATGTGTGTGTGTGTGTGTGTGTATGTACATTGTGTGGGTGCATGTTATTTTCTCAAATTCATAGTACCTAGTATTACTGTTTTGTCACTATAATGTTCTGTGTTGTCATTTTTTTTGTAACTGAAAAAAGAAAAACAAACCTCCTTGTAACTACTACTTTTTTTCTTTCTGTTTTTTTTCTTTTTTCTCCCCCCACTCATTCAAACTGAGTAAAACACAAAGAAAAATTGCCAGATTGTAACAATTGTATATTTACTATTCATAATTCATTTATTGTTTACAACTACACATCCTACTTTCGAACATGTACTGGACAGCTTATGTCAAATTGTTTGTAAATCCATGTCGAAGGTTTGATTTGCGTGAAGAAGGGAAGAAAGTGAAGGAACTGTAGAGTGGAGGGATGAGAGAGGAGGAATAAAACATATTTAAAAAAACAAACAAAAAAAAACATAACCTTTCCAGTAAGCATAGACAGTATATCCCCAGTTTGAAGAGCAAAACAAGCCAATCACTGAAACGTATACACATGGTCTGTAGAACCGATCTAGTGCCTCTAAGGGTTTCCCTTCCCCAACGCTCCCACATTAGGCGAACCACTTGACCAAGCATGTAGACTTGATACGTTTGCAGATAGTACAAAGAGCCACTATGCTTTAATCAGAACAATAAGCAGACTTATGGCTTTACATCAAAGCATCCTGCAAGACAAGACATTGTAGAAGGTGCTGGCCAGAATCCCTACTATAAAAGGCAGCTGCCAGTCATAAAAACATTGTAAAAGTTTTGTAGACTGCGAAACCGAACTTCTTACCCTAAACCCGGGTCTAAAGTTAGCTTTAAAAATTTTAACACAAAATGCAGATGAGTCCAAAACGGGGTTTATGCTGACTTTGAATCGCTCTTGCCGCAGTACTATGGTCCACAACAGCAAGAACAAAAAACAACCTTATTAACCCGCCATCAGATCTGTTCTTATGCTTTGTTGTCGAGCCGAGCGGCGCTGGGTATCATCTAGACTGACAATACACAAGCAAATTACGATGCTGCCAAACAGAAAGTCGTACAGTTGTCCATCAAGCCAAAACCGCATTTTATTCCTCTAAAGTTGCAGCAGCATCCTCGTGTAAAGAACTGTTTAGAACTGTCACTAGCATGTTGGTAAGGCTGCAAGTGTTGTAATGCCGTCCACTCATGACCGTCACAACTTCCTGGTCTGTTTTCTCAGTTTTTCGCCCATAAAATTCAGACAATTCGAAACGCTTTCTCCCCATCCTCAGATATTTCAGATCATCTGTTGTTTTTAAACGGGACCACAAATCTGTGAGTTCCTGCCAGTGTCGGAGCAGACTGTTCGTAAAATCATCCCCACAGTCTGCGAAAACATCCTGTGACCTTGACCCCATTCCCACCCCACTCCTCTTTGAACACCTTGACTCTCTCCTTCCTATCACACCAAAATTTTTAACGAGTCTCTGTCTTCTGGCACAGTTCCCACTGACTTTAAGACCGCCCTTGTTAAACCCAACTCAAGAAAAGCAGTCTTGATCCCAACGTTCTTAAAAATTACAGACCCATCTCAAAACTTCCTTTCCTATCCAAAATTCTTGAGAAAGTCATTCTTCAACAGCTCTCTGACCATCTGGCCTCAAACAACCCCTCACACCACATCAGTCAGCCTATCGCCCCTGGGCACAGCCGGAGACACCATCCTTCGCATTCCAATGATATTCTAAATCCTTAGACGAAAACAAATTTTTCTGTCCCTTTTGCTAGATCTTTCGGCAGCCTTGACACCATAGACCATGAAACCTCTCTCTCGTTTGAAATACACATGTGGCCATCAGGGAAAAGCTTTAAATTTGGGTTTTGTTCTTAACTGCTAGATAGGAAACAGTTCATTCAATTTGGTGACCACCGTTCTGATGAAACTAACCTCCAAATTTTGGGGTGCCTCAGGGATCCGTGCTGGGACCTGTCCTCTTTATTTGTACACCACTCCATTGTCTAATGGCATCCACGGCCATTCCGTTCACACGAAATGTTTGCGGATAAACTCACTGCTCCATTCCTCTGTCATCGATGAAAACTCACCCCTTGTTTCTAAATCTTTAATCTTGTACTCCGATATTGAGACCTGGATGTCAGCAAATAACTTAAATTAAACTGTGAGAAGACGAAGCCATCCGTTTTTTAAAGCGGTCACATCATGGCCCTGATCCGCTCCCTTCTTCTTTTGACATTAGTTCCAGCACTATTGAATTTTCAAACACTGTTCGGACCTTGGTGTTCTCCTTGATATGACCTCTCGATGAAACAGCATGTCACAAAAACTTGTCAGTTAGCCTACATGGAACTTAAACGAATTGCTGCTATTCGACCCTAACTCACTGAAGACACCACAAAAACTCTCGTTTCATCATACATCCTTTCAAGGCTAGATTACTGCAACTGTGTTCTCCTTGGCTGTCCCTCAACTGTCATCCAACCCCTCCAATGTGTACAGAACTCTGCAGCCCGTCTCATTTGCAAATCTCCTAGGACCCAACCCTGCAGCCCTCTCCTGAAAAAGTTGCACTGGCTCCCCGTTGAAGAAAGAATTAAATACAAATGTTGTTGTCTCTGCTTCAAGATTTTCACTGGCGATGCCCCTGCCTATCTATCCGATCTCCTTCAAGTATATGTCCCATCACGTACGCTCCGCTCCTCCACCGACACTAGGACCTTCCGCTTTCCAGTTACCGCCCCCATCGTAAACAGCATGGCGAACGAGCTTTCTCATACGCAGCTCCCAAACTCTGGAATAAACTCCCCTATGACTTAAGACATTCTCAAACCTTTTCTTCCTTCAAAACCTCCCTGAAAACCTACCTTTTCAAACAATACTAAGAAGACAGTCATTACCAGATAGTTGATTGACTTTTGTTATTTTGTGGATTGCTTAGTAGTTTGTGCTTGTTGCGGCTGTTGTGTATTGTGTGTCTGTGCGTGAGAGTGTGTGTGCGCGTGGGAGAGAATGAGAGAGAGCCTTTGTTTTTCATTTTTGAGCCGTTTTTTTTAATGCATTTTCTTTACATTTAGCAATTGCATTTTTTCTGCCTTTGTAAAGCGCCTTGTGCCGTGGAAGGCGCTATATAAATCCCCATTATTATTATTATTATTTATTTGTTGTTGTTAGGTCAGATGGGGCACACACACGCCCAGAGATTTACAGAGGTCCCAACGCAGCTAGTAGATTTTTAGAGCAGATGAAACAACTTCGAAATCAGTTATCCAACCAACTAAATCTTTCAGACATTGTTATGACTCCTGAAGACCAAGAACGTTATGCCTCATCTACACACTGTTGGATTTGCGGCTTAGAGCTAACACCTAACAGTAAAGACGTGACAGTAAGAGACCACGATCACATTACTGGAAAGTTCAGAGGGGCCGCGCACAACAATTGTAATCTTCAACTTAAGGTTGACCCCAAAAAATGGAAACTGCCTATCTTCTTTCATAACCTACGAGGCTACGATTCTCATTTTATCATGCAAGCAGTGACTTCTGAATATAAGAGGGTTACCTGCATTGCACAGTCTTCAGAAAAGTACATGACCTTTACTCTTGACTGCTTATCCTTTTATGACTCAGCCCAACATCTGATGGCTAGTTTAGATAAGTTAGCAGGATCTCTGCAAGACTTTCCAATCACTAAACAATATTTTGATCCATCTTTGGTGCGTAAAGGCGTTTATCCTTATGAATACATGAACTCGTGGGAAAGGTTTGGCGAAGACTCGCTTCCTCCTAAAGGCGCTTTCTTTTCTAGTCTTAGAGGCAAAGACATAACTGATGCCGACTATGAATACGCTCAGAAAGCCTGGACAGAATTACACTGTGAAACAATGGGCGATTATCACGATCACTACTTGATGGCCGACGTGTGTTTATTAGCAGACGTCTTCAGAATTACAGATCTACATGCATGAAACACTACTGTCTAGACTCATCACATTACATCTCTGCCCCAGGCCTTTCTTGGGATGCTTTCTTGAAGTCTGCAAACATCAAGATTGACTTAATATCTGATCTGCCCACACTTCAGATGATTGAAGATGGTTTAAGAGGAGGTATTAGCATGGCCTCACATCCTTACTGCAAAGCCAACAACAAGTATTTAGATGATTATGATCCTACTAAACCATCCAACTATCTAATGTACTTAGACGCCAACAATCTATATGGGTGGGCCATGAGTCAACCGCTTCCACTGAGAAACTTTTAAGATGTGCGAGGGGCCCCATGATGTTAACACAGTGTTAGGTATTCTGTCACAGCTTACACCTGATAATCCAGCAGGACTAATCTTGGAAGTAGACTTAGAATATCCTAAAAAATACACGATCTCCACAACGATTACCCACTAGCCGCAGAAAGATTAAAGATGAGTCCCATCGAGCCTCCTAAACTTGTGCCTAATCTTAGACATAAAACAAATATGTGTGCCATTACAGACTCCTACAGTTTTACTTAAAACACGGACTGAAACTAAGAGCTGTTCACAGAATAATTATCTGTGATCAAGAGCCCTTTATGAGACCATACATCAAGAAGAAAAACTGATCTTAAACCCAAGCCACTGACGCTTCAGAAAAGACTTCTTTAAACTGATGAACAACAGCTGTTTTGGTAAGACGATGGAAAATCCACACAAACGTAAAGAGTGAAATTAGTTACAAAAGAAAAAACAAGAAATTTAAGCTGGTCTCAAAAACCAAAACTATCAAGACTTTAAAAGTTTTTAGCGACAGCCGGGTTTGGCATTATGATGAAGAAAAAGGATGTTACGTTAGACAAACCGGTTTTACGGCTTTACTGTATTAGAGTTGTCAAAGTTATTGATGTTAGAATTTCTGTACGACTACTTTAACCGCGGTACCCAGAAGCAAAGAGTCCTTTACACAGACACTGATAGTTTTATTCTAGACGTCCCCACAGAAGACTTTTACAAAGATTTAGAAACAGAAGTGGCTAAAGGGTTGAGGGGTGGTACGACACATGTGACTATCCAAAAGACAGCCCTTTACATTCAACTGTAAACAAGAAAGTGATTGGAAGATGAACGATGAACTTAATGGGACAGTTATAAAAGAATATGTTGGTTTCCCGGTCAAAGATGTATAGCGTTGCTAGCCAGACTTCTGTAATGAAGAAGGCTAAGGGCATAAGTAAAGAATTTCAAAAAAAATATAACTCACGATAACTACAAGCAAGCTCTCTTTGAAAACAAAGTATTCTCACACAAATGTAATCTGCGCTCTACTCTTCTCAAGTAAACCAAACTGCAGTTAATAAGAAATCATAGTCTCTAACAATAACAAGAGAACTTACGTCAGTCCTGAGTTTTCATATGCTGAAGGACATTGGAGAACTTTTAAAGATTAACTTGACTGACTTAACTTGTACTTAACTTAGAACTTAACTGTACTTACTTAAAAACCCTAACATAACTTAACAAGAACCAAAACAGTACTTAACTTAAGAACCTAACTAGTACTTAACAAGGACTTATAATTTACTTACACTTAACTTGTAATTTACTTGCACTTAACTTCAAAAGTACTTTCTATAAATAACTTAACTTGTAGTTAAACTTGTACTTATCTAGTTCTCATCTGGTTCTTTATTTCATTAAAAACTATTCCATAGAAAATGGTCTACAGCAGGGGGTTGCACTTTTTTTGCAGAAGCTGGCTCTTCTTCTTTTACTGTGGGGGCTTGCGGCTTTGTTGCTAGGTATGGTGTTAGGTATTTGTATGCTAAAAAAACCGCCCCCAGCAACACAGCAGCAAATTTCAAAATAATACATCTTATCGTTTGATTGTGATTGTGATTGTGTTGTTAATTGCGTTGTTGTTAATTGGGGCTGTTGTTGGCGGCGGCGGCGATGTTGTATTACTATAAAACAATTTTTGTTTTGCTGATTGGTTGCTTTTTGCAGTCTGTTCCATCAGATAGTCTATGACCGCCGCAACACGCCCAGGACTTTTAGACTTAGTAACACTACTCACTTGCGTTACATTCACTTGCGGAGCACTTACTTGTGGCACATTCGCTTGCTCCTGCAGAGGGGCCTGCGGCGTCTTTTTTCCTGATCGCTTTTTTTTTATTGCGATTAAATTTAATATGATCAAAATTAAAATGATTAAAAGTAATTAATCCCATGATGAAAGGGCATAACATAGTCCCAAATCTGTAATACATGTCACATGCAAGAGTTTCTAGCGACTTGTTTAAACCGGATCTTGTGATAAGTCATATTTTAAATCTTCTTCTGAATCAACCGGCGCCATTTACTTACTAACTTACATATAAACTAATCATTGTCTGTCCACCGATCTAACCATTTTTGACCCTAACTGTGCTTCGTACCTAGTGTAGTACTTCTCAACTCTGATGTAGACAGTTGTTGAATCTGTTCAATACTTAGTTCAGTGCCTAAATACTGTCTAGTTTTCCCACACGCAGCCAGAGAGTATAAACTTTCTTTATGACAGTGGTCTTCGGATAGTCTGCTTGCTCCTCACACTTTTAAAAGTTGTCACAATCCATTTTTAAAAACAAAAAAAAAATAATATAATACTTTTAAAACCATGAGTTTAAAGTTGGTTAATTATGCAGTGCCTATTGTTGGTGTTATAGTCTATTCAACCTTGCAAAATTTTGCTAGGAATAAAACCACCCATCAGCCCTGATGTGGCCCTTTGCGGTCGGCTGGGGTATAAGCAACATTATCTTACCCAACACGGGAAAGATAGAAGATTCGCCAAAACTATTGCAACTTTATTTTTAGCTTTAACAACAAAAGATTATCTGATTAAAAAACATAGCAGCCTTCGTATTATGATTATTTTAAAAATTTTTTTTTTAGTTAATTAAAAGATGATGAAAAAAAGATTATCAATACGATTTACCACTCTGCTGTAATTAGCGGCCTTAGTATAGGCTATGTGTGCTAGCAAAAAACAGTTTAAAATGAAGCCGGCTGACCTAGGGAAAGGGTTTGACAATGAGGACGTTGTTAAGGTTATAGTTGTAATTTCTGCAGAGATTGCTTCAAAAGACTTTTTATTACGCAAGGAATATTCCAGAAAATATTAGTACATAGGCAAATTAATCTAGAAAATATTGATTTATAAAAGATGGCGGGAGTAAGTTATGATGGTGGGAGGAGCTATTGTTAATGCCTTGGCCTTCTCTGGAAGCAATTATATGTTTAGTAAATTGAGGTCCCATGAAGAGAGAGAAAAGTCTAATAAGGCAATAGAAGATTTAGCTAAGGCAAAAGACGTTACGAGAAAAGGCGAATTGCTCACTTAGACTTTATTAAAAAAGTTAAGAGAACAGGGGCATGCAAGCACACATTTACAGACGTTTATGACGCAATGAATGAGTATTACTTAGTGACAGGAAAGAATTTCTAACATCGCCCCCGCCAGAACTGTCTGACTTTTATGAACCATCAGAAGAACAGAAAATAGCCGAAATTGGCTTTATTGTGGGTGCTATGGGAGCAAACTATATTCTTGCACAAACAATCTAAAAAATTTAAAATGTAAAAAAATACAGTCCTTTTTATGGACAATACGAAGTAAAAATATATTATTTTCCTAAAGGGTATTTGGGAAAAGGGAAAAACTGCTATTGAAAAACTGAGTAAAGAGCTAGAGTGTCTGAATCAATCGAAAGACTGGGTTTCAAAACAGGCAATTTGGCAAATATATCTGCCTGCCCCAAAAAGAATAATAAGGGCCCAGATTTGTTACCCCAGTTCCAAATGACACCCACCAGATGGACTTGCTGTATCTTCCACATGACAAAGTTTAGAAAAAAGTTTAAGTATGCTCTGACAGTTGTTGACATGGCTTCAAGATACAAAGACCCGCTGAACCCTTTTAACGGATAAAGCTCAACTGCTGTGGCTGTGGCTTTAAAAACAAATATACATGAGAGGCCCATTAAGTATCCAAGATGATCCAGGTTGATGATGGAAAAAAGTTAAAGGGTTTTGTAAACCAGCTGTTTTTAAAACATCATGTTACAGTTAAGAGAGGGATCCCAGGCAACCATCGTTTACAAGCCCTAGTAGAAAACTTTAATAAGAATCTTGCTGAACGCCCGTTTACCTATCAATATCACAGAGAAATTATGGACAGAACGCGTAACACAGAATGGGTTAGGAGATTGCCAGCATCTTACGCGTCATGAACAATGAAGAATTTAAAGCAACAGGACTAAACCCGCGAACGCATCAAATTAAAAAAATTAGCATTACTGAAGATGAGCAAAGTAATCAAAAACTATTACCGTTTGGACTAAAAGTAAGATACTTGTATGCTCCTGGAGAGGCAGAAGGTGATGTTAGAATTAGAGCCACAGATCCTGTATGGAGCGTAGATTTATATGAAGTTGAAAGAATTATGAAAACATCCCCTCCCGTGTATTATTTAAGAGAAACTCTTTCTTCTAGCGGTGCTACTACGTCTAAAAGGCCTGCCCCTAAAAGATCGTTTGTTCGTGAAGAGCTGCAAGTTGTCCCACCAAACACAGTGAGTTACAAAAAAAATAGTATTTATTTTTGTTAAACTTATTTTTTTTGGCTTATTTTGGGTTTAACTGATCATTTGTTTGTTTTTCAATGTTTTGTTTAATTGCATCAGTGTCTACCTGTCGTGAAGTAAAAGTCTTTCTCCACTCCTTTTGAAGTTCAATTTTTTGTCGTCTATAATCCTCACCGTCAGCCATAAGCTTCTGAAATTCTTTTTTTTTTTTTTTTTTTTTTTTTTTTTTTAAATCAAGTAAAGTTAGAGCTGACAGGAGCGCAGAAAGCGGACAGTGCACAGAAAGGTTATATGCAAACAGTAACATAAACATATCAATTATATAATAAACTCATAATCATAAATAACTAAGATTGAGGGAAGAAAAACGGAGAGAAAACCCCTTAAAGAGCACCACCCCTCCCACACGCATCCACCAACTTTTCAATAATTTATCAGCATACTTTTTAGTTCTCTCTTTTTTTTTTTTTTCCTCTCTACCCCCGCCCCTCCCGCCTTTTCCCTTCTCTTCTTTAACATCGCACAATTCAACTCGCGTGAAAAGAAAAACAAACATAGAATGCCAACGTTCAGCTAACACCCCCCTCCCTCACCGAACCACACACACACACATAACACACACACACACACACACACACACACGCATTTATTTTTCTATGTCTGTACATACGTAAAAAAAAACAAAACCTCTTTCATTTCCACCTCCAACCCATATCCCCATATGAAATTCTTCGTCTGTAATGTTTTCATCCTGTAATGATTTTCTTATTCTTAATCTTAATGAACAAAGTTTTGCTGATGCTAAGGCTACAATCGCAGTGTGCTTTTGTAATTTAGGAGTTAATTTTTTAAAAAACGGCACTTACAATCATAGACACAGCGCCTAAACCTAAACTAAGGCTCCCTAATGCTAAAGAGGCCGGCGCTCCAACCCCAGTAGCTAAAACAGCAACACTAGACCCAGCACTTACGCTAGCTACAGCTGATGAGCCAGTAATTACATAAGAAAGAGTATTTAAAGCTTTAGCATATTTCTTTCTAGTAACCCTATACTTATCTAAGTCGCTTTCTATTTCCTTTTGAAGTTCAGTTATTTGCTTTAACCTAAACTGTTGACATGCATTTTTAATCAAATTAATTTTGTAAAAATGTTTTTATTAATCCTTTTGGTAGCACTTCACCAACAGATTAAAGGAAATTTTTATTCTAAAATTACGTTTAATCTAACATACTTACCGTGGCTCACTAATGCAATAAGCGGCAGCAATTTGCTATCCCTGCCTCGTATACAATAAAGTCCGTACGGACAACAAAACCCCTGAAAGGGGCCTCGTGCCTTGCGCATGCCCAGAATCCTCCTCTTTTCGAGGTATATTAAACCCGGACTGAGAACTCCTGAAGGAACAGGAAGGCGGGGAGGTAGGGAGGGTCTCTGCGTGAGCCACGGTAAGTATGTTAGATTAAACGTAATTTTAGAATAAAAATTTCCTTTAATTACACATACTATACCGTGGCTCACTAATGCAGAGTCGCACTACCTGGAAGGAGGGCTCACCTGGTTACCCGCCTGGAGGAGCGAGAAGAGCCGGAGCGTGTGGCGGAGATGGAGTGTTGCGCACCACAGCTGATGCGATGCCCCTAGACCCATCCTCGCGCAGACGAGAAACGTCGCGCAGGTAGAATTGGATGAAGGTGCTAGGGGACCCCAATATGCGGCATCTAACACACCCTGAATGCTAGCATTATGAGCTACTGCCAGCGAAGACGCCCATGCCCTAGTCTCATGAGGTCTAGGTGAAAGAACAGCCAAATCCCTCAGATCTCGCGTAACGCAGCTTTAATGACTTCTCTCAGCCATCGAGAGATTGAAGAGCGCCTGATGTCCTCCTTATAACCTTCGTTGTAAGAGAGGAACAGGTGGCGCTGCTTGTAGCGAGAAGATTTCGTGCGTTTCCTATACTCCCGCAGAGCGCGCACGCGGACAGAGAGTGCAGTTTTCGTCGTCCTGGGCGAGAATAGAAGTGAGAGGAAGAATGGAGATAGTCGGGGAAGAAGAACCTGGCAACTGGTTTTTTCGCTAAAAATTCTGGGAGGAGGCGAAGAGATACGAGCCATCCGTTCGGAGGCGACATCCCCAGGCAGGCCACTAAGGGCGTGGACTTCACTGCAGCACCTCCCTAGAGGCCAGGGAAACGAGAAAGGCTGTTTTAAAGGAAAGGAATTTTAGAGAACACTCCCGGATGGGTTCGTAAGGGGGGAGCCTGAGGGAGGAGGGGACTAAGAAAAGATCCCATGCCGGGATACGGCGGGGGCATCGGGCCTCCTGTAGGGCTGCTCCTCTGACCAGATCCTGCAGAAGAGGGTCGTCCCCGAAGGAGGGGCCCCCTAACTGGCAGATAGTGGTGGAAATAGCCACCTGTGAACCTTAACAGAGGAGGCTGAAAGTTTTCTCTCCGATGAAAGAAAGGCTAGGTAGTTCAGGTAGTTGAACCGGTGGCGAACAGGTCTACCGTGGTTTTGAAACATACGGCCCAGAGAGGTTCCAGGATTGAGTGGACGAGAGTCCACTCTGAGGGAAGAACCATGTGCGACCTGCTGAGGGAGTCCGCGAGAATGTTGATCTTCCCAGGAACCTGCTTGGCCGAGAATCCGGA
The DNA here is from genome assembly GCA_018398815.1 of Conus ventricosus. Classification (NCBI taxonomy): domain Eukaryota; kingdom Metazoa; phylum Mollusca; class Gastropoda; order Neogastropoda; family Conidae; genus Conus; species Conus ventricosus. Next base: position 58,451,637 of record CM031597.1, on the reverse strand, counting down.
TTGATTGTGTCTCGCACCAAAGAAGAAGCTGTTCCGTCCTCAGGGGCAGGGAGTGAGAACGCCCCCCCCCCCCCCCCCCCCCCCCCCCCCCCCCCCCCTGCTTGTTGATATAACACGCCACAGTTGTGCTGTCGGTGGTTGAGGAGAATGTGTTTTCCTTTCAGGAAGGGAAGAGACTCCTTGAGGGCTTGGAACACGGCTTCCATCTCTAGCCGATTGATATGCCAGGACCCCATCTCCCGGAGGCCGTCAGAGAGCTGACGTATGCACCCCACCCGGACTGGGACGCGTCCGGGAACAGGTCCTCCTGCGGAGGAGGGGGAGAGATGGGGACTCCCTGAGCTAGCCAGGACTGGGAGTGCCATTGGACCACCGATGACTAGAAACCACTGACCGAGAGGGATCAGCAGGTCCCACGACTGCAGTGCCTGAGACCAACGCTTGCGAAAGAGGCGCTGAAAAACCGGCGTTTGTGCAGTTGCCCAAGGGGTACTAAGGGGGCCAAGGACTCCATCAGACCCCGGAAGAGAGCTGCTGCGACGGGATGAAAATCGGACTTCTCCTCGTTGCGAACAAATCCCAGCTGCTGACAGAGGGTTAAAACCTGTAGGGCTTGCTGGGATCACAGAGTGCTGGATGAGGCAAGAAGAAGCCAATCGTCTAGATAGGCCTTCAGACGAATTCCTTTTCCCGAACATGCAAACAAAGTCCCCGAGCCACCTTCGTGAAAACCCAAGGGGCTGGGGCTAGTCCAAAGGGAAGAGCCCTGAACTGAAAAACGCGGCTTCTCCACACGAAGCGGAGGTACTTCCTGTCCCTTGGGTGGATCAAGGGATGGAAGTACACATCTTTTAAGTCGATGGGTACCGCCCAATCGCCGGGATGCATGGCATCGCGGATTGACATGGGGGTTTCCATTCGAAAACGGAGGACGATAAGAAACCTGTTCAAGGGCCGAGAGATCTAGAGCCGGTCTCCATCCTCCAGAAGCTTTGGGAACCACAAAAATGCGGCCCTAAAAGCCCGGAGAGGAATGGAAGAGGACTTCCTCTGTGGCTCCTTGGCTAACAGCGAAGGGCCTCCTGGTCTAAGGCCTGAGAGGCTGCCAGATCCCGAGGAGGAACGAAATGACTGAGAAGGGGCCTTCACTGCACCCAGGAAGACGAAAACCCGACATGACCACCCGCAGAGCCCAAGGGCTTGCGGGAAGCCGCTCCCAGGCACTGAGGTGCCTGGACGGACTGCCCACAGGACCGCCTTGGGGTGAAGCACCCAGGTCGGGGGGCAAGTCATTGGGGGGGGGCCGTCTGAGACGTGGGAGCATTCGGACCCGCCGGCCGTGCCTGAGGCCGACCCTGCTGGGCTGCTTGCCTCGGATCCCCCGGGGTCCAAATGACCGTCGTCCCCTTGGGTTGAGAGGGACCCGGTGATGAGAAAGGCGCTGGCGCCTTGCGTTTGAACCGGGGCGGGGGGAAGGGGGGCCTGACTGAAAGGGAGGTCACGCCTAATCTCGGCCTGGCTCTTAATGGAAGCTGTACGTGATTTTCCCCAAACAGAGACCCTGACCTGACTGGCAAGGCTCTGAGGGAGGCGCGGCGAGGGAGAACGGGTCACAGAAGATGCCAAAAGGACCGCAAACTCTCCTCGCTAGTACAGAGCTCAGAAGGAGCCTAGCGGAAGCCCCAGCCGAATACTTAACCCCCTTCAGCCATTGACTGAATACAGGCTACACTGCCCGTTGGGTCTGCGGACTGGGGATGGTGAAGGAATCTGAATCAGGATCCTTAAGGGCAGACACTAGTCCCCTAGAAAAGAATCCACAACCGAGGTAGCCTCCAAACCCCCATCGCAGGCTCTCCCACCCGGCAAGGCACTGCCCTGAGAGGGACACCCGCTTAGCGTGTGATTTCGACCTCTCCTAGACCGGAGGAGGTCCGCCTGGGAGAGGAGGATAGTGGCTTCTGGGATAGTATCATTTGCCGAGAAGGCCTTCTTGGCAAATGGAAGCCGCACGCCAGCGCACTAGGGAAATCAGGGACAGAACCAGGGATGATGTCCTGTGCCCCCCGTGTCCCTGACTCCTATTTGGGCGAGATCCCAGGGCGAGTTCCGCCGCCGAAGGGGAGGGGGCTCTGACCTCCTGAGAGGATGACACCGCCTCCGGAACAAGGGAAGCCAGAAAGGCCACCGAGTCCTGGAAGGAATAAGAACCGGGTGACTGGTCCTCTTCCTCTGACTCAGAATCCACCAGGTCGGATCCACAGACCGAGGGGGTGACCGCCCCTGGCGAAGCGGTGCGCGGCTAAAAACCCAGAGTGGCCTGGGCGGCTGATTCCCCAGACATTCCGGGAGAGGGATCGGTCCCGGGTGGGCCGCTTTAAGTGCCAAAAAGCACCTGGTGTTCCCAGGCGGTCACCCATCCAAGTACTGACCAGGCCCGACGTTGTTAACTTCGGTGATCGGACGAGAACCGGTGTATTCAACGTGGTGTGGCCGTTGGCAGGGGGCCTGGGAGGGAGAGGCCTGCACTGGGGAGGGCTGGGCATAAAAACCGGCCACCCGGGAAACCCGGAGCAGGGGGCTGTGGGAAAACCCATGCCCGGGGGATATTGCCATTGGGCCCGTGGCGCCCAAGGCAAAGGGCCCCCGACCCCCTGATAGGGGGGGGGGGGGGGGGGGGGGGGGCTGAGAGTGTGGCTGCTGGCCCAACCCAGAAAAATGGTGGGCCTAATGCGCCGGGTTTCCCCCGAGGGTGCCCCGGAAAAGAGGGCGAAACCCTGGTGGTCTGCCCAAAGAAGAGGCAGACACATGAGGTGGGGGAAGGGAAACAACCGGGGCCGAAAGAGATCCGACCCCTTGAGCAAATTTGTTTCCCCTTAGATCGCCTACCGACGGGGGGGGAGGGTGACGAATAGTCTACCTCAACGCCCGCCTCCGGAAGGGCCCGTGCATCTCGTTTTGCCATGGAATCGAACCGTGCGCAGTAGAACCGAGCAAACTGAACACAGGTGCACTAAGGGGAACGACCAAGCTGAGTGTCGCCTTTGGGGGAAAAGGGGGACAGAACACAGAACCACCTCTGGCCATCATCGTGTGTGGCTTTTGGCCCAACTCAGAAAATGGGGACCTGATGCGCCATTCCCCCCGGGGGAGCCCTGAAAAGAGGGGGGAACCCCAAAGTCCTCCCAAAAGGGGCGAGCTGAGTGGGGGAAGGGAAAACTGGGGCCGAACGAGATGAGCCCTTAGAAGGAGTTGCTTCCCTTGGATCGCCCATCGAGCGAAAGGAGGGGGTAGACAAGCAGTCTGCCTCTTTATCCCACCCTTGAGCCTTCCGCAATAGGGGGCTCGTGCTCTTCGTTTCCGCCATGGGAATCGAACTGTGTGCAGTAGAACCTCAGCTGAACTGGACACATGATGCACTGACGGAAACGACAAAAAACCGCAGCTGAGTCGTAGCCTCAGAGGTAGACGTGAAGTCTGCCTCAAAACCCCGCCCCTGACCCTTCCGTCATAGGGGGCTCGTGCATCTTTGATTCCGCCCTGGGAATCGAACTGGAACAGTAGAACCGCAGCTGAACTGAACACAGGATGCGAAAACGGTAACGACAGAACCGCGGCTGAGTCGTTTGCCGTTAGGGGCGAGGGGACGAGATCGAGCAGAACCGCAGCTGAGCTGATCATCGTCACGAATTAAGGGTGCGAGAAAGAGCTCGCTGTCCAACAACAGAACCGTTGAAGTGAACCCTTGGAAAAGAAGAAGAACAAGAAGAGAGAAAGTGACGCGGAAGAGAGTGGGGGGTTGGCGCGGCCAAGTAGGCTAGGCTAAGAGCCTGCCAGTGAGACGAGGAATCGAATGACGAAACCTTCGTAAATCTCGCCTTACCACCCAATCGCTTCACGTACGTTCTCCCTTAAGTGAAAACATAAGCAAGGGCACCAAAGAGCAGCAACAACGATCGAGCGATCGTGAGAAAAGCAAAAAATACTTAGCTGCCTGAACACGGGGGCTAACGGGGGAAAAATGGCTGCCGAGAAAAAGGAGGATTCTGGGCATGCGCAAGGCACGAGGCCCTTTCAGGGGTTTTTGTTGCCGTACGGACTTTATTGTATACGAGGCAGGGATAGCAAATTGCTGCCCCTTATTGCATTAGTGACCACGGTATAGTATGTGTAATTAAAAAGCAATAAAATCAACCCTTTCTTAATGAAAATAAAGTTGAGTACTGTTAGTTTGGCTTTGTCAACCCTTCACAGTAACCTTGTCAGTGATGGGAAAAAATGTTTATTTCATTCCGTTTTAGTAAATTTCAATAACGAGCCTAAGGGAGCATCTAAGTTTTCAGCCTTATATTTGTACTCCCCTTGCTAACACATGTTCTGGCAAACTAGAATTAGACTCCCCTGGAGTAATTAATAAAACAAAAATCAAAGTAGCAGTGTTGGCATTGGGGGTTTGGGGATAAATTCTAGGTTACTGTGGTCATCCCCCACTTCAGCTAAGGGTTTCTTTCTGCTCAGCACATATTCAAGTTTATATGTATCTATTTCAATCTGCTTTTTCTGTGTTTTTCCCGGAACAAGACTAGTAAGAAAGGGGGCCCGCATTAAAAGCCTTTCTGAAATTTTGTTTTTTATCAAAGGATACATTGGGGTTCGCAAGTTAAATTTAAAATCCCCGTTTATTTCAGGACGCAAGACCCAGTTATTGTCTTGTCTAAAAAGCCTGTATTCATATTTGCCGTAATCAGTTGTTTCTAGATTCTTATTTGTTCTAGTTTAGGATGTTGCTGTCGTTTTTTGTCTTCAATTTCTGTTCGTTTGTAAACCCCCTCATCTGTGTATTCAAATCCATAAACATTTCCTATCACCCCTATCAAATCAAACTCAGCTGTGTCTGCTAGTCTTTTAGCTCTACTGCAACGCATTTAGGAGCTAGTTGCGCTTTTGATTCTGGCCCTCGAGACATTCTTTTTAATATTAAAATTATAATAAACAATCTACAATAAACAAACGTATTGAACTGGGGGGTCAGTCCGTAAGCATAGCTTTGCGTGCTTAGATTTTTCTAACTGCTCTTTTATTTTTTTTAGCTCATCTTTGTCCCTTATTATATAATTTTCACTTAAACATTCTTCAAAACTATCTTTGTCCTTAGTGTAAAATAATACGACCGATTTTAACTGCGATCTAAAGTCTTTTAAGACGGCATTATATTTTTGAGTTAAGAGCCACACAGAAACTAAGGCGTGGCGGCCGCTAAAAGCTAGCTTTGACAGAGCTTTTCTTTTTTTTAACAATGTCTCGTTCAGCTGAACAGTCATCAATAATAAACAGTGTTTCAGTTCCCTCAAATAGTCTATAGTAATGTTCTAAACAGTCGCTCAGCTTATCGCTAGGATCAACTAAAAATATATTCTCGTCTGTCCAAATAAACTTCCTTTCTTTGTAGGACTTGTTGTGCTTAATGGTTGTGCAGAATATAACAATGTGCTCGTAATGAAACCTGTATATTGTTTGTAACAAATCAAGTACGAAGACTGTTTTCCCACACCCAGTAATACCGCAGATAAGAGAACAGTGCGGATCTTTTGCAGAAACTTCAAGCTATCCATCTGTTTTTATTAGAATATTTCTTCTGCATTTTAAAAAGCCATGTCTTTTAACCTGTTTTCTTCATGTTTAACTGGGCATCACAAACCATAAAAATATGCATTTTTTTGGGGCGTTTCCGTCTGCTTTCTTGTGAATATTTATTTTTATACCATCTTGTCCTACCCTTTCTCCACTTCCAAACAACCTATTATCAAATGAAGATCTAAAATCCAGCCACAGCCCATATTTACTTATTAAGTAGTCTTCAAGTCTTACATCATGCGAAGTTTTTTACATACACGATAAACTGCAGGATCCTTTTGCCTGCCTCCAGCGAACAACTTTCTTATTTCATCGAAGTGTTGGTGAGGTAAAAGTCCGCGCCCCGAATACAGCCGATCAGACTTGCCATTTATTGCACAGTCAACCTTCTCAATTTTTGGATTATAAAACGCTTCTGATTCTCTCTGAAAAGAAGTTGTTTCTTCAGTAAATAAAAAAACAAAATTCCTTTTAAAGACTTTAAAGACTGATTTAGATATATGTTCCAAAGAGTGTCTCGCTTTTTTTCTATTTTCTGTAGTGGAGTGTATAACGTTTCATAATAAATAACCGTTTTACTTTTATACCGGGTTAAGATTGTTCTGGCCAGTTCAGGGTTAGTAACAACATCAAACTCAAGAGAAATGTCATTAACTGTGTATTTAGCTAAGGGATCTTCAGACAAAACAACAGAATCGCTAGGATTAAATGTCAGATCATAAGTAAGTTTTTCTTTTAGTGCGCCTTGGTAATATGGCATATGCGTCTTTAACAGCTCAAAATCTAGAGGAATACAGAATCTGTTGCAAAATGCTTCTGCTACTGCCTCATCTTTAACATCATTCTTTGCATCCCCCGCTTTAAGCCTGTGCTTGAGGCCGTTTGGGCCTTGTATTCCCTGATAAACTTTCTTTTTTCTTTCTTTTTTAGGCAGCCATAGATCAGAATAGAGGGCAAAAATGTCTGCCCCGTTTAGTACAAAGACTTCTGTGCCCTCCAGTTTAATTGTTATATGGTTAACGATAGCCCTGCCCAAATTAGCAACAACAGTAGCATTAGGATCTGTCGATGTAATATTTATTTTGAATGATAGTTTAGCAGTGCCTGGCATTATAACATCGTCAGCGCCAAGATCAGGGAACTTAACTATTAAAGATTGTCCAGGCTAAACTGTTGATGGAGTATTTACACTAATTACAGTCTGCCTTATACCTTTTACGCCAGGGGGTTCCTTCTCTTTCCTGTATGGATCGAGGTCACAACCGTATGAGTTCATTTTTTATAAAACAAAAAAGAATATAAATAAAAAATATGGCTGAAGATTTTGACGCAATTGATCCTGTTGGTGAGGAAGAAGAAGATGAAGAACTAGGCCCCTCATTGCAAGAAGAGCTTGAAGGAGCAGCAGCAGGCCAAGGAGTAGGGTTAAGCCAAATACGATTGCTAGATAGAATTGAATCATTATATAGCCATATGGGGCGAGAGCAGCCAGAAGCACTTAGGGTTTCAGATTTTCAACAGATAAAATAATCTTGTATATAAGAACGGTAAAGGAAAGAGTGTGCGGCTTACTGCAAAGCCAGACCCAACCCAGTTTTTAAGCAGGGCCACAATTCTTAGAGATCTCCCTGTTGTTGACCAAAGGCAATTAAAACTTTATTGGCGGTTTAAGGACTGAGGCTGTTAGTCTTTACAGAACTTGAGGCAAGAGTTGCCAACACAATCTGAAATACAAAACATACCTCTTCAAGAATTAAATCGAACAGCAGATGAACTAATAGCAGAAATTGAAACGAGTTTTAATGAGGAGACACAGTTAAAAACAATTGAAGATTCTCCATTGCCTATGCGTGAAATCCTGGGGCTTAATGAGGCTCTACGGACAATAAGGGGTGAACTAACAAACAATTTGGCAAAACTTGGTGAGCTGGATAGAGAGATAGAAGAAGAAAAAATAAACTGGCTGATGCAGATGATAACAATTTAGGGCGAGAAGAAAAGGCTATAATACAGCAGAAAATACAAGATTTAATGCTACAAAGGGCAGCCAGGTTAGAAGTGCTGTCTACTAACAGAGCGCAGCTAGCATCACAAACAAGCAGAATAAGAGAAACTATAAACAAATACTTTATGAAAACACTACGCTAGCTGAAAGAATAAGGACTCTGTTCAGAGAACAAGGGATTACAATAGTTAGCATATAACAGCCGTTGGGTTTGCTATCTCTACGCTCGTTTATGCTTTAACTGGCAGTGCGCCAACAGGACCAGTAGCACCTCCAACACCTCAGCCTGGTAAAAGTTGGATTAGAAAACAATTGCATCATCTAGCAAACTTATTTAAAGAAGTTAGCAGCCAAAGCGCTTGATGCTCTGCCTAGCATAATAGGCAGTGTTGTTAGTTGGGTTTTGTCTACTATAGGTAAAGTTGCTGGTTATATGGCTGACCATCTGTGGACATTAGAGTGCTAGCTGCTGGATTAATTTTTAGTGAAATAAAGTATGGCTAATCCAGTAAAAAGTTAAAAACACAGGCTGTCTTTTCGCTAGTATGACCGTCAGTGTGAGGCAGATCAACAGGTGGTTTGCTTTCTGGACTGCTTTCTGGCTGTGGGCGCTTATAACTGGATCGCTTTCTTTAGGTTAGGTACTTTTTTTAAAATGGATGGTGCAGGCCTTGTGTTTAAACCTTGATTGTGCCCCAAGTTTTGGTCGTCTCCAGCTATGAGGATTTCATTGTTATAATTCTGTATCATGCCAATCTGCAGTCTAAGGTCAGAAGGTAGCATGTATAATCCATGACCTACAACAAAGTCAACCTTTGACCTAGCATGTGCAAGAACGTCTTGATACCTTTGTATGCTGGCAGGCAAATCAACAGCAGAGTTAATAGCATCTTCTAAATTGGCTAGAAATTGTTTTCTGGCATCAAAGCCTGTAGATTGATCAACTATGCTAGACTTAGTCTGTGCTCGAGCTCCTAATAGACACCAAACGTATGTCCGTATGGAGTCATTAAGTCTTTGCACTCCTGGCATTGTTAGACCTTCACTTTCATCTAAGATAAATGTTTTCCCAAGCATTAGGATGTTTTTGTTCTATGGATCCCAATCGAACTTGTTTGTCTGGTTGAAAAGAGGTGTGACCAGGCCAGTAGTCATAAGTATATTCTCTTTTTGCACCCCACAAATACAATGTGCCCATCCCATGATTACGGTCTAACTTTGTCTAAAGTCAGTTGAAGAATTAATGTTAAATTCGTTGCAAATTCTTTCATATGCATTATTGTTAATTGAGCTTTTAAACGGATTAAACGCGCTGTCGTTAGGGAGGGGCACTTGTAGTTCAGTTAGTATTCGTCTGTACTGGTAATAAACATGAAAATTATATACTGCCCTTACTAAAAGATTAGGATGGTTTAAATGGTTTGCATATGAAAAACCCACATCCAGTAGTTGCGCAGTAAATGGCAAAATTTAACTGATTCTGGTAAAACATCATAGGGTTAGATGACCATGCTGATGGTACTCTGTCGCTCTTTATTGGCGGATTTAAATATTTAGTTAGTGGGTTTACAAGTCTAACCCGGAAGCCGTATGATTCATCTTCTGCAATGGTTAAATTGCTGAAGTCCAAAGACTTGGGGTTATAAACGCTCCTACATTGTAAGTGACACTTTCGTTATATTTAAAAGGTTCCATTTTTTAAATTAGTTTTTTAAATAGTTTTTAAAAAAGATGTACATCTATATAACCAAGCAAAACGAGCGTGTGTTCTTAACATACCCAATTGTCAATTGGCGCGGGAGTTGTAGGATTGCCCTTAAAGAAATTGGTTTTAAAGTTAAGTGGGTTAACATATCTGAAAAAGCTCAAAATAATTGGATTAATATAGTAACGAGGGGGGCGGCCAAGTAACTCATGTAAAAATACCAGAAGGTTATACAACTTTTGTTCTTTAAAAGAAGTACTTAGCGAATTTGGTATATTATTAACAAACAACGAAGCAAACCTCAGAATTACTATACATTTCCCCCTAGAAGAAAGAAGAGAGTACACTTTCCCTAAAGACCTGCTAAAATCTTGGGCTTCCACAATAGTGACAGAGCTTATAGATTTAGTACAAGAGAAGATGCTTATCAATTTGAAGGGAATAAACCTTCTGATTTTCTCGTAAACCCAATTTTGGTATGTCCATTTACAACAGTTAAAAAAAGATGTTAATTTGTTTAATGGCTATCCATCTACAGTTCTACGAGCACTTCCGTCAATTAAGGCGGGGTTTTGCGATTATCAGTTATATAGGTTTGACGGAAACGGCCAATTTAAAAAATTAATTGAGGGGTCTATAAATTCATTGGATTTTAAAAATAACTAATCAAAATGGAAGGCCAGCTGATTGTTCTGATTATTAATAGTGCTCGAGGTAGAAGAGAATATTAGAAAAGTAGGGAGGGCTCAGTCACGCGGACGTCCTTAATTTTTATGTGCCTGGAGAGAATGTAAATATGTTTGTTCACGATCACCAAATCTTATCTACATGTAAGCCCCCGTTTTAAAGTGCTAATTACGTCAAGTTTTAGAGGTTTTTGCGTGTTAATTTTTTTGTGAAACAGGTGTTAATTTTGGCCAAAAGTAGCATGAGAAGGACGTGACTTGGGGTGGAAAAGGGGGGTTTTCGTGCAAAATAAGATGGGTGGTCTTGAACAAACATATTTACATTCTCTGGGTCACATATTGACAAATCTAAACACGAAAGTGAACCTGTGGAAGAGTGGAGGTAAGTTGGAGATCCCTCGTTCAGACAACACAAATCAAACTCTGAAAAGATATCGTTGAGAAGCAGCCCTCTGGATGACGAAATCACACTACCCCAAACACGACTGTGTCCAGTGAAATCACCCAACAGCAAAAAAGGTCGAGGAAGTTCTCCAATTAGACTGACAAGGTCCTGCGCGGACAGAAGGTGGCAGATATAATGAACAAATTGTAACAGTTTTATGGAGATTGACTCTCACAGCTATTACCTGAAGAGGGGGTAGCGAGAGAGACAGGACTAAACAGCAAAGTTTTGTGTATAATAAGGGCAACACCGCCCATTAGTCCCAATGTGGATGGTTGTGCAGGTTTGGAAAGAATATCAAAGCCAGAAAGAGCAAAGGTCTTCTGGCTTTGAATTTTTGTTTCCTGAAAAGTTACTACCTGGGGTTTTAGTGTATAACACAAATGCTGCAGCTCCTGAAAACTTGAGTTTAATCCACGGATGTTTCAATGAATTAATTTACTATCCATGGTGCAGAAGACAAACAGGAGAGAAATCAATCTCCCAGTCGTCATTTGCATCCAATGGAGCGTATCTGTTTTTAAGATGGACTGGTTTTTGTTCTTCAGACCTGCTGGCAGACTTGTCCGCATGCTACACACTTGTCCGCAGAGGAATACTTAGAAGAAGAGAAGGCAATAACTCTGACCGCTACCGGTCGCAGAGGAGAGGCAAGAGGAAAGGGGTGGAGACGGCCGCAGTTTGATTCAACAGCGCACTGCATGCAGCCTACAGCTGCCAGCTACCTCGCGCTAACTTCCCACAAGCTCTCCTCCCTAAGCGTAATGTGATACTAGCTGTCTGGTGATAGTGTGTTGGAAATTGGAAATAGGGTGATGTGTTTATTCATTAAAGGGTTCTCACCCATTTTTACATATCTATTTTGACCAAATACACGGTTTTGGTATGTGGTCGTATTGCGAAACCCAGCCCCGAATCAGCCGCCTGTGCTCTCATCTTGCAGTGAGAGCAGCACTTCCTGCGGATTGGGAAAGCGAGAGGCTGAAACAGGAACGAGAGCCTCGATTTCGATAAAAGGTGGGTTTCCCGATTGATGACGTCGAAAAGCCAAGTCGCTCTTCGTGTTCGGCGAAGTGAGATGGGGCAAATGTGTGCTAATAAGCAAAGAGTAAGTGTTCATCCCTTTTCCCAGATGCTTCCAGCCAGTTTAAGCGATTGTGGATAAATTTTGTCACCACAACGAGGAAAGATTTTGTTCTTCGGACAGTTATGGCATTTGTGGTCGTCACTTCGAAGAGCACAGTTTCCAAGACCAACACACCTGGAAGGTACAGGTGGAAGCTGGAATTCGGGTCCGAAGACAGCTGAAAGAGGATGCTGTGCCAACTATTATAATACAAAAATGTATTAAAGCACTCTCTGTTCATTCGCCAGCTGCAAGCGCAAGCCTCAAACGCAACAGTGACACGGATTCTGTCAGGAGCAAGAGAGCCAAACTCAGAGACGTAAAGAAGGTAAGGTTTGGGGGAATGGGTGGTTGATCTTTTTGTGTTGGCATCAAACTGAAACATACATTGTTACTGTCATAGTGGCAGTCAGTCAGTCACACTGCCTGCTGCCACTGAAACTGTTGCATGTTTGTGATTGATTTTTTTTCCCTGCTGTTACTGTTTCCAACAAAACTGAAGTTACGATTCTTATCAACAAGAAAGTGTCCATGTCCACAAATAACAGCTTGTTGGACTCCAGTGAATAATAGTTTGGGTTTTTATTTTTCAGGACATTGCTAACATCAGGCACCCCTGCAAGTTCAAGTTTCCGCCCAACAACCTTGTGCTTTAGTAAGTGAATTATTTATCAGTATTTGGATACAGGATGGTGACTTAGTGTGCATTTTAAGATATATGCAGGTGTAGTATGTCTGTATGCTATAAACTGCCCTGGTGAGTAAGAGAATAATGAGCTTAGATCTGCAGCTTAGGTCTGATGTACAGCACGTTACGCATCAGTTTTTACAATAACAGCCAGAATCTTTGACTGCAATGTATTGTAAAAGAACCCTTAGATTCTAATTGTCATTGTGGGACTTAAGAATTTAAGTGGAGGAGAGCGAGATTGAAAATGAGAAATGTAAAAAAAGGGTGTGTGTGTGTGGGGGTGGGGGGGGGGGGGGGGGGGGGGGGGGAGACTGAAACTGAACAGCTATTGAAAAGATTTCTATAGCAGGGAAGAAAATTAGTGTGATGATGCAGTAGCTGACAAACTCCTGTTCAAAGGAAAAGGCATTATCGGATAGATCTAGACAACTAAAGGAAAATGTGGTTTATCACATAATCATTTTAAAGTTATTTACATACTACGGTAATATGTGTGTGTGTGTGTGTGTGTGTGTGTGTGTGGGGTGTGTGTGTGAACAGATGTATGTATGTGCATGTTTATATCATGTACTATCTGTGTCGTGCGTATGTGTGTACATGTACATAATATGGTCAACCTGTAAAATGTCGAAATGCCTGGAAAGAAACACAAGCATCCGATGGCGAGGGAGGTGGTACTGTACAAGGAGCTGTAGGTTCAAACTGGTACAGCTGAACTCCATACACTCCAGTAAAAATTTCACGTTCAATGTCCTCTTCGTTGGAACTTGACTCTTTAGCTGGGAGCATCTGCCATTATCGCCGGAAAATAGTTGAGTTTTACGTCCTCATAGCGAAAGCTTTTAGGGACATGTCTTTCATTCACAGTAGTCTTGGCATTTATACGTCACATGCGGAATCCCCGACTCTCATCTCTTTCCGTACTGTGCTCGGCAATCTCCGTGGCGAGTCACGATTTGGCTACTTGCACGACCCGAAACACGGATAGAAGTGAGTTCCAGAAGAAAAGTAACCGTACATCGAAACACGCTCAATCATACTTTTGAACAACCCAAACATGCTATTTATGGGCGAGGACCCCTTTAATACTTTGTGCCAGAAAGCAGCGAACTGTGGTCGATTGATGTCACTAGATTGTGGGGTCTTTGACTGACAGAACACCACCAAACATGATGGGTCTTCTTTCATACGCATTGCTGGCAAGCACCACAAAGATTTGCCAACAAAAAAACGATTGAAAAAGACAAATGAACACACACAAAGTGAAATGAAAGTCCAACTCACTGGAGAGCATGTGTCCTCCTTTGAATCACACTCAAACTCAAACATAATGGACATGCATATCTTTCCTTTACAACTGACAGAAAATTATTCGCAGTACGCCTACCTGGCAGCTAGTAGAGGGCCCCAACAACAGTCACTGTTGGCACTGGTCAGCTTCACTGGGAACACGGCCACGGTTTCCCTACCACGGCCTTGGCATGTTTTGCTTGTTTATCTGTGTGCTCTATGTGCTTGTGAAGTATGCCGATACTGATTCCATCACAGCCACACTATGCTTTTAGTAAAGCAAGATTTTAGCATGCTATACATGCAGATGTCAGTTATAAACAATTAAATGCTTCCTAACTGACCTTGTACTTTGCCCCATTCAAATCATTTGAAACTGATGTCACATATACACATGTCACATATAAAATGTCGCATTTTCATCTTCATGGTGAGCCTACTCACGACTGGGTCACATAATTTAGTAACATTGGTATGAACTGTGGAGAGAGAGAGAGAGAGAGAGAGAGAGAGAGAGAGAAGACAGACAGACAGACAGACAGACAGACAGAGAGCGTGAACACACACACACACACACACACACACACACACACACACACATTCAGGTGCCAAGTTGGATGTGCTAGCTATGACTGGTGATGTTTGTGTAGAGAATGTTCTAGGCTTTTTCACGAGGGTTGACACTGACGGAGAAAATGGTGACACACTTTCATCTGTGTCCAAGAACAGATTAGACTGATCTAAACATTCTTGAGTGGACCTTTTGACAGGTCGGTTTTTCTTTTGTTTTCGGACGACCAAAAAGGCAGGCTGATTGAAGGAATCGACACGATGTACTCAAAGAAAGATCTGAATCAAAAGTTGTCGAGATTTCTGACATTCTCTCTATGTCATGAGCAGCATTTTCTTCTGTAGTATAACACTGAGAATGTGTTGACATGTGTCTCACTTTTTTCAGTTCATGGTAGCATTTTATGCAGATACACTTGGACTGTTTGCCTTCTTCATCTCCCGAAATATCTAGACTGAAATACTGCAACAAATCATTGGAGAAGTTGACACAAAGTTTAGCATTTAATCCTTTATCTTTTAGCTTTCTGAGCACACAATCGCCGTACACATGGCACAACAAATCTACACGTCTTTTGTGTTTACTGAAGTTGGGTGCAAATGCTTCCGCCATTGTTGGCACTATAAACATGCACACACATACAAAAGATCCAAATGAAGTAGGCCTACATGTAAGCAACAAGACTAGCCAATACAGGGTCGGTCACACACATACACACGCACGCACGCACGCGCGCACACGCACACACACACACACAGAGAGCGACAGAGGGAGAGAGAAATCACTAGGTATTACACCTTACTCTACCATGAAAGCACGCTTGGGTACTCACTTGCACACTCTTACTCTCAGGTATGCAGAGGAGGGGGGGGGGGGGGGGGGGGGGGGGGGGGGGGGGGGGGGGGGGGGGAGAGAGGAGAGAGAGAGAGAGAGAGAGAGAGAGAGAGAAATAAGCACTTGGTGGATGTATGATGTCTTAGCACCACAGCTTCCACGCTGCAATGAATCACGCTAGGCTATACAGAGCCGCCTGGCACTTCACTGACACCACTGTCCGGCCAACTGATGAGAACACACAACACCCACGAAAAAAAAATGAAGGATGCACACAAATGCGGGAGGTAGCAAAGTTATATCAAACAGCACAAAGAAGAAACACAACACACAAATCACACACAGAGTAAATTATGTCCAGTTATGTGTAAGTATAATAAAGCTTGAAACACAAAAGAAAACATCAGCACAAGAATCACGCAGTACTCGTTGTCTGCACCTGCCAGAGCGCTGTTCCCACGCTCCACGCCATCGCTACACAGTGGTGAAGGTCACAGTGTGGGGTCATCAGCAGTGCATGTAAGCCAGAAACTAAAGGGGATGATTTTCATCTGGGCCAGATGGCTGTGGCGAAGATGGCTTGAGTTTTGGAGATGGTGGAGGTTTCTTTTTCATCTCCACCATCTCCACTCGGTTGTACTCCCTTGCCTGCATGGGCACTGCTCTCAAAAGTTCGAGACGGGAGGGCTGGTTTTTTATTCTGCCCAGCAGCAGATGG
Source organism: Conus ventricosus (assembly GCA_018398815.1). NCBI lineage: Eukaryota > Metazoa > Mollusca > Gastropoda > Neogastropoda > Conidae > Conus > Conus ventricosus. The sequence continues at coordinate 58,435,932 of CM031597.1, read as the reverse complement.
ATTAGACTGCTGGGCAGTCTGAGGGGTGGTGGATTTATTGCCTCCGCCAGGGGCATCCACTTTGGCTTAGGAGGTGGTGGACCTGCTTCCACCAGAGCTTGGCATTTTTCTTGCAGTGTTTTGGAAAAAAATGAAAACATCGGTTTGACAACAAACTGAATGTGTTGAGACTTTCTTCACAGCCGAAGCATATGAAGAAACTGGAGAAGTCTGACTACCAAGGACCTGTTTCTAAGCCTCAAAAAAGGAGATTTTCTTTTCTGTTTTTATCTTTTGGATATTTGACTCCTGGATCCAAACTGGGCAGTTGTGTGTGAAGAGGAGGGGTGGTTGCCACTGCAGTTTGCACAACGAGCCAGATCTTTACATGGCCCATCATGGGTTTCCTCGCAGCAAACACCACACACCTCTTCCCCAGAACAACGATCTCTGATGTGCCCGAACTTCTGGCACTTGAAGCATTGCATCGGAGAAGGGATATACAGTTGGACATGCACATTCAAATAACCCACTTTGATGACTTGCGGCAATGCAGGGGTACAGAATGTCAGAAAGAGGGTGTTGATGGGCACTTTTTCTGTACCTTTTCGAACTGTCACCCTATGGACATCTATCACACCTTGGGATGCTAGTTCCACCTTGACCTCCGTCTCCCAGACGCCTCTGAGATCTGGGCATTGAATGACTCCCTTGGAGGAATTCAGCTGTTTATGGGGAGTCACCCGGATCTCTCTCGTCCACCAGCTTTGTAGCTTTCAGCAGCTGCTCGGACTGTCTCTTACACTTGCACTGGATGAGGAAGGTACCGTTTCTTAGTCGTTTTATGGACTGTGGGTCTCCTGCAATTCCTTGGAAGCCCTTCTAAATAGTAAACGGGCTTAATGCAGAAATTAGTTTGTCCTGCTCTGCACTCTCTACAATCAGCCAAGAGGACCAAAATCCAGACATTTTCCTTGTTTCCGTATCAGAATCTGAGTCCACATCAGACTCCTGCCACATCATTCCTGAGTTGGAATTGACTTTTCATTTTTTTGGGGGGTGGAATTTTAGGTGAAAAAGCCATTTTTATTGTTTGTAATTTCATCTCTCCCTTACCCACCCACCATGGAGTCCAACTAAAGGGGCAGGGCCAAGAAGTCACTGTCTTGAACCCTTCCAGGCTTCAGGAGAGATATACGACAAACAGAGCACCACCAACCCTATACCCCTGATCATGCTCAACTCCCGGGGTCAGAGAGCCGAGCACTGCAGGGGTTACCTTGGCCAGTCGGAGAACTGCCAGTCTTGACCCAGCCCCATGAAGGGGTAGCCGACTGATACACCTGGGCCAGAGTGTACCTCCTGTCTAGGAGAGGTCCAAGCCAAAGTGATGTGTTGAGGGCACTAGCCCTCTCAATCACCAGGATCTCATTCCCCACATGGTAAACGCGGCGGACCTTAAGAAGACCACAGAGAGAAAAGGAGAGACAAAGATAGAAAAGAGCCAAATAAGAGAGGCAGAAGATAAGAAAACAAAAAAGGTGGGTTGCTATTAGTCTGGGCCCTCACCCATAGCCTTTCTGACATGGGAGGCCCTACCAGGGGCATCAACTCCTTACCACATTGTGCTTAGGCCAGACAGCAACTTCACTTTCCAGGCCTAGAAGCATTTTCAAAAACTAGCCTATCATCAAGTATTGATGCCCCTGCCAGCAAAGCCTAAGGGATCACAGGACCTCGCGAGCCCTCCGACCACAGCAAGGTTGCAACCCCCAGAGGGACATTTCATGAAAGGAACATTTCATGAAAGAATCATCCGATACCATTGTAAAAAAAAAAAAAAGGGTAAAAATTGTGACTCAACATGCCTTGACGAAATCACCACAGGTAAGGACCTGTTGATTTATACCACCTACCCTTGAAATGCTAAAACATGACATGAATCCTGAAAGTAGGAAATTCTCTTCAAATCACTCATTGCTGTCACTCTGCCAAGGAAATTTTCTACACAGTCTTTTTCAACACAAAGAGGTGTGCTGCAGAAGCCTTGCAAAAAAGAAGAGATGACTCGGATATAACAGGATTCTGTCTTGTCTTGAAGTAAAACGGGCTTACCCTGTCTCTCTACTACAATGAGGCATGAGGAGAATCAAATTGCCCCATGACACTACACATATCCATAAGTTTCAACTTACGAAAGACTATCTAGCAGCAGAGAATACAGCTACTTTGACACACTCTCCATATTTGACTTTTCCTCCCAATCTAAAGAAATGCATTGCTTCAAGAAGAAGACACACTAAGCCATCAAGAAAAGCAGTTTTCCAGTGCATCTCACAAATATGACAGAGAAGCCTGTCTTAAATGGATCGAGCAACTGAAGAAGTTTGTAATGACTGAAAAAAAGTACTCCTGAAACTGAAGCGAATTTTGTTCTGCCATGACAATTTTTTTAAAACCAACAAAACAAAACAAAAAAAGAAAAGAAAAAGGCCCCATTCATCGAGAATGTACCCATGTACTCAGGACAATGCTTCAAGGAAAGTTAACACTATTAAGCAGAATAGCAATTTTAAATCTTTACTTCTATCGACACATTCACACATCTACTTGTAGTTCCTTTTATCTAATCCACCCAACAGTCCAGGTGATCCTTTGGGTAAATTAAATGGTGACAGAAGCACAGCATGTATCTATCAATCAACAACAAGTCCATTAAACCTGCTTTCTTGCGTTTCGTGTCATGTCTGAAGAATTCATAATATTCAAAATGGTACAAAACTGCAAAACAAAACAAAAAAATACAGACACCAGTACAAAATTAAACCAAACAGACAGACAGACAAAGTTTATCAGAAACTCTGAAAGGAGACTGTTCACACTTCTACTGAAATACTCACAAAATAAATTCATAACGTAGTTGAAAATTTGGTAATTCTGATCATTGTCAAATGAAGTTCAGTAAAGTTGAACATAATTTATACATTCGTAGTGCACAAAGGACAGCACTTCTTCCGGTGTTCAGTATTCAGATTACAAGTTTTATTTCTTTTTATCAATCCTTGTTGGTTCCATTAAAGCAAAGTGTCACATTTCTGTTTGGTTGGTAGAAAGAAACTCGTGGAGAGCGTGGCAGCAGAGAGTCCTCAGAAGAGAAGCCCCTTCAAGCAAGTGTTTCGGCCCTTATCTCCTGACACTCTAGGGGGTTGGGCGACACCCGGTTCATGACTCCGGATCTCCCTCTGCTGCCCCTTTTCTTTTCCCATCTTGGGACGAGCCATGGCTGGGATTCGAACCCATGACCTTCTGGACATGCTCATTTTCCACTTAATGACTCGCACTCTAACCACTGAGCCACAGGGACACCTGATATTTGTAGGAAATTTAAGCCTTATGAAGTTCACTTTTGTTCCTCCTTGACCAGATCCAGCTTGAACACCTCTCTGCCGCTTCTGCCATTGCTTTCAGGGCTCTGGTTTTTTCCCTCCCTGCAACTGAGAGCTGTTTCATGAGGCTGTATGCAGACGTGCCTACAAACCCCCTAGCTCCAATTTCTGCAGTGAGGACTTTGACCTGATAGCCTTCTCTCCTCAGCTGTTTGCGATCAGCATACTTTTCAGTCTTGTAGATTTGAGCTGCCTCCATTCTGTTCTCATATGGCACCGTGAGCTCGATCATGATCAGCTGCTTGGTTGACTGAGAGTGGACTACTATGTCTGGTCTCATGCCACTCTTGCTGATGATATCTGGGTGACTCTTCCATTCTGGGAGGTCTGCAGTGCACTCCCAGTCATCTGCCCCGTCCAGCAGACTCTGCCTGCATGTTCCGAGTGGCACTGTTTGTTCTTGGCCATGATTTGCTGCCTCCTGCCATGAAGAATGTTGCGGGTGCTTTTGGAGTCCTGATTTTCCCTTTTGTGGTGTTGGTACTAGCCCAGACTACTTGTACAATCTCTTTGAGCACTTGGTTGTGCCTCCATGTGTACCTTCCTTGAGCCAGGGCTACTTTACATGAGCTTAGGACATGCTCCACTGTTTGTTTTCCCATGGCAGAGGGGGCATGCAGGATCGTCTGTTTTTCCCCACTTTACCAGGTTTGCATTTGAGGGCAGAAGGTCATATGCAGATCTGAGAATGAAGCTGATCCTGAGAGGGGCCATGTGCCAAATGTCATTCCAAGTGAGACTTCTTTGGAGTGCATTCTCCCACGTTGTCCATTGCCCTTGCTGGCTCTGCTGGACTGCTTTTTGGAGTCTTCTTTGGTCTCTTCTTTTCTCATCTCCTGAATCATCATGTCTCTTTTGGCTTTTCCTTTGGCCTTTGACCACCATTCAGTTTTGGTCACCCCCAGTCCTTGTCTGTTGGTCTGTGTGTGTCCTGTTATTTCTCTGATCTTGAGACATCTTTTGCAGAATCCATCGCCTCTTGAACTCTCCATTTTCTGCCTGTCTTCAGCTGGGGCTCGATTTGCTTCTACCACCTTGTCTCCTGAGTCCTCCAGCATGCTTTGAAGTCTGATCTTCCCTGCTTTGTATTCCTCCAGGATGGATTTCAGTGGTAGTTTCAGCTTTGTTTGGTGACAGTACAGCGCTATGTCAGTCAGACAGGGTGGGACACCAAGCCATTTTCTTGTGAACTTGTTGATTTTGGCTTCCATTGCCTCCACTATGCTGGTGCAGATGTCGTATATCATCAGAGGCCATAGAAGCTTTGGTATCAGCATGAACTGCAGACACCAGACCTTGTATTTGCCAGGGAGCCCACACTGGTCAATTGTCTCCAAGCCTTCTTCCGACATCTGTTTTGGTTTCTTTTGCTCTTTGTGTGTCTTTCTGCGTATCATCATACCACCTTCCAAGGCTCTTGACAGGCTCTTCTGTAACTGTTGGAATGGCCTGGTTGGCAACTCGGAAGACCACAGATTTGACAACTTTTCCTTTCCTCAGTGAGAGACTCCGTGATTTCTTTGGCTTGAACTTCATTCTGGATGAGGCAACTATGTCATCCAGCCTCTCCAGCACATGACGTGTCTCATCTTCACTGGATGAAATCACTGTAGTGTCATCCATGAAGGCCTTGAGAGGGGGCATCTTGTATCCATTGCCAAGGTCTGTTTGTCTTGCGTTGCTTGTTGCTGCTTTCAAGATGACTTCCATTGCCAACACGAACAGTATTGGGGAAATTGCACAGCCCATTGCAATGCCCACCTCCAAGTTGATCCAATCTGTTGTGTACTCCTTGGTAGAGAACCGCATTGAGAAGCCACTGAAGTACTTCTTGAGCGTGTCGCGGATTGTCACGGAAGGGAAAGTGAGAGGTGTATGTGGAAATATATGTAGTCTGTCTCTCCTTGTGTGTTCAGAAGGCGTGTATGTTGTTTGTATAACTAATAACTGCACTCCCTCTCACTCACACCTTGCGACAACAGACCAGTCAGGTATGGAGGAGTTTTACACATTTAGTGCACCATGAGGATGAGGGGAAAAGGACTTTCCTTATAATACTATGTTATAATAGTTTCCACTACACTAGGGATGTCACATCAACTACGGGTGAACAAATAAATCAATCTCCCTCAGGTGACACTAGGCAGATTCCATCCACCTGCTGGTTCAAAAAGAATACAGAAACACTTTTCAGCAGTAGACTGTCCCATACACAAAATGTAGAAGACAGTTATAATATACATTCCTGCTGTCAAAGACACAAATATACTGTCAATCTTTCAGGTATATTAGCTATTACTAATTAGACTAATAGGCCTCTCTCAATGGGAGAACATCAGCAGATTCCACAACTCCCACAGGCCTTTACACAACACATCAAAAATCCTGATACTTCACGCAATCAGAAATACATCAATTCCCAAAACATGTCATCATACATTACAAGCGAGCTCCAGACTTGTCCTGAAAAATAATGATAATTTTCCTGAAACATAAAATAGTTTACAGAACAAATACAAGTTGTTGACACAAAAGCAACTTGCGAATCAGTCTTTGACCAGTTCTGGAAAAAGCGCTGTCAGGGAAAAAACCTGTGCACACATACTTTAAAGAAATATATATTCCGACCTTATTCCTGCCGTGAAGAGGGAAGGAAGCGTGGCGGTAGTCCGTACCGCAAAAGAGAACACACGATACAAAGTCCAATCTCATGTGCTGTGCACAGAGGAGAAATAGGTCACTGAGCTACACGTAGCCCACTCCTGCGACTAGGCACCAAGGGAGGAGGTGGGGGGTGTAGTTTCGACATCTTCTCACTGAGGCGTAGTGAAGGAAGCTGGCCGGGGGTACACAGCTCTCAGAAGAAGAAGGACCACTAAACTGGGTCAGGCGACTGCAGGGGGAAAATGTCGGCTGCTACCGCTCAGGAAGTGGGAGGCAGCTCAAAGACAGCCCGCAGTGCTCACCAGGGTGGATCCTCGTCCCGGTCAGGTCTAACACCAGAGCATGATAAAATAATCCCTTCTAGGAGGGGGTTAAAAGAATAATCATGCTCTGGACAGCGATCGACAGCGCGTCTGACAGCGGCAGTGGTCGGAGCTCCTCTGTTCGAAAACTGAAAAGAGTTCACTGACCGAACAAACTATAAGGGAGGTAATCCTAGTCGCCTTATGTCGTTATACAAGCGGCCGATGCGCCGATCGTGCCTGTGACACGGATGTTCTTTCGGCACATGGTACATCTCAAGAGCCAACTGTATCATCTCATGGGGTACAGATCCATATGCGTTTGCCAGATCAAGCCACACTACATCCAGGTCTCTCTTTTCTGTTTTTGCTCTTTGGATTGCGTCCCAGATCATTGTGGCGTGTTCTACACAGCCAGCCATGCCTGGGATGCCACCTTTCTGGACTGACACATCAAGCACTTGTTTTCCATCAGGTACTTGGTCAGCCTTGCTGCCATGACAGAGAAGAAGATTTTCCCTTCGACGTTCAGTAGTGATATTGGCCTGAACTGGCTGATGTCACTTGAGTTTTGCTCTTTGGGATGTACACACCATCTGCCGTCATCCACTGGCTGCTGATCTTCTGGTTTCTCCAAGCTGATCGCAGAAGTCTGTGGAGCCACTTCAGCACCTTGGGACATTTCTTGTACAGCTGGTAAGGTATTCCGTTTGGCCCTGGTGATGATTTGGTTCTGGCTTTGTCAACCACCTTCTTGATTTTCGCCAACGTTGGAGGCTTGTCATTGAACTGTTCCTCAGGGTTGGTTGACCACACCAGACCTTGAATGTCGAGTGGTGCTTTGCTCTGTGAGTCAGAGTATGATTTTCTCAGATGCTGCTCAAGAACTCCTTTGTCCACACTTAGGGTCCCAGATTTTGGCTGCTCAGTGTTTCTGGCAAACTGGAAGGGGTCTCTGAAGAAGCGCTCTTGTGTCTTCTTCTTTTTGCTCTTCCTCTTCCTCGCTGATTCCGCTTCGCTGAAGGCGCTGTGTTTTGCTTTCAGGTCTTTCCAGAGTTTTTCCAAGCCTTGTTTTTCAGCTGGCAGTGCGGTCTTCATTTGCTTCTTGAGGTTTTTCTTTTGGACCCTGATCTTGTCCATCTCTTCTTCGCGTCTGGATTTCTTTGGAGGTGTTTCTCTTTGGGTAGTTTTGCTCCATAGGCGTCTCTACGTGTGGCATACACAATGTCCCCATATGTGGCTAGTTTGTGTTCCAGGGTACTTTTCCCTATCAGTGCATCGAGTCTTTGGACGATTTTTGCATCCAGTTTCTCCCATCTTCAGTTTCGTTTGCTCGTGGCAGGTTGTGTTTCAGGCGCCTGGCATGGAGGGCCTGTGCAAATTCCTCATCCGAACCAACAGCGTGGATGTCCTTGGCACTGTGGTTTAAATCCTGGCCTTGGTCTTCCGACGTCTTATCTGCTGATGCAGTGCGCTGCTGCTCATTCAGATGAGTCTTCACACATCCCATCTTTGTTCTGTGGATCTTCATGCCACGGGTGGTAGCGAAACACTTTCCACAGACACATGGATATTCCATTTGGTCCATGTTCATAAGTCCGTTTGGGATTTGCAGACGTGATTGGTTGAGCACCGATGGATTCATCATTCTCTCCCCCTTTCGGTGAATCCTGGGAGCATCTTTTCTTTTTGTACTTAGTAGCCACATGTTGAAGGCAAAGTGGGGAGCCAGACCACAGAGCCCTTGGTTCTGGTCTTTCCCAGTGTCCTCCGGTCTTTCCCGGACATCCTCCGGCCTATTCCCAGGAGTCAATGGTTTACCCATGTATCAGTAGAAAGAAACTCGTGGAGAGCGTGGCAGCAGAGAGTCCTCAGAAGAGAGGCCCTCTTCAAGCAAGTGTTTCGGCCCTTATCAATTATCAGCCACAGGTGACACAAACAGCAGCTTTACATATTTGCAAAGCAGTATTAACAAACATTAATGCGTTTGTTAAACCCCCCCCCCTCTCCTCCCCATCAACCCACCCAACCCCAGCAAAATTATTTTGAGGTAAGTGGAACTGTGGGTTGGAGAGCAACCAAGCAAAACAAATATTGCTGAACACAGAAGCTTTGGCAGGTTAGCCTTTAAAGTCTTCACAAGATTTGGAGTCTAAACAGATAATGACCCCTATGAGAACATATCTTTTAAACTGGCCGTTTCATGTGGGGATTGCACACAGGAACCTCAAGTGATGAGAACAAAACTTCATCCACTATGCGACACAGGCCCTTATGAACTCACTGGATAATTCAGCCCTGAAACAGAGTACTGAGCAACAATATTATTCTGCTTACAACACAACAGGGTATCCATTATGTGCTAAAGAGCATCTTAGCCCTTGAAAATTGAACCACATGAATGAACTAACCTGTCTGGCCATTTAGGTCCAAGCTCCTTCCACAAATTTTTTTCCAACATCCAACCCAGCCCTGGGAAAAAATCTGTTCTGTACAACTTCTCTGTAACACACAACATAAACATGAAAAAGGTAGTGTGGGCAGTGACATTCAAGTTCAAGCTCCTATTACACACAATATTCAATATTCACTTTATCGTTACCTTGAAATGATGATAATATCATAATCATCACCTTCACTCATTAATACTAGCAATTTTTTTTCTCATGATCATACTAAAAAAAAAGTTGATTATCCTCGTAACAGTATCATCAATTTCAGACATCCTAGTAACAGTATCATCAATTTCAGTGAGGCAGAATGCAAATACAGCGAAACATCAAAGAAGGCTAACAGGGTGAAATGTCAAAGGAGAAGAGTGCCAACACAGTGAAATGTCAAAGAAGAAGAGTGCCTACACAGTGAAATGTCAAAGACGAAGAAAACCTACACAATAAACATCTGCAAAGAAGATCAACAAGGGAATGCCAGAGAAGAAGAAAGCTTACACAGTGAAATGTCAAAAAAGAAGAAGACTAACACAGTGAAATGTTAAAGTTGAAAGAACAATCTTTGTACTAAGAGTAGTTTTTAGATATAACGTGTCCAAATATGTGCCTTGCCCTACTTAAGGTGACTGATACCCCTGCTAATTATGAAAATCTGTTTATTAAAAAAAAAAAAAGAGAAGGGAGCAAAATTCAAGGCCTAAACTATACAGATGACATTATGGGTACCTGCTAAGAAAATCATCTACAGTCAAATAAGTATACGGTATTCTATAATTCATCATCTCAGCTAAAGTGACACACTTCTGTGTTTCAAAACATAACACAACTAAATACGAAAATGACTTCAAACAGAATTAACATAAATACGTGGGAGCAAACCGAAAGAGAGGGACAATACAGGCACAGCCGGTGACTGAACCCACACAGTCTTCACATTACATCATCACAAGGCAGGATAGCTAGAGGTCATTATATACTATCATCACATCCTATTGTATAACATGATCAGACTCCTCTGGCCAGTACCCGTTCTCTTCCATACCATCATTCTCTTCCATACCATCAAACACAAACCGTAATTTCACTACAATTCTATACATTACACAAACACATGATTCAAATCAAACTCTGCGCAACAATTGATTATCAACAGAATGTCACAAACGTACATATTAATGAAACCATATAACACAATACGACCACCAAATATCTGAAGAATATCAAAACGTGTCGAAACAGGCAATAGAAAAGGTCAGCCAACTAAAGTGGGAAGAGGTACAAGTAGGCAGGAAGAGGACTATAAAGAAAAAAACACTGTTCATTACTTGTACATGAATGCTGGCCTGCGAGGGCTGACACACAAATCACCAAATCTAGCTAGCCTCCACTTTAAGCTTGCAATCAGACCAGAGATAAGATAAGATAATGTTGCTTATAGCCCAGCCGACCGAAAAGGGCCACATCAGGGCTGTCACCACGTTAAAATCAACTCACCAGTCATAAAAAAAAAAATTTAAAAAAAAAAAAAAAAAACCACTTTCATACATCTCATTAAATGACATCGTCTACAAACGCACCAGAAACTTTGTTAAAAATCTTTCTTCCGTAAAATCTTAAATCAGATGAAAAATATTAATCTCTCTCAAAAACTCAAGGATCACATCAGGCGATCCCTGAACAGGATCTTCATGGACTCCGCTGTAAAATGTTTGTGTCTCACATCGTGCAAGTCCCAACACTCCAAAAGAACATGTTTCACTGTGAGTGGCGCATGACATGGAATGCACCACGGAGCTTCTTCACTCTTTAAAAGGTAAGCATGGGTAAAATACGAATGGCCGGTGTGCAGCCGGCACAGAACCGTTTCCTCTTTACGACCTCCCGACGTGGATGGGAGGAAGTCCTTAAGGTTTGGACGGATCTGAAAGAGTTTGTTACTCGTCTGTGTGTTCCAATCCTCCTGCCAGAGGTCTCTCACATAATCGTTAACTTTGGGTTTCACATCTGAACAGGGATATAAATGTTGGACAGTTTCTCTCTCTGTGGCGTTCTTGGCTAAACGATCAACCATTTCGTTCCCACCGATGCCAACATGACCAGGAACCCAAGCAAGAGTAATGTTGTAACCGTCCGCTTTCAACTTGCTAAAAAGTTCAAAGAAATGCAAAAGTTCTGGATGCTGAAGGTTGCGGCCAGCTATGGCTTCCAAAGCTGACAGCGAATCCGACAGAACCAGAAAGTCCCTCTTTGAAGAATGTGAGATTATCTTCAAAGCCAGTACCAGAGCAGTAAGTTCAGCAGAATAGACAGAAGCATCGGAATGGATATGTTCCAACAGTATCTGAGAAGGAGCCCCAGGGCAGTAGGCTGCACAGGCCACTCCATCCTCAGACTTGGAACCGTCAGTGAAAACTTTTTGATAGGATGGGAATTTCGAACAGAGGTCAGCATACAATGCCTTGTACGCCAGAGAGCTGGTAGACTCTTTGCGAAAAGCTGCAAGATCGAAACGAATCTCTGGTGTGAAAAAGGTCCACGGAGGTTGATCCGGAAACTTGGAAAAATGGGAAACTACTCCCAGGTTTAGACCTGCATTCCGCACGTGAGGCTGCATACGAAGACCAAACGGCGGAATACATTTCGGGTTGTTTTCAAACTTACTTTGGAATGGAGGGTCAAAGACACAGTCATAGGCAGGATTCTGCGGTTCTGAGAACAGTCGGATATAATAATTTAAAGACAGTTTCAGCCTGCGGTTGGACAATGAAGGTTCGCCCGCCTCTGCGTACAGGCTGTACACAGGGGTGGTGCGGAACGCTCCAAGACAGAGACGAAGCCCTTGATGGTGGATAGGGTCCAAGAGTTTGAGGTAAGAGGGTCTTGCGGAGCCGTAGACAGCACAACCGTAGTCCAGTTTGGAACGGACCAAGGCTCTGTAGAGGTGCAGCAAAGTTTTCTTATCAGCGCCCCAGTCGGTGTGCGCTACGACCCGCAGAATATTCAGAGCTTTCTGGCAAGAGGTTTTGAGGTTTTTGATGTGGCTGAGAAAGTTGAGTTTCTGGTCAAAAATGACTCCCAGAAATTTGGCCTCTTTAACAGCTGGAATGGGAGATTTCCCTACTTGAAGTTCAGGATCTGGGAAAAACTGACGGAAATTATGGAAGTGAATACACTGCGTCTTTGTTGGAGAAAAGGTGAAACCGTTTTCATCCGCCCATCGATGGATTTTATCTACGCAAAGCTGGAGCCTGCGCTGGACACTCGGTACAGGCTTCCAGTTGCGTAGACAGCGAAATCATCCACAAACAATGAGCAGTCTGAACCCTGCTGAACTGATTGAACAATGTTGTTGATTTTAATACTAAAGAGGGCAGGAGACAGTATGCTCCCCTGTGGAACACCCAACTCCTGCCCGTGGACATCAGAGAGAGTGGTGCCAACCCGGACCTGAAACTGTCGTTCTGCCAAAAAATTTTGAATAAAAAGCGGAAGATGACCTCGAAAACCCAGATCGTGGAGATCATGAAGTATCCCCGACTTCCAGGTGGTATCGTAGGCCTTCTCCAAGTCGAAGAAAATTGCCACTGTATGCTGTCTGTTCAAAAAGGAGTTCCGAAGGGCAGATTCCAGACAAATCAAATGGTCAACTGTACTCCGATGTTTGCGGAAACCACACTGTTCTTTCGCCAAAAGGCCATCGGTTTCAAGTTTCCACATGAGCCTAGCATTGACCATTTTTTCCATCAATTTACAAACACAGCTGGTCAAAGCTATGGGACGGTAATTTGAAGGATTAGAAAGATCTTTTCCAGGTTTGGGAATTGGAATAATGAGAGCTTTTCGCCAAGAGGGTGGAAAAAAACCTGTAGTCCACACATGGTTGTAGACCTGTAGCAGTATGTTCAGACCTTCTAGCGGAAGATGTTTCAACAGCTGATAATGGATTTCATCTATACCTGGAGAGGAATCGCTGCAAGAAAGTAAGGCAGATTTCAGTTCATTTAAAGTGAAAGGAAGATTGTAGTCTGCCATGTTGTCGGACGAAAAGTTGCAGGGTGATTTTTCTTTAAGGGTTTTATTTTTGACAAAAGTGGTTGATTTGTTAGAAGAGGAGGAATTCTTTTCTATGGTTGAAGCCAGCAAATTAGCAACTGCTTTTTTCTCTGTTATTAAAGAGTCAGCAAACTTGAGATGGTTCACAGTGGGACAGGTGTTCTTCCCTTTGATTTTTTTAATGATGTTCCACACTTTTTTCTTGGAAGTTTTTGATGTCAGCCTGGAGCAGAAGCTTCTCCAGGACCGACGTTTACTGATTTTAAAAGTGTGTCTTGATTTAGCACGGAGTTTCTGATGGGCTCGAGCGTTGGGTATACCTGACGCTGAGCCCGTTTTCTAACTTTGGAAATTTGTTGGCATTCTGAATCGAACCAGGGTGTTTTTGGCATTTGAAGTTTATCGGGAGACACTGGAATACAGGCCTTAGCACATTTGATCATAGTGTTAGTCAGTGATTCAGCTGGGTCCGGACTCTGAAAAAAATCAGTGTCCTGGAACTCCTTAGAAACAGTGGCTGCAAATAGATCCCAGTTTGCTTTCTTATAATTTAGATGCTGAGAGACAGAGACGTGTTCAGTTATTACAGGTTGTAGAAGGACAGGGAAATGGTCACTTCCGTGCAGATCGTCATGGACAGACCACTCATAGTCCAGGACCAGCGAGGGGTCACAAACCGACAAATCTAAACACGAAAGTGAACCTGTGGAAGAATGGAGGTAAGTTGCAGATCCGTCGTTCAGACAACACAAATCCAAATCCGAAAGGACATCCTCAATCAGCAGACCTCTGGATGACGAACCGGTAACTACCCCAAAGAGGGTTGTGACCGTTAAAATCACCCAACAGCAAAAAAGGTCGAGGAAGTTCCCCTAACAGACTGACAAGGTCCTGACGACAAACCGGGACAGATGGAGGTAGATAAAGAAAACAGATTGTTACAGTCTTGTGGAGAGTGACTCTCGCAGCTACAGCCTGAAGGGAGGTAGACAGAGCGACAGGACTATACAACAAAGTTTTGTGAAGGAGAAGGGCAACACCGCCCGACAGTCCCAACGTGGATGGTTGTGCAGGTTTTGAAAGAATATTAAAGCCAGAAAGAGTAAAGGTCTTCTGGCTTTGAATTTGGGTTTCTTGAAGAGCCACGACGGAAGGTTTTATAGAATGACACAGAAGCTGCAGCTCCTCAAAGTTGGAATTTAGACCACAGATATTCCAATGGAATATTGTATTATCCATGGTGCAGAGGGCGAAAAGGAGAGAGATCAGGTCATCTCCTCCTCAACGTCTGCGTCCAATGGAGAGAATTTATTATTTAGTTTAACTGGACTGTGTTGGTCTTTGGACCTGCTGGCAGACTTGCCCGCAGGTGACAAAGGCCTGGAGTTTGGAGATGGTGGAGGTCTGGATTTGGGAGATGGTGGAGGTTTCTTCTTCATCTCCACCATCTCCACGCTGGGTGGAACTCCCTTGCCCGCACGGGCACTGGATAGGGGAGTTCGAGGCGGGAGTGCTGGTTTTTTAGTCTGCCCAGCAGCAGATGTTGTAGACTGCTGGGCAGTCTGAGGGGTGGCGGATTTTCTGCCTCCACCAGGGGCAGTCAGTTTGGTTGGAAGGTGGTGGACTTGCTACCACCAGAATTGACAGATCTTACTTGCAATGTCTTTGAAAACGTAAAGTCATCAGTCTGCAGCAGACTGATCGAGTGGACACTTTCTTTACGGCCGAAGCATAGGAAGAAGCTGTCGGCGTCTGACTGCCCACAACCTGTTTGCGGGCTTCAAAAAATGAGATCTTCTTTTCCGTTTTGACTCGTTGTATAGCAGATTCTTGAATCCAAAAAGGACAATTTTGGGAAGAGGAGGGATGGTCGCCACCGCAGTTAGCACAATGTGCCGGATCTTGACACGGCCCATCATGGGTTGCCTTGCAGCAAATACCACACACCTCCTGCCCAGAACAGCGGTCCCTGACATGGCCAAACTTCTGGCACCTGAAGCACCTCAATGGGGACGGAACATATAACTGAACCCGGACATTCAGATAGCCGACTTTGATGACCGGAGGCAGCACAGGGTTGCAGAATGTCAGAAAGAGGGTGTTGGTGGCCACTCTTTCTGCACCCTTCTTTACTGTCACCCTGCGCACCTCGGTCACACCCTGGGACGCCAGCTCCGATTTAATTTCTGCCTCCGAGACACCAGATAAATCCCTGCAGCGAATCACGCCTTTTGATGAATTTAATTGTTTGTGGGGAGTTACCCTGATCTCCCTGTCCACTAATTTTGTTGCCTTCAGCAGCTGTTCAGACTGTTTCTGTGATTTACACTCAATAAGGAACGAGCCATTCCGCAACCTCTTGATGGACCGAGGGTCACCTGCCAAACCTTGAAAGCCCTTTTGTATGGCAAAAGGGCTCAGAGCTGAAAGGGGTCTTTCCTGCTCTGTCCCTTCCATTACTAGCCAGGAAGCCCAGAAACCTGTCCTCTGTCGCACTTCAGTATCTGAATCACTATCAGAATCGAAATCCCCTGAAATAGGGGATGCTGCCTTCCTCTTCTTTTTGGGGGGATTGATTTTGAAAGAGCCATATTGAGTTTATTGTAATTCATCCCTCCCTTACCCACCCACCTTGGAGTCCAACTAAGGGGCCAGGGCCAAGAATCACTGTCTTGACCCCTTCCAGGCTTCGGGAGAGACATACGACAAACAGAACACTACTACCCCTATCCCCCCTGATCATGCTCAACTCCCGGGAACAGAGAGCTGAGCACTGCAGGGGTTCACATGGCCAGCAGGGGAACTGCCTGTCTTGACCCACCCCCAAGAAGGGGAGCCGATTAGTACACCCGGGCCAAAGTGTACTTCCTGTCTAGGAGAGGTCCGAGCCAAAGTGATGTGTTGAGAGCACAGGCCCTCTCAATCACCAGGATCTCATTCCCCTCCGACACAGGTCACACCGCACGGCAAACGCGGCGGATCTTAAGGAGACCACAGAGAGAAAAGGAGTGTGGATAAGAAGACTTGAAGGGGAGACGAAGATAGAAAAGGGCCAAATAGGAAAGGCAGAAAAGAAGAAAAGGAGAAAGGCGGTTACTCTTAGTCAGGATCCTCACCCTTAGCCTATCTGACATGGGAAGCCCTACCAGGGGCATCAACTCCTTACCACGTTATGCTTAGGCCAGGCAGCATCTGGACTTCACAGGCCTAGAAGCAGTTGGAAAAAACCAGCCTATCACCAAGTATTGATGCCCCCGCCAGCAAAGCCTAAGGGATCACTGGACCGCGCAAGCCCTCCGACCACGACAAGGTCGCAACCCCCGGAGGGCAATCAGACCAGATGATAAACAGGGTGTGAAGTCATCAAAAATACATACATTATCTTTTATCTGCCATGCATGCAGTCCAAGTTTCTATTTTAGATCAGTCTTATCTTACTATCATCTTTCTGCTGAAACTGACTAATTGAATGTACAATGAAAACTCATGAGAAAACAACATAAGGACAATCTAGGTCTCTTTAACACATAGTATTTGACAGGATCAGTCATTACAAAGGGATCAGAGAATGTTCCACTGAATGGTAGCAAGATTTATGTATGACATACCATTTGCCTCAAGATGATGGAAGGTGCACCACACAGGCAGTCACTCTACCTACCACGAGCAGATTCATCCACTCGCATATGACTATTTTCAGTTGGAAAATTACTTTTTCTCATACCTGTTCAAACAAGTACCAGGATATCCAAAAGGAGATGGGTAGCAGCACTTGCTCATCTTAAAAAGGAAGAGAGTCGAGCACATGACATGTCTAAAAAAAAAAAAATGCTCCCCAAAGCCCAAAATGCAGATAGAATGGTAGCAAATGGCCATGAGAATTATCTCCCCTTCCAGGTGTGAGCATAGAAGATGAATGGACTGATCTCTGCTCTCCCTCACTATACACACTAACTGAGAGCAATGAAGATAATGTTCAATGACATGAAACACAAAATACATGCTTCCAAAATGACTTTTTCTTTACACATTCTCTCTCTACGAGCTCGTACCTCTCTCTCTCTCTCTGTTTTTTTTTCCTTTGTTGTTTTTTGTGTTGTTTTTTTAAACATCCACAGTACCTTGAAGGAAAAGAACCCAGTCCTAAAAAAGATCAATTTTGTGGGTGTGATGCTGTCTGAGCAGCCACCAGCCCCTCCAAGCAATCTAGAGCTGACAGATCTGCCATTTTTTTTAAGGTAAAACCAAGCTTTCCAGCCTACTGCTTGCTCAAAGTCAGCTACCGCAATGCTCCATCAGAATGCAGAACTGACAAAGAGAGCCCAAATTTCATGTGCTCTGATGTCTGCTTGGGGGTGGAGGGCTCTGGCCAAAAGCATAAGCCTGCTTGATCATATTTCTGAGCCATTTGCTTATGTTCTAGGGTCCAACTTCAACGTTCCTAATGCTATGCCACAAGGGGGAGCAGTGGGTGCCCGACTTGGTCTTTTACTGTGCCCTCTTCCTACACCTGGACCTGGGAACAGATGCCGAAGGAGCCAACAGGGGCAGAATTATTTTTAAAAAGGCGACTGCTTGGGCTAGAAATTTCTGGCAAGGAACGTGCACAGGAGCAAGCAATCAAATCTGGTGATGTGAATCCCTGGAAAGGGCAATGCACCTCACTGACTCTACAAGTAGATACTAAAGAAAGCAGGAAGCAAGTCTTGAGAGTCTGGTTCTCCAAACAGCATTCTGATAGAGGCTGAAAGTTTCTTGAGGCCAGATACTCCAATATTGGAGGAAGACTCCATTTAGGAGCTCTGCACAGGCCAAAAAGAAGAGCGTAACTGTTGGGATCCTGGGGTTTGTATCAATGTTCCTCTCTGTAAGACAAAAGGTCTTGGCAAAGACAGATCTGAAGCCCTTAATAGTACTTGATGTTCAATACCCACTGCACCAGTTGTTCCTAGTGAGGGAATCGGCCAGTATCTTAAATTTTGCCAGGGTACCAGCCGCCGTGGCGAAGTGGTTAACGTCGCGGACTCCCGGCTGGGAGGTCGTGGGTTCGAATCCCATCAGAAGTCATGTGGGTTTTTTCTGCCCCGACTGGCTCCTACCCAGAGTTCAGTTTGCTGCGGACTCAGTTGGGAAGACTGGGACCACACAGTCGAGTTTCATCCACTTAATGGATGCGTTTCTGAGAGTGTTGCTCAAATTTCATGACCAACACTGCAGGTGCCTGTATCTCTCGGGCCTGGTTGACGCCGGGATATATTATGAAAGGAAGCGTAGAGTACAGCCCTGTCATGTAGTCTCAGACCGAAACGGAAATCCGTAGCATCATCTTAATCATCCTCATTCTCATCGATCAGCATTAAAAGAAAAAAAGTGTCTCAAATTCTGTGGCCCTTCATGCCCAGCTCTCATGGTGACCTCAATTTCGATGTCCTCTCCACGTCTGTGACCTTGGTTTGGTTCCGTCGAGGTCACCGGTATCGGCGAGTCCATGGGGGCTGTCGTTGGACGGACGTGGTGGCGCCCTCCGGAGGGAGAGTTCACTCACGCCGGCTCCGCGACTAAGCAATTATTGTCGTCAGTAGGGGGCTTAGTAGGTGGTGTCCTGCGTATGTTAGATCAGAACAGGCGCCACTGAACACCACCGAAGTGACTCGGCAGCAGTGCAGTGTCTCCTCCGGTGGGTTGCCTCTTGACGACTTGACATTGACTGCTTCCTGTGGATTGCCGGTGCCGGGGCTGCGGCGGGGCCGACCGGGCTGTGGCTGTGGACGGGGTGTCGGAATGAGCGGCGTGGGTGCACTGCCTCTGAGGTGGCGCAGAGAGTGGGACAGCAAAAAAAAAAAAAAAAAAAAGAAGAAGAAAAAAAAAAAAAAAAGAAAAAAAAAAAAAATTTTTGCCAGGGTGCATCTACCTAGAAGAAAATCCTCAGACAGGTCTCGTCCCCATTGTTTGCCTAGAATTAAAGGTTACATGTTCCGTCAGAGAGACAGGTTTGTACCCTGATGAGAGGTTAAAAGAGATTAATACGTTCGCGACGGGTGTGGCAGAGCAAAGTCATTTCCCTGCAGATGTGTGCACTGGACGTGCTTACAACCGTTGCGGACACGTGATTTTCATAATTGTTTATTTCATTTTACGAGCCCTAATATAAACAAAACAAGCAATTGTTATATATCAACGGAAAGGGTAAAACGCAAGATTTGCCATGAGCATAGACTTAAAATATATTTTGAGGAAAATAGCAACGCTACAGTTACAGAAACAACAAAACTAAAATGTAGGAGAACACAATCTTGTTTACATTTGTTTGGTTAGTATGACAACAGCAAAAGAAGAAGAAAAGGGGCATGAAATTTCGCTCTTACTTTGAGTAGATGCAGAGAAAGCCTGAGGTATTCAATATGTGTAATCCAAGTGAAAAATACATAAAACATGAAAATAAATCAGTGCATACTGTACACACTTTTCACTGTTTTGGCTTCAAACGATATGACGTATAAAACTGTTAAATGCACAGAGCAAGCTAGGATTCTTTTCGATGAATTTGTACACCTTTACACACCCTCCCCCCTCAATCCTCAGTACCACTTTGCTGAACCAATTCTAACACCTCATGTAATGCCACGTTTCTTCTTCTGCTCAATATATTGGCGAGGCAGGAAATTCCACATGTGCCTTTCGCAGAAATTCCCAGCAGTTAGAACCCTACTCTAAATATTTAGGGCAGCTGCATCCCCCAGACCGCAGACAAGAGAGCAGGGGATTTTTTTTTATAGTTTTGCCGTAACGGAGGCATGAAACCTCCAGGGACTACAGCAGCATTGCCGTCACCATGGAATGGCTTGTCGTAAATGGGTTGACTGAGTTGCTGTCACCATTGCATGGCACGTCGCGAAAAGGTTAAAAGAGATCTACCGGGCTCGAGGCAGATAGGTGGCTGTGAATGAAATTCCTTCACCCTGTCTGCAGCTTTAGACAAAGAGTGTCTAAGAGTAGCCTTGAATCATCCAGAAAACTGGAAGGTTCCAACAAAATTATCCTTCCCCTAGAAAGAGAGACGTGCAAAAGAAAATGTAGAGATAATACCAAGCCCACTGAGAAGGCTGCAACACCACCATCTGCCACACAAATATGTTCTAAAAATCCTGCTCATTAACTGCATAATGTTCAGAAGGGAGAGAGAGGGCAGCTCAGAAATGGACAAGGTGGAGATCTAGTACTCGCATGATTTGGCCAAACAAGACAATGTCGACTATGAAACCTTCATGACTTTAGACTTAGACATGTAAGATACAGCGTGGGAGTTGAGGGTGAGAACTGTGTGCAAAATCAATAGGGCATCTCTCAAAAAATGGAGATACTCAGAGAAAACTGCACTGACCAGTGGCAAACTGGAAAAGGCACAGCATAGATCTAAATTAGCTGTGTTAAAAGCATCCCCAAACTGAGTCAGTTTCCTGGTGGAAATCGCTGATACAGAGATTTCCTAAGATTTGCTTCCTAGAACAAACTAGATTTAATAGGGAAAGGAAGTTACGATGATGGGTTGGGAAATCTCTTGAATCACAGAATATTGGAAATAACAGTGCAAACTTGAAAAACTCAGAATTTGGAGGATCGCAAGAATCATATTCATCATTAAAGCCTTTGTCCCTGAAATGGTGAAAACACTCCCTGTCTCTCCTTAGTCTGTGACCTACACCAAATACATCCTAGTCAAGAACTGGTTGATAGGTCCTCTCTATGGTCATCTAGTCTGCACATTAGCATTTGTAGCCTCCCCTGAACTCCTCCTCCTGGAATCTCTCAAGAGCAGGGTCTCATCATCAAGGTACAAACCCATCTCTGACGGAACATGTAACCTTTCTGACCAAATATCTCATTTTAAGCAAACAATGGAGAGAACAATGAATGCGAAGGAGGAACGAGCTGTCTACTGGCCATTGAAATTGTCTCAAAAATCGAATCAAACACTTTTCAAAAATCTATAAAAGCTGCATATGATTTTTGGTATATGCCAACTGCTTTTGTACAGCTGCCAATAGAGTAAACATATTACGAGTCGTTGAATAATCTTTTCTAAATCCAGCCTGATGTTCACCGTCATGTGATGTAGCCTCACATGGCGACGTGTGACGTTCCGTCGCGTACGCCCTTATTTGTTATAAAGCATTTCCCTAGGTAGGGAAGAGGAAAGGTAAAAAAAAAAAGACAATTTACGTGGCCTGACCAGTGTGATCGGTGTCGCTGGTGGCTATGAAAACAGCTCAGTAAAATAGATGTAGGGTGATTATTGGTTGAATGGACGGACGTTGTCCATTGGTCAAGTAACCAAGGGCTGGTAATGTGTAGAGTTTGTTGAGAACTCACTGAATATGTTCTCAAAAAGAGCGCAGGAGGGAAAATAAGGTATAGGAAGGAGATGGCTTGGGGACACTGACCAGACAGGTTGTTTGGAGCTTGCAGAGCGAGTTTTTTCCTGCAATCTACCATTACCAGGTGAGGTACAGACAGATGGGGAGAGAAAAGAGAGAGAGTTAAGAAAAGGGAAAAAGGGAAAAGAATTTATCATTATTCAGATTTTGAAATAGATTACTTACACGGACTTCATTTGTGTTTCAGCCCTTCCCGGTGCTGTGGCAGCACCAGTAATGGTACAGGCAACTGTGGCAGTTGCGTAACAACAGTGCTGTGGCAGCACCTAATTGCGAAGAGGACGACGACTGCCGGAGTCGTGAGAGAGTTTAAAGAATCTGTCATGTTGACCCACAATGAATGTTGATTTTCCCCCTGGGTTGGAATTCAGATACTAGCCATCTTTAATTCTTCTTTGGAAAATGTATGAATTGTTTCTCCAGTCAAGAGAGAAACCTGTAAAAAAAAAAGTTGTTGTGAAATATTATGTATAATGAGATGAAATTTGGTCCCAGCTAGTGGATCTGTGGAATGTTTGTACCTCCACTGGAGTGGAGGAACATAAGATTGAAAAATTTGAAAAGTTGATTATTGTTTAGTAAATTATTCCCCGGAGAGGAGGGGGAGAAGAAGAGTTATTGTAGTGCGCCTTCTGGTTGTTTGGAGAGATTGCGTGTGCACAGAGTGAATGCTGAGCTGAGTGCGTGCATGCACTTGTGCACAGTGTGACAGTGGTGACCCCGACTTAGGACTAGGGTTTTTTTTTTACCCCTCCAAAGAAAAATTAAGATTTCCCCTCCAAGGAGAAAAAAAAAAGAAGAGATTTCTATTTGTGCAAAGGAAAGAGAGTATTATTGATTGTTGTGATTATTGTTTGTAGTCTTTATTTTTCATTTGTTTCTGTATGTGTGTTTTCGAGTGTTTGAGATTTCTTTTGGTTGCTCTACTCTGTTAGGGTTGTTTTTTTTGGTAGGATTTCCTTTTGACCCTTTCCCCCTTCAGGACCGATAGCCTCAACCTCCTCTTGCTCGTACCTGGCAGCAAGGGGCAGGGCGTTGAGGAGTCGTTGTCCTTCCCCTAGTTTAGATTTTGTTTTGTCCCCTTCCCCAGGACTGATAGCCCCAACCTCTTCCTGCTCTGATTTAGCAGGGGGGTATGGCGTTGGGGAGTCGATAGTCCCTCCCTCTCTCATTAATATCTATTTCTTTCTTTCCTATCGTTTTTATTTGGATTTTTCCCCTTTCCCCTCTGACTGTGGGATCGACTTCACCTCCGTCACTCAATTAGTGTAGGTGGTGGAGTGGATTACCGCTCAGCCCGAATAAACATTTGTTTTCTTGATTATCTTTTGGGTTGTTTTTTTGTGTGTTTTTTCTGATTTATATTTATTAGATTAATTTGTCTATTGCATTGAGTTTTAGTATATTGTGTGTATTATTATTTGAATGCTTCCCCGTCTCCAGCTTTACGGGAGACAGTTGCCATTAGGGTGCTGTCTGAGGGCCTCTTTCGCTTTTTCTGATTTCCTCTTTCTATACCGGACCTGTCTATTCTTTATTTCCTTTTCACCCCCTTTACAAAAAATCTCCAAACCTTCTCTTCAATAGGTGCCTATCTAGTTTTCTTTTCATCATTGTCCATCTTTTAGGTAGGACTTCCGTTAGTGTAACGTTTTCCTCCCCCTCTTTTTAATTGTTTGTTGATTCATTTGTTTTGTAACTTTGTATTCACTTATTGTTTAAGGCGATTCATTTGTTTTGTGAACTCATCTGTTGTGTTTTACCAAGGAACTAAGTAAGAAAGTTACTACTACAATAAGAACACTTAAGAACATAAACATTATATAGAATTTATTTCCAAAAAATTTTTTATATTTTCTCTGTTTTTCTTTTCATTCGAAAAAAAGAGTTATAGTATTGCATTTCATTTTCTTAGCTGTCTTCTTCCCTTTAAGAAAGAATATTGGTGAAAATTTCTTTTTGGAAAGATCACATAATTTTCTGTTTATACCAGCATTTAAATTCTTTATTTGTACATACTGTAACAAAGTTTTTTTTGTTTTTTTTTTAAACGTATATATCATTACATATCGCCTTATTTTAATCATATTTAGTCATTGTTTCTTGTTTGTTTATGGTAACTATTCATGATGAAAATTTTGATGAATATGTACGACAGGCCGAGCGTTTAGGCTTTGAAGGTGATAAATTAGCAAATTATGTCCAACAATGTATGGACAGGGCAGACAGAGAGAGAGAGAGAGAGACAGAAAAACAGAAACAACTAGAAGAAAAAGATAAAGAACGACAAGAAAAATCTAAGATTAGAGTTTGAAGAGGATGACGACTGCCGGAGTCGTGAGAGAGTTTAAAGAATCTGTCATGTTGACCCACAATGAATGTTGATTGTCCCCCTGGGTTGGAATTCAGATACTAGCCATCTTTTAATTCTTCTTTGGAAAATGTATGAATTGTTTCTCCAGTCAAGAGAGAAACCTGTAAAAAAAAAAAGTTGTTGTGAAATATTATGTATAATGAGATGAAATTTGGTCCCAGCTAGTGGATCTGTGGAATGTTTGTACCTCCACTGGAGTAAGATAAGATAATGTTGCTTATAGCCCAGCCGACCGCAAAGGGCCACATCAGGGCTGCTCCACTGGAGTGGAGGAACATAAGATTGAAAGATTTGAAAAGTTGATTATTGTTTAGTAAATTATTCCCCGAGAGGAGGGGAGAAGAAGAGTTATTGAGTGCGCCTTCTGGTTGTTTGGAGAGATTGCGTGTGCACAGAGTGAATGCTGAGCTGATGCGTGCATGCACTTATGCACAGTGATACTTGATGTATTACATAAGAAAATTCCCCAATAATTTCAGGGTTGACTGCCAGAACCCAGTATCTCTCTTACATATATCTATATGAGATACTGGGTTCTGGCAGTCAACCCTCGTTTATATTGTTAGTGTTGCCGACTTCAACTTTCTTATAAAGCGGCATGATAACAGACGCACAACAGCCCTTAGGATACATTCATTTGCGAAACAGTGCATTAAACAATTTCACTAAAAGTCAATGGCACATTCCCCTGAATTCTTGAACATCTCAAACGCATTATCTACATTAACATCAATCAACATCGTTGCCGAAAGCTTTTCACAAATGTGTTCTGCGTTGATCATATCACAAAAATGTTGAGCATAATCGTCTTTCCACTCAAATCTTTACATATATTCCGTTTTTTTCCCAAATCCCCAATCACACTCAATCCAACATCAGACACATTCATGTAAAATTCCAAGGGCATATGTGTCCAAGGGCATATGATCGGATTCAATTTTGTCAGCAATAAACATACTACAGTGCTTTGTTATATAATCAAATAAATCACATGATGAAGACACAAAATAATCATTTACACTGAAACCTGAATCAGAAATGTATGTGGAACGACCAGACTTGTCGCCATTACATACACCATTTAGCATAAATAATCTCAAACTAATACACATGTTAAAAAAATATTTTCCATATGTGTTCAACATTTCGTCCTCAGAACATCTGGCAATCGTTGCACTATCACTCTTCTCAAAACAAGAATACATCGTATCATCATCATAGTTCCCAGGAAAAATATTAGTTGTTCAGGCATTAAAGTCACTATTCATCAGTAGCGGAAACTCTTCTGTGGATATAAAATGATCAGTCAAACGATCTTCTAGCTGGCTTATTCTGTTTTCCACATCAATGGCGCCATAATACGGTGAGTGCTCTGGAGGAACATATGCACAAACACAGAGAACATTTTTAGAATAATGAAATACTGTCTTGTCAAGTACAAACAGTAAAAAATTACCATTATCAATGTCAAGTTGCTTCACCTTTGCAACAATACTATTTTTAATCAAACAAATTACCCCCCCCCCCCCCCCCCCCCCCCCCCCTGAACACCTTCCCTTCTGCAAGAATTTTATGGCAGGCTGAATGAATGCCGTATGTTCAGTAAAAATTGTGTTTTTAAAGTCTTCCATAAAATTTCGACCAAACAAATAAAGTCAAATGATGATATGTACTGAACAAACACAGGATCTGAAAGTTTAGATAACAGACTGTTCACATTCCAATGGAGAAAATTACATTTATCATGTTTGCCATCATCCATAACGAAATTATCCCATTTAAAATCAAACAGATCTTTGACATTTGTTGGCCCATGACTGTTTCCTGAAAACTCTTCATCACCCATGGCTACATGTGCACTCTTATCACTGTCCTTCGTCAACATGACCATACGAAGCCGCACATGGTGATGACTTCACTGTTTGTCATGAATTGTCTCATCACTTCCACGTGCACGAAAGTGTTGGTTTCTTGTTGCACTAGTTGTCACCGTGACAGTCTTTTTTTGTCCACCTTTTTTACATCATGGACAGAATAGAGTCGGTTCCAGCTTTAGGGGTAGCCACACCTCTAGGTCAACTCAATGATGTCCGTTTCTTGCTTATTAAGGACAAATTTCTTTCTGTCTATTAACAAGTGGTCATGAACCATCATCGCCCATTTTTGTCGATCCTTGGCTGCCTTAAGGTGAGGACACAACTTCTTCCTGATCATCCTGATGCGCAGAGAGGAGTCTTCGCTGACGAAAACCTGGCTTCCCAGAAGATTCCTTTTCACCTTCAGAATTTTCACCTTTTTTTAAAGAATGTGCAGCGAGCAATGATGGGCAAATTGGACTTTGCATTCACTCGGTGGACTTCTATTAAAACTGACATTGGCGCCCAATTCTAGCTTCTTAGAAATCAAGTCTTTCAACAAGTGTTCACTATCATCACTTGTCTCGTTGGCCTGTCTGAGTATACCATGCACAATGATGTTGTTTCTTTCAAATGGTCTTCTAATTCACAGATCTTCATCTCCAAAATTTGCACACTTGCTTGAAGGTTTTTGTTCATTTCTACCAGTTCATTATACCATGCACAATGATGTTTCTTTTCAAACGGTCTTCTAATTCACTGATCTTCATCTCCAAATTTCGCACAACACTTGCTTGAAGGTTTTTGTTCGCTTCTACCAGTTCATTATTTGACCGCGTACGAGACACTAATTCACTTTTCTGTGATTTAACTTCCTCCTTCAAACCAACAAGAATTCTTTGATTTCAGTCAGTTCCTCTCTAAGGCTATCAAACTTGTCGCTCATGGAAGACAACTTGGACAAGGCTGGTTCCAAAACAGTGTCACTATCAACTCTCTGCTGCATGGACGACTGTACACTGTCCGCCTGGCTCCTCTGGCCTCTCTCCACACTCAGTCTCCGGCCACCACTGGAGCCAGTCAAACATGTCTGCTGGATACTGTCTCTCTTGGGAGGTCTAGAGTTTGACTCAACATCACCACACAGCATTAAAAGGTTATTGAAGAAAATCACAGTGAGCAGCATGCATCCCCACCATGACGCCTTCCGCTCGACTTGTCACTCTCAATGTCGACACTGCATGGCGATCTTTTCCTTGGCACGGCGGTACATAAAATTCATGTATACTGTCATAAAGGAGCCACATCTTGCTCTGAAACTCAGAGCCGTCTCTGGCAAGGTCTTTTAGGTGTACTGTATATAACTTTCAAGACTGCAAATCGTGTGATTTTATCCTAAACAGGACACACCCCCAAAACACATCCGTCTTCATTTGAATTTCGTGAAACCCCCCCCCCCCCCCCCCCCCCCCCTCCCACCTACTGAGAGAGAACGAACGAACGAACGGAATAATTTATTGCTTTAACCCTCTTGTATTCAGATCCTCTGAGGCCAAATTCCCCCTAGTTTTCAGATTTTTTGTGTGGTGAATTTAGCCTTACAATGGGTATGTATGGTTCAGGCTTCACCACAACCATGAATAAACCTCTAGAGCTACGAAATTCTGCATGTATGGAATCAAGGCTTTGTTCTATACTGTGTGTCTCGAGGTGAAAGGTCATGTCACTGTCACCAAAATGTCACCGAATGTGTCACATGCAATAGTGACAATTCTAATACAGCACACCAACATGCAGTTATCCCATGCACATGCACGTTAATCTTGTAAAATGAAAGCTGCGGCCTACCTGAGATGATCTGCCTTCTGTCCACCTGTTCAGTCCCCACAGGTAATCCACAGAATGTCACACACACACAACTAGTGTCAATTGTCACTACTGAAGAGTTACACACAACTAGTGTCAATTGTCACTACTGAAGAGTTACTGTAAATAGATTCAAGCACACTTCCTCATTGTTTTTTCTGTCACTGTTCTAAGCACTTTATACATGTCCATATGTATTTACACAATGTATAGCTGTACAGTGAGGATCTTGAGTAGAGTGTCACTGTCAAGTGTCATCAAAGCACTGTCACCATAAACTACAGGTAAGCACATATACACGTACACAGAAACACAGAGACTAGCGAACTGCCCTACTGTTGAGCCACGTTCTGCGCATGGTAGTCACGGAAACAGTCATTCTTATGAAACCACAGAGGCACCTGGCAGAAAGAACACATATATAACGTTTCTAAGTGTCATCTCTTAGTTGTCATACAGCCGTCTTTGATGCACTGCCGACAGATCCTTGCCCTGCCTTTCATTTTCTCTAATTTGTGATGGTCGATGCTGGCCTTGAAAATGGGGGATTCAGGAACTGCTTTACTACGCCCTGCTTTTCGCTTCCTGGAGGTAAATCCGGCACGAAGTTGTTCGGCGATGTCAGCACGAAACATCATGTGGTCGTATGTCTTCTTGGGCACTGGATCATGAAGTGACGCCTCCCAGGTGAGGTAGGCCTGGACTATACACAAGTTGACCAGAGAATGGAAAATGTAGCGCCACCATTTCTTGTTCTGATGACCGACAGGGTAGTAGTAGGTGTGGTACTGGTCCGACCTGTCAACGCCATCCATGCATTTGTTATAGCTGGCGATGACTGTCGGCATCACTTTGTCCTCTACTGTCGTCACACTTGGCGGATGGTTGGTGCTGAGCAGGTAGATCTAACGGTTGTCTTTGTAGACAGTAGCCATCAGCGAGCTCTTCTGCACCTGCAGTAATTCTCCCTTCTCTTTCAACTTGGCAGTCTTGACCTCCTCTGGTAAACCCTTGCGGCTGATGTTGACAGTGGCACAAGCATACATCCCATTTATCAAAATACAGGTGCCTGTTTTGATGGTAGAAAGGTGATGCCAGCATGTCAACTACTTCATGCCAGAGACTGATGGTGGTGTCTCTGCGACTTGCACAGCCAGTGTAAATATCAAAAGCAACACAATACCCTGTGTTTGCGTCACACATCTCCCACACCTTGATGTCCCATCTGATTGGCTTCGCAGGCATGAATTGCTTGAAAAATATCCGACCCTTGTACCCAATCACTGCCTCATCAATGCTGAGTTCATGACCTGGATGGCAGTTGGTCCTGAACAAAGGAAAAATCATGTTGATGAAATCTCTCACCTTGTACAAAGGGTCATAAGCAGGATGACCTTGTGCAGGTGTGTTAGATGTGTCACGCAGATGGAAATACTGGTTAATTTTGAAGAAGCGTGTTTTGGGCATAACATTGCTGATCCAGGGACCACTGAAGCGGCAATCGCTTGACCAGTAGCATCATAGACGTGGCAGATGCCTAGCCTAATCCCCATCATAATCAGTACAGAGACATAGGCCCGCATTTCGTCAGGTGTTGTGTCGAACTATAGCGAGTCAGGTGTGCCCTTAACTTCTCGTCTTTGTTGAGCACATCTGTTGGTTTCTACTGCACCTAATTGAAAAAATGTGAGAGGTATAAACAAAAAGAAATAATCTGATGGGGTAGCAGTGTTCAGCAGTGAGTGCGCAGGGCCTGTCGGCTGTTGGAATGTAGCCACGTTGGCAGGATGTGTAGCCGGTCGCCAGGTGGTTTACAGAGCAGCAAGCGGCATGTTGTCTTCGGGGTCACTTTCAACATTTTCCTCTCTTTCATCTGTGCCAATTTCAACATCACTCTCTTCTCCTAACTCTCCATTTTCATACTTTTCTACTTCTTGCAAAATTTGATCCCACTCCTCTGCTAAATACTCAGGAATATCATCAAACTCGCTGTTATTAGCAGATGACGCCATTGTGAAAATCAGTCAGTCTCATGCACAGCTCTTCGCTTGCAGTTTCTCCTCTTTCTTCAAGAATGGAAGTGGTGCCAGCATCCAAAAATAGTGGTGCCAGATTACTGGGCTATAGTGGTAAATCCCCAACAACTTTTAGTGGCTCTCCAAGCATTTTCACGGCGTCAGCACGTGATGGAAAAGTACCGTACACATGCAACCGGCAGTCCCGTCTTCGCCCATTACGAAATCTAGCGCGCTGTCTGAACGCTCCCATCTGCACCCGTTATAAATACAAGAGGGTTAAAGCGGTACAGCTTCCTCAGCAATATGTTTCGATCAACCATCATAAAACTGAACTGGGTACATGTTTGTCTGACATGGAAACCATGACAAACTTGTCCTTTTTCCAAACACAGTTCTGACATTCCGTTTGCAGCGTGGGTCTTGAGCCAAGACTGTCATCCCAGGTAGAACAGGACCAGGCCGTGTAGCGTCTCGAGCGTCCGTGCAGCACGTGCTTGGGTGTCAACGTGTTGTGTTCTGTCAACACGTTTTCCTCGGCGGACACTGGCCAGTTTTGTCTGTTCCTCTGTCATAATGTTTGACAAACCAGAACGAACAATCACTGTCATCAGGCGTACACGGAAACTCCAACACCAGATCGTCTGATTCACAGAGTAATATGTCCGATTCACTTGAACAATTGAAAGCAACTTTTCTAAATGACTTGTTTCTGCTCTTGTCTCTCAATCGTCTCTGAATAGATTTGTCAGTCAGAGTGGCAACATAACTTTTAACAACATTTGTGCTAAATCCTGCCACGAGGCTTTCATAGACAGGTTCAATGTCCGTGTCAGTTGGTGGAGAGAGGAGAGAGCCATCGATGTACTCACATGTACGTCTAGTTTCATCGGTCAGGCACAAGTTATCATTCACCGATCTTACTAGATCATCCAAGCTAACCGCATGACTTTAGTGTGTAGCCACAGTGTGTTCTGTTTCTGGGTCATGTTCACACAGGTTTTCAAGTCTTGCATCGGTCAAAGTCAGAGTGTTCAAACAGTTATAGTGGGTTCATCATGTTGACCACTTGCCTGCTTCTCTTGCTGCTGTCAGGCTCTCTGCTGGTCACGTAAGATCTAGCTGGGTGGTTTCTTCCTGTAATACTGAACCTGTGTGTTACGGTTCAAGACAGGATCCGCCATGTTTGTTGACACCTGGAAAAAAGGCCAGCTTGAGGCCCAAACCACCACAGTGTTTTCACCTTCTCCTGCAACTTTCCAGCTTGTGACATTATTGTCCATTAGCAGGGCGTTCAGGGTCGTCTCCACAGCTACTAGCAGTCCAGAAACTGGCATGTTTGCGATGAAATTCATCAAAATTACGGCAAATGAATCAGTGTGCACCCTGTTGCTTCTGCTCACGTCACGTGACTCGCCAGAGAGAGAGAGAGAGAGAGAGATTATTACCCAGATTGAGATAAAAGAAAAATGGGAAACTTTACCTTCACAAACTTCTCACGTGCACACACGTACAACATACACACCAAAAAGTTCGCCAGTTACATCTTGAATGTGCCAGTCAAATAAAATTGCTTGACAATCAATATCTGAATGAAGGGTGGAAGGCACCTCATCTGGGTATTGAGTGATTAATATCACCCGCAAATCACTTCACACTAATCAAAAAACTGATATATCAAGACAAACACAGAAATGCATGAACGTCATGAAAATTAAAACTGGTGTGATCACAGAAAATTTGACGTGTTCCAAAAACTCTTGTCTGATAAAATGAGGTCAGAGAACATGTTAGCCATTCTTCTTCTTCTGTGAAGTTTGTGGCTCACACACATCTTAAATATAAACCACCCTCCACAAACATCTGGGTGCTACTAAAGCTGAGTGGCTGCGCTGTCAGCGCTAGCTTTAGCTATGAACAGTGTTGGGGTGGGGGGGAACCCCCACTAAGTTACGACTTATTCATGAACAAAATCTCTCTATGTAGATGTCATGAAAATGCATTTTTTACTGCTACAAACTTTTTTTCGCTAACGAACAAGTTCATATCTCCAAAAAAACCCCCTTCATAACCTGGCCCCAGAGCTCCAACACAGTAAAATGTTAAATGGGGTGTTGAGCCTCTACAACATTCTCCTTGAAGCCTTTGATGGCATAAGATAAGATAAGATAATGTTGCTTATAGCCAGCGACCGCAGAGGGCCACATCAGGGCTGTCACCACGTTAAAATCAATCACCAGTCATTTAAAAAAAAAACAAAAAAACTTTCACACAACTCGTTTAAATAACATCGTCTACAAACAAAACCAGAAAACTTTGTTAAAAATCCTTTTCCCGTAAAATCTCAAATCAGATGAAAAATGTTAATTTCTCTCAAAAACCCAAGGATCACGTCAGGCGGGACATCCCTGAACAGGATCTTCATGGACTCGCTGTAAAATGTTTGTGTCTCACATGGGTGCAAGTCCCAACACTCTAAAAGAACATGTTTCATTGTGAGTGGTGAAAGACATGGAATGCACCACGGAGCTTCTTCACTCTTTAAAAGGTAAGAATGGGTAAAATCGAAGGGCCCGGTGTGCAGCGGCACAGAACCGTTTCCTCTTTACGACCACCCGACGTAGATGGGAGGAAGTCTTTAAGGTTTGGACGGATCTGAAAGAGTTTGTTTATCGTCTGTGTGTTCCAATCCTCTGCGAGGGTCTCTTCACATAATCGTTAATTTGGGTTTCACATCTGAGCAGGGGATATAAGTGTTGGGACATTTCTCTCTTGTGGCGTTTTGGGCTAAACGATCAACCATTTTTTTTCCCCCCGATGCCAACATGGCCAGGAACCCAAGCAAGAGTAATGTGTAACCGTCCGCCTTCAACTTGCTAAAAAGTTCAAAAAAGTAAAAGTTCTGGATGCTGAAGGTTGCGGGCCAGCTATGGCCCAAAGCTAAACAGCGAACCCGACAGAACCAGAAAGTCCCCCCTCGAAAAAATGGGAGATTATCTTCAAGCCAGTACTAGAGCAGTAAGTTCAGCAGAATAGACAGAAGCATCTGAATGTATATGTTCAAACAGTATCTGAGAGGAGCCCCAGGGCAG
Source organism: Conus ventricosus (assembly GCA_018398815.1). Taxonomy (NCBI): domain Eukaryota; kingdom Metazoa; phylum Mollusca; class Gastropoda; order Neogastropoda; family Conidae; genus Conus; species Conus ventricosus. The sequence continues at coordinate 58,403,400 of CM031597.1, read as the reverse complement.
TAGGCTCACAGGCCACTCCATCCTCAGCTTGGAACCGTCAGTGAAAACTTTTTGTAGGATGGGAATTTGGAACAGAGCTCAGCATACAAAGCCTTGTACGCCGAGAGCTGGTAGACTCCTTACGGAAAGCTGCGAGATCAAAAAAGAATCTCTGGTGTGAAAAAGGTCCCTGGAGGTTGATCCGGAAACTTGGAAAAATCGGAAACTACTCCCCGGTCTATACCTGCATTCCGCACGTGAGGCTGCATACGAAGCCCCAAAAGGCGGAATACCCTTTGGGTTTGTTTCAAACTTACTTTGGAACGGAGGGTCCCAAAAAACCCGTCATAGGCAGGATTCTGCGGTTCTGAGAACAGTTGGATGTAATAATTCAAAGACAGTTTCAGCCTGCGGTTGGACAGTTTAAGGTTCACCTGCTCTGCGTACAGCTGTACACAGGGGTGGTGCGGAACGCTCCAGACAGAGACGAAGCCCTTGATGGTGGATAGGGTCCAAGAGTTTGAGGGAAGATGATCTTGCGGGGCCGTACACAGCACAACCTAGTCAGTTTTTGGGAAAGGACCAGGGCTCTGTAGAGTGCAACAAAGTTTTCTTATCAGCGCCCCATCGGTGTGTGCTACGACCCGCAGGGAAAATTCAGTGCCTTTTGGCAAGCAGTTTTGAGGTTTTTAATATGGTGAGAAAGTTAAGTTTTTGGTTTAAAAATGACTCCAGAAATTTTTGGGCCCCTTTAACAGCTGGAATGGGAGATTTCCTACTTGAAGTTCCGGATCTGGAAAAACTGACGGAAATTAAGGAAAGTGAATACACTGGGTTTTTGTAGCAGAAAAGGTGAAACCGTTTTCATCCGCCCCCGATGGATTTTATCTACGCAAAGCTGGAGCCTGCGCTGGACACTCGGGGTTTCAGGCTTCCAGTTGCGTAGACAGCAAAATCATCCACAAACAAGAGCAGTCTGAACCCTGCTGAACTGATTGAACAATGTTGTTGATCTTTAAAACTAAAGAGGGCAGGAGATGTATGCTCCCCTGTGGAAAAACCCAACTCCTGCCGTGGACATCAGAGAGAGTGGTGCCAACCGGACCCGAAACTGTCGTTCTGCCAAAAAATTTTGAATAAAAAGCGGAAGATAACCTCAAAACCCAGATCGTGGAGATCATGAAAGTTCCCCCCCACTTCCAGGTGGTATCGTAGGCCTTCTCCAAGTCGAAGAAAATTGCCACTGCATGCTGTTGTTAAAAAGCGTTCCTAAGTGTAGATTCCAGAAAGAATCAAATGGTCAACTGTACTCGTTTGCGGAAACCACACTGTTCTTTCGCCAAAAGGCCATCGGTTTCGAGTTTCCACATGAGCCCAGCATTTACCCTTTTTTCCATCAATTTACAGACACAGCTGGTCAAAGCTATGGGACGGTAGTTAGATGGATTAGAAAGATCTTTTCCAGGTTTGGGGGTGGAATAATGAGGGCTGTCCGCCCAAAAGGGTGGAAAGCAACCTGTAGTCCACACGTGGTTGTATACTGTAACAGGATGTTCAGACCTTCTTGCGGAAGATGTTTCAATAGTTGATAATGTATGTCATCTATACCTGGAGAGGAATCGCTGCAAGAGAGTAAGGCAGATTTCAGCTCGTTTAATGTAAAGGAAGATTGTAGTTTCCATGTTGCGGATGAAAAGTTGCAGGGAGATTTTTCTTTTAGGGCTTTGTGTTTGACAAAAGTGATGATTTATTAGAAGAGGAG
>CM031597.1:58282651-58400659 GCA_018398815.1 Conus ventricosus | reverse complement strand
CAGACTTGCTGCTGCAAACCATTGAAAAGAATTCCTCGTCTTCTAACAAATCAGCCAGTTTTGTCAAAACAAGCCCTTAAAGAAAAACATCTGCAACTTTTCGTCAGACAACATGGAAGACTACAATCTTCCTTTCACTTTAAACGAACTGAAATCTGCCTTACTTTCCTGCAGTGATTCCTCTCCGGGTATAGATGAAATCCTTATAAACTTTTAAAACATCTTCCGCAAAAGGTCTGCACATCCTGCTACATGTATACAACCATGTATGGACTACTGGATTCTTTCCATCTTCTTGGCGAAAAGCCCTCATCATTCCATTCCCAAACCTGGAAAAGATCTTCCTAACCCATCAAACTACCGGCCGATAGCTTTGACCAGCTGTGTCTGTAAACTGATGGAGAACATGGTCAATGCTAGACTCATGTGGAACCTCGAAACGACGGCCTTTTGGCGAAAGAACGGTGTGGTTTCCGCAAACATCGGACTACAGTTGACCATTTGATCCGTCTGGAATCTACGCTTTGGAACGCCTTTCTGAACAAACACGCAGTGGCTATTTTTTCGACTTGGAGAAGGCCTACGATACCACCTGGAAGTCTGGAATACTTCATGATCTCCAGGATCTTGGTTTTCGGGGACATCTTCCACTTTTTATTCAAAATGTTTTGGCAGAACGACAGTTTCAGGTCTGGGTTGGCACCACTCTCTCTGATGTTCATGAGCAGGAGTTGGGTGTTCCACAAGGGAGCATACTGTCTCCTGCCCTCTTTAGCATCAAGATCAACAACACTGTCAAATCAGTTCAGCAGGGTTCAGACTGCTCATTGTTTGTGGATGATTTTGCTGTCTACGCAACTGGAAGCCTGTATCGAGTGTCCAGCGCAGGCTCCAGCTTTGTGTGGATAAAATTCATCAGTGGGCGGATGAAAAATGGCTTCACTTTTTCTCCTACGAAGACACGTGCATTCACTTCCATAATTTTTGTCAGTTTTTTGCAGATCCTGAAATCAAAATAGGGAAATCTCCCATTCCAGCTGTCAAAGAGGCCAACTTCCTAGGAGTTATTTTTGATCAAAAACTCAACTTTCTCAGCCACATTAAAAACCTCAAAACCTCTTGAAGAAAGCTCTGAATATTCTGCGCGTCGTAGCACACACTGACTGGGGCGCTGATAAGAAAACTTTGCTGCACCTCTACAGAGCCTTGGTCTGCTCCAAACTGGACTATGGTTGTGCTGTGTACAACTCTGCAAGCCCGTCTTACCTCAAACTCTTGGACCTATCCACCATCAAGGGCTTCGTCTCTGTCTTGGAGCATTCCACACCACCCCTGTGTACAGCCTGTACGCAGAGGCAGGTGAACTCTTGCTGTCCAACCGCAGGCTGAAACTATCTTTGGATTACTGTATCAGACTGTTCTTGGAACCGGAAAACCCTGCCTATGACTATGTCTTTGACCTCAGTTTCAAAGTAAATTCGAAAACAACCCTAACTGTATTCTGCCGTTTGATCTTCGTATGCAAGCCTCATGCACGGAATGCAGGTCTAGACCTAGGAGTTGTGTCCGATTTTTCCAAGTTTCTAGATGAGCCTCCGTGGACCTTTTTCACACCAGAGATTTGTTTTGATCTTGCAGCTTTTCGCAAAGAGTCTACCAGCTCTCTGGCATACAAGGCATTGTATGCTGACCTCTGTTCAAAATTCCCATCCTATCAGAAAATTTTCACTGACGGTTCCAAGTCTGAAGATGGAGTGGCCTGTGCAGCTATTGCCTGGTGCCCTTTCTCAAATACTGTTAGAACAAATTCCTTCAGATGCTTCTGCTTACTTTTGCTGAACTTACAGCTCTGGTTTCTGGCACTGAGGATAATCTCACAATCTAAGAAGAGGGACTTTCTGGTTCTGTCAGATTCACCGTCCGCTTTGGAGGCCATAGCTGGACACTTCTTTGAACTTTTTACCAAGTTGAAAGTGGAGGGTTACAACATTATTCTGGCTTGGGTTCCTGGTCACGTTGGCATCGGAGGGAATGAAATGGTTGGATCGTTTGGCCAAGAATGCCACAACAGAGAAACTGTCAAAAAAACACCTAACCTGCTCAGATCTGAAACCTAAAATTAACGATTATGTCAGGACACCGTAAATTCCTTGAATCTTTCTGATCTCTAGGCTAGGGATGCTCATCCCATGGACTGAACATCATGGACTGAGGTGATGGAGTCACCATTTTAGCTATACAATGTGGACTGCCTGAATTTTTTTTTTTTTTTTTTTTTTTTTTAAATTAACATGCCAGCAGCTGGGTTTAGGGTACATAGCTTGTTTGTGGTCTTCAGCGCTACCCTACCCTTCTTGTGTGTGTGTGTGTGTTTTTTTTTTGTTTTTTTTTTTCTTCCAAAAAGTTTTTTGAGGTTGAAAAAATTGTTTGCGGTTGTGCATGTATATATACTATACATGTCTAGACACCCTAAGGTTGCATATCTTTATGAGTTATAACGTGCTTCCCCCTTCCCCCCTTCCTACCCCCTTTTTCCCCCGCCCCCTCCCCTTTTCCCCTCTCTATAATGGTAGGTGTGTGTGGTGTGGTGGTGGGGGGGGGGGGGGGGGGGGGTGGGCGGGGAGGGCGGGGAGCGTGCATGTATGTGGTGTGTGTGTGTGTGTGTGTGTGTGTGTGTTTTGTGTGTGTGTGTGTGTGTGTGTGTGTGTGTGTGTGTGTGGCGTGTGTGTGTGTGTGGGTTTTTTCCCTTTTGTGTGTGTGTGTGTGTGTGTGTGTGTGTGTGTGTGTGTGTGTTTGAGTTCTGTCACTTCAGATTTGTTGAAACAATTCTGTGTCCTCGTTTCTGTCACTTGTAAAAGATCTAGGGGTCGTCAGGGGTGCTGCCTTGTTTTGTTCTCTTCCCCCCCCCACACCCCCCCAACCCCCCCCCATCCCCACCCCCCCCCCCCCCCCTCCACCCCCCACCCCCCCCCCACCCCCCCCCCCACCCCCCCCCCCCCCCCCCCCCCCCCCCCCCCCCTTTTTGTTTCGGTCTTTACCACCAATCTTCAAATTATATAGTTGTTATGTCAGAGACCTCTAGCAGGAGGACTGGAATACACAGTGGATAACAAACTCTTTCAGATCTGTCCAAACCTTAAGGCGTTCCTCTCATCTACATCTGGTGGTCGTAAAGAAGAAAACAGTTCTGTGCCGGCTGCACACTGGCCATTCGTATTTTACCCATTCATACCTTTTAAAGAGTGAAGAAGCTCCGTGGTGCATTCCATGTCATGTGCATCACAATGAAGCATGTTCTTTTAGAGTGTTTGGACTTGCACGATGTGAGACACAAACATTTTACAGCAGATTCCATGAAAACCTTGTTCAGAGATGTTCCGCCTGGGGGCCGGATAGCTCAGTTGGTAGAGCGCCGGACTCGTGATCCCGGGGTTGCGGGTTCGAATTTCGGTTTTAGGGGGATTTTTTCCCCGGAGCTAACATTGGTTCTGACTCCATTCCCCATATAGTCCTTCGAATGAGATTATAAACCGAGGTTCCGTGTGTGAACGCACGCATAACATCTTGCACACACGTAAAATCCCATCACCAACTTTCGGAAGAGAAGGCCAGTTTGGCCGTTGGTATGGATGACACGTGACACATAGCATGCACCTTCCCCGAAGATGGGTATGGCTGCTTAATGGCGGGATAAAAAAGGGTCATACACACAAAATCCACTGCCTGGCTATTACAGGGGAGTGTCCGCAGGAGTATCAGCCTGCGTACGCAGAAAGAAAGAAAGAAAGAAAGATGTTCCGCCTGACGCGATCTTTGAGTTCTTGAAGAGATTATACATTTTTCATCGGATCTGAGATTTTACAGTGGAAAGATTTTTAACAAACTTTCGGATGGGTTTTTATTTAATTTTAAAGAATTGTTGTGAATGACTGACTTGTGAGTTGATTTTAACGTGGTGACAGCCTGATGTGGCCCTTTGCGGTCGGCTGGGCTATAAGCAACATTATCTTATCTCATCTTATCCCCCTCCCCCCTTTCCTCTTTGGCCTACCCCTCCCACCCATAAGTATCTGTTCTCAGGTCCAGGTTTCCTCCGATTTCTATTCACTCACATTCCTAGGCCTGTGTCTGCCCAGCCTCCTCCCTTTTATTTGTGATTTCTGAGTTCTTTTTTTTTTTTTTGCTGTCCCAACCTCTGCACCACCTCAGAGACAGTGCACACATGCCGCTCATTCCGACATCCGTCCACAGCCACAGCCCGGTCAGCCACGCCGCAGCCCGGACCGACAATCCACAGGGAGCAGTCAATGTCAAGTCGTCAAGAGGCAACCACGGAGAAGACACTGCACTGCTGCCGGGTCACTTCGGTGGTGTTCAGTGGCGCCTGTTCTGACCTAACATACGCAGGACACCACCTACTAAGCCCCCTACTGACAACAATAATTGCTTAGTCGCGGAGCCGGCGTGAGTGAGCTCTCCCTCCGGAGGGCGCCACCACGTCCGTCCAACGACAGCCCCCATGGACTCGCCGATACTGGTGACCCCGACGGAACCAAACTAAGGCCACAGACGTGGAGAGGACATCAAAACTGAGGTCACCATGAGAGCAGGGCATGAAGGGTCACAGAATTTGAGACACTTTTTTTAATGCTGATCGATGAGAATGAGGATGATTAAGATGATGCTACGGATTTCCATTTCGGTCTGAGACTACATGACAGGGCTGTATTCTACGCTTCCTTTCATAATATATCCCGGCGTCAACCAGGCCCAAGAGATACAGGCACCTGCAGTGTTGGTCAGGAAATTTGAGCAACACTCGCAGAAATGCATCCATTAAGTGGATGAAACTCGACTGTGTGGTCCCAGTCTTCCCAACTGAGTCCGCAGCAAACTCAACTCTGGGTAGGAGCCGGTCGGGGCAGAAAAACCACATGACTCTGATGGGATTCGAACCCACGACCTCCCAGCCGGGAGTCCGCGACGCTAACCACTTCGCCACGGCGGCTGGTGTGTTTTCTGAGTTTGTGTCACTTTAGAATTTTTTTGAAGCAGCTTCTGTTTTGCATCACTTGAAAAAGACTCTTAGTAAGAGTACATTGTTTTTGTTCCCTTTTGACCCCCCTTTTGTTTCAGTCTTTACTACTTTATCCTCAAATTATATAGTTGTTCCCCAAAAAGACCCAGTCAAGTGTTAACAGTTTTAGTTAACACACAATTCTAGAGCTTTTTCAAACGCATCTTCTCTCAGCAGTTAGCTGAGGTCATTAATCAAAACTTCTCTTGCTTTTCATTAAACAAAAAGCTGGAATGGTTGAATAAAAAATGAAGAAAGGAAGGAAGGTAGAGGGTTGTCCCAGTATGTATGTGTGTGTGTGTGTGTGTGTGTGTGTGTGTGGTGTGTGTGTGTGTGTGTGTGCAAGTGTGTGTGTGTGCAAGTGTGTGTGTGAGTGTACAAGTGTGTGTGTGTGTGTGTGTGTGTGTGTGTGTGTGTGTGTGTGTGTGTGTGTGTGTGTGTGTGTGTGTGTGTTTTTGCGTGTTTGGTTGGCATGCGTGCCTGCAGTGCATGTGTGCGCATGCATTTCTACATGTCAGTGTGCACATGTATGTGAGCGCCTGCAAATGTTCACGCCCACCTTGTGTGTGTATGTCTGTGTTTGTATTTGTGCATCTGCATGTGCATCTCAGTGTTTGAGTGTATGTATGTGTCATCTGTAAATGTACATTTGCAAGCATGTGCATGTATGCATCCCATTTAAATATCATACTAAGTATGTGTATGTTTCAGTATGCGTAAGTGCAATGAAATACAGCAACACACATAGTATTTTGAGAAACCCACCTGATACAATGCAAAATTGTGACACAAGACAAAAATGACTAAAAGTAAACACACATAACAGACTGCAGCCAGTACAATACCTGGTTCATCTGCAATGAGAGATGATTTTCCATTGTCATTCCAAGCAGACACACACCATAGCAGTGGATCACTGTGTAGCAATGGATATGTTGCCAAAAAATACTCAAAGAAATCTGGGGCAATTTCAAGGTCATCTGAAAATGAGCATTAGTATTACAGCTGTATTCATCACCTTTCAGAAAAAATATCTCAGCTGATCAAATATTGTATTTATGTTTTGTTTTCAATAATTACATAAAAGATTTCATTTTTAGCATTGTTTATTTCCAATTTGTAAAATAGATCTAAACTGTAACATAACATCATTGCTAAAGATAAGATAAGATAATGTTGCTTATAGCCCAGCCGACCGCAAAGGGCCACATCAGGGCTGTCACCACGTTAAAATCAACTCACCAGTATCATTGCTAAATGAAGTTTTCTTCATACTTACATGTCAAAACAAACGCCTTTTCTTCTGCTACATGGAACATCAGGAATCTCCCACAAAAAAAATCATGTGGAGAGATGGGCGCTCACTCTAGTCAACCTACAGGAATACAACTGGTCTTCGTTGAGTAGCATGCTAAACAAGTCAGCTTTCTCCTTCTTCTTCTTCAGTTTAACCTCCTTCTACTAAAAGTGATATTAGACAATGTGTTGAAGTATATGGAATGTGCGTATTAACTGTGTGGTTGTTTCTTGAAAATTTGTTGTATGAATAAACATTTCTTATGATATAAGTTGAGATTGGAGATGACCAGATAGAGGGACAAAGTGTGGATGTGAGTGTGTGTGTGTGCATGTGTATGTGTGCATGTGTGTGTGTGTGTGTGTGTGTGTGTGTGTGTGTGTGTGTGTGTGTGTGTGCACGCGCTTGTATGTAAATGTGTCAATTTATCCGGAATTAGGCAAATACGCTTCAAACTGAGTGTAGCACAGGATCAAGAGTACTGTAAGTAATGCTAAGTAATTAACAATCTAATATTAAAGGATAGAACATCAAAGGTAAATGCCCACTGGGCTGTGTAACAAACATTTACAAATGAGGAAAGAAAAGAGCAGTCATTCCAAATCTTGGACACAGATGACGGACTGGATCCGTCAGATAAACTATAAACGCCTGACTTACAATATCATTCCCTTGCTCTTGAACAATTGATTAATAGATGTCCTCCTCCGAGTGTTTCTCCACAAATGCATCTAATGTTTTTAAAGAACTTTGTATGAAGGGAATTTAACGCATTCTGTGCAGTAAACTTCTAATCTCTCTAGACAGAGACAAAGGTGATTGCTTGACAAGGCTTTCGAGTTGATTTTGCCACCAAATTTAACACAACTCTGACAATACTGAGTATCGGAGTTCTTATCAAGTTTCTGAAGCTTTCATCCGATGTTTTGTTTAGAAGAATATTGCATTCTGTTAAATCCAAAGGAATATTAAGGGGAACTTAATCCTCAACATTTCGAGCTGCCTTTCTTGCAGCCTGATCGACTCTCTCATTTGTTGAAATGCAGCAAAAACTAACTGATGTGCCTTTATCGGATAAAAGATGTATAACATGATTTATTTCTGTTATTATCTCCAAATGGATTTTTGAATTTGAAGACCGGATTGCTTCAAGAGCAGATCTAGAATCAGCACATACTAGTACATGACTGACATTCAGATGGAAATAAAGAATATAATTTAAGGACATTAGGACGGCGGCTAGCTCGGCACTAAAAATCGAAAAATTTCTGCCAAGATGCTACATTTTCTCCACGTTTAAGTCAGGTATTACAAAAGCTGCCCCTGTCCTACTGTCTTCTAGCACTGAGCCGTCTGTGAACATTTTTAGATGGTTCTTGTACTGATTTTCCAGGTGTAAACATATGGAAATTTGTAGTATGTTGGGTGAATCTTTTTATCGACAAATCTGAACGAATTGTATCAAAGGAGGCCTTCGTTTGTTCCCATCTCGGTACTGGTGAAAAGGATGGTTTAACAGTTTTCTCCTTTTCCTCATCATGCACTTGAACTTGGATCAGCAGAAACATCCCTCTGAGTTGGCCTTTACATCTCTCAAAGAGAAAATGAATTCTCCGTCCAAGTTCAAGAGAACTTCTACGCCTTGCTTCTTCTCTTCAGTCTCCTTTGTTGCAAAGCTCCTTGGCACAACCCAGCAAGAGCCGCATTTCCTCTCCCCCAGTTGTCAGTGTTTGCCATTACTGCTGACGAGTGGTTTCTTCACTTGACCAGCATGGAACTTGTGTCTTCTGCACTGGCTGCTCTCCATTCTCTCCAAGCAGTTTGTGCAAGTGTTGGCACTTGGTTTTCTCACTTCGATACGATGGTCAGCCAGTTTTAGCAATGACAGGACCACCATTCCTTGCTCAGCTGATTCAAACATGGTCCTGGGTATGGTGGAGACAGGTAAACGTTTCTCCCCAAGGGGGGGAGATTCCTGATGTTTCATGTAGTAAGAGAAAAGGCATTTGTTCGGACAGGTAAGGATATCATAAAACTATTTTCAGCAGGAAAAATTCTTTTGACTCCCTTGTATAAACCTGCAGTAATTCTGATCAGTTTTACTGATGATATACTATGGGATATGATGTCACTGAAGTTTACAATATGAGACTTATTTACATAAAAACATAAAAAGTAAAATTTTTTTTTTTTTTTAAATCCAATATAATTCTAAAAATATGCGCATTGTGCATCCTAACTCACGCATCCCTGAATACTTTAAGCTTAGTTATTCAGAATCAAGTGAAATCGTCATGTAATAAAATGCAAGTGCGAGTGATAATTTGCATTCAAAGTTTAACGGTTGGCACTTTTGCTTATTTGTATTGAAGATTTTTCTGCTCACCTTCCACAATGATAACAGTAGTGTAATTGAAGACATGAAAAATCTGGTTGAGGGCCCACTTATAATGTCGAGAAATCTTGTAGTAACCCACAAACTTCTTCTGTGGCCATGGCAATTTGATGTCACTCAGATCTGGGTGCTGCAAGAAGTGATCAAGATTTAGTTAAGGTAAAGGAAAAGGGGAGAAGGATAAATAAGTGGAGGACAGAAACGGTGATGAGGATGTGGAGGGTGGTTGAAGAAAATGCAAAAGAAACTACGGTCACTCAAAATTTTCAGTCCTAATAACAATTAATCCAAGAGTGATCAATGCACTGAACACTGCAAACACAGGAACACAAAGTATGAACACAACAGTATACAAAACAAACAGACACTGAAGAGATATGAAAACACACACAAAGACAAAAAACAAAGAGTGAATATGGGAGTCCAAATCTCTGAATAAACATTAAAAAAAAAAAAAAATTATGGCATAACATTAAATACTAACAGATCCAACACACCAGAGAAAACAAAACACTGACATGTGCATGCAGATTACATGTATACAAAGCACCAACACTAGTCAAAAGTAACTCGCATCAAAGATCCAGAATATACAAAGCATTATTGGTCATACTAGCAAGATCTTGCTGGATTTTTTAAAAATTCATTTATTTACTTTCTTTCTTTTTTTTTTTTTTTTTTTTTTGTTGTTGTTTGTCTGTAATCAATTTTTCATTACTTTGTTTCACAGACAAAAATAAAACTAGCTAGCAAACAACCATAGGAACAAAATAATGCATATCACAGCTAGAAAAGAACATATATCAGGACTTCAGCATTTTACAGGAATTTAAGTATCATGAAACATTGCATTACATGATGGTAAACATACATAAATGCATGCAAACACACATATATATGCATAGCATTGTACAAAAGTGCATTTTATGCCTATGATATCTGATTAATGTCATTGTTATGATCAAGGTCCATTTTAATCATAATACTGCAATTATGATCATCACTATGACAAAATGATTGACATCACCCTCTAAACATGAAGCAGTACAGTCCATGAACCTTAAGTGTTGTGAAATAATATTCAACATAAAAACAATCTTTATTCCATGCACGTAAAGTATTATCATATACAAACAGACATGTTTGGCTAATGTGTTTAAATTTCAATAATTCATTAACATGAAAACAATTAGCATAAATGTATGATGTTCAGAACAGAGATGTGTTTGTTTTTTCATACACATGATTTTAATATCTTCTGAAATGGTATGGCTGTGAAGTAACCTTACTGATCTTATAGATGTAAATACAAATTTTAGCATGCTGTATACCCGTATCAAAATTTGGGATTACTGTCAAATCCAAACAGGACAATTTTTTTCATTAAGTTTTACAGTACAATTTTTTCCATTAAGTTTAAGAGACTTTGTGTTTCCACAACAATTCCTTCTATGTCTTACCTAAATGGTTCAAGAATATTTGTATGAATTCACATGACAAGAATGCAAGGTAGATATTTTCTTGCTCTTTTTAACAACAAGTAAGCGACATTCATTTATAACATCTAAGTGCCTTAAAACAGTATTTCTTGCTAAAATTCTATGTACAAGACAAACCTGAAACCACAGAGCTTTTATTTCCTTGATTGATTTTTTAAAAGGTGTTTCCCAAGTAATGAGTACATTTAATTTTATTTCCCGCTCATGAAAGCAATTTAGCTCACAACCATCACATGTAAGAGTCTGACGTCATCAGTGGTCACGCCATGTCGCATGAGAGCTTTGCTGACGATACTCAGCTTCATCAGTCAGCTCCCATTGCTGAAATTGACTCACTGATTTCTCGGACGTGGGGCTGCATTGCAGACCTGAAGGACTGGATGACAACCAACAAACTACAACTAAACGACGACAAGACAGAACTCATGTTCGTGACAAAACAGCCTAACCATCCTTCTCTGCCTTCAACTGTCACTATCAATGACTGTACTGTCTCTGTCTCCACCACTGTCTGCAGTCTAGGGGTCATTCTTGACCAATCCCTCTCCTTTGAGAAACAGGTTTCAAATATTTGCAAGATTGCTTATTTAGAACTAAGAAGAATCAGCTCCGTACGTCACCTTCTCTCTACAGATGCTACAAAAACTCTCATTTGTGCCTTTGTCTTTTCTAGAATAGATTACTGCAACTCACTTTTGGACGGCCTTCCAAAATACCCGACAGAAAGATTACAGCGAATCCCAAATCATGCAGCTCGAGTCGTCTGTAGAGCAGGAAAATATTATCACATTTCGCCACTACTTCACTCTCTTCACTGGCTATCTGTCTCAAACCGTATCTTGTACAAAATCTCAACTCTCACTTTCTCTGCTCTCTTTAAAAATGGACCTTCTTATCTCTCAGATCTCCTTAAAATATGCACTCCCTCTTGACAACTACGCTCCTGTGCTGACGACCGCCTTCTACGAATGACTCACTTCAGGACTACTACTGGTGAAAGATCTTTCTCTTTTCAAGCTCCAGCGACGTGGAACAGACTGCCAGACTCTCTCAGACATTCAGATTCTCTCTCTTCTTTCAAGTCTAAACTTAAAACCCATCTATTTTCTCATAATTAGTCAATGCTGGGGGGGGGGGGGGGGGGGGGGGGGGGGGGGGGGGGGGGGGGAGGGGGGGGAGGGGGGGAGGGGGAGCACAACCTAACTCATAGCCGTCTAGGCCTTTTCAAATGTAGTGTATGTGTATGTTCTCTATTACATGTATTTGTTGTATAATTGAACGTTATAGGATTTAGTTTTTGTAGTGATACTTGAAAATAAGTGAATGTCGTACTCGTAGGATTTGTTAGTTATTGTAGTAATAGTATTTGTAGTTGGGTGTAAGGTGTACTATTGTATATGAGAAGGGTGAATGTAGTATGATTTTGTAAAGCGCTTAGAGAAATTCATTTGATTAGGTGCTATATAAGAAACCATTATTATTATTATTATCACAACATACCCTGGTACCATTAGAAGCTGTAAATATAGATCCAAGGACTTTTGGAGTGTTTAAAGATTTGTTATTCATTATTGATATCTGACATTTTCTCAAGTAACATTTTACTGTTTGTACTCATTGAGAGTATAAAATATATCTGCAGCTGGAATTTTTGTTTGAATTCTTCAAGCCATAGAAACCTACTATTACTGCTTAACAGGTTGCTGATTACGCACTGATCTTTGTCACTCCAATTCTAATAAAAAACATTTTCATTCCAAATTCTAATATTTTCATTACAAAACAAAGGCTCAAGAATAATCTCTCAGGTTTTACAGCGCAAATTCTCTTTGCAAAATGTATATAAGCTTTAAACACATCATTCTAAAAAATTGTTTGGGTCATTGTGAATGTCAAGAAGATCTGAACTGAGTTTGTCGAGTGGTGCCAAATATAGATTTATAGTGAAAATCATGTTTTCCCATGTGCCACTACTTGTTTTCAATCTTCATATCAATGTTAATTTCAATGCACTACTGTATTTTTAATGTCAGGTCCCCTGGTCCCCTTTAAGCAATGCTTTTAACAAATTGTTTTTGTTCTGATTCCGTCTTGTTTGCTGTTCCAAGTAAACTGGAAAGCTGTTTTCTGAATCTTACTGACAATGTTGTCTGAGGGGTCCTGAAGCAAAATAAACATGTAAACAATCTTGGACAGGATTAGTGACTTAAGCCACACTTTATATATTTCCAAATTTCTGCAAATTTATCTCAAAGATCCATTTGTTCACATTCTCCCAAACTGTTGGTTAACCAAATACCAAGTATTCTGAATTTGTTTAGATACTGCATCATATTCAAATGTGGCAATTATGCTTTAGAGAATTATGCAGTCTTCCAAGCCATACAGCATTTGTTTTACCTGCATTTAAGAAGAGACCAGATTTTTTCCCCAAGGTCCTTTACTGTATTAACTGCTCTACAAAGGATTTTTCACTTTCACTCAGAAAAAGTTCAGTGCCATCTAGACTTTGTGTAATCTTTTGTATTCATATTCTCAAATACTAATCCCTCTTACTTTATTATTTTGTCTAATCATCACAGAAAGGATTTTGACACATCTTATAATTATTAAGTTAATTTCAAAATGAGTTGACTGCAGGCGGAAATTGAAACAAAGTTAAAATTGAGTCCAAAATGGATGTGGAATGAAAATACACCTAATTTGAGGCGGTAAGTAATTGTTCGTTCTTCGTTTTCATTGTCTTGAATGTTATTTGTCTTGCCTAAAGAAGATGAAGCATGTTGTGTTTTGTCTTGTAATTTGTTTGTCTCCTTCGTTTGGCGGAACAATAAATCATAATTAAGTGTGGGGATAACCATTTCAGAAATAGAGACCTGTTGCTTTATCTGACCACTATCTGATACTAATGATTTTATATTCTTATAAAATATTCAGATTCACTGATGAAACCAGGGACCAAAATCAAAGGCATGAAAAACTATACACATGAGTGTCTTATCAACAGAATCAAATGCCTTTTCAAAATGAATTTGAAAAGTTATTGATAGTGAAAAGCCAAAAAAAGAATGTAGACAAATGAATCACAAGACATTTGTCTACTTTTTTTTTTTTTCCGGTTCATTATCAATAACTTTTCAAAGTTGTTTAGATTTCTGCCTACAGTCACCTCACTTTGCAACTAGATCTAACTTTTCAAAATAGAGCACGGCGGCGCCCGCACACTCACAGCAACTGCATTTAGTTCGCCCAACGCTTTGCCTTGTGACTCGGGCTAGGCCCTTAACTAGTCAGCCACCACACGGCCAGACGCTCTGTGTGTTTTTGGACGCTTGGAGACTGGTGCAACATCTTTAAGTTATATTTACTGTACAGAGGTTTTTTAACTATAATTTCTGTATGACAGCGAGTACTTGAGAGTGTGACAAAAGCTGGCATTTCAGTCTTCTCTGTGAGTACCATAATTAAGTTCGTGTTTAAAACTTTTTGACAGAACTTTGCGACTGGCGCAACCTGTGCTGCACGCGCGCGCCGTGCGTCGTTGGCCGGCCTGGCACTTGACGCCACTATAACCTTCGCAGAAAATAGCTCACAGGGTGTTGTGGACAGAGACAATTCCGCTTTTCTCGGTTTACCCGCGCCTAGCTGTGTGTAGTCGTTGTGTAAACATTGGTCAGCTATAGGCGCGATACAGACAGCAAAGCAGTGTGTGGTTCGCTATTCTCCACGCTTTCAGTACAAGCGCGAGAAGGCCCCCTTCGGCCCTTATCTCCTGACACTCTGGGGTGTCAGATACAAGACCGCTCACAGACCGGCTTGTTGGGTGCGCGCGCACAATTTGTTTCTTCTGCTTTTCCGTCTCACGCTTTTGAAGACTTTGACTCAAGCGACTCAATGCAGCAGTCAGAACTGCCGTGAGAGACAGAGATGTATACCGACAAATTTTCTCTAATTAGACAACTGATCAATCATAAATGAGAAGACTACAATCTCCTATAAATCTACCAGCACTGCATCCTGTCTGGTTCTCTTTAACCAGGGAGGGATGTACAGTTTTTACCCGGTTAGTAAGGCTTGCTGAACTTATCTTGCACACATTATGTCACGAGAAAAGCCTCCAGTTTTTAATCAAATCCCCCCCCCCCCCTTCTTTTCCCTAATTACAAGTGACATGTCTACACAGATGCACAGAAAGTGTACCAATTACCTTTCAACTACAGACATATACAAAAACATCCCAATACATCTTGGAGAATCCAGCGTTGTTTTGATTTAGTGCTGCTTTTAGCAGAATCAATCAAGTAATTTATCTCCGGTCATGTTTGTTTCTTCTTCATCTTATAAGTTCAGTTTTCATATTTATTTATTTGTGTATTTGCTGCAATTTACAGGCACATGATTTTGGACTACTGAATATTTGCTTATTCATTTGCGCACACTCTTGTAGTATATCAGCATATGCCCATTTCCTTTTCAACTTTTTGAAAGTTGGGGTTTGCAGGCTAACTGTAGAGTATTGGGGCAGGCATATAAATATAGAATCTTCTTCAAATCCTGTTTTTAATCTTTTACATCTTAAAATCATTACTAAAGGTAAATCAACACATATGATGGATAACTTCATTACAACTGACAATTCTGTCAAGATGTGGCTGGACTGCAGAAATGTTGAGATGTCTTCTACTACTCAAGAAATAACAAGTTTTCTATTTATCTTCTCCAATGCTTTATCCATTTTTGACTCCAAGATCGAACAATGCGTCCAATCTGATTGGGGATAAAAAATGCTATTTTGTTTTAAGTAATTCCAATACAAGAGCAGTTGCTATATTTTTTAACAATGATTTTGAATTCTAAGTCAAAAAGTATGCAAAGACATTGATGGGTACTATAATCTTTGCATCTGTTTATAGTATGGACAAAGACTACTTTAATTATCACAAGTTGTTTATTTTGTCCATGAAGGAAAATTATTTTGTGGTGACACATTGCAATATCACATCGTAAATACAGTATAAAATACAAAAGAATAAAATCAAATTAATAAGCTTAAAGTTAAACATCAACACTCACCACTTATTTTACTTACCTACACATCACAATCCATCTTCTATCCACACACACACACAACACACACATGCATGCACACAGACTTACACACACACACACACACCACACACACACACACACACACACACACAAACACTTATGCACACACACACACACACACACACACACACACACACACACAGAGTGATGGTTTGGGACAAAGATACAACAGCCCTTACTGGGAAGTCATTCTTTTATTGTGCTCTTTAAGTGAGGAGAACCTCAAGGCAAATAACCCAATACTTCCCCCTTTTAAGTTTCAACAAAACTAACAGAAAAAAAAATGAAGTCTCAGAAGAAATACTAAGTGTCACTGAAATAAAGATCAGTCAAATGTTTTCACTGAACTAATTTTTCCCGAACTTCTTCTCTTTCTTTCAAAAACACTGAAGAAGAAACTGGAAACAACAACAACAAAAATCAAGGGATTCTTCACAATGTGGTTAACTGCAAATGCCACCAGATCATAAATCAAGTCTATCTGGAGGCTTGCGGAAATCTCTGCGGACAATCAGCTAAAGCAGGAACAAGCCTTTGGAAAACTGGGGAAGCTGATGACATTTCACCAGGACTTTAATACTGTCAGTCTCTGTTCTGTGCTGCAGGGGAAGATCCAGCAAGGGATGGGGACTTGCTGCTCTGGTCACTGGTAGCTTTGGGTGGTCTGGAACGAGCTGGGGTGGCTGGGTATGTGTCATGAGTGACCACTGACTGTGGAGGATCACAACAAGCTGGAACCGGAATGGGATCAGTCAGGGGCAAGTCTGAGGGATCCTCTATTGGAAGCAAGGGATCTGGGACCATGGGAAGATGAGGGGTCAACTGTGAACTGTCATCATTCCAGCAGCTGCCCGTTTGGTCAACATGGCAGCGCACAATGCAGCCATCTGCCAGTTGCACTCTAAATGACAAAGAGCCAGTTATCTCAGTGATTGTCCCTTGGAACCACGGATTGCCAGACCTTAGTTGCATGTATACACTTTGTCCCAATTGTGACATGTCTGTCTTTTGCATGGCAATCATGGTAGGACTTCTGCTTTGCTTGAGCTTGCTCAACTTTGCTTGTTAAGGTGGGCTGAACCAAATCGAGGCAAGTCTTCAGGCTTCTTTTCATCAGCAATTCTGCAGGTGAGTCTGGGGTGACATTTTCTTCACTGATTCCTTAAACGTTTGGACAGCTCTTTCCGCTAGATCATTGGAAGCTGGATGACAGGGTGAAACTAGCACATGACAAACTCCATTTTCCTGCATGAAGGTCTTGAATTCACTGCTGTTGAAGGTTGGACCATTGTCCGAGACAACTGTGTCTGGTAATCCATGCATTGCAAACAGTTCTCTGATACAGCAAATAGTTTTCTCTGCTGTGATTTTTGTCATCTTCACTTCAGTCCATTTTGAGTGAGAGTCTACCACTACAATGAACATGTGATTCAGAAATGGCCTGCAAAGTCTATGTGCAGTCCAGACCAGGGTTTTTCTGGCCATTCCCATGGTGAAGAAGAACTTTCTCCGGCATGTGACAAACCTGTTGACAGGTTTCACAGTTCCAAACAATGAACTCAATGTCTTGATCAACTCCAGGCCACCAAGCATAGGAGCGCGCAAGACACTTCATCTTAGTGACACCTGAATGGCATGAATGGAGATCGTTAAGCATTGCCTTCCTGCTGGCAGGAGGTACAATAAATCTGGTTCTGAAAATCACGCAACCGCTCTAAACACTTAGCTCTGATTCATGGCTCTGGTACAATTTCAGCTTTATTTGGAATTTTAAAGGAAGTTCTTAAAGGCCATCCATAAAGTGAGTACTTTTTAACTCTAGACAGAACTGGGTCATGTTCTGTTTCTCTCTGTACATCTACCCGCGTTGACAGGGATGGTGAATAAATGGTCCATCAGGAAAACAAACTCTTCAGGTTCACCATCTTCAGTTTTGGGACTGGTTTCAGGTATGGGCAGCCTACTCAGTGCATCTGCATGTGTCATGGAGGAACAAGGCTTGTAGCAAATGGTTGTACTTATACCCAGATAGCTGCACTGCCCAACACTGAATCCTTGGTGAGACTTCTGTGGGAACTGGCATGTGTTCATTGAACAAAGTCACAGTGGTTGGTAGTCTGTGTACATTTCGTCTTCCAAAGAGGTAGTCATGAAATTTCTTTACTCCAAATGTGACAGCAAGAGCTCCTCGTTTGATGTTGGAGTAGTTCCGTTCAGCTTTGTTTAGAGTTTGTGAAGTGTTATGCAATGGGCAGCTCCCTGCCATCTGGTAGTTGATGGGCTAGAACAGCTCCTAGGCCCACAGCTGATGCATCACAAGACAAGGTCACTGTCAGCTCTGGGTTGAAATGAACTAACAAATCAGCAGAGGACAGCATCTCCTTTTTCTCAAAAGCTTAATACTTTCCAAACGGGCATGGCAGAGCAATGTCACTTCCCTGCACGTGCTTACAACCATTGTAGACGTGCGATTTTCGCACATTTTGATTTCATTTTACGTCTCCGAATATAAACCTAACAAGCAATTGTTATATATCAACGGAAAGGGTAAAACGCGAACTTTGTAATGAGCATAGAATTAAATTCATTTTAGGTAAAATAGCAACGCTACAGTTACGGAAACAACATAAGTAAAATGTAGGAGAACACAATCTTGTTTACGTTTGTTTGGTTAGTATGACAACAGCAAATGAGGAAGAAAAGGGGCATAAAACTTCACTCTTTACTTTGAACAGATGCAGAAAAAGCCTGAGGTATTCAATATGTGTAATTCAAGTGAATTTTTTTGTTTTGTTTTAAAAAGGAAAATTAAATCATTGCATAGTACACACTTTTCACTGTTTCGGCTTCATATGATAAGACGTACAAAACTATTAAATACACAGAGCAAATAAATCAAACTCGATTCTTTTCGATAAACTTGTACACCTTTACCTCCCTCATCCAACCACTTTGTGAACCAGTTCTAACACCACATGTCATTCTGCTTCTGCCTGATATGCTGGTGAGGTAGGAAATTCCACACGTGCCTTCCAGTGCCAGACCAGGCTCTTTGTTTGTACTACTCTGGGGTCACAAAGGTCATCGCTAGTGCATGTAAACTTACCCTTCCAGTGGCTAGAACCCTGTTCTATTTATGGCAGCTGCATCCCCTAGACCGTAGACGAGAGAACATGGGAATTTTTTTATAGTTGTGCCGTCATGGAGGCATGGCACGTCCAGGGAGTACAGCAGCGTTGCCATCACCAGGGAACGGCTCGTCGTGAACGACCGAGTTGCTGTCACTATCGCACGGCACGGCACGGCACGAAAAGTTTAAGACTGTTGTTTTCCCCACCCGCACACACCTTTACGAAAAAGACTGTTCAGCAGATAAAGGATGGTGGACAGGTGTAGCAAAAACTTTCGGTAGAAATTGACCAGGCCAAGGGAAGATTTCAACTTAGAAGCATCTTTTGGAGTTGGAGCATCCTGAACTGCTTTCTCCTTGTCTGCAGTTGGACAGACTCCTTCTGCTGTGATGCCATGGCCAAGGTATGTGACTTCCAGAAGCATGAAATCACATTTTTCTTTCTTCAGGTGGAAACCTTCTGCGTCTAATCTGTGAAGAACTTCCCTGAGATGCACAGTGTGAGTTTCCTCTGAACCTCCAGTGATGAGAATGTCATCCTGAAATGCTGCCACCAGTGGAATGTCCTGCAACAAACAATCCACTGTTTGTTGGAATATTGCAGGTGCAGCTGATACGCCAAAAGGTAATCGATTGTATCTGAAGTCCTTTGGGCGTGTTGATTGTGGCGAGATCCTTAGAATCCTCCGTGAGTGGTAATTGCTGGTATGCGTGTGTCAAATCAAGCTTGGTGAAAGTTTTCCCACCAGCAATTTTATTGAAGAGGTCTTCAACACGAGGCAATGGGTAGATATCAGCCTTAGCAACCTGGTTCACGGTGACTTTGTAATCCCCACACACTCTTACAGTGAATAATCAACACACATGGACCTAACAGAGTCAACCCCGATGTTTATATTGAAGTAAAAGAGCACATAAAAGAAATTCAATAAGAACATTTCATCACTGGTGGAAACTAGAATCTTGTGCCAGGTTTTGGATATGATTATAACAATTATGAACATTATAACAATGTAATAGTTCAAGAAGAGGTTCATAACACGATGGCAATTTTGTATTATAAAGGCAACTGAATCCTGACACTAGGTGATTTACTTGGCAAGATATCGCAATTCATGAGCTCTTTTGCTACAGATGCAGACATAAAACCTTGTTACAGAGCATATCACTACATGGTAACTCTTATCTTAGTCTTGATAAAAAAAAAATTCAAAAGATACACATAATGGAAATTTTATTCTTCACTACTTTGAGAGAATTTATTTGTAGATAAGATGATATAAAAAATCTCATGCAGCTCTCCCATACTCTCATGAGCAGCTTAGTGAAATTCCAAAACATGAACTTAAGTTGACAATTTTGGATCAATTGTTTCCAAAGTTCTATGAAGATAAGGCCTAAAACGACTTTATATGCTACAATGAAGAAATGAACAACTGTGCTGAAGACAGATATCAGCTAAACAGTAATAAAGAACTACTTCAGATAAGAGAAAAAAAGGTAGAAGGACTTGTTTTACGTTCACAAGTACAATTGGTTGCTGATGGAGAAAAGGAAACAAAATATTTCTGTAATCTTGAAAATCATAATCACGTTAGTAAGCAAATGGGAAAAATAACATTGGATAATTCTAATGAAATATTAGACCATCATGAAATTTAGAGAACAAGTTCTGTGTAATATTAAAAACTTATTCCCAGAAACAAATGGAAGACAAGTGATATATCAGTTCCAAAGCCCACAGCATTACAAAGAACAAAATTTGAGGGAGAAATATCATAAGAGGAGCTACGTTTGCACTAAAAGAGAAGAAACATATTAATAAAAGCCCTAGTTCCGATGAGTTCACAGCTGAATCTTCTAAAATTCTTTTGGCAACAGACTGACAAAAATGTTGTCAGAACTCTTAACAATAGTTTTTGAAAAGGTGAATTTTTGCACTTCAGAAAGGTGTAACTATACAATCTTGCTTGAGTTCGGTTAGCATTACAGAATTGTAGCCTAGTAAGGCATGGATTCAATTCTGGTCAAAAGCATTTCTGTTTGCTTTGTTTGCTCTTTTTAACCACGGAAGGCTCAATAAATCTCTTACAGTATTGCTAAAACTTCCTGACCAACACTGAAGAGTCTATATGTCTGGGGTCTAGTTGACATCAAAATATATTATGAAAGGAAGGATACAGTATAGCCCTGTCATGCAGTCTCTGGCCAGAGTGAAACTCACTGTCTTCATCTTCCTCACTGATCATCATTAAAAAAAAAAATCTCAAATTCTGAGGCCTCCCTGCCCTTCTCTTGAAGAGATCTCAATTTCAGTCTCTCATCATGCTCATGCCTATGGTGAATTGGTGTTGAAGTGATTGGAATCAGCAAGTTCATGGGGACTGTCGTTGGCTAGATATGATGGTATTCTTCAGGATGGGACTGATTAGGTGATGTTCAATGTATGTTGGACAGGCACACCTGAAAACCATCGAAGTGAGTCCACAAAGTGAAATGTCTCCCCAGGTTTGCTTCTTCATGGACACCTGATACTGTTTGGCGAGGACAGCCAGAACAGAGTCAAACCTCAGTTTGGTTGACTAGAAGAGTGGAATGACATAAATAATAATAATAATTATTATGAATGAATACTTATATAGCACCTATCCTCGGCTAGAGACCAAGCTCTAAGCGCTTCACAATCCACACTTGTTTACACAACAGGCTGCCTACCTGAGTAGTGCCAACTGAAGAGCTGCCAGCTGGCGCTTCATTCAGTCGTTTCCCGTGTCATCCAGTCAATATCGTTCACTCATTTTCTTACTTCCTTCATTCGTTCCATTTCTCACGCAGGGTGCATGCTACATGCAACTTGTCATCCATACCAACGGCCAAACTGGCCTACTCTTCCGAAAGTTGGTAATGGGATTTTATGTGTGTGTGTGCAAGATATTATGCGTGCGTTCACACACGGAACCTCGGTTTATAGTCTCATTCGAAGGACTGTATGGGAAACTAATGCTAACTCCGAGGGAAAAATCCCCCTGTACCGAAACGCCCTGGTGGAAATTCGAACCCGCAACCCCAGGATCACAAAGATTACGAGTCCGGCGCTCTACTAACTGAGCTGTGCCACTGGGAAGCATAGAAATGAGACAGCCAAAACAAAAATGTCTTTTAAGTGCTCAAAAACAAAACTTTATACATACATCAAACTATGATATTTCCAACTGCAGAAAACAGTAAGTAAAGGCATTCTAATTCAGTCTTCACATTTCTCAGTCTCATTCTTGACAATCTGTGACTAAGACGTTTTCTCTCCTCTCTTTTCCACCAGCAGATCCCTATTTTCGGCTTGGCTGACGGAGATTCTTTTCATCTGTGTATGCAATATAAGTGGGACTGACAAAAAGGTTAAACAGACATATCTCAAGTCAAAATCTGAACCATGTCAAGCAGACAACATTTAAGAAAGAACTCTTCTAGCTGTTAGTTTTTGGAGTCATGAGAGACTTGTTAGGCCTAACTGTTTGCACAAATTGTCTGAACGGCAGTGAAGGGTGCCTGGAACCTGTTATTTTGTGTCAGTGTGTAGCACTGGGTCAATGGTGGACCACAACTTAGTTCCTGAGTGAGATAAAGGGTCATGACACTTGGGTTGGTGACAAGGTCTGGGCTGCTGACCGCTGAGAACTTCTGTGTATGGGGGTAAAATTCACTGAAAGCCTGGCAAAGGAACCGAGTTCTTCCCCTTCTACTATTTTTTTCTGATGAAGAAATGGTGGCTGGTAATTACTACCAATTGCTTTAAAATTGCTGTGGTTGAGTGCATTTGAAATTAAATAGTGAATGTGTTTGTAGTATTTTAACTTTTTAATAAAATGTGCAAAGAAAGCTAACATGCAATTTTTCATGATGAAAGTTTGTAATTTTACAGGATTATGTGAACACAATTTAGTAATTCAAAGTGCTACTAAAAGTTTAGAATTGTAGTTGCAGGAAAAATGGTTGCAAGCAAATGGAAATGGTTGCAAGCAAAGGGAAATATTGCATTTTGGACTGTACTAGTCTGTTTTCCTTTTTTTTTTTCTTTTTCCAAGAGGAGAGAGGCTATCGCAAGATTTATATCTGGCTGGTAGCTTGCTTTTGGGTTGTTGTTTTTTTTTGGGTAATAGGAAGGTGAAGCTGAAGCTGAAACTGAAAGGTCTGCAGATGTGCGATGTTGTATCAACAGATCCACCGTTATCATCTAATTTCATTAACAGCAGTAAGAGACTAGTTGTGTGACTGGAGCTCTGCACCTTGGCCCTGAAGAGGTGGCACTTAGATGGTTTTAGCTTGGGGCCATGTTTCTCAATGACTTGAAAGACAGGTGCTCCAGTGTTCCTCCAGGGTCTTCATTCACACAGATGATTAAAAACTCAAAGAGTCTTTGCATAAATGCTGGAAACATCGTGGACTGAATGGCAAGCGATTCCATTCTAAGAGTCCAAATGTTATCATGAAGGTAGTCTTGTGCTCGTCCTTCTCTCTGACAGCAATATGATGAAATACTGATGCTTGGTTAAAAATTGAAAAGTATTTGGCAGCCCCTAGAGAATCCATGGCTACCTGTACATGGGAGGAAAAAGCTGTCACAAACTGTCTTTGCATTAAGGAGTCAATAATCAACCATGTGCGTAGGCTTTCGTCCTTCTTTGCTGGCATAATGGGTGAGGTATACAGGATAAGATAAGATAATGTTGCTTATAGCCCAGCCGACCGCAAAGGGCCACATCAGGGGAGGTATACAGGCTATGGATCAGTCTCATTATGCCTTGATCCAAAAGCCTCTCTCAATACGAGTCTTAACTTACCAACTGCTGGTGGGGTATTCTCTTGTAGAGTTGACTGAGATTGGGAGATCATCCACTGTGTTGATGGTAAACTTGATTCTGTCAGAGATGCTGATTTCCCTTTCTCTTGGAAAGTTGTTCTTATGTTGCCATAAAAGGGCTGTGATTTTGTTATGTTGGAGGTAAAATTTCTCCCAGTCTACATCAGATAGCTTTATTTCTTTGTCCACTGGCTTCTTGGTATTTACTTCTCTCCTGAAGACCATAATTCTGTTAACTTTTACTTCTTCCATGTGCCTGTCTGTCTCTGGATTGCACAGAATGTCCGCGTCTTGTAGAATGCATAAAGCTTGTTGCTTTTCTGAGGAAGGCATCGTTTCATCCAAAGCAAGCAACCTGTAAAAGATTTGAGGACAAAGGATACTCTTCTTCCTGATTACCACGTCAGTCGCTATAATCCCCCTGGGCAGGTTTTAGCTGCTCTGCATGTGCTGCATCATGACTTCTGATGTGGGATCTCTCTCCACCTAAGGTCACAACAACTGTGATGATACTTACTGAATACAGAGCCTGGTCACCTCTAGTCTTGATACATTTCAATGTCCTCTTTCTGTGCTCCACACCATCATAAATAGCTCTTAATGATTTAACTTCTGTGCTTGAAGTTTGTGCTGTCAACACCTCAGCAAGGTTCTTTTGTCTATAATCTGCCATTTTCAATTACTAAACTGAAATCAGCTCTGCAAACCTCGAGCATTTCTGCTCCTGGTCTTGATGACATCCATTACCAACATATAAAACATTTCCCCAGACCCATCTTTAAAGTCTGCAATCAAATCAGGATCACAGGGTACTTTCCACCTTCCTGGTGGAAAGCTCCGATCATTTCTGTGCCTGGAAAAGACTGGACTAACCTTTCAAACTATCACTCAATAGCTCTGACCAGCTGAATCTGCAGAGTACTGGAAAAGATAGTTAACTCTCGTCTGATGTTAAAGCTGGAAACCAATTGCCTTTTGGCCAAAGATAAGTACCAGTCTACTGTTGATCATTTAGTCCATCTTTGAAACCACCTCTGCAATGCCTTCATCAACCAACAACATGTACTTGCTATGTTTTTTTATTATCTGGAAAAGACTTACAACACTATGTGGAAATCTGGAATTCTTGGGGATTATCAGTATGTCAGTTTTTTTAGGTCATTATGTCAGTTTTTGATGTCATCTCCCTGTTTTCATTAAAAATTTTCTAACTTCCAAGTGCAGTTTGGTGCCAGACTGTCTGACATCCATAAGCAGGTGTTGGGTGTATCCTGGAGGAGCATCCTTTCTCTTGCTCTCTTCAGCATCAAAATTAATGAGATTGTCATTTCTGTAAACCGGGGTTTCAAGTTTTCTCTGATCACTGATGACATACCACTCTACACAATTCATCTGGATAAATCCACCATTCCAGCTGTGAAGGATAAGACAAGATAATGTTGCTTATAGCCCAGCCGACAGCAAAGGGCCACATCAGGGCTGTCACCACGTTAAAATCAATTCAAAGTCATTCATCCACACAACTCTTTAAAATACATTTAAAAAAAAAAAAAAACATCCGAAAGTTTCTTAAAAATCTTTCCACTGTAAAATCTCAGATACGATGAAAAATGTTAATCTCTTTCAAGAACTCAAAGATCACGTCCGGCGGAACATCTCTGAACAAGGTTTTCATGGAATCTGCTGTAAAATGTTTGTGTCTCACATCATGCAAGTCCCAACACTCTAAAAGAAGCTGTGAAGGAATCCAAGTTTCTGGGAGTTACCTTTGATCAAAAACTGAACTTTAAAAGTCACTTGAAAACTTCTGTGTAAGAAAACACTGAGCATTCTGCAAGTTGTGGCATATTACGCATTGGGGAGTTGATAAGAAAACTCTTCTCCATCTTTATAGGGCTCTGATCCACTCCAAACAGGTGTATGGCTGTGTGGTGTATAGTTCTGCCTGACCTTCCTGCCCGAAAAGCTCTACATACCACCCACCACCAAGGGCTTCAACTGTGAGTGCCCTGTTACACAGTGTATGCTGAGGCAGGAGAACCATCCTTCTGCAGCCATCAACTGAATCTATTGTTTGAATCTTTTCTCTGAACCCTAAAATCCTGCTTATGACCTTGTCTTTGATCTAAAGTTCCTAAAGAAATTTAACACCACCCCAGTTCCATTCCATCCTTAGGAATACATTGTCTTCCTGCTTTGAATAGTGCAGACTTAGGCCTCCGACTTAAGTGTGATTTGTCTAAGTTTCCTGATGATTCCACACACACACACCACCCCGACCTCCCACCCACCATTCCACTGACTTTCCTCGCCCCGGAGATCTGCTTTGATCTGGCCTCATATCGCAAAGACTCAACCAGCTCTTTGGCATACAAATCATTTTTAGCCATCCTATGTTCCAAATTTCCATCCTTCCAAAGGATTTTCACTGTCCGCTCAAAATCTGAAGATTAGGTTGCCTCTGCTGCATTTTGTGCAAATGCTTCCTTTCAGAGATGTTCTGGAAACATTCCTATTGTCAGTTCTATCTACACTGCCCAGTTGAGAGCCTTGGTCCTGGCTGCTGATGTAGTCTTTAAATCAAAACATAAAGATTTCCTCATTCTGTCACACTCTCTCTCTGCTTTGGAGGCCATTGCTGGCCGTAACCTTGAACACTCTTGACTGCTGAAATTGTTAAAACTGTGTACACCTCTCTGAAATCTGATGGATAAAACAGTTTTTGCTTGGGTTTCTACTCATGGCAGCATTCAAGGCAATGACATGATTGATCAACCAGCCAAGAATTCCATAAATAAAGAACTGATAAGATTCTCTATCCCTATCAGCAGCCTGAAACCCAAAGTTCAGGCTTATATCAAAGACGTTTGGCTAGAGGAATGGAACTCACAGAGGGATAACAAACTCTTTCTAAATTCGTCAACACTTAAAGAGTTTTTACTATGTTCCACAGGCTGCCATAAAGAAGAGACAGTCTGTGTGTTATTTGCTTGCACTTCGGCTACTCTTTTTACACCCATGTCTTTTAAAAGGTGAAGAAACTCTGTGATGCATAACTCACAATGAAATATATTCTTATAGAGACTTACACGATGCCAGACATAAACACTTTACAGCAGACTCCATGAAAACCTTGTTTTGAGATGTCCCACCTGATGTTACTTTGAATTTCTGAAAGAGATGAACATTTTTCATCTTATATTTTAAGAAGAAAGATTTTAAACAAAATTCCAGTGTTTTTTGGTCAATATGTTTCAATGAGTTGTGTGTAGATGCTTTGGTTGTGTGTGTGTGTGTGTGTGTGTGTGTGTGTGTGTGTGTGTGTGTGAGATACATTTCGAGAGTTAACTTCAATGAGGTGACAGCCCTGATATGGCCCTTTGCGGTTGGCTAGGCTTTAAGCAACATTACCTCTCTCTTCATATCTGCCTTCAGGAATGCTAGGCATGACACTCTCCCACTAATTCATTGCATGGAGATGGCAAAATCTAAGCAGACATGAAACCAAAATGACAGCACCTCAATAACATTAACTATTTACAGTAACAGAGATTACTGTCCTAATGTTTTGCCCCACTGCGTTAAAATGTGTTAAAGCCAAGAATGTCTTTGCAACCAATGGCATTTGATTTTCATGGCCTAAAGATGGGGAGTTTTTTTTTATCATACTCCCTGTTTGGCTAGTATACCTACCATGTCAGACAGTAGCATTCTACAGCAGTTAGTTAGCTCTGAAGGCCGAATTCTTGTGTGGCTAACGAAGTAACAAGACACCCACCCTACTTCCGTCTTAGACAGAAAGCCGGTGCAAACTTCCTGTTCCTCATTCAGCAAGGCATAAGCGCAAGGTAAACTCCCGAGGACCATTGCGCTAGAGGGGAAGGACGGGTGGGCGTTAGAGTCTGACATGGTAGGTATACTAGCCAAACAGGGAGTATGATAAAAACTCCCCATTTTGGCGTCATATACTCTACCATGTCAGACAGTAGCAGAACTTAAAGGAGCTGGAGGAGGGTAGAGTGCCCTAATGGTTCTTGGGGGTAGAAGTCGGGATAGAGATGGCTGTGTTAGCCGCAACAACAAAAATCCCTTTAGAACCATCAGCCCTGGTCATGCGGATATACCTCAAGTAGAAGTTTATGAAGGGGTTCTCCGAACACCAGTAGGCTGCCTCAAGAAGGTGGCGTATGGGTACCGAGTGTTGGAAGGCTGTGGAAGTGGCAAGGGCTCTAACCTCATGTGCCCGGGGAGATAAGACTGGCAAGTCTTTACGTGCTGGTGCGTATGCGGTCTTAACCATGTTTGAGAGCCCCCGGGAGATGGTCCCCCCCGGGAAAAGTCTTGGATTCTGGGTTCTTCGTTCCCATAGTACTTAGGACCTGGAAGGGCACAAGCCCCATGTCCCCCCCCCCCCCCCCCTTTCTTGCTTCCCGAGGATTCGGAGAGTGATCTATGACGAGGGGGGGGAGGGGGCTGTCCCGGGGTTTTTGGGTTCTTAACAAGGAACTGGGGGACGAACCGGGGGGGAGACAGAGCCAACTCGCACCTGGCGACAAAGCGGGGGAAAAGGGGTTTTTGGGAAAGAGAGGAGGAAAAGGGATGGGGGTTTAAAGGCTCGAAGGGCGGCTTCCTGAGTACGCAGGACCAAAAGACCCCAAAAGTGGGAGCCCAGGGAGGGGCCCCGTAGGCTGCGCCCCTAGAGTCCCCCTGAGCAGGAAGTCTTGGAAAGGGGGGCCCCCCCGATTGACGAAGGGTGGTACAGATGGCAGCCCTGTAGCCGTGGTAGAGCTAGCCGATATTTTTTTGGGAAGGAAAGGTGAGATAAAACTCCCCATTGAATTTTTGGGTGGGTGTTCATGGGGGAGGGAGTTACTGAGCACCAGGTGCCCACTTCCCAGGGGAATCGAGAGGGACCGTGCGGGATCTTGAGAGGCCTCGCTAAGTCCCGAAGATCCTGAAGGCGCCTCCAACGAGAGCCTGCTACAACGGGCTGGAATCTGTTGTCGGGGGGGAGGGGCAGATGTTCGCAGTTTGGGGGCGCCAGGGCCAAACCACGGGGGAGCACGTGGGTTTGGGGGGGTGAGGCCCACGTGGTTGTCTGGCTGTCCCAGCGCGGAGCCCGGGGAACGGGGGAAAAAGTGACGAGACCTGAGGTCGGAAACCCCGAATGAGTCCCCCACGGGCACAGAATGATTGGGTCCTTTTCCCGTCTTGCTTTCCCGATCACTCTGTGGGGATCGGGAATGGGGGGAAGGGAAGGATGAACCCCCCCCGGGTTTGGGAAAGGGGGTCGACGATCGCTCGAGGGCGGGACGGGAGCAAACCAGGAAACAGGGTTGAACGGGGGCAAAGAGACACATTGGGGTGAACCTGGGTCCATACAGTGTGTAGGGGTTTGGGTGCTAGTGTCCATTCTGTGGCAGGAGGGATTTCACCCACTGAAAAGTCCCCAACGTGTAGCCCCGTATGTTCAGGCAAGGGGGGGGGGAATTTCCCCGCGAGTGGCACCCCGGAAGGGGGACTTCTGCCGTAGAGAGGTTTGACAGAGGTGCCCCCCCCCCCCCCCCCCCCCCCCCCCCCCCCCCCCCCCCCCCCCCCCCTTTTTTTAAAAAAACTACCCTGTGTTGTCCCTGAAGAGGGGGGTGGACATGGGGTTGGAATTGGAGGGGGAAACAAACTGACTGCCTCCGTTTCCCAAAATGTTGAGTGCATCTGAGCTGCCTGGGGTCCCCCCAACCGGATGCATGAAGGGGGTCCAGTGGTAAGTAAGATAAATAATGTTGCTTTTAGCCCGCCGACCCCCAAAGGGACATCAGGGCTGTACCACTTTTTAAAACAACCACATATTTAAAAAAAAAAAAAAAAAAAAAAACACTTTCATACATCTCATTAAATGACTCGTCTAAAACGCACCCAAAACTTTGTTAAAAATCTTTCTTCCGTAAAATCTTAAATCAGATGAAAAATGTTAATCTCTCTCAAAACTCAAGGATCACATCAGGCGGGAAAACCCTGAACAGGATCTTCATGGACCCCGCTGTAAAATGTTTGTTTTCTCAATCGGCAAATCCAACACTCTAAAAGAACATGTTTCATTGTGAGTGGCGCATGACATGGAATGCACCACGGAGCTTCTTCACTCTTTAAAAGGTAAGCATGGGAAAAATACGAATGGCCGTGTGCAGCCGGCACAGAACCGTATTCCTCTTTACGACCTCCCGAGTGGATGGGAGGAAGTCCTTAAGGTTTGGAGGATCTGAAAGAGTTTGTTACCGTCTGTGTGGTCCAATCCTCCTGCCAGAGGTCTCTCACATAATCGTTAATTTTGGGTTTCACATCTGAACAGGGGATATAAATGTGGACAGTTTCTCTCTGTGGCGTTCTTGGCTAAACGATCAACCATTTCGTTCCCGCCGATGCCAAACATGGCCAGGAACCCAAGCAAGAGTAATGTTGAAACCCGGGTCGCCTTCAGCTTGCAAAAAAGTTCAAAAAAAGTTAAAAGTTCTGGATGCTGAGGTTGCGGCCAGCTATGGCCTCCAAAGTACAGCGAATCCGACAGAACCAGAAGTCCCCTCCTCGAAGAAT
The DNA here is from genome assembly GCA_018398815.1 of Conus ventricosus. Lineage (NCBI taxonomy): Eukaryota > Metazoa > Mollusca > Gastropoda > Neogastropoda > Conidae > Conus > Conus ventricosus. Next base: position 58,370,706 of record CM031597.1, on the reverse strand, counting down.
GGGAGATTATCTTAAAAGGCCATACTAGAGCAGTAAGTTCAGCAGAATAGACAGAAGCATCTGAATGTATATGTTCCAACAATATCTGAGAAGGAGCCCCAGGGCAGTAGGCTGCACAGGCCACTCCATCCTCAGACTTGGAACCATCAGTGAAAACTTTTGATAGGAAGGGAATTTGGAACAGAGCTCGGCATACAAAGCCTTGTACGCCAGAGAGCTGGTAAGACTCCTTACGGAAAGCTGCGAGATCAAAACGAATCTCTGGTGTGAAAAAGGTCCATGGAGGTTGATCCGGAAACTTGGAAAAATGGGAAAAACTACTTCCCAGGTCTATACCTGCATTCCGCACGTGCAGGCTGCATACGAGACCAAACGGCGGAATACATTTTGGGTTGTTTTCAAACTTACTTTGGAATGGAGGTCAAAGACACAGTCATAGGCAGGATTCTGCGGTTCTGAGAACAGTCGGATATAATAATTCAAAGACAGTTTCAGCCTTGCGGTTGGACAATGAAGGTTCGGCCCGCCTCTGCGTACAGGCTGTACACAGGGGTGGTGCGGAACCGCTCCAAGACAGGGGACGGAACCCCTTGATGGTGGATAGGGTCCAAGAGTTGAGGTAAGATGATCTTGCGGAGCCGTAGACAGCACAACCATAGTCCAGTTTGGAACGGACCAGGGCCTGTAAGGTGAAGCAAAGTTTTCTTATCGGGCGCCCCAGTCGGTGTGTGCTACGACCCGCGAATATTCAGTGCCTTTTGGCAAGCAGTTTTGAGGTTTTTAATATGGCTGAGAAAGTTAAGTTTTGGTCAAAAAATGACTCCCAGAAATTTGGCCTCTTTAACAGCTGGAATGGGAAATTTCCCTACTTGAAGTTCCGGATCGGGGAAAAACTGACGGAAATTATGGAAGTGAATACACTGGTTTTTGTAGCAGAAAAGGTGAAACCGTTTCATCCGCCCACCGATGGTTTTATCTACGCAAAGCTGGACCCTGCGCTGGACACTCGGGTACAGGCTTCCAGTTGCGTAGACAGCGAAATCACCCACAAACAATGAGCAGTCGCCCCTGCTGAACTGATTCACAATGTTGTTGATCTTAATATAAAGAGGGCAGGCGGATAGTATGCCCCCTGTGGAACACCCAACTCCTGCTCGTGGACATCAGAGAGAGTGGTCCCCAACCCGGACCTGAAACTGTCGTTCTGCCAAAAAATTTTGAATAAAAAGCGGAAGATGACCTCGAAAACCCAGATCGTGGAGATCATGAAGTATCCCCGACTTCCAGTGGTACGTAGGCCTTCTCCAAGTCGAAGAAAATTGCCACTGCATGCTGTCTGTTTAAAAAAAGCGTTCCTAAGTGTAGATTCCAGACGAATCAAATGGTAAAACTGTACTACGATGTTTGCGGAAACCACACTGTTCTTTCGCCAAAAGGCCATCGGTTTCGAGTTTCCACATGAGCCTAGCATTGACCATTTTTCCATCAATTTACAGACACAGCTGGTCAAAGCTATGGGACGGTAGTTAGATGGATTAGAAAGATCTTTTCCAGGTTTGGGGATGGGAATAAGAGGGCTTTCCGCCAAGAGGGTGGAAAGCAACCTGTAGTCCACACGTGGTTGTATACCTGTAACAGGATGTTCAGACCTTTTTGCGGAAGATGGTTTCAATAGTTGATAATGAATGTCATCTATACCTGGAGAGGAATCGCTGCAAGAGAGTAGGGCAGATTTCAGCTCGTTTAATGTGAAAGGAAGATTGTAGTCTTCCATTTTTGTGGGATGAAAAGTTGCAGGGTGATTTTTCTTTTAGGGCTTTGTTTTTGACAAAATTTGACTGATTTATTAGAAGAGGAGGAATTCTTTTCATGGTTGAAGCAAGCAGATTAGCAACTGCTTTCTTCCTGTTATTAAAGAATCCCGAAAACTTGAGATGGTTCACAGTGGGACAGGTTTGTTCTTCCCTTTGATTTTCTTAATGATGTTCCACACTTTTTTCTTAGAAGTTTTTGATGTCAGCCTGGAGCAGAAGCTTCTCCAGGACCGACGTTTACTGATTTTAAAAGTGTGTCTTGATTTAGCACGGAGTTTTCTGAGGGCTCGAGCGTTGGGACCCGAAGGCCCTTGGTATACCTGACGCTGAGCCCGTTTTCTAACTTGGAAATTTGTTGGCATTCTGAATCGAACCAGGGTGTTTTTGGCAATTGAAGTTTATCGGAAGACACTGGGAAAACAAACTTTAGCACACTTGATCACAGTGTTAGTCAGTGATTCAGCTGGGGCCGGACACTGACGAAAATCAGTGTCTGGAACTCCTTAGAAACAGTGGCTGCAAATAGATCCCAGTTTGCTTTCTTATAATTTAGATGCTGAGAGACAGAAAACGTGTTCAGTTAATACAGGTTGTAGAAGGACAGGGAAATGGTCACTTCCGTGCAGATCGTCATGGGCAGGGCCACTCATAGTCCAGGACCAGCGAGGGGTCACAGACCGACAAATCTAAACACGAAAGTGAACCTGTGGAAGAGTGGAGGTAAGTTGCGATCCGTCGTTCAGACAAACACAAATCCAAGTCTGAAAGGACATCCTCAATCAGCAGACCTCTGGGTGACGTACCGGCACTACCCCAAAGAGGATTGTGACCGTTAAAGTCACCCAACAGCAAAAAAGTCGAGGAAGTTCTCCTATCAGACTGACAAGGTCCTGACACAAACCGGGACAGAAAAGGGGGGAGATAAAGAGAACAGATTGTCACAGTCTTGTGGAGGGTGACTCTCGCAGCTACAAACCTGAAGGAGGAAGACAGAGCGACAGGACTATACAGCAGAGTTTTTTGTATGAGAAGGGGGAAACCCGCCCGACAGTCCTAACGTAGATGGTTGTTGGGAGGTTTTGAAAAGAATATTAAAGCCAGAAAGAGTAAAGGTCTTCTGGCTTTGAATTTGAGTTTCCTGAAGAGCCACGACGGAAGGTTTTAGAGATTGACACAGAAGCTGCAGCTCCTCAAAGTTTGAATTTAGACCACGGATATTTTCCCAAAGGAATATTGTATTATCCATGGTGCAGAGGCGAAAGGGAGAGAAATCAGGTCATCTCCTCTTCAACGTCCGCTTCCAATGGAGTGAATTTATTTTGCAATTTGACTGGACTATGTTGGTCTTCAGACCTGCTGGCAGACTTGCCAACAGCGAAGAAGGTCTGGATTTGGGAGAAGGTGGAGGTTTCTTCTTTATCTCCACCATCTCCCCACTGGGTTGTTGAACACCCTTGCCCGCACGGGCACTGGACATGGGAGTTCGAGGTGCGGGTTTCTGGTTTTTTCATCTGCCCAGCAGCAGATGTTTTTAGACTGCTGGGCAGTCTGAGGGGTGGGGGATTTTTTTCCTCCACCAGGGGCAGTCTTTTGGGTTGGAAGGTGGGGACTTGCTACCACCAGAACTGACAGATCTACTTGCAATGTCTTCGAGAACATGAATTCATTTAGTCTGGCAGCAGACTGACCGAGTAGGAACTATGGGAGATTTCTTGACAGCCGAAGCATAGGAAGAAGCTGTCGGCGTCTGACTGCCCACAACCTGTTTCCGGGCTTCAAAAAATGATATCTTCTTTTCCGTTTTAAAACTCGTTGTATAGCAGATTCTTGAATCCAAAGGGACAGTTTCGTGAAGAGGAGGGATGGTCGCCACCGCAGTTAGCACAATGTGCCGGACATGACACGGCCCATCATGGGTTGCCTTGCAGCAAATACCACATACCTCCTGCCCAGAACAGCGGTCCCTGACATGGCCAAACCTTCTGGCACCTGAAGCACCTCAATGGGGACGGCACATATAGTGCACATGAACATTTAGGTAACCAACTTTGATGACCGGAGGCAGCACAGGGCTGCAGAAGGTCAGAAAGAGGGTGTTGGTGGCCACTCTCTCTGAACCCTTCCTGACCGTCACCCTGCGCACCTCCGTCACACCCTGGGACGCCAGCTCCGTTTTTATTTCTGCCTCTGAAACACCCGTTGATTCTCTGCATCGAATCACACCTTTGGATGAATTTAATTGTTTGGGGGAGGGTTTCCCTGATCTCCCTGTCCACAAGTTTTGTTGCTTTCTGCAGCTGTTCAGATTGTTTTTGTGATTTGCTTTGAATGAGAAATGAGCCATTCCTCAACCTCTTGATGGACCGAGGGTCGCCTGCTATTCCTTGAAAACCCTTTTTAATGGCAAACGGCTCAGAGCTGAAAGGGGTCTTTCCTGCTCCGTCCCCTCCATCACGAGCAGGAACCCAAAAACCTGTCTTCTGTCGAACTTCGGTATCGGAGTCACTATCTGTATGACAATCCCCTGAAATAGGGGATGCTGCCTTCCTCTTCCTTTTGGGGGAATGTTTTTTAAAGAAGTCATATTTTTGTTTATTGTGATTCATCTCTCCCTTACCCACCCACCTTGGAGTCCAACTAAGGGGCCAGGGCCAAGAATCACTATCTTGACCCCTTTCCGCTTCAGGAGAGACATACAACAGACAAAAAAACCCACCAACCCTATCCCCCCCGATCATGCTCAACTCCCGGGAACAGAGAGCTGAGCACTGGCAGGGGTTACCTTGGCCAGCCGGAGAAATGCCTGTTTTGACCCAGCCCCAAGAAGGGGAGCCGATTAGTACACCCGGGCCAAAGTGTACTCCCTGTCTAGGAGAGGTCCGAGCCAAAGTGATGTGTTGAGAGCGCTGGCCCTCTCAATCACCAGGATCTCATTCCCCTCCACACAGGGCGCACCCCACGGCAAACGCGGCGGATCTTAAGGAGACCACAGGAGAGAAAAGGAGTGTGAAAAGAGACTTGAAGGGGAGACGAAGATAGAAAAGGGGGCCAAATAAGGAGGCAGAAAACAAGAAAAGGGAGAAAGGCGGGTTACTCTTAGTCGGATCCTCACCCTTAGCCTATCTGACATGGGAAAACCCTACCAGGGGCATCAACTCCTTACCACGTTACGCTTAGGCCAAAACAGCATCTGCACCTCTCAGGCCTAGAAGCAGTAAAGAAAAAAACAGCCCATCTCCAAGTATTGATGCCCCCCCCAGCAGAGCCTAAGGGATCACTGGACCACGCAAACCCTCCCACCACGACAAGGTCGCAACCCTCCGGGGGGGTCCATGTGGGTGTGCCAGCCCGTGTTGGATGCGTCCGTGTAGAGTTCCAGTGGCCGGGTGGGACGGGAAATGGGAACTCCGGAGGTCCACGCCAGGGGGTCAGCCACTCGTCCCTGGCACAGTGCAACCATGGACCCAAGGGGATGGACTGGGCCCAGCGTCTGGAAGTCTGGGACCACCGCCATCGGAAACTCCCCTGGAGTTGCCGTTTGAGGACCCTGCTTAGGGGAATGATGGTGGGCCCAAAGACTCCATTATCCCCAAGAGGGAAGTCAGGGTCCTGGCCGAGATGTAGGTGGATAGGCGCAGGTGAGAGATGAGGTCCGAGATGCGTGTGGACCTCTCGTTGGTGGGGGCGACCATCATGACGCTCCATCACATGTAGTTAGTAATATGAATCATTTCCCCATGCCACTACTAAAAAGGAAGGATATTCATGTGGCTTGACTAGTGTAGCGGGCGTCCCCAAATAATTGTGAGTATGACTCAGTAAAGAAAGAAGGGTGGTCATTGGGTGAAAGTGACCACTGAGTGATAGTTTAACAAGGGCTGGTAAGGTGCTGGTCATGTGTTTTGAACACTGAGTATGCACTCACTAGGAGGAAGGAGGAAAGAATCAGTTTTAGCCCAGCAGATGGCCTAGAGACTCGAACCTGTCAGGACGTTGGTCCTCTCTGCTGACCAGTCATTACCAGGTGAGCCATAGATAGTTGGGGAAAGCTACAGGGGGGAAACTTAAAGAAAAGAGAAAGAAAGAATTCATATGTTGAATTAAGAAGCAGGTTACTTACACGAACCTTATTCGTGTTTCAGCCCTTCACCCTTAGCCCTTCACCTTTTACTCTTCACCCTTCACCTTTCAACCCGTGAGGTGGTTGAAGATGGCCATGGTGTGGGGAACACACCGGTAGGCAGCCCCAGGAATTAAGGACTCCAGGGAGAGGAGCCGGAACTCGTAATCTCTCCAGGGTCAGGAGAAGTCGAGGGAGAGGAGTCGGAACTCGTCACTTCTCCAGGGACAGGAGAAGGCGAGGAAGAGAAGTTGGAAATCCTATCTCCAGTGACGGGAGAATTTAAAGGGGTGATACGATGTCTGTGAGAGACAGGAAAGCACGACCATATGAAGTCTTGTGTTTGATGCAGGCGTGGCATCAGTGAGTACTGGAATTATTTATTTCCTGGTCTGGATTTTGTGGGCCAATGTTGTGTGAAGGCCGTGACTTATGAAGTCTTGCGTGAGTTAGTTGCCTCTCAGTGGAAAGAGAGCTACATGTATAAAATCCGTTTATAAATTGTTTGATGTGATTTAGTAAAGTGTTTTTCCCTGAAGGAGAGGGGGAGAAGAAAAACATTCGGTAGTGCGCCTTTTGGTTGATTGGAAAGATTGCGTATGCGTATGGAGTAAATGCTGTCATGAATGCGTGCGGGCAAAAGTGACAGTGTGACACATGCCCAGGAAGGAGAAGCGTTGACTGGGGGCGAGTTCGCATTTGTTCGTGTTGGTGACAAACCCTAGCTTGGAACAGAGATGTTGGAGTTGTGTGGTGTGGGCTTGGCACAGGGCTTGAGAAGGTGCCAGGATGAGCCAGTTGTCGAGGTAGACAAGGAGGCGGATGCCTTCCTGTGTGGCTAGCGAGGTCATCTCCTTGACAACCTTTGTGAAAAGGAAGGGTGCGAGTGAGAGGCTGAAGGGGAGCTCCTTGAACTGGAACACCCGATCCTGCCAGACAAACTAAAGGTAGCGTCTGTACACTGGATGGATGAGAATTTGGAAACAGGGTCCTTGAGATCGATCGAGGTGGCCCTGGTGGTGGATAGAGTCTCTGATCTGGGACTGACTGTCCATCTTGAACTTTGCCGTTTTGAGGTACTTGTTGAGGGGTGAGAGGTCGAGTATGGGCCTCCACTCCCCTGATGTCTTGGGAATGACCAGTAGGTGGGAGTAGAACCCCGGAGTGGGGTTGGTTAATTCCGTGATGGCCCCTTTGAGGAGATCTGAGACTTCCTCCTGGAGCTCATCCGCTTGGGCGGGAGAAGGCTGGCGGGGGGAGGGGGGGGGAGAGCATGCGAGGGAGGGCGTTCGGAGGCCCAGGGTAGACAGTATCCCTCCTCTAAGACCGCTATTATCCATGGGTTGAGACCCATCCATCTCCACTGTGGGCATGTCTGGAGAGACTGCCAGCCAGAGGGGGCGAAGGGCCGCAGGGGAGAGGCCCCGAACCGGAGGCAACGAGGGGGTTCTGTGATGTCCCGTATTGTTCTGCAGTGTGGGCGATGGTAGCAGTCTGTGTTCTCCCTGTGCAAGGTCCCCCGGGGTGGGGCAAGGGAGCGCTGGCGGAAGGACCTCTTGTCATTTCTGTGGGGGCTGTTTCTGTCGGCCAAACCGAAAATTTGTATTCCGTGGTTCTTGTTTGGTCGAGCGGGTGGATGTGTACTGCACAGGGCGAGCGGAGCCAGTGCAGGCAGGCTTCCGTTTATGGGGTGGGGCTCTGGAGGGAGGGGCTGATGGGGGGTGTTTAAAGGGGCCGGGAGGTCGGAATAGACGGGGGGGGGGCGCGTCAGACCAGCCGCGTAGGAAGCTGCCTCCTTATTTTGTTCAGCAGTGTGTGTGATGAATGCAGCCGCGTAATCACCAAAGAGCGACTGGTCTTGTCCCGGAATACACCGAAGGGCCGCTTTTTGCTTGGGGAAGAGTTTAGCTTTCTGAAGGAAAGCGTCTCTGTATGCAAGCACACAGTTGTAATGGCTCTTGGCTACGCTGTCCGCCGCAGCCAAAAGATGATGAGATATCCTGTTTACCAAGATCTGCAGCATCGGGTCCCGAAAGAACCGTATGTCAGTCTCTTGTTGTGTGTCAGAGGCAGGTGCGTCAGAGGACACAGAGGCTGAGTTGTCCTCCTCAGGCCAAATTTCAGCATCATGTTGCGTTGAGCAGGTCAAAGAAAACGTGACTCGCTGTAACGTGTTGGATGCCGAATCTGGCGGTGCGATCCCATTCTGCCAGCGTTTTAAGCGGAATAGATGCAGCAGAGGGAGGGGCCGAGTTTGGATTAACCACGGTCATATGGGGAAACAACAAGTTCCCTGGCCGCAGGGTTGTCGCTTATCAAAGAGGGAGGGATTGCGGGGCTGCCGGGGGGTCCTGAGGAAGGTACCCACAGGGGCTGCCCCTGGAGCAGAAAATGATTCCTTCCCTGGAGGAGGGACAACCTGCGCACCCAGGGACAAAGTTGCCGGACGCTCCCACATGAAAGAGAGAATTTGAGGTGTGACAAGTTTGGGGGTGTACGCTTTGGCAGGGCAGCCCGAGCAAAGCGTGACACGGAGAAGATTTCGTCCGAAGGGAGGGTCTCCCTCAAGAAGAGGTTGGGGCGCCATTGTTCAATGGCTGCAAAGTCACTAGAAGGTGGGAAGAATTGCTCTTCCACACCGTCCTCAAAAGCGGGAGGGAAGTCGTCCTGGGAGGTTGAGGTGGTTCAACCGGAGGAGGCAACAAATGGGGTGCGTAGGAGTCCCGCCCTAGCCAAGAGGTCGACGGGAGAGGCAAGGGGGTCTGTGGTAGCTCCATGATCAGCGACAGACAAGCAAGGGGAATGTCCGTCGTGCCGATCGGACAGCACCTGAGAGGGAAGCGGACCAAGGTCAAACCAGTGAGAGGAAGCTGGATGCCACAGACGACCGTAGAGCCGATGAGTGTCCGCATCAAGCCACTGGTCCCTCAGAGGGGCATAGAGCCACTGGTCCCCATGGAGGAAAGTGGGCTGTGGCTGCCCGGGGGCGGAATGTCCATGGGGGCCCAGGTAACCTGAAGCACCGGGGGGTGGGAAGCCGATGGGCTTGCTGCCCCCCCCCCCCCCCCCCCCCCCCCCCCCCCCCCCCCCCCCCCCCCCCAGAGAGTGCACTGCCACCTGCACATCCCGAGTGCGGTCTGTGCGGGAACCATGGTCGAGAGAGAGAGAGAGAGAGAGAGAGAGAGAGAGAGAGAGTAGTCCCAAGGTTGCCTAGGGGGAACGGTGGAGTGAGCGCCAGCTGAACCCCCTTCATGTTGGTAACCCCCACCGATCCCCCCCACCACTCTCCGGATCATGCCATGATGGACCCGGTAGGTTACCCGATGTCCCACGGGTCGATCCTCTCCCCGGAGGAACAGGACCGTGGATGTTGCCCAAGTGCGGAACAATTTAAGTCCGATCCCCAACATCCTGTGCCCCTAGTCCATCGGGGTGAATCGATCGGCGTGGGTTCGGCTCACACAGGTCTGGATGTGTCGGGATCTGTGTGCCAGACCCAGGGTTTTGCCCAGTTTGGTCCTGCCAGGGAGAGGGCTCCACCCTGCCACCAGAAAAAGGACGCTCAGAGTACACAAGTGGTGGCTGCACCCGTGTGCTACAGAGGGGAGCGCCATGAGACCGAGTGCTATCAGTGGGGGGATAGCTGATAGCCTGAGTCTCATGTGAGCGAGTGACATGTACCGATCCCGAGGCGAACATGTCACTCGTGCCGGTCACGAAGTCAGCATGCGGAAAATTATCCGGGTACTACTGGCCGCGTGACTCAGCATGATAGCGAGAGGAGAGAGGGTGGCCAAGTGCTGAGTCATTGCGCCGGCCACCCTCTCCCTTGTTTGTCTCTATAAGCGGTTGTGAAGTAGGGGGCAAGCTGGACTGACGCTGCAAAGATGGCGAACGGAGGGGGAGCGGGAAGGGAAGGAAAGCGAGGTACGGGAGAAAACCGTGTGCTTTCCACTTGTCTTTCTGAATATATTTTATTTTGGTTTTATCTGTAGCCTGTGCAGCTTGCCCCTTCCTACACAAACGCTGTGAGCATAACTCCGCCGGCCTATTAGAGGAGGAGGCATAATGGTGGTCATGGCCAAACGTCCCTGCGTTGAACCCCCCTCTAGGTTGGCCGTACATTCTTCCCCTGAGGAACACACGGTTTCTTCCATGGGATCAGAACGCTGAGCTTCTGGGGCAGAGAGAGACGACGGAAAGGCGTCGTCTCTTGACCCATTGTTCACCTTCACCATCTTGGGCTGTGGTGGACGGAACAAAACCAGAGTATACAAACACAAAGTCGAGACTAAATGACAAAGCGCGTGCCGAAGGAGGGATGATCGATCGAACGTCAAGTATGAAAAGGCAAAGTGACACGCGAGCGATCATAATCTCGAACGGCTGTGATCAACAAGGGTTCGCGCAAGCCACATCAGAACAAGCAAAAAGCAATACACAAGCAATCTGCTAAAAAAACAGAAGATAGGGCGAGTCAGAGCAAGAAAACCTGTCCTTTGTGGTGGGAAGGCCTTAGCTGAATGAGAACAGGAAGTTTGCACTGGCTTTCTGTCTAAGATAAGATAAGATAAGATAATGTTGCTATAGCCCAGCCGACCGCAAAGGGCCACATCAGGGCTGTCACCACGTTAAAATCAACTCACCAGTCATTTAAAAAAAAAAAAAAAAACCCAACTTTCACACATCTCATTAAATGACATCGTCTAGAAACGCACCAGAAATTGCATTAAAAATCTTTCTTCCGTAAAATCTTAAATCAGATGAAAAATGTTAATCTCTCTCAAAAACTCAAGGATCACATCAGGCGGGACATCCCTGAACAGGATCTTCATGGACTCCGCTGTAAAATGTTTGTGTCTCACATCGTGCAAGTCCCAACACTCTAAAAGAACTATGTTTCATTGTGAGTGGCGCATGACATGGAATACACCACGGAGCTTCTTCACTCTTAAAAGGTAGAATGGGTAAAATACGAATGGCCGTGTGCAGCCGGCACAGAAACCGTTTCCTCTTTACGACCTCCCGACGTAGATGGAGGAAGTCCTTAAGGTTTGGACGGATCTGAAAGAGTTTGTTACTCGTCTGTGTGTTCCAATCCTCCTGCCAGAGGTCTCTCACATAATCGTTAATTTTGGGTTTCACATCTGAGCAGGGGATATACACGTTGGACAGTTTCTCTCTTGTTGGCGTTCTTGACTAAACGATCAACCATTTCGTTCCCGCCGATGCCAACATGACCAGGAACCCAAGCAAGAGTAATGTTGTAACCGTCCGCCTTCAACTTGCTAAAAAGTTCAAAAAAAAGTAAAAGTTCCGGATGCTGAAGGTTGCGGCCAGCTATGGCTTCCAAAGCTGACAGCGAATCCGACAGAACCAGAAAGTCCCTCTTTGAAGAATGCGAGATTATCTTCAAAGCCAAAACCAGAGCGGTAAGTTCAGCAGAATAGACAGAAGCATCTGAGGAAGGAGCCCCAGGGCAGTAGGCTGCACAGGCCACTCCATCTTCAGACTTGGAACTGTCAGTGAAAACTTTTGACAGGATGGGAATTTCGAACAGAGGTCAGCATACAATGCCTTGTACGCCAGAGAGCTGGTAGACTCTTTGCGAAAAGCTGCGAGGTCGAAACAAATCTTGGTGTGAAAAAGGTCCACGGAGGTTGATCCGGAAACTTGGAAAAATCCGACACAAACTCTAGGTCTAGACCTGCATTCCGCACGTGATGGCCGCATACGAAGACCAAACGGCGGAATACATTTCGGGTTGTTTTCAAACTTACTTTGGAACGGAGGGTCAAAGACACAGTCATAGGCAGGATTCTGCGGTTCTGAGAACAGTCGGATATAATAATTCAAAGACAGTTTCAGCCTGCGGTTGGACAGTGAAGGTTCACCCGCCTCTGCGTACAGGCTGTACACAGGGGTGGTGCGGAACGCTCCAAGACAGAGACGAAGCCCTTGATGGTGGATAGGGTCCAAGAGTTTGAGGTAAGATGATCTTGCGGAGCCGTACACGCACAACCGTAGTCCAATTTGGAACGGACCAGGGCTCTGTAGAGGTGCAACAAAGTTTTCTTATCAGCGCCCCAGTCGGTATGCGCTACGACCCGCAGAATATTCAGTGCTTTCTGGCAAGCAGTTTTGAGGTTTTTAATATGGCTGAGAAAGTTAAGTTTTTGGTCAAAAATGACTCCCAGAAATTTGGCCTCTTTAACAGCTGGAATGGGAGATTTCCCTACTTGAAGTTCAGGATCTGGAAAAAACTGACGGAAATTATGGAAGTGAATACACTGCGTCTTTGTTGGAGAAAAGGTGAAACCGTTTTCATCCGCCCACCGATGGATTTTATCTACGCAAAGCTGGAGCCTGCGCTGGACACTGGGTACAGGCTTCCAGTTGCGTAGACAGCAAAATCATCCACAAACAATGAGCAGTCTGAACCCTGCTGAACTGAATTGAACAATGTTGTTGATTTTAATACTAAAGAGGGCAGGAGACAGTATGCTCCCTGTGGAACACCCAACTCCTGCTCGTGGCCCATCAGAGAGAGTAGTGCCAACCCGGACCTGAAAACTGTCGTTCCGCCAAAAAATTTTTGAAGGGAAAAGCGGAAGATGACCTCGAAAACCCAGATCATGGAGATCATGAAGTATCCCCGACTTCCAGGTGGTATCGTAGGCCTTCTCCAGGTCAAAGAAAATTGCCACTGCATGCTGTCTGTTCAAAAAGGCGTTCCGAAGTGTAGATTCCAGATGAATCAAATGGTCAACGGTAGTCCGATGTTTGCGGAAACCACACTGTTCTTTCGCCAAAAGGCCATCGGTTTCGAGTTTCCACATGAGCCTAGCATTGACCATTTTCTCCATCAATTTGCAGACACAGCTGGTCAAAGCTATGGGACGGTAGTTTGATGGATTAGAAAGATCTTTTCCAGGTTTGGGGATTGGAATAATGAGGGCTTTTCGCCAAGAGGGTGGAAAGCAACCTGTAGTCCACACATGGTTGTATACCTGTAACAGGATGTTCAGACCTATTTGCGGAAGATGTTTCAACAGTTGATAATGGATTTCATCTAGACCTGGAGAGGAATCGTTGCAAGACAGTAAGGCAGATTTCAATTCGTTTAACGTGAAAGGAAGATTGTAGTCTTCCATGTTGTTTGACGAAAAGTTACAGGGCGATTTTTCTTTAAGGGCTTTGTTTTTGCCAAAAGTGGCTGATTTGTTAGAAGAGGAGGAATTTTTATCAATTGTTGAAGCAAGCAGATTAGCAACTGCTTTTTTGTCTGTTATTAAAGAGTCAGCAAACTTGAGTGGTTCACAGTGGGACAGGTGTTCTTCCCTTTGATTTTCTTAATGATGTTCCACACTTTTTTCTTGGAAGTTTTCGATGTCAGCCTGGAGCAGAAACTTCTCCAGGACCGACGTTTACTGATTTTAAAAGTGTGTCTCGATTTGGCACGGAGTTTCTGATGGGCTCGAGCGTTGGGACCCGAAGGTCTTTGGTACACCTGACGCTGAGCCCGTTTTCTAACTTTGGAAATTTGTTGGCAGTCTGAATCAAACCAGGGTGTTTTTGGCATTGAAGTTTATCGGAAGACACTGGAATTTACAAGCTTTACACTTGATCACAGTGTTAGTCAGTGATTCTGCTGGGTCCGGACTCTGAAGAAATCAGTGTCCTGAAATGCCTTAGAAATACTGGCTGCAATAGATCCCGTTTGCTTTCTTATAATTTAGATGTGGAGAGACAGAGACGTGTTCAGTTATGACAGGTTGTAGAAGGACAGGGAAAATGGTCACTTCCGTGCAGATCGTCATGGACAGACCACTCATAGTCCAGGACCAGCGAGGGGTCACAAACCGACAAATCTAAACACGAAAGTGAACCTGTGGAAGAATGGAGGTAAGTTGCAGATCCGTCATTCAGACAAACAAATCCAAATCCGAAAGGACATCCTCAATTAGCAGACCTCTGGATGATGTACTGACACTACCCCAAAGAGGATTGTGACCGTTAAAGTCACCCAACAGCAAAAAAGGTCGAGGAAGTTCTCTTATCAGACTGACAAGGTCCTGACGACAAAACTGGGACTGAAGGAGGTAGATAAATAGAACAGATTGTTACAGTCTTGTGGAGAGTGACTCTCGCAGCAACAGCTTGAAGGGAGGTAGACAGAGCAACAGGACTATACAGCAGAGTTTTGTGTATGAGAAGGGCAACACCCCCCGACAGTCCCAACGTGGATGGTTGTGCAGGATTTGAAAGAATATTAAAGCCAGAAAGAGTAAAGGTCTTCTGGCTTTGAATTTGAGTTTCCTGAAGAGCCACGACAGAAGGTTTTATAGATTGACACAGAAGCTGCAGCTCCTCAAAGTTGGATTTTAGTCCACGGATATTCCAATGGAATATTGTACTATCCATGGTGCAGAGGGTGAAAAGGAGAGAGATCAGGTCATCTCCTCATCAACATCTGCTTCCAATGGAGTGACTTATTACTTAGTTTGACTGGATTCTGTTGGTCTTCAGACCTGCTGGCAGACTTGCCAAAGGTGAAGAAGATCTGGATTTGGGAGACGGTGGAGGTTTCTTCCTCATCTCCACCATCTCCACACTGGATTGAACTCCCTTGCCCGCACAGGCACTGGACAGAGGAGTTCGAGGTGCGGGTGCTGGCTTTTTAATCTGCCCCGCAGCAGATGTTGTAGACTGCTGGGCAGTCTGAGGGGGTGGCGGATTTTTTGCCTCCACCCGGGGCATTCATATGAGTTGGGACGGTGGTGGACCTGCTTCCACCAGAGCTTACAGATCTTCTTGCAGTGTCTTGGAAAAGATAAATTCATCAGTCTGGCAGCAGACTGACTGAGTGGAAACCTTCTTTACGGCCGAAGCATATGAAGATGCTGTTGGCGTCTGACTGCCCACAACCTGTTTGCGGGCCTCAAAAAGGAGATTTTCTTTTCAGTTTTTTATTCGTTGTATAGTGGATTCCTGAATCCAAAGAGGGCAGTTTCGTGAAGAGGAGGGATGGTCGCCACCGCAGTTAGCACAATGTGCCGGGTCTTTACACGGCCCATCATGGGTTGCCTTGCAGCAAACACCGCACACCTCCTGCCCAGAACAGCGGTCTCTGACATGTCCAAATTTTGGCATCTGAAGCACCTCAAAGGGGATGGAAAAATATAACTGAACTCTGACGTTCAGGTAGCCGACTTTGATGACCGGAGGCAGCACAGGGTTTGCAGAATGTCAGAAAGAGGGTGTTGGTGGCCACTCTTTCTGCACCCTTTTTCACCGTCACCCTATGCACCTCTGTCACACCCTAGGATGTCAGTTCCGCCTTGATCTCTGCCTCTGAGACACCTCGAAGATCTGGGCATCGAATGACTCCCTTAGAGGAATTCAGCTGTTTATGGGGAGTCACCCGGATCTCTCGGTCTACCAGCTTGGTAGCTTTCAGCAGCTGCTCTGATTGTTTTTTAGTTTTACATTGGATGAGAAACGTGCCATTTCTGAGTCGCTTAATGGACTTTGGGTCTCCTGCAATTTCCTTGAAAGCCCTTCTGAATTGCAAATGGGCTAAGTGCAGAAAGAGGTTTGTCTTGCTCCTTACTTTCCATGATTAACCAAGTGGACCAAAATCCTGACAACTGCCTTGTTTCATTTTCAGAATCAGAGTCTCCATCAGACTCCTGTGACGACCTTAAAGAAATTAACTGTACTTTCCTTTTTTTTGGGGGGTGATTTTTTATGGAAGTTCATATTTATAGGCAAAAATTTCATCTCTCCCTTACCCACCCACCTTGGAGTCCAACTAAGGGGCCAGGGCAAGAATCACTGTCTTGACCCCTTCAGGCTTCAGGAGAGACATACAACAGACAAAAACCTACCAACCTATCCCCCCCGATCATGCCCAACTCCCGGGAACAGAGAGCTGAGCACTGCAGGGGTTACCTTGGCCAGCCGGAGAAATGCCTGTTTTGACCCAGCCCCAAGAAGGGGAGCCGATTAGTACACCCGGGCCAAAGTTTTACTCCCTGTCTAGGAGAGGTCCGAGCCAAAGTGATGTGTTGAGAGCGCTGGCCTCTCAATCACCAGGATCTATTCCCCTCCGACACAGGTCGCACCGCACGGCAAACGCGGTGGATCTTAAGGAGACCACAGAGAGAAAAGGAGTGTGGAAAAAGAAGCTTGAAGGGGAGACGAAGATAGAAAAGGGCCAAATAAGAGAGGCAGAAAACAAGAAAAGGAGAAAGGCGGGTTACTCTTAGTCAGGATCCTCACCCTTAGCCTATCTGACATGGGAAGCCCTACCAGGGGCATCAACTCCTTACCGTTACGCTTAGCCAGACAGCATCTTGGCTTTTCGGACCTAGAAGCAGTTTGAAAAAAACTAGCCTATCTCCAAGTATTTATGCCCCCGCCAGCAAAGCCTAAGGGATCACTGGACCCCGCAAGCCCTCCGACCACGACAAGGTCGCAACCCCCGGAGGGTTTCTGTCTAAGACGGAAGTAGGGTGGGTGTCTTGTTACTGCGTTAGCCACACAAAAAATTCGGCCTTCAGAGCTAACTAACTGCCGGAGAATGCTACTGTCTGATAAGGTAGAGTATATGACGCCAAACTGATGTTTATCATACTATCTTTTCAGAACCATTAGACCACTAAATCTGGAACCACAAGGGTCACATAATTTATTTGCTAATTGCCAATATATATGAAAAACATATAAAAAAATCTTCTTAACCTGTCAAGGCACGGCCATGCTCAAGAAGGCATCAACAGTTTGACTTAACTCTATCTCTGCTTTCTAAGTAAATGCTAAACTTGAATTAGAATGTTCCCACACACTTCATATAATGAGGCATTCTTTTTTTGTTGTTGTTGTATATTACAGAGTTTGGGAGATACTGGTTTGAAAACTATGGCACTCATGTTTAGGTCCAATTCTCAGTCCCATGTTGTTAACCACCGACATCCTATCACTTATTCAAGAAGGGAAAAAAAACCCAATGTTGTCATGGAAATAATAGTTTTTTGCTTAAAACTAATCCAATCTCTGTGGTAATATGCCATTTTCAACTAATCTTATATATTAGTCTAGGTCCTGTGAAAACATTTAATAATTCGGAATAATTTTTGGACTTCAAGAACGGAGACTCATCTGTCCACTACCATACCTGTCAAACTCAGTCTCACTGTTGAGAGTATGATGCTCAAATGACATGCTCTTCTTGTACATACTTCAGTGAATTGGTGACATGTGCAGAAGTCATCATTCCTGTTTGAGCAGAACCACGTTACTCTAATAAGTAAAATTCATTAACTCACACATGTGGGCAGTCCATCCGTCTCCTTGCACTGGTGAAACATTCACTGTCCCTGGATATAAGCCACTCTTTTGCCATAGTTGTATAGTGCAAAAAGTGGGCCGTGACACTCTCCCACTTGACTGGTTTTACTTTACTAATATATTTATATTCGCACTCAAGAATGAATAACTATACATGAAGTCCAATAAGTCTCCAGTGGTTATTTTGTCTTTTTTTCAAAGGTTAACAAAATAATGGTGAATTATTTGTCACTGCACAGGAACCCTCTTTCCGACAGATGCTTCAGCAACACACATGCTGAGGCAATAGACAAATCTGCCAGCATACAAAGATTTCTTTTCACACAAGCAAAAAAAAACATTGTACAGTTCCTACAACACTGTACATTCATAATGAAGATGTCATACACACACTCACACATATACACACACACTCATGCACACGCACACACATACATATGCACATACACGGAAGCTCACACACACACAAACACACACACAGATACACTGGCAACACCTTGATGTGCGAGAGATGAGATACATTCTTGCTGGTGACATAGGACTGAATAACTGCAGAGGTAGGTTCATGACCACAATCCTGACTAACGATGATTGGGAACTGTTTGGCTGATGGCCGGTACCTGCAAACATCATCAATACAGCTGTATTTGTGTAGATGTAATATACACACAGCTGAAATGCACATAGGAAGCAACAACAAAAAAATGCTTGCCTACATGTGACTGGCATGTGATGAATATATACAACAGCAGGATGAAAGGCACAGGGTGGCTGTGGAAGGAGAAAGGCAACACCACCACCTGATCACAAGCAGTCAGCATTAACTCTAGCAAACGACTTTGCAAGCTCTCACTTCTGTGTTGACTGCTATTTCTTCCCTGCCCTATGGCGCAATCACCCTCTCCCCTCTCTCTACCTACTTGTTTCATCTCACAGCAACTGCCAGTCCCCTTCCCCTCCATCCATCTCCCCACCCTCCCAAAGCCCCCTCACCCCCCACCTTCCCTCAGCTCTCGATTGCAGTACTCTGAAATTTCCTAACCTTCATTACTGCTGATCTCTTTACCAAATGCAGAGTGAACAAAGTTCATCCATAAGATCTAGTTCTGTCAGACAGTAGGATCACACTTTCTATATATCGAAAATGTGCATTATCAGCATGACATAATGTTTAAATTAAATGTACATGATGCTTGTACATAAGTGTTCTAGCTTAGTTCTCTGTTTAGTAATACATTTGTTCATACACTACCTCTAGTGGAAATGGGATTAAATGGTCTGATCTGGACAAACTTGAATAGAGTATATGTAACAGGGTTTTTTTTCATATCATTTCCTTTAACACATCTTTTATCAGTGTATGAAGAAGTAACTGTAAGTAATCATTATTTATAAGGGGAAAAAAAACTGCAATATTGATTTCCTTGCTGAAAATGTTCATCACAGATTTACAGCCATTATAATTGTGTGATATCTTCACACATGCAATAACTAGAAACTTTTTATTATTCTGCAAGTTTAATTATGCTCAAGGTTATACTTGCTGAGAAAATGCCAATGATAAAGCTTACAATGGACACACATACATACACACAAACATACACTTATGGCCTGACAACTGAAAAAGCATAATTACATAAGCTCACTTGTTACGCTTGCGAGTCAAAAATCAGGAGACTGCATTATAAATGCAGATAGGATAAGATAAGATAATGTTGCTTATAGCCCAGCCGACCGCAAAGGGCCACATCAGGGCTGTCACCACGTTAAAATCAACTCACCAGTCATTTAAAAAAAAAAAAAAAAAAAACCCAACTTTCACACATCTCGTTAAATGACATCGTCTACAAACGCACCAGAAACTTTGTTAAAAATCTTTCTGCCGTAAAATCTTAAATCAGATGAAAAATGTTAATCTCTCTCAAAAACTCAAGGATCACGTCTGGCGGGACATCCCTGAACAGGATCTTCATGGACTCCGCTGTAAAATGTTTGTGTCTCACATCGTGCAAGTCCCAACACTCTAAAAGAACATGTTTCATTGTGAGTGGCGCATGACATGGAATGCACCACGGAGCTTCTTCACTCTTTAAAAGGTAAGAATGGGTAAAATACAAATGGCCGGTGTGCAGCCGGCACAGAACCGTTTCCTCTTTATGACCACCCGACGTAGATGGGAGGAAGTCCTTAAGGTTTGGACGGATCTGAAAGAGTTTGTTATTCGTCTGTGTGTTCCAATCCTCCTGCCAGAGGTCTCTCACATAATCGTTAATTTTGGGTTTCACATCTGAGCAGGGGATATAAGTGTTGGACAGTTTCTCTCTTGTGGCGTTCTTGGCTAAACGATCAACCATTTCGTTCCCGCCGATGCCAACATGGCCAGGAACCCAAGCAAGAGTAATGTTGTAACCGTCCGCCTTCAACTTGCTAAAAAGTTCAAAAAAAAGTAAAAGTTCTGGATGCTGAAGGTTGCGGCCAGCTATGGCCTCCAAAGCTGACAGCGAATCCGACAGAACCAGAAAGTCCCTCTTTGAAGAATGCGAGATTATCTTCAAAGCCAAAACCAGAGCGGTAAGTTCAGCAGAATAGACAGAAGCATCGAATGAATATGTTCCAACAGTATCTGAGAAGGAGCCCCAGGGCAGTAGGCTGCACAGGCCACTCCATCTTCAGACTTGGAACCGTCAGTGAAAACTTTTTGACAGGATGGGAATTTCGAACAGAGGTCAGCATACAATGCCTTGTACGCCAGAGAGCTGGTAGACTCTTTACGAAAAGCTGCAAGATCGAAACAAATCTCTGGTGTGAAAAAGGTCCACGGAGGTTGATCCGGAAACTTGGAAAAATCCGACACAACTCCTAGGTCTAGCTAGACCTGTATTCCGCACGTGAGGCTGCATACGAAGACCAAACGGCGGAATACAGTTAGGGTTGGTTTCGAATTTGTTTTGAAACTGAGGGTCAAAGACACAGTCATAGGCAGGATTCTGCGGTTCTGAGAACAGTCGGATATAATAATTTAAAGACAGTTTCAGCCTGCGGTTGGACAGTAAAGGTTCACCCGCCTCTGCGTACAGGCTGTACACAGGGGTGGTGCGGAACGCTCCAAGACAGAGACGAAGCCCTTGATGGTGGATAGGGTCCAAGAGTTTGAGGTAAGACGATCTTGCGGAGCCGTACACAGCACAGCTGTAGTCCAGTTTGGAACGGACCAGGGCTCTGTAGAGGTGCAGCAAAGTTTTCTTATCAGCGCCCCAGTCGGTGTGTGCTACGACCCGCAGAATATTCAGTGCTTTCTGGCAAGAAGTTTTGAGGTTTTTGATGTGGCTGAGAAAGTTGAGTTTTTGGTCAAAAATAACTCCCAGGAATTTGGCTTCTGTTACAACTAGAATGGTGGACTTGTCCAGACGAATTTCAGGATCAGCAAAGAATCGACGAAAATTGTGAAAATGAATTGACTGAGTTTTGGTACGGGAGAAGGTAAACCCGTTTTCCTCGGCCCACTGTTGGATTCTGTTGACACAAAGTTGCAGTCGACGCTGTACGTTGGCGTAAGAAGCTCCAACTGCATACAGCGCAAAGTCATCAACAAACAGAAGGACTCGGTGCCCAGGCTTACTGATTGGACAATGTCATTTATTTTAATGCTGAAAAGGGCGGGAGAAAGGATGCTCCCCTGAGGAACACCCAACTCCTGCCCATGGATGTCAGAGAGTGTGGTGCCAACACGCACCTGGAACTGTCGATCGGCTAAAAAGTTTTGAATGAACAGAGGCAGGTGACCCCGAAAACCAAGTCTGTGCAGGTCCATGAGGACTCCTGCTTTCCACGTGGTGTCGTACGCCTTCTCGAGGTCGAAAAAGATAGCGATCACATGCTGCTTATTAACAAAGGCATTGCGGATGGTGGTTTCCAGACGGATTAGATGGTCAACCGTCGAGTGGTACTTCCGGAAACCGCACTGTTCACTGGCCAAAAGACCATCGGTTTCCAGCTTCCACATCAGACGGGAGTTGACCATCTTTTCCATCAGCTTACAGAGGCAGCTGGTCAGAGCGATTGGGCGATAGTTGGAAGGGTTGGTAAGGTCCTTTCCAGGCTTTGGAATGGGAATGATCAGGGCTTTCCGCCAGGAGGGCAGAAAGGACCCTGTGGTCCAGATATGGTTATAGACTTGGAGAAGAGTCTGGAGACAGCTTTCTGGAAAATGTTTCACAACCTGATAATGAATGTCATCCAGACCAGGGGCAGAATCAGTGCAGGTTTGTAAAGCTAATTTGAGTTCAACGATTGAAAAAGGAAGATTATAGGTTTCAGAGTTGTCTGATGTGAAATTGTACGAGGATTTATGGTGGAGGCCAACAGATTGGCAACAGCTTGTTTGTCAGTGATCAGAGCATCAGCAAGTTTCAAGTGATGAATGGAGGGGTTGGTGTTCTTCCCTTTGATTTTTCTAATGATATTCCAAACTTTTTTCTTGGAAGTTTTCGATGTCAGCCTGGAGCAGAAGCTTCTCCAGGACTGACGTTTACTGATTTTGAAAGTGTGTCTCGATTTGGCACGGAGTTTCTGATGGGCTCGAGCGTTGGGACCCGAAGGTCGTTGGTATACCCGACGCTGAGCCCGTTTGCGAACTTTTGAAATTTGTTGGCAGTCTGAATTGAACCAGGGTGTTTTTGGCATTTGGAGTTTGTCGGAAGACACTGGAATACAGGTTTTAGCACACTTGATCACAGTGTTAGTCAGAGATTCGCCTGGGTCCGGACTCTGAAGAAAATCAGTATCCTGGAATTCTTTAGAAATAGTGGCTGCAAATAGATCCCAGTTTGCTTTCTTATAATTTAGATGTTGAGAGACAGAGACGTGTTCAGTTAATATGGGCTGTAAAAGAACAGGGAAATGGTCACTTCCGTGCAGATCGTCATGGACAGACCACTCATAGTCCAGGACCAGCGAGGGGTCACAAACCGACAAATCTAAACACGAAAGTGAACCTGTGGAAGAGTGGAGGTAAGTTGCAGATCCGTCGTTCAGACAACACAAGTCTAAATCCGAAAGGACATCCTCAATTAGCAGACCTCTGGATGATGTACTGACACTACCCCAAAGAGGATTATGACCGTTAAAGTCACCCAACAGCAAAAAAGGTCGAGGAAGTTCTCTTATCAGACTAACAAGGTCCTGACGACAAACCGGGACAGAAGGTGGAAGATAAAGGGAACAGATTGTCACAGTTTTGTGGAGAGTGACTCTCGCAGCTACAGCCTGAAGGGAGGTAGACAGAGCGACAGGACTATACAACAAAGTTTTGTGTAGGAGAAGGGCAACACCGCCCGACAGTCCCAACGTGGATGGTTGTGCAGGTTTTGAAAGAATATTAAAGCCAGAAAGAGTAAAGGTCTTCTGGCTTTGAATTTGAGTTTCCTGAAGAGCCACGACGGAAGGTTTTATAGACTGACACAGAAGCTGCAGCTCCTCAAAGTTGGAATTTCATCCACGGATATTCCAATGGAATATTGTACTATCCATGGTGCAGAGGTGAAAAGGAGAGAAATCAGGTCATCTCCTCTTCAACGTCCGCTTCTAATGGAGCGAATTTATTAGTTAGTTTCACTGGACTGTGTTGGTCTTTGGACCTGCTGGCAGACTTGCCCGCAGGTGACAAAGGCCTGGAGTTTGGAGATGGTGGAGGTCTGGATTTGGGAGATGGTGGAGGTTTTTTCCTCATCTCCACCATCTCCACACTGGGTGGAACTCCCTTGCCCGCACGGGCACTGGACAGAGGAGTTCGAGGGGGGATTGCTGGTTTTTTAATCTGCCCAGCAGCAGATGTTGTAGACTGCTGGGCAGTCTGAGGGGTGGCGGATTTTTTGCCTCCACCAGGGGCAGTCACTTTGGGTTGGAAGGTGGTGGACCTGCTTCCACCAGAGTTGACAGTTCTTCCTTGCAGTGTCTTCGAAAACGTAAAGTTATCAGTCTGACAGCAGACTGATCGAGTGAGAACTGTGGGAACTTTCTTTACAGCCGAAGCATAGGAAGAGGCTGTCGGCATCTGACTGCCCACAACCTGCTTGCGGGCTTCAAAAAGGAAATTTTCTTTTCAGTTTTTAGTCTTTGAATGGCGGATTCCTGAATCCAAAGAGGACAGTTTCTTGAAGAGGAGGGATGGTCGCCACTGCAGTTAGCACAATGTGCCGGATCTTGACACGGCCCATCATAGGTTGCCTTGCAGCAAACACCGCACACCTCCTGCCCAGAACAGCGGTCCCTGACATGGCCAAACCTCTGACATCTGAAGCACCTCAATGGGGACGGAACATATAACTGAACCCTGACGTTCAAGTAACCGACTTTGATGACCGGAGGCAGCACAGGGTTGCAGAATGTCAGAAAGAGGGTGTTGGTGGCCACTCTTTCTGCACCCTTTTTTACAGTCACCCTGCGCACGTCCGTCACACCCTGGGACGCCAGTTCCGTTTTGATCTCTGCCTCTGAAACACCTGATAGATCTCTGCAGCGAATCACACCTTTCGACGAATTTAACTGTTTTATGAGGAGTCACCCTGATCTCCCTGTCCACTAGTTTTGTTGCTCTCAACAGCTGTTCAGATTGTTTTTTGGATCGACATTGAATTAGAAACGAGCCATTCCTCAACCTTTTGACGGACTGAGGGTCACCTGCTAGACCTTGAAAGCCCTTTTGTATGGCAAAAGGGCTCAGAGCTGAAAGGGGTCTTTCCTGCTCCGTTCCTTCCATCACGAGCA
The DNA here is from genome assembly GCA_018398815.1 of Conus ventricosus. NCBI lineage: Eukaryota > Metazoa > Mollusca > Gastropoda > Neogastropoda > Conidae > Conus > Conus ventricosus. Next base: position 58,346,655 of record CM031597.1, on the reverse strand, counting down.
AGGAAGCCCAGAAACCTGTCTTCTGTCTTACCTCTGTATCAGAGTCACTGTCGGAATAAAGATCCCCCGAAATAGGGGATGCTGCCTTCCTCTTCTTTTTGGGGGGGGATGTTTTTTGATAAAGCCATATTTAGTTTATTATATTTCATCTCTCCCTTACCCACCCACCTTGGAGTCCAACTAAGGGGCCAGGGCCAAGAAACCAATGTCTTGATCCCTTCCAGGCTTCGGGAGAGATATACGACAAACAGAAACTACCAACCCTATCCCCCCTGATCATGCTCAACTCCCGGGGACAGAGAGCTGAGCACTGCAGGGGTTAACTTGGCCAGCAGGGGAACTGTCTGTCTTGACCCAGCCCCAAGAAGGGGAGCCGATTAGTACACCCGGGCCAAAGTGTACTCCCTGTCTAGGAGAGGTCCGAGCCAAAGTGATGTGTTGAGAGCGCTGGCCCTCTCAATCACCAGGATCTCATTCCCCTCCGACACAGGTCGCACCGCACGGCAAACACGGCGGATCTTAAGGAGACCACAGAGAGAAAAGGAGTGTGAAAAAGAAGACTTGAAGGGGAGACGAAGATAGAAAAGGGCCAAATAAAGGCAGAAAACAAGAAAAGGAGAAAGGCGGGTTACTCTTAGTCAGGATCCTCACCCTTAGCCTATCTGACATGGGAAGCCCGACCAGGGGCATCAACTCCTTACCACGTTACGCTTAGGCCAGACGGCATCTTCACCTCTTAGGCCTAGAAGCAGTTTGAAAAAAAACAGCCTATAGCCAAGTATTGATGCCCCCGCCAGCAAAGCCTAAGGGATCACTGGACCGCGCAAGCCCTCCGACCACGGCAAGGTCGCAACCCCCGGAGGGCGAAGAATGTGAGATTATCTTCAAAGCCAGTACCAGAGCAGTAAGTTCAGCGGAATAGACAGAAGCATCTGAATGTATATGTTCCAACAGTATCTGAGAAGGAGCCCCAGGGCAGTAGGCTGCACAGGCCACTCCATCTTCAGACTTGGAACCGTCAGTGAAAACTTTTTGACAGGATGGGAATTTCGAACAGAGGTCAGCATACAATGCCTTGTACGCCAGAGAGCTGGTAGACTCTTTACGAAAAGCTGCAAGATCGAAACAAATCTCTGGTGTGAAAAAGGTCCACGGAGGTTGATCCGGAAACTTGGAAAAATCCGACACAACTCCTAGGTCTAGACCTGCATTCCGCACGTGAGGCCGCATACGAAGACCACAGACCTGACTACATCAGCAAACCATTTCCAGTAGCACAGACTTCTGTTTTCAGTAGCAAGACCCTCTAACCAGTAGCCACTACCTCGGCCAGGTTTCAAACTACCGCGGGCTCGTTTCAAACTACTGCTATCTAATCATAAATGAAAAACTATGTTTCTTTGCTTTAATAATAGTAAATACTACCTTCATTTCATTGAGAGAGAGAGAGAGAGAGAGAGAGAGAGAGAGAGAGAGAGAGAGAGATAAACTACCTTACAACATATGACAAACTCAATTTTGAGCTCATTACTTAATTTATTGGTATTGGATTAATGAATTCTCATCCAGCACAAACCTAAAACATATAGGATTAGGACCAAAGAAGAAAATACCATGTTACAATGAATAGAAACATCATTCTTACTTAGAGAGAGAGAAAGAGACAAAAAAAGAGAGATGCAGAGTCAGAGTAAGAGACAGAGACAGATAAGAGTTAGGTATGATAATAGAGAAGACCGTTATTTGATAAAAGATATTTGGACTTGCTAGATAAGCCAAACATTCACTGCATAGGCTATGTGTAGATGAAAATATGTGAAGAAAAAAGTTTGTGTGTAGATCATGGTGGTTTCCGCACTTGTCACTCACAGTGTGTGTTGGTCGTACTGGCACCCAAAGTACGATCCAATAGCTTTGTTCTGTTTCACAATTCTGCCGTTGGATTTGTGTTTGTTCGTCTCTACGTGGTTGAAGACATCATTCCTGCCCCCGTGTTTCATCGAGATCTGAACTTTGCACAAATTACAGTAGGCATAGTGTGGATCGCCATTATGACTTTTCACTATGCATGGCCATTCTTCCGTGTAACTTTGCCTAAACGTCTGCTCTGCCGCACGAACTCTTTTACGTTTACATTTGCTCGGCCCGCTTTCACTTCCCTCGAGACACTGTCTTTCACCAGGTCGTGGAGGTGTTGAAATCTTCTCACAATCGCTTTCACTCGCCAGTGCCGCCATTATCGATTCGAAGAGACTGAATGACTTGCACGCATGCGCGATAGGAACAGGAAAACCGAGTCCGCTCAACACTCGCGTCTAACGGAACTGCTCTATTCACTAAGCGCAAAATCTACTAAAACGCCATGATCGACTTTAACTTTAAAAAAAACGTAGCAAAATTATCGCTCGTCGTAGCTCCGTAGCAGACCCCTCAAATACGTAGTTGCTACGGCCGAATCGTAGCAGTAGTCAGGTCTGAGACCAAACGGCGGAATACATTTCGGGTTGTTTTCAAACTTACTTTGGAACGGAGGGTCAAAGACACAGTCATAGGCAGGATTCTGCGGTTCTGAGAACAGTCGGATATAATAATTCAAAGACAGTTTCAGCCTGCGGTTGGACAATGAAGGTTCACCCGCCTCTGCGTACAGGCTGTACACAGGGGTGGTGCGGAACGCTCCAAGACAGAGACGAAGCCCTTGATGGTGGATAGGGTCCAAGAGTTTGAGGTAAGACGATCTTGCGGAGCCGTAGACAGCACAACCGTAGTCCAGTTTGGAACGGACCAAGACAATAAGACAATGTTGCTTATAGCCCAGCCGACCGCAAAGGGCCACATCAGGGCTGTCACCATGTTAAAATCAACTCACCAGTTATAAAAAAAAAAAAAAACCAACTTTCACACATCTCATTAAATGACCTCGTCTACAAACGCACCAGAAACTTTGTTAAAAATCTTTCTGCCGTAAAATCTTAAATCAGATGAAAAATGTTAATCTCTCTCAAAAACTCAAGGATCACGTCAGGCGGGACATCCCTGAACAGGATCTTCATGGACTCCGCTGTAAAATGTTTGTGTCTCACATCGTGCAAGTCCCAACACTCTAAAAGAACATGTTTCACTGTGAGTGGCGCATGACATGGAATGCACCACGGAGCTTCTTCACTCTTTAAAAGGTAAGAATGGGTAAAATACGAATGGCCGGTGTGCAGCCGGCACAGAACCGTTTCCTCTTTACGACCTCCCGACGTAGATGGCAGGAACTCCTTAAGGTTTGGATGGATCTGAAAGAGTTTGTTATTCGTCTGTGTGTTCCAATCCTCCTGCCAGAGGTCTCTCACATAATCGTTAATTTTCGGTTTCACATCTGAGCAGGGGATATAAATGTTGGACAGTTTCTCTCTTGTGGCGTTCTTGGCTAAACGATCAACCATTTCGTTCCCGCCGATGCCAACATGACCAGGAACCCAAGCAAGAGTAATGTTGTAACCGTCCGCCTTCAACTTGCTAAAAAGTTCAAAAAAATTAAAAGTTCTGGATGCTGAAGGTTGCGGCCAGCTATGGCCTCCAAAGCTGACAGCGAGTCCGACAGAACCAGAAAATCCCTCTTCGAAGAATGTGAAATTATCTTCAAAGCCAGTACCAGAGCAGTAAGTTCAGCAGAATAGACAGAAGCATCGGAATGGATATGTTCCAACAGTATCTGAGAAGGAGCCCCAGGGCAGTAGGCTGCACAGGCCACTCCATCTTCAGACTTGGAACCGTCAGTGAAAACTTTTTGATAGGATGGGAATTTCGAACAGAGCTCAGCATACAACGCCTTGTACGCCAGAGAGCTGGTAGACTCTTTACGAAAAGCTGCAAGATTGAAACGAATCTCTCGTGTGAAAAAGGTCCACGGAGGTTGATCCGGAAACTTGGAAAAATCGGACACAACTCCTAGGTCTAGACCTGCATTCCGCACGTGAGGCCGCATACGAAGACCAAACGGCGGAATACATTTCGGGTTGTTTTCAAACTTACTTTGGAACGGAGGGTCAAAGACACAGTCATAGGCAGGGTTTTCTGGTTCTGAGAACAGTCGGATATAGTAATTCAAAGACAGTTTCAGTCTGCGGTTAGACAGTGAAGGTTCACCTGCCTCTGCGTACAGGCTGTACACAGGGGTGGTGCGGAACGCTCCAGACTTGCCAACAGGTGAAGAAGGTCTGGATTTGGGAGACGGTGGAGGTTTTTTCTTCATCTCCACCATCTCCACGCTGGATTGAACTCCCTTGCCCGCACGGGCACTGGACTGAGGAGTTCGAGGTAGGGGTGCTGGTTTTTTAATCTGCCCAGCAGCAGATGTTGTAGACTGCTGGGCAGTCTGAGGGGTGGCGGACTTTTTGCCTCCACCAGGGGCATTCACTTTGGGTTGGGAGGTGGTGGACCTGCCACCACCAGAATTGACAGATCTTACTTGCAATGTTTTCGAAAACATGAATTCATCAGTCTGGCAGCAGACTGACCGAGTAGGAACAGTGGGAACTTTCTTTAAAGCCGAAGCATAGGAAGAAGCTGTCGGCGTCTGACTACCCACAACCTGTTTCCGGGCTTCAAAAAACGAGATCTTCTTTTCTGTTTTGATGCGCTGGATAGCAGATTCTTGAATCCAAAGAGGACAGTTTCGTGAAGAGGAGGGATGGTCGCCACCGCAGTTAGCACAATGTGCCGGATCATGACACGGCCCATCATGGGTTGCCTTGCAGCAAACACCACACACCTCCTGCCCAGAACAGCGGTCCCTGACATGGCCAAACCTCTGGCACCTGAAGCACCTCAATGGGGACGGCACATACAGCTGAACACGAACATTCAGGTAACCAACTTTGATGACCGGAGACAGCACAGGGTTGCAGAAGGTCAGAAAGAGGGTGTTGGTGGCCACTCTCTCTGAACCTTTCTTTACCGTCACCCTGCGCACCTCCGTCACACCCTGGGACGCCAGCTCCGTCTTAATTTCTGCCTCTGATACACCAGATAAATCCCGGCAGCGAATCACGCCTTTCGATGAATTCAATTGTTTGTGGGGAGTTACCCTGATCTCCCTGTCCACAAGTTTCGTTGCCTTTAGCAGCTGTTCAGATTGTTTCTTTGATCTACATTGAATTAGGAATGAGCCATTTCGCAACCTTTTTATGGATTGAGGGTCACCTGCTAAACCTTGAAAACCCTTCTGGATAGCAAAAGGGCTCAGAGCTGAAAGGGGTCTTTCCTGCTCTGTCCCTTCCATCACGAGCCAGGAAGCCCAGAAACCTGTCCTCTGTCGTACTTCTGTATCCGAATCGCTGTCAGAATCGAAATCCCCTGAAATACGGGATGCTGCTTTCCTCTTCTTCTTGGGGGGGATTGTTTTTGAAAGAGCCATATTTGATTTATTGTGATTCATCCCTCCCTTACCCACCCACCTTGGAGTCCAACTAAGGGGCCAGGGCCAAGAAACCAATGTCTTGACCCCTTCCAGGCTTCGGGAGAGACATACGACAAACAGAAACCACCAACCCTATCCCCCCTGATCATGCTCAACTCCCGGGAACAGAGAGCTGAGCACTGCAGGGGTTAACTTGGCCAGTAGGGGGACTGTCTGTCTTGACCCAGCCCCAAGAAGGGGAGCCGATTAGTACACCCGGGCCAAAGTGTACTCCCTGTCTAGGAGAGGTCCGAGCCAAAGTGATGTGTTGAGAGCGCTGGCCCTCTCAATCACCAGGATCTCATTCCCCTCCGACACAGGTCGCACCGCACGGCAAACACGGCGGATCTTAAGGAGACCACAGAGAGAAAAGGGGTGTGGAAAAGAAGACTTGAAGGGGAGACGAAGATAGAAAAGGGCCAAATAGGAAAGGCAGAAAACAAGAAAAGGAGAAAGGCGGGTTACTCTTAGTCAGGATCCTCACCCTTAGCCTATCTGACATGGGAAGCCCTACCAGGGGCATCAACTTCTTACCACGTAACGCTTAGGCCAGGCAGCATCTCAACTTCACAGGCCTAGAAGCAGTTGGAAAAAACCAGCCTATCTCCAAGTATTGATGCCCCCGCCAGCAAAGCCTAAGGGATCACTGGACCGCGCAAGCCCTCCGACCACGGCAAGGTCGCAACCCCCGGAGGGGGAACGGACCAAGGCTCTGTAGAGATGCAGCAAAGTTTTCTTATCAGCGCCCCAGTCGGTGTGCGCTACGACCCGCAGAATATTCAGTGCTTTCTGGCAAGCAGTTTTGAGGTGTTTGATGTGGCTGAGAAAGTTAAGTTTCTGGTCAAAAATGACTCCCAGAAATTTGGCCTCTTTAACAGCTGGAATGGGAGATTTCCCTACTTGAAGTTCAGGATCTGGGAAAAACTGACGGAAATTATGGAAGTGAATACACTGCGTCTTTGTTGGAGAAAAGGTGAAACCGTTTTCATCCGCCCACCGATGGATTTTATCTACGCAAAGCTGGAGCCTGCGCTGGACACTCGGGTACAGGCTTCCAGTTGCGTAGACAGCGAAATCATCCACAAACAATGAGCAGTCTGAACCCTGCTGAACTGATTTCACAATGTTGTTGATTTTAATACTAAAGAGGGCAGGAGACAGTGTGCTCCCCTGTGGAACACCCAACTCCTGCTCGTGGACATCAGAGAGAGTAGTGCCAACCCGGACCTGAAACTGTCGTTCTGCCAAAAAATTTTGAATAAAAAGCGGAAGATGACCTCGAAAACCCAGATCGTGGAGATCATGAAGTATCCCCGACTTCCAGGTAGTATCGTAGGCCTTCTCCAAGTCAAAGAAAATTGCCACTGTATGCTGTCTATTCAAAAAAGCGTTCCGAAGTGTAGATTCCAGACGAATCAAATGGTCAACAGTAGTCCGATGTTTGCGGAAACCACACTGTTCTTTCGCCAAAAGGCCATCGGTTTCGAGTTTCCACATGAGTCTAGCATTGACCATTTTCTCCATCAATTTACAGACACAGCTGGTCAAAGCTATGGGACGGTAGTTTGATGGATTAGAAAGATCTTTTCCAGGTTTAGGAATTGGAATAATGAGGGCTTTTCGCCAAGAAGGTGGAAAGAAACCAGTAGTCCACACATGGTTGTATACCTGTAGCAGGATGTTCAGACCTATTTGCGGAAGATGTTTCAACAGTTGATAATGGATTTCATCTATACCTGGAGAGGAATCGCTGCAAGAAAGTAAGGCAGATTTCAGCTCGTTTAACGTGAAAGGAAGATTATAGTCTTCCATGTTGTCTGACGAAAAGTTGCAAGGTGATTTTTCTTTCAGGGCTTTGTTTTTGACAAAAGTGGCTGATTTGTTAGAAGAGGAAGAATTCTTTTCAATGGTTGAAGCCAGCAGAGATTAGCAACTGCTTTCTTCTCCGTTATTAAAGAATCCGAAAACTTGAGATGGTTCACAGTGGGACAGGTGTTCTTCCCTTTGATTTTCTTAATGATATTCCACACTTTTTTCTTGGAAGTTTTCGATGTCAGCCTGGAGCAGAAGCTTCTCCAGGACCGACGTTTACTGATTTTAAAAGTGTGTCTCGATTTGGCACGGAGTTTCTGATGGGCTCGAGCGTTCGGACCCGAAGGTCGTTGGTACACCTGACGCTGAGCCCGTTTTCGAACTTTGGAAATTTGTTGGCAGTCTGAATCAAAACCAGGGTGTTTTTGGCATTTGAAGTTTATCGGAAGACACTGGAATACAAGCTTTAGCACACTTGATCACAGTGTTAGTCAGTGATTCTGCTGGGTCCGGACTCTGAAGAAAATCAGTGTCCTGGAATTCTTTAGAAATAGTGGCTGCAAATAGATCCCAGTTTGCTTTCTTATAATTTAGATGTTGAGAGACAGAGACGTGTTCAGTTATTACAGGTTGTAGAAGGACAGGGAAATGGTCACTTCCGTGCAGATCGTCATGGACAGACCACTCATAGTCCAGGACCAGCGAGGGGTCACAAACCGACAAATCTAAACACGAAAGTGAACCTGTGGAAGAGTGGAGTTAAGTTGCAGATCCGTCGTTCAGACAACACAAATCCAAATCCGAAAGGACATCCTCAATTAGCAGACCTCTGGATGAAGTACTGACACTACCCCAAAGAGGATTGTGACCGTTAAAGTCACCCAACAGCAAAAAAGGTCGAGGAAGTTCTCCTATCAGACTGACAAGGTCCTGACGACAAACCGGGACAGAAGGTGGGAGATAAAGGGAACAGATTGTCACAGTCTTGTGGAGAGTGACTCTCGCAGCTACAGCCTGAAGGGAGGTAGACAGAGCGACAGGACTATACAACAAAGTTTTGTGTAGGAGAAGGGCAACACCGCCCGACAGTCCCAACGTGGATGGTTGTGCAGGTTTTGAAAGAATATTAAAGCCAGAAAGAGTAAAGGTCTTCTGGCTTTGAATTTGAGTTTCCTGAAGAGCCACGACAGAAGGTTTTATAGATTGACACAGAAGCTGCAGCTCCTCGAAGTTAGAATTTAGTCCACGGATATTCCAATGGAATATTGTACTATCCATGGTGCAGAGGGCGAAAAGGAGAGAGATCAGGTCATCTCCTCCTCAACGTCTGCGTCCAATGGAGTGAATTTATTTAGTTTCACTGGACTGTGATGGTCTACAGACCTGCTGGCAGACTTGCCAACAGGTGAAGAAGGTCTGGATTTGGGAGACGGTGGAGGCTTCTTCCTCATCTCCACCATCTCCACACTGGGTTGAACTCCCTTGCCCGCACGGGCACTGGACAGAGGAGTTCGAGGGGGGATTGCTGGTTTTTTAATCTGCCCAGCAGCAGATGTTGTAGACTGCTGGGCAGTCTGAGGGGTGGCGGATTTTTTGCCTCCACCAGGGGCAGTCACTTTGGGTTGGAAGGTGGTGGACCTGCTTCCACCAGAGTTGACAGTTCTTCCTTGCAATGTCTTCGAAAACGTAAAGTCATCAGTCTGACAGCAGACTGATCGAGTGGGAACTGTGGGAACTGTTTTTACGGCCGAAGCATAAGAAGCTGTTGGCGTCTGACTGCCCACAACCTGTTTGCGGGCCTCAAAAAAGGAAATTTTCTTTTCAGTTTTTATTTTTTGTATTGCGGATTCCTGAATCCAAAGAGGACAGTTTCGTGAAGAGGAGGGATGATCGCCACCGCAGTTAGCACAATGTGCCGGATCTTTACACGGCCCATCATGGGTCGCCTTGCAACAAACACCGCACACCTCCTGCCCAGAACAGCGGTCTCTGACATGGCCAAACCTCTGGCATCTCAAGCACCTCAACGGGGACGGCACATACAGCTGAACACGAACATTCAGGTAACCAACTTTGATGACCGAGGCAGCACAGGGTTGCAGAATGTCAGAAAGAGGGTGTTGGTGGCCACTCTCTCTGCACCTTTCTTTACTGTCACCCTGCGCACCTCCGTCACACCCTGGGACGCCAGCTCCGTTTTGATCTCTGCCTCTGAGACACCTGATAAATCGCGGCAGCGTATCACACCTTTCGACGAATTCAACTGTTTGTAGGGAGTCACCTTGATCTCCCTGTCCACAAGTTTTGTTGCCCTCAGCAGCTGTTCAGATTGTTTTTGTGATCTACATTGAATAAGAAACGAGCCATTCCTCAACCTCCTGATGGACCGAGGGTCACCTGCTATACCTTGAAAGCCCTTTTGGATAGCAAAGGGGCTCAGAGCTGAAAGGGGTCTTTCCTGCTCCGTCCCTTCCATCACGAGCCAGGAAGCCCAGAAACCTGTCCTCTGTCTAACCTCTGTATCAGAATCACTGTCAGTATCGAAATCCCCTGAAATAGGGGAAGCTGCCTTCCTTTTCTATTTGGGGGGGATGTTTTTTGAAAAAGCCATAATAAATTTATGATGTTTCATCTCTCCCTTACCCACCCACCTTGGAGTCCAACTAAGGGGCCAGGGCCAAGAAACCAATGTCTTGACCCCTTCCAGGCTTCGGGAGAGATATACGACAAACAGAAACTACCAACCCTATCCCCCCTGATCATGCTCAACTCCCGGGGACAGAGAGCTGAGCACTGCAGGGGTTCACATGGCCAGCAGGGGAACTGCCTGTCTTGACCCAGCCCCAAGAAGGGGAGCCGATTAGTACACCTGGGCCAAAGTGTACTCCCTGTCTAGGAGAGGTCCGAGCCAAAGTGATGTGTTGAGAGCGCTGGCCCTCTCAATCACCAGGATCTCATTCCCCTCCGACACAGGTCGCACCGCACGGCAAACGCGGCGGATCTTAAGGAGACCACAGAGAGAAAAGGAGTGTGAAAAAGAAGACTTGAAGGGGAGACGAAGATAGAAAAGGGCCAAATAAGAAGGCAGAAAACAAGAAAAGGAGAAAGGCAGGTTACTCTTAGTCAGGATCCTCACCCTTAGCCTATCTGACATGGGAAGCCCTACCAGGGGCATCAACTCCTTACCACGTTACGCTTAGGCCAGACAGCATCTTAGCCTCTCGGACCTAGAAGCAGTTTGAAAAAAACCAGCCTATCTCCGAGTATTGATAGTCCCCGCCAGCAAAGCCCAAGGGATCACTGGACCCGCGCAAGCCCTCCGACCACGGCAAGGTCGCAACCCCCGGAGGGGATAAGATAAGATAAGATAATGTTGCTTATAGCCCAGCCGACCGCAAAGGGCCATATCAGGGCTGTCACCACGTTAAAATCAACTCACCAGTCATAAAAAAAAAAAAAAAAAAAACACTTTCATACATCTCATTAAATGACATCGTCTACAAACGCACCAGAAACTTTGTTAAAAATCTTTCTTCCGTAAAATCTTAAACCAGATGAAAAATATTAATCTCTCTCAAAAACTCAAGGATCACATCAGGCGGGACATCCCTGAACAGGATCTTCATGGACTCCGCTGTAAAATGTTTGTGTCTCACATCGTGCAAGTCCCAACACTCTAAAAGAACATGTTTCATTGTGAGTGGCGCATGACATGGAATGCACCACGGAGCTTCTTCACTCTTTAAAAGGTAAGCATGGGTAAAATACGAATGGCCGGTGTGCAGCCGGCACAGAACCGTTTCCTCTTTACGACCTCCCGACGTGGATGGGAGGAAGTCCTTAAGGTTTGGACGGATCTGAAAGAGTTTGTTACTCGTCTGTGTGTTCCAATCCTCCTGCCAGAGGTCTCTCACATAATCGTTAACTTTGGGTTTCACATCTGAACAGGGGATATAAATGTTGGACAGTTTCTCTCTTGTGGCGTTCTTGGCTAAACGATCAACCATTTCGTTCCCGCCGATGCCAACATGACCAGGAACCCAAGCAAGAGTAATGTTGTAACCGTCCGCTTTCAACTTGCTAAAAAGTTCAAAGAAATGTAAAAGTTCTGGATGCTGAAGGTTGCGGCCAGCTATGGCTTCCAAAGCTGACAGCGAATCCGACAGAACCAGAAAGTCCCTCTTTGAAGAATGTGAGATTATCTTCAAAGCCAGTACCAGAGCAGTAAGTTCAGCAGAATAGACAGAAGCATCGGAATGGATATGTTCCAACAGTATCTGAGAAGGAGCCCCAGGGCAGTAGGCTGCACAGGCCACTCCATCCTCAGACTTGGAACCGTCAGTGAAAACTTTTTGATAGGATGGGAATTTCGAACAGAGGTCAGCATACAATGCCTTGTACGCCAGAGAGCTGGTAGACTCTTTGCGAAAAGCTGCAAGATAAGATAAGATAATGTTGCTTATAGCCCAGCCGACCGCAGAGGGCCACATCAGGGCTGTCACCACGTTAAAATCAACTCACCAGTCAGTTAAAAAAAAAAAAAAAAAAAAAAAAAAAAAAAACTTTCACACATCTCGTTAAATGACATCGTCTACAAACGAAACAGAAACTTTGTTAAAAATCCTTCTTCCGTAAAATCTCAAATCAGATGAAAAATGTTAATTTCTCTCAAAAACCCAAGGATCACGTCAGGCGGGACATCCCTGAACAGGATCTTCATGGACTCCGCTGTAAAATGTTTGTGTCTCACATCGTGCAAGTCCCAACACTCTAAAAGAACATGTTTCATTGTGAGTGGTGCATGACATGGAATGCACCACGGAGCTTCTTCACTCTTTAAAAGGTAAGAATGGTAAAATACGAATGGCCGGTGTGCAGCCGCACAGAACCGTTTCCTCTTTACGACCACCCGACGTAGATGGGAGGAAGTCTTTAAGGTTTGGACGATCTGAAAGAGTTTGTTATTCGTCTGTGTGTTCCAATCCTCCTGCCAGAGGTCTCTCACATAATCGTTAATTTTGGGTTTCACATCTGAGCAGGGGATATAAGTGTTGGACAGTTTCTCTCTTGTGGCGTTCTTGGCTAAACGATCAACCATTTCGTTCCCGCCGATGCCAACATGGCCAGGAACCCAAGCAAGAGTAATGTTGTAACCGTCCGCCTTCAACTTGCTAAAAAGTTCAAAAAAAGTAAAAGTTCTGGATGCTGAAGGTTGCGGCCAGCTATGGCCTCCAAAGCCGACAGCGAATCCGACAGAACCAGAAAGTCCCTCCTCGAAGAATGGGAGATTATCTTCAAAGCCAGTACTAGAGCAGTAAGTTCAGCAGAATAGACAGAAGCATCTGAATGTATATGTTCCAACAATATCTGAGAAGGAGCCCCAGGGCAGTAGGCTGCACAGGCCACTCCATCCTCAGGATCGAAACGAATCTCTGGTGTGAAAAAGGTCCACGGAGGTTGATCCGGAAACTTGGAAAAATCGGAAACTACTCCCAGGTTTAGACCTGCATTCCGCACGCGAGGCTGCATACGAAGACCAAACGGCGGAATACATTTAGGGTTGTTTTCAAACTTACTTTGGAATGGAGGTCAAAGACACAGTCATAGGCAGGATTCTGCGGTTCTGAGAACAGTCGGATATAATAATTTAAAGACAGTTTCAGCCTGCGGTTGGCAATGAAGGTTCGCCCGCCTCTGCGTACAGGCTGTACACAGGGGTGGTGCGGAACGCTCCAAGACAGAGACGAAGCCCTTGATGGTGGATAGGGTCCAAGAGTTTGAGTAAGAGGGTCTTGCGGAGCTGTAGACAGCACAACCGTAGTCCAGTTTGGAACGGACCAAGGCTCTGTAGAGGTGCAGCAAAGTTTTCTTATCAGCGCCCCAGTCAGTGTGCGCTACGACCCGCAGAATATTCAGAGCTTTCTGGCAAGAAGTTTTGAGGTTTTTGATGTGGCTGAGAAAGTTCAGTTTCTGGTCAAAAATGACCCCCAGAAATTTGGCCTCTTTAACAGCTGAATGGAAGATTTCCCTACTTGAAGTTCAGGATCTGGGAAAAACTGACGGAAAATTATGGAAGTGAATACACTGCGTCTTTGTTGGAGAAAAGGTGAAACCGTTTTCATCCGCCCATCGATGGATTTTATCTACGCAAAGCTGGAGCCTGCGCTGGACACTCGGGTACAGGCTTCCAGTTGCGTAGACAGCGAAATCATCCACAAACAATGAGCAGTCTGAACCCTGCTGAACTGATTTCACAATGTTGTTGATTTTAATACTAAAGAGGGCAGGAGACAGTATGCTCCCCTGGGGAACACCCAACTCCTGCTCGTGGACATCAGAGAGAGTGGTGCCAACCCGGACTTGAAACTGTCGTTCTCTGCCAAAAAATTTTGAATAAAAAGCGGAAGATGACCTCGAAAACCCAGATCATGGAGATCATGAAGTATCCCCGACTTCCAGGTGGTATCGTAGGCCTTCTCCAAATCAAAGAAAATTGCCACTGCATGCTGTTTGTTCAGAAAGGCGTTCCTAAGTGTAGATTCCAGACGAATCAAATGGTCAACTGTACTCCGATGTTTGCGGAAACCACACTGTTCTTTCGCCAAAAGGCCATCGGTTTCCAGTTTCCACATGAGCCTAGCATTGACCATTTTTTCCATCAATTTACAGACACAGCTGGTCAAAGCTATGGGACGGTAATTAGATGGATTAGAAAGATCTTTTCCAGGTTTGGGGATGGGAATAATGAGGGCTTTCCGCCAAGAGGGTGGAAAGCAACCTGTAGTCCACACATGGTTGTATACCTGTAACAGGATGTTCAGACCTTCTTGCGGAAGATGTTTCAACAGTTGATAATGGATTTCATCTATACCTGGAGAGGAATCGCTGCAAGAGAGCAAGGCAGATTTCAGCTCGTTTAACGTGAAAGGAAGATTGTAGTCTTCCATGTTGTCGGATGAAAAAGTTGCAGGGTGATTTTTTCTTTTAGGGCTTTGTTTTTGACAAAAGTGGCTGATTGATTAGAAGAGGAGGAATTCTTTTCAATGGTTGAAGCAAGCAGATTAGCAACTGCTTTCTTCTCTGTTATTAAAGAATCCGAAAACTTGAGATGGTTCACAGTGGGACAGGTGTTCTTCCCTTTGATTTTCTTAATGATGTTCCACACTTTTTTCTTGGAAGTTTTCGATGTCAGCCTGGAGCAGAAGCTTCTCCAGGACCGACGTTTACCGATTTTAAAAGTGTGTCTCGATTTGGCATGGAGTTTCTGATGGGCTCGAGCGTTGGGACCCGAAGGTCGTTGGTATACCTGACGCTGAGCCCGTTTTCTAACTTTGGAAATTTGTTGGCATTCTGAATCGAACCAGGGTGTTTTTGGCATTTGAAGTTTATCGGAAGACACTGGAATACATGCCTTAGCACATTTAATCATAGTGTTAGTCAGTGATTCAGCTGGGTCAGGACTCTGAAAAAAATCAGTGTCCTGGAACTCCTTAGAAACAGTGGCTGCAAATAGATCCCAGTTTGCTTTCTTATAATTTAAATGCTGAGAGACAGAGACGTGTTCAGTTATTACAGGTTGTAGAAGGACAGGGAAATGGTCACTTCCGTGCAGATCGTCATGGACAACCACTCATAGTCCAGGACCAGCGAGGGGTCACAAACCGACAAATCTAAACACGAAAGTGAACCTGTGGAAGAATGGAGGTAAGTTGCAGATCCATCGTCAGACAACACAAATCCAAATCCGAAAGGACATCCTCAATCAGCAGACCTCTGGATGACGAACCGGTACTACCCCAAAGAGGGTTGTGACCGTTAAAGTCACCCAACAGCAAAAAAGGTCGAGGAAGTTCCCCTAACAGACTGACAAGGTCCTGACGACAAACCGGGACAGATGGAGGTAGATAAAGAGAACAGATTGTCACAGTCTTGTGGAGAGTGACTCTCGCAGCTACAGCCTGAAGGGAGGTAGACAGAGCGACAGGACTATACAACAAAGTTTTGTGTAGGAGAAGGGCAACACCGCCCGACAGTCCCAACGTGGATGGTTGTGCAGGTTTCGAAAGAATATTAAAGCCAGAAAGAGTAAAGGTCTTCTGGCTTTGAATTTGAGTTTCTTGAAGAGCCACGACAGAAGGTTTTAGAGACCGACACAGAAGCTGCAGCTCCTCGAAGTTGGAATTTAGACCACGGATATTCCAATGGAATATTGTATTATCCATGGTGCAGAGGGCGAAAAGGAGAGAGATCAGGTCATCTCCTCCTCAACATCTGCTGCTAAAGCTGTAAATTTGTTGCTTAATTTCACTGGACTACCTGCAGACCTGCTGGCAGACTTGCCAACAGGTGAAGTAGGTCTGGGTTTGGGAGACGGTGGAGGTTTCTTCCTTATCTCCACCATCTCCACACTGGGTTGAACTCCCTTGCCCGCACGGGCACTGGACAGAGGAGTTCGAGGTCGGGGTGCTGGTGTTTTAATCTGCCCAGCAGCAGATGTTGTAGACTGCTGGGCAGTCTGAGGGGCGGCGGATTTTTGGCCTCCACCAGGGGCACTCACTTTGGGTTGAGAGGTGGTGGACCTGCTTCCACCAGAGCTGACAGTTTTTTCCTTGCAATGTCTTCGAAAACGTAAAGTTATCATCTGACAGCAGACTGACCGAGTTGGAACTGTTGGAACTTTCTTTACGGCCGAAGCATACGAAGAAGCTGTCGGCGACTGACTGCCCACAACCTGCTTGCGGGCTTCAAAAAAGGAGATCTTCTTTTCTGTCTTAACCCTTTGTATTGCAGATTCCTGAATCCACAGAGGACAATTCCGTGAAGAGGAGGGATGGTCGCCACCGCAGTTTGCACAATGTGCCGGATCTTTACACGGCCCATCATGGGTTGCCTTGCAGCAAATACCACACACCTCCTGCCCAGAGCAACGGTCTCTGACATGGCCAAACTTCTGGCATCGGAAGCACCTCAACGGGGACGGAACGTACAACTGAACCCGGACAATCAGGTAGCCGACTTTGATGACCGGAGGCAGCACAGGGTTGCAGAATGTCAGAAAGAGGGTGTTGGTGTCCACTCTTTCAGCACCCTTCTTTACTGTCACCCTGCGTACCTCCGTCACACCCTGGGATGCCAGCTCCGTTTTGATCTCTGCCTCTGAAACACCTGATAATTCCCTGCAGCGAATCACTCCTTTTGATGAATTTAATTGTTTGTGGGAGTTACCCTGATCTCCCTGTCCACAAGTTTCGTTGCCTTCAGCAGCTGTTCAGATTGCTTTTGTGACTTACATTGAATAAGAAAGGAACCAGTCCTCAACCTATTGATGGACCGAGGGTCACCTGCTAAAGCTTGAAAGCCCTTCTGTATGGGCGAAAGGGCTCAGAGCTGAAAGGGGTCTTTCCTGCTCCGTCCCTTCCATCACGAGCCAGGAAGCCCAGAATCCTGTCCTCTGTCGTACCTCCATATCGGAATCGCTATCGGAATCAAAATTCCCTGAAATAGGGGATGCAGCCTTCCTCTTTTTTGGGGGGATTGTTTTTGAAAAAGCCATAATGTATTTTATTTTATTTCATCTCTCCCTTACCCACCCACCTTGGAGTCCAACTAAGGGGCCAGGGCCAAGAAACCAATGTCTTGACCCCTTCCAGGCTTCGGGAGAGATATACGACAAACAGAAACTACCAACCCTATCCCCCCTGATCATGCTCAACTCCCGGGGACAGAGAGCTGAGCACTGCAGGGGTTAACTTGGCCAGTAGGGAACTGTCTGTCTTGACCCAGCCCCAAGAAGGGGAGCCGATTAGTACAACCCGGGCCAAAGTGTACTTCCTGTCTAGGAGAGGTCCGAGCCAAAGTGATGTGTTGAGAGCGCTGGCCCTCTCAATCACCAGGATCTCATTCCCCTCCGACACAGGTCGCACCCGCACGGCAAACACGGCGGATCTTAAGGAGACCACAGAGAGAAAAGGAGTGTGAAAAAGAAGACTTGAAGGGGAGACGAAGACAGAAAAGGGCCAAATAAAGGCAGAAAACAAGAAAAGGAGAAAGGCGGGTTACTCTTAGTCAGGATCCTCACCCTTAGCCTATCTGACATGGGAAGCCCTACCAGGGGCATCAACTCCTTACCACGTTATGCTTAGGCCATACAGCATCTTCACCTCTCAGGCCTACAAGCAGTGTGAAAAAACCAGCCTATCTCCCAAGTATTGATGCCCCCGTCAGCATAGCCTAAAGGATCACTGGACCCACGCAAACCCTCCGACCACGACAAGGTCGCAACCCCCCGGAGGCCCCGGAGGGGAACGGACCAAGGCTCTGTAGAGGTGCAGCAAAAGTTTTCTTATCAGCGCCCCAGTCGGTGTGCGCTACGACCCGCAGAATATTCAGTGCTTTCTGGCAAGCAGTTATGAGGTTTTTGATGTGGCTGAGAAAGTTAAGTTTCTGGTCAAAAATGACTCCCAGAAATTTGGGCCTCTTTAACAGCTGGAATGGGAGATTTCCCTACTTGAAGTTCAGGATCTGGAAAAAAACTGACGGAAATTATGGAAGTGAATACACTGTGTTTTTGTAGCAGAAAAGGTGAAACCGTTTTCATCCGCCCACTGATGGATTTTATCCACGCAAAGCTGGAGCCTGCGCTGGACACTCGGGTACAGGCTTCCAGTTGCGTAGACAGCGAAATCATCCACGAACAATGAGCAGTCTGAACCCTGCTGGACTGATTGAACAATGTTGTTGATCTTAATACTAAAGAGGGCAGGAGACACTGTGGAACACCCAACTCCTGCTCGTGGACATCAGAGAGAGTGGTGCCAACCCGGACCTGAAACTGTCGTTCTGCCAAAAAAATTTGAATAAAAAGCAGAAGATGACCTCGAAAACCCAGATCGTAGAGATCATGAAGTATCCCCGACTTCCAGGTAGTATCGTAGGCCTTCTCCAAGTCAAAGAAAATTGCCA
Source organism: Conus ventricosus (assembly GCA_018398815.1). NCBI lineage: Eukaryota > Metazoa > Mollusca > Gastropoda > Neogastropoda > Conidae > Conus > Conus ventricosus. The sequence continues at coordinate 58,328,432 of CM031597.1, read as the reverse complement.
CTGCATGCTGTCTGTTCAAAGAAGCGTTCCGAAGTGTAGATTCCAGACGAATCAAATGGTCAACAGTAGTCTGATGTTTGCGGAAACCACACTGTTCTTTCGCCAAAAGGCCATCGGTTTCGAGTTTCCACATGAGCCTAGCATTGACCATTTTCTCCATCAATTTACAGACACAGCTGGTCAAAGCTATGGGACGGTAGTTTGATGGATTAGAAAGATCTTTTCCAGTTTGGGGATGGGCTTTCCGCCAAGAGGGTGGAAAGAAACCTGTAGTCCACACATGGTTGTATACCTGTAGCAGTATGTTCAGACCTTCTTGCGGAAGATGTTTCAACAGTTGATAATGAATTTCATCTATACCTGGAGAGGAATCGCTGCAAGAAAGTAAGGCAGATTTCAGCTCGTTTAACGTGAAAGGAAGATTGTAGTCTTCCATGTTGTCGGACGAAAAGTTGCAGGTAACAAAATGATACTTTAAAAGAGGAAGCCAAGTATGTATTGATTTTAAATACTAAAAAGATGCTTTTTTTCATTTGTCTTAAAAAGAAGTAAAAAAAATACTGTTTTCTACTTCTGCTTCTTATAAACAATAAATCATTTTTACCTGATCTCTGGATTTTCATTGTTCCCTCACAACTTGTTATAAAACTGAAAATAACAGTTTACTTCTTAATCAAAATGTAAGATTAGTGTCAGGCATCACATAGATAAGTTTCACACATTAAATGGTGAGCTGTATGTGTGTCCCCATCTCCTTGTTCTGACCGATTTTGACTGCATGATCTCCATGGCTACCAAGAATATTTTCTCCTGGAGTAATATGCTTCAATGTCTAAAACCTGCCACGAAATCTTATAAATAATCTTTTTTTAAAACTGAATACCACATATATCTGAGAGGATTTGCAGGTGTTGAATTACTCATATTCTGGTAGCCAATGCAGTCACTGTACCTTCATCCAAAAATTTCAGTCAGATTTTACAATAACCCAGTTCTCATTATATGTAAGCATTCCTGAACAAACTTTTTTCTTTTTCCCCGACAAAATGCAGTGCTTAAAAAGCAAACGTTTTTGTTTTCAAACATTCACATGAAAAACAGTTGTTAAAGTTTTTTGTTTTTGTTTTAAACTATGAAATACAACCTTCCTGAGAATACTGACAATCAAACCTCATGATTGCAATTTTTTCTATCTTGTTTCTATCAAGCATCTGTGTGAACATTTTGTGAATGGTTTAAAAGACTGTTAGATCTCTGTAAAAAACATGTTTTTTCTTAATACCTACCTGTCCTGACAAATCCTCTTCCCCTACTACGTGGAACATCAGGAGCCCCCCCACCCCCCTCCAAAAAAAAACAAAAAAAATTATGTAGAGTGGGGAGCTTGTGCTCCTCAACCTACAGGAATACAAGAGTGGTCTCCCTTGAGTGACACAAATTCGCTTACTGTGACAGACCTTTTTTTTTTCTGGTCACAAATTTTTTACAATCGCGTTGGCCGAACATGTTCACCAGAAAACCAGTTGGTTAGTTTTACCGGACTGCTGCTCATCTGCGCTCTGTATAAGCCAGGTGAGCTGAAACGATCAGGCAGTCTCTACAGCAGTTCCGGCAGTACAACTTCCCATGGCCGAAGAGGGACTCCAGACTAGTTGCTGTGGCAATCAGGTATTTTAATATTAGCAATTTGAAATCGCAAACCAAAATTTTTCTCCCCTCCTATAGGCTTTTCTCAGCGCCTAGTAAAGGTTTAAAAAAAAAAAGAAAGTATTTATTGTTTTTTGGTATATCTTATGACTTGATACGGTGATAGGAGGAAATTGTTTTCAGAAAGTATGAATAGAAAGAAGGGAAAACTATGTTGTTGATGAATGGTCGGAAAAGGAGGTGGCTTAGCTAGTTCATGGCTTTATGATGCAAAACAGTCTTGTTTATTTCGCTAATGTATTATAATGATACAAATGATAGTAAGCTCCAGAAGTGAGCGATGGAAACTATCATGTATTAATGGTTGGAAGATTTATTCTGAATTCTGATGTGGGGGAGCTAAACGGAAACCCTTTTGATATGTAATCATCTGTTGATAAACAGGAAATCATTTCTATATGTATTTTAACCATCTTTTGATATGAATAATGAATATCTATTTGTTGATAAACAAGAGTGCGGAAATCATTCCTTGATATGTATTTAAGGGCTGTTACTGTTACCAATTCTTCCTGACTACAGTCGGAGTCAGGCAAGGGTGCCTACTATCTCCAGTCCTTTTCAACATCTTTCTGGAGAGAATCATGCAAGAGACCCTAGAAGAACACCACACCTCCATCAGCATTGGCGGCAGGCCGGTCTGCAACCTTCGTTTCGCAGACGATATCGACCTCATGGGGGCAGCAACACCGAGCTCCAGGATCTCACAAACAGACTTGTCACAAGAGCAAGTGCCTATGGCATGGAGGTCAGCACAGAGAAGTCAATGGTCATTGTCAACAGCATGACTAACAGCAGTGCCAACATAACCATGAATGGTGAGCCCCTGGAAGAAGTGACCAGCTTCAGGTACTTGCGAGCAACCCTGTCCAAAGATGGTACCTGCACAGCAGAAATCCGAATCAGGATCAACTCCGCATCAGCAGCGATGGCCAGACTGAACAGAGTGTGGAAGAGCAACATCAATTTCCATACAAAATTCCGGCTCTACAAGTCACTAGTGGTCTCGATCCTCTTATATGGTTGCGAGACATGGACACTGATGGCCAAAACAGAAAGAAGAATCCAGGCGTTTGAGACCTGGTGCCTGAAGAAACAACTCGGCATCTCCTACAAAGAACAAAAGACCAATGATTATGTGCGGAACCTGGTCACTAACCTAGTTGGGCCCCACGAACCACTTCTGGCAACCGTCAAACGACGGAAGATGGCATGGTTTGGCCATGTCATTCGTCACAACACCCTCTCCAAAACCATCCTTCAAGGTACCGTTGAAGGAGGGCGCAGACGAGGACGGCAGAGAAAAAGCTGGTCTGACAATATAAAGGACTGGACCAAAATGACCATGCCAGATCTCAAGACAGCCACCAACAGAAGAGCCTGGAGAGAAACGGCGGCTGCCTCATCACGTCCCCCCAACGACCCCAGCAGTCAAAGGGAATGACTGACTGACTGTTACTAATGAATAATTTTATGAATGGAAATCATTCTCTGAGATGTAGTGATTATGTGAAATGATAAAAACATTCTTGTCTTGGTGGAAGAGACATGAAATGATAAAAACATGCTTATCTTGATGAAAAACACGAAAAGAATTAATCCAAGTAAAGGTTGTTCTGTGCCATTCTTAGCCACTCACAATGCTTGGGTTATTGAACAGCAGAGCTGACCACTCAGACTGTTCCATATCTTTTGACCTCCCTTGCATCCTTGAATGGATCCTCAAGCATAGGCTCAAAGATTGTCCCCTATATTTTATACTGTTTGAATAATGCTTTTAGTTTTTCAGCGACTTTTTTCCTCTCCACACTTTTGTTTTGTTCCATTTATTACCCTTCACTGGCTGCTTTGAGGCTGCTGTTGGATTCTTTTTTCGAACCCTTGGTAGTGAGAACACCACAGAATCATGGACTGTGGTGTGTCTCTATTTGACACCAAGAGCACAGACACAATTAGCCGTGTCTCCCTGATGAGTCCGATCCAGCGGACGAAAGGCCTAGGAGCAGGCAATGCAAATAAATGTGCCTTTGAGAGGGATTACAATGGTTCCCTCAGGCAGCTAGTGAAGGGCTTCTCATATTTATAATATATTCCCCCATTTTCTTCATCTTCCAAAAATTTTTTTTTTTTTTTCAAAGTTCAAATCTATAACGACTGAAGAATTGTTAGCCTGCACTTGTTTTCCCCCACTACTTAATTGTTCAGCATTGAAAAGAATTAATTTGTTATATGCAATGATTATATTCTTGGTTTATCGTAAAAAGCTCTATGTGGAAATCCTCAGCCCTGATGTGGCCCTTTGCGGTCGGCTGGGCTATAAGCAACATTATCTTATGTGGAAATCCTTTCTCCCCAATGTGTAAAGCATGATTTTGAAAAGGTCTATGTGGAAATCCTTTCCCCTCCAATGTGTAAAACATGGTTTTGAAAAGGTCTATGTGGAAATCCTTTCCCCCCAATGTGTAGAACATGATTCCGAAAAAGAGAATGTTCTATTGTGATATTGTATGAAAACTTTGTAGAATTCGCTATCAGTGTTTTTCCCCCAAGTTCTGGTAAAATATAAAGTAACCATTGGTTACGAATATGATTATTAACCATGATCAATAATAGCCATGTTATCAGTTCCCCCAAGTGAAGTCATTGTCCTGGTGTGACCCCTAGAGAATCTGGGGCGTAGCCGGAGTCTACCCCTGTCTCCACCCTGCTGGGGGGTGGAGAGATCAACGTGGGAGTCAACAGTGACCCGACGTGCCAGCTGTGCCAGAGCTGCCGCTGCTGTCGAGCCAGAGCCGCCACTCTTGAGGTGTTAGAACCTGCATCCTGTTGTGCCAGTTGTGCCAGGGCCGCTGCTTCTGCTGAGCCAGAGCTGCCACTCTTGAGGTATTTGAACAAGCGACCTGTTGTGCCAGTCGTATCAGAGCCGTCACTTCTGCTGTACCAGGGCCATCACTTCTGTGGTGTCTTCTTCTTCTGTGTACGCAGGCCGATACTCCTGCAGACACCCCCTGTCTAGAAACGCAATTTTTTTTTCAAAAGGAAAAGACCTAAAGGATTTCCTTTTGGCTCCCCTATTGATGGTCGTCACAGTTGGACTACTAGTTCCTGACATAGAAACATCTCCTCGGTTACGGCCTCTTTTTCCTGGAAGGTGACTTAGGGACAGCTTGCTCCCTTGTTTGTCAGTTTTGTAGCCTTCTTTTCCTTTGTGCCAAGGAATTGGAGTTTGTCCAGTACTGGGTCTTTTCAGGACGATATTAGTGTTCCAAGGAATTAGCCTGTCATCCATGCTCGGTCTCCAGGCATCTCTTCCCACGTAACATACAGTGGTATTTCTATGATACACTTTTTTTTGCTAGGGAGATTCATGTAAGTATTCCCTTTCTCCTATAGAAATCATTTACTCTGGTCCTAATGAGAAGCCATTGTCTTCTTCCATTTTTCATCATCTGCTTAATCTCAGATTTAAAAAAAAGTAAATAAATTTTTTAAAAAGGATGGAGAAGGTCGTCAAGATCCCTTCTCGAAGTTCTTCCTGGTGGAGAGGCCTTCACAGAGGCCACCAGACTCAGGGCAGAGAAGACACTTCATTGGACACAACGTCTTCTGCTTCTCAAGACTCCCTCCCAGAAGTTCACTCATCTCGGGATGCAATTCAAGACTGACCTAAGCCTTGTGTGTCTTCCAGTGCCGAGAGCAGCAAAGATCTTTGCCTTCACCCAATCCCTTTCCTAGTCTGCAGTTTCAACTCCCTGCAGCATCCAGACTATGATCGGTGTGGCCTCAGCTGCCTTCCTTCAGGCCATCTTCATCTCTGCCCCTTGGAGTGGGCACTGAGTGAGGTCTGAAACCAAATTACAGCAGACTTGGACATCTCAACTCTTCTTGGCCCGTCGTTCTTCAAAGCACTTCAGATATGGCTGAGTCTGGAGTGGCTGACTTGGCCGGTCTGCAGCAGATTCCCCTTCACACACATGGTCTGTGCAGAGGCCAGTGAGGCCCGGGTGGGAGCCCACCTTTTCCAGGACTTCCTCGAGTGCAGCGGACTTTGGGAAACTCAGATTTCAGACCACATAAACATTTTAGAGATGGCGAGCGGTCTTGTTAGCTCCTAGATCTCACCACTGGTTCTATCTCTTGAAAGGGAAGCTGGCCACAGTATGCTCAGACAACTTGACAGTGGTAGCATACTTGAAGAATCAAGGGAGAACCCACTCCAGATGTCTTACGATCTGGCAGTGTCAGTCCTATTTTGCATGGATTTAAAGATATCTCTTCTAAGACTAAGAGCAAGAATTAAGAAAAAAAAAACAACCAAACATTCTGGGGAAACTCAATGTCTTAATGGACACTGTCCAGGTAGAATCAAGTGTTACCTTCTGATTGGACGCTTAACATGAGGGTTTTCCAATCAATATGTCAGTGTCTGGGAATCCCCCATGTGGATTTGTTCCCAACCAGGTGGAACAATCAACTTTCACTTTTTGTATCACCAGCCTTAGCTGTGGATGCTCTGTCAATCTCTTTGGAGGGGGTGTTAGCTTGCGCATTTCCCCCATCCCCCCTCATTTCAGCAATCCAACGAAAGCATTGAAAGAAAAATGCCTGTTGATTCTGATTTCCACTCTGAAGTGGTCAAAGAGCTGGATAAACCTGCTGATTTCCTACTAGTGATGGTTCCAATATCTCTCCTCTATCAGAAAGATCTGATTCAGCCACAAACGCGGAGATGGCATGCCGATCCCATATTTCTATCTCTCCACGCTAGTCTTATATCCGGCAATATCTCTCTGCGCATGGATGTTTCCAATGTCATCCATGGAAAAGATCATGACTGGCCAAAGACAATCCACTTTGAAGGTGTATGTTGATAAATAGAAATTTTTTTCCAAATGGTGCTTGCAGTCTGGTGTCTCTCCGGCAGAGCTCGCGGTCGAGGATATCGCCCATTTCATTGAAGATCTGCAGATATCTGGAAGTAAAGCCAGTACTCTGAAGGATTTCAGATCTGCTATGGCAAAGACCTTCCGACTTATGGGCAGAGATATTGACATTAGCCACTACCCCTTATTGTCAGAACTGATTTCTTACACTGTACTGGGCTCCCCCAAAACTAAGTAGGTGTCCTAAATAGAGCCTTCTTTTAGTCTTGGAGTATCTGGCCTTGGGGCATTTCAAGCCTATCACCAAATGCTCTGTCAGAAATCTCACTATGAAAGTTTGCCTTTTGATTACTGTAGCTTCTGCACACAGGGTCTGAGAGATTCATGCCCTATCCAGGGACCCATAGTCCCTGCAGTGGCATAATGACTCAGTATCTTTGTCCATGTACCCGACTTTCCCAGCCAAACCACCAACCCCGAAGAGCAGCCTCTGATGTTTAACCTTCCTCCTCTGGCCCCTTCATCGTCTGGTACCAGGCCCAGATGTTTGAAGGTGGAGCAGGTTAACTGTCCTGTCAGAGCGCTGACGGCCTTCCTTCTGAGAACAGTCGGACTCCCCTGATAAGTGCCTATGGCGTGGGAGACTTGGTGCCGCTGTCAGATCCCAGAGTATAAGCTCCTAGCTTAGACAGGTCATCTGCCAGGTTGACATCTTTGGCCAGAAATCTTTTCCCCCTTGAGAGGATTTCAGGGCACATGAAGTCCAGGCTTTATCCGCCAGTCTCACCATCTGGCAGAATATTATGGTTACTGACAAATGTCATTCAGCAGGCTGGAAGATGATGACCTCCTTTGGCAAGTCCTATCTCAAAGATATGACTAAAGACACTGAGGCTCTGACTGTTTTGGTAGAGTGCAAGGCCACCTTCCCAAGTAACTTTCTCATTTTTGGCTGCATAAGTTGTGAGTTTTACACACACACATACACACAAAACAGTCAAAAGGAACTTTTATGTAAGCAAGTTTTTCATTTGTATAAAGTCAAACAGCCAGTTTTTGGAACCTGCCAAAGTTCTCTGGGACAGTTGTAACCATGGACCTGTGGGCTGTAATGTAGAAGAAGCGTTCACAGTTACTGTTCAAAGCCATGATTCAAGTGTATCGGCTCACTCAGGACTTACTCCAGCAGGACCCCATCACTTGGCAAGAAGGCCATCAAGAATGAAACTTGCGTGTGCAACCTTAGTAGTGTCTGGTTAGTATTCAATTCTTGTTGCCAACAGTTAGGCTTATTGTTATCACATCCTTGAACATGGATTCGTGATAACTTTGTTTTAGACATGACTTTTGTCGAAAGGCCCTGTATTCTGTACTTTTTTCTCGCCCAATTTTTCTGCTCCTTCGCTGGTGTGTGGGTGTGTGCGTGTGTGTGTGTGTGTGTGTGTGTGTGTGTGTGTGTGTGTGTGTGTGTGTGTGTGTGTGTGTGTGTGTGTGTTAGGGCTTATTGCTGTAAGCGCTTAAGGCTTTTGTTTAAGATTAAGCGCACTAAATGTTCCTTATTATTATTATTATTAAGCACAGAGTAATTTTAGGCTAAATTTGACTTTTTAGACACATCTTTAAAGGAATTGCTCTGTAGTCCTTATCATGTTACATTTGACTCATACATTTATGTTTGGACATTGCCTGGCTTTGACCAACAGGGACTGTGGCAAAATTTTCCTCCTGAAATAATTTGTGCCCAGATATGTACAAACCCATTTGCTAAACTGCTGGCGACAAGTTGAATTGTCTCTAGTTACCTCATAGACTTGGAAGTTACTGTGAACGCACACTGATCAACAATTTTGTGCTATGTTCTGTGTCTCATTGTGAACAATTACTAACCAACTGGATACTGGTTGGGAACCTGTCTGTGCTAGGCTGATTTCAGGGTTTTTCTCCTTTTGCTGATCCCGACTTTTTATTTTTCTTTAATTGTTCACTGCATAAGGGACAGCGGGGACAATCTTTAAACCTCCGAGAATCTTTATTGAAAACCACTGTGGTTCTGGTGCCAACCTCTGGAACGAGTTTAGGCAGCCTTGTGCTCGAGTCCAAATTTCTGGCTCCCAGTGAGATCCCACCATCCTTTTCGACATTCTGGCATTTGTTTGGACAGGTAAGTATGAAGAAAAGGATTTTTCCTACTTAAAGTAGTTTTACCATATATTACCTTTCCAAACAGTTACAACTCACTCACTCCTCCCCGCAGTTAAGAAAAAGGGAGAAAACTGATTTGTATTCGAGTAAAGAGAGCGAGTTTGTGTCACTCAAGGGAGACCACTCTTGTATTCCTGTAGGTTGAGTAGCATGAGCTCCCCACATAATTTTTTTTTTAAAATTCCTGATGTTCCACGTAGTAGTATAAAAGGCATTTGTTTCAAGAGGTAAGTATATTATAAAACTACTTTTAGTTGTAAAAATCCAATAGAAAAGTGAGAAAATCCAGTCAAAGTTAAAATTTCACACTATCTAGTGCCTTTGGTGTGGATAAGATAAGATAATGCTGCTTATAGCCCGCCTTTGGTGTGGATGAACCTATAAAACTGGACATGATCTTTGACATCATAATAGTTGCCAAACTGCACATCTATCAATAAAATTCAAAATCAGTTTAATCCATGTTCCAAGATTAGGCTACACAATGGGCTAATGACCAACAATGAGTCCAAACAATCTTGAATGACATCAATGCATGCCAATGTTCTCCAAAGTATAGACAAACTTTCTAAAATTTATCTTAAAATTTCATTTGTTCCATTGCTGCGTACAGTTTTATTTATGTATACACATTCATGCTGGTGTGTGTGTGTGTGTGTGTGTGTGTGTGTGTGTGTGTGTGTGTGTGTGTTATCATGCAAAGGTTTCATGATAATATTAATTACAGACATTTATCGCACAAAATCTATTTACAGCCTTTGCATGTGCACGCACGCACGCACACACACACACACACACACACACACACACACACACACACACACACACACACACACAAAATTATACAAGCATAAGGCAAAAAGGAAGACGCTATAAGTTACTGAAAAGTGTAGTCTTTAGATGACTTGAAGAAAGTGACAAAATGAGAAGTGCAAAGACAGAAAGGATTTTGTTCCATACACTGGGGCCTTGAAAAGAGAAAGAACACTCTCCAAAGGTCTTGGTATGGAAACAAGGGATCTGAAGAAGATGAGTATCAGCAGAGGAATGCAAGAGCCTGGCAGGAGTATAGAAAGGGAGAAGATCAGAAAGATATGATGGAGCTTGACAATTCAGACTACTGAAACTCAGCAAAGACTGTTAATAATCAATTCATTTTTTGTAATAAGAGGTAAGTGAAGAGATTAAATGAAAGAAGCAACGTGTGGATTTAGAACATCTGAAAATCAGCCTGGATGCATTATTCTGTACTTTCTTTAACTGATGAATAAGATGTTTTGGACAGCCAGCATCTATCTAACCATGAAAGAGCAAAGCATAGAATAGGGTTTTGTTCAAATCCTCCAAAAGAAGATGCTAAAAGAACTAATGCAGCAGAGTTCCAGATAACACATACAACAGACATAGGAGGTGCGCTGCTGGAATGACAGTGTCTCATCAAGTGTATGGTCATAGACACACTTCAATGGACAAATGAGGTATTTGTCTAGCTGGTTAGATGTATAGATGTATAGATATAGACAGATAGATAGATATAAATAGATAGACAGATAGATAGACATCCATGCTTGTGTACTTTGAATGATTAATGGTAGCTCAGACAATTCACCAGACCTGAGCTGGATATCAACAGAGAAACTATGGAGCTACAGAATGTGCGATGAGACAATGTCAGAAACATGCTGAGTTTAAATGACAAAGAGAGGGGACTCAGAACAGATCCCTGTGGAACTCCAAACTTCTATGTCTGTTTGAGAAGAGATACAATCCTTAATGAAACCAACCTGAGTAAGACAAGAAAGATAAGAATGAAACCAAGACAGCGCAGTTGCAGAAATACCAAAAATAAACTGGAAATGAGAAGAGTAATGTGATCTATTGTATCAAATGTAGCAGACACATCCAGATGAGAATGGACAGAAATATGACCATCGACAAAAGCAATAAACAGATCAAAGACTGTTTATAAAAGTGCTGTTTCAGTACTATGACCAGAGTGACAGTTAGTAAAGAGTAGAAAAGTTATTCTGGGGAAGATGGTCAGAAAGTTGAAGGAACACCATCTCAATAACTGAAAAAAAAGAGAAAAGTTATTTTGGGGAAGATGGTCAGAAAGTTGAAGGAAAACCATCTCAATAATTGTAAGAAAAAAAACGCAAAATTGAGACAGTCTATAGTTTTTGAGGTTTTCAGCATCCAAGATGTTTCCTCAACAGGGTTTTTCAAATGGGTTTAACAACTTCAGATTTAAACTAAAATGGAAAACAACCAGAATTAAGAGAACCGTTCACTATTGCACTAAAAATTATATCAAATTATCCAGAAATCTAGTAAGCAATGAGGAAGGCAACAGATCTAGTAATAAAATTTTCATGACATAACTTTTAATCTCTTCCTTAATCACTGATTTAGGTACTAGTTCAAAATTTTACTAAGGTTCTGGTAACATCTGGTTTTCGACACTGAAGCATGCCTCTGAAACTTAAGCATTTGGGTTCATAAAATCAAGTTTCTATCAAGCCAACCAGTATTGTCTGCACAGTCTATGTAGCCGTATCATCAATTATACATACTTTTATTGAATTCTATGTTCTTTTCACAAAACTGCACAACAGTTCAACGTCTGAGTTGAAAATAGTCAGGCGACCACCCTGTACAGGCCAGTGCAACATGGACATGTAAGCAATATTGTGAAGGCAGTGCAGTGGCAGTGCTCTTAGTGTGAAATTATGACTAGAGATGGGGATGGGTAGATGGTGTCCTCTAGAAGGACTAAGAATATTTTCTTTATTAGAGCTATATTAATACTTTTGCGACGTCATCAGCAGAGCAATGTCACTTCCTTGCAGCCGCGTGCACCGCACGTGCTTACAACTGTTGCAGACGCGCAATTTAACACTTTTCGATTTGATTTTATGTCCCCAATTTAACGTTTCTTTCTTTCTTTCTTTGGTGTTCGACAGCTACGCAGTCAGGGTCTAAGTCCGAGGGATGCCACAAAATCAGACGTCCAGTGAAGATCAGCTGCCGTCCCCCAGAGCTTGGTGTTGAGGTCCGCACCCCCGGGCCAGGACTGATGCTGCGTCTCTCATGGAGGGGGCAGTCTTGGAGAATATGGGATGGGGTCTGGTCAGCCTGGCCGCAATCACATAGGGATGTGGCTGCCACTCCAATTCTCTTCAGGTGTGATCGGAGGCCGCAGTGTCCTGTGCGAAGGTGGCAGATTGTAGTCTGGTGTCTCCTCTCCAGTGTCCTGATGGGATCCTGGTGCGCCTGGTAGCCTCCATTCAGGGTGACCCAGCCTCTTCGGAATCTGCTGCGGAGGAGAGTTTTGGCTTCCTCGTATGTGACAGGAATGGTCGGCTGTGTGAGCTGGCTTCCTTCCTTAGCAAGGTGGTCTGCACGCTCATTGCCTGGGAGGCCTACATGGGCAGGCACCCACTGGAGGGTTGTTGGGGCTGTTTGGGTAAGGGTTTGCGAGGGAGGCCTTGAGCGACTGGATCAGTGGACCAGGATCAGGGGAGTCAAGGGCTGGAGTGTGGAGATGGAAGTCAGTGAAATGGAGATTCTGCCAAGGGGTTTTCCACAGGAGGACAGGAATTCTGCTGCTGTTGTGATGGCCAGAACTTCAGCTCTGAAATTAGAACAGAGCTTTCCTCCAGGGAATGCAGAGACCCAGAGCTGATGCAGATGAGTAATCTTGATTGCCGTTTGTGAGACAAAGAAAGATAGAAAGGGAGAGGGGGGAAGGATGGGGAGTAGAGGGGTGGGGTGGGGGTGGGGGGTGTAGAGGATGGTGTGGCTGGCAACCCGCCAAAAGGAAAATCACCGTTTCACAAGGTCAGTCCATTCCTTTTTTGTTCTTTTTTAAACTTTATTGGTTAAAGATAGCAAGGCTGGGTCCTTTCAGTGACTTTTTATCAGCCAGATTTTGTGCTGCTGATCAGATGAACAAAACAGTAATTGCCAGCTTTCAGCCCGGTATCGGTACCGAGTCTGGCACCATGGCCTCACATGATCAAGGTGAAAGGCCTGCCATTGAAGGTAAGGACTTAAGAGATTCCAAACCGGAGGAAAAATTAGAGGACAGGCTTCAAGATGTTACTCAAAGTTTGGATGCGAAATGGGAAAAGAGGTTCGATGAGTTTTAAACTCTTTTGAGAACTTCCTTAATACGTAAACTGATGCCGGAGACATGAGCGGAAACAATTCTGACATGGAATATGATGAACATGATGTTCTTGTTCTGCAAGAGGATCAAGAAAAGCAGTGTGAAAAGGCACTGATTGAGGGAAATGTGTGTAGTTCCACCTCTAGCATCACTAAGAAAGACAACGCTCAGCTGTTCGATGAAATTGAACAAGAGATCAGTGGAAAAGAAATGCTAGGTTCAAAGGTCAGTGATGGTTTGGCAACAATAGTGAACGGGCGTTTTAGTGAAAGTTGAGCTAAACTTTCAACTGGAAAACTGTGCAAAATTAGTTGTGCCATTGGTAAACAAGGAGGTATGGTCCAAACTTTCAACAGATCAACGCAAATCGTATCTGAGATCGCACACGCTCAGCGCGCCATTATTAAGGCAACAACCGCATTTGCCCGTGTGGCAGACTAGAACGAGGCTTCGCGACAAAATGCCGAAGTAATACAGAACTGCACAGATGCAATTGCGTTGCTAGGACACGCTACACATGAGCAGTCTATGTTCCGTCGTCAAGCGATGTGTCCACCAGTCAACCCGCGCTTGTGCAACGAAACCACTGACGTTACGGAACATTTGTTTGGCGACAATCTTGCATCCACACTCAAAGATATAAACGAAATGGAGTAGATAGGCTACAAGGTGCTGGGAAAAACGGAAACAACCCCAAATTTAGTCGCTTCCAGTATGACAGAAATGGGGGCAACAGGAAAGGGTCTTTTTTAGGGGCCGTCTCAAACAAGCATTTCCCAGCCAGACATGGGGGCTATCAGTACCCAAAACCACAGACGCAAGGACAGCGCTACAACAGCTTTCCCAAAGGGCGCAACCAGAGGAACAGCTTCTCTCAGTCTCAGTAACTGAGGAAAGTGATTTTGATGCACAATTAGATCACATTGTTAAGTTGCTGACACTGGAAGCAGAAGAGTTTGAATCGGGAAGATTGGCTAAATTTACAGAAAACGGGGTTAAGCTGACATCAGACCCCAACACCCTAAAATCAGTGACTGGTGTGAAATTGAGCCCTGACTGTAATCTGGAAGATTTACCTACTTTGTCATGTCCCCCTCATATTCTTTTCAGAATGAATGCTGCAGAAACAGCTGTAATTGATGAAGAACTTGACAAATTGCTTTAGGAAAAAAGTTATAATAGAGTGTGAGCACATTCCTGGAGAAGTTTCGTCCAATCTTCACTAAGCAGAAAAAAGATGGATCACAGAGAATGATCCAAAACCTAAAAAGCCTAAATGAAGAAATAACATAACCATTTTAAGATGACATTTTGGGCTACGGCCTTGGCTTTGGTTAGCAAAAACGCTATATGGCATCATTGGACTTGAAAGATGCTTACTACTCTGTCCCCTTTGCAAGGAACACAGAAAGCTGCCGAGATTTGAATGGAAAGGAAAAATCTTTGAATAAATGTGCCCCCAAAATGGGTAGGCTTTGGGCACCACGTTTGTTCACAAAAATAATGAAATCAGTTTTTGCTACCTTGAGATTGAAAGGACATATCTCAACAGCTTTCTTGGATGACTCCTTGCTTATGGGCATTTCAAAGAGACATGCCAGGAAAATGTTATGGACACACTGGACACATTACATAAGCTAGGATTCATTGTACATCCCACAAAGTCAGTCTTCAACCAACTACTGTGATTCGTATTTAGGAGTGATCATTGACTCATTTCTCAATGACTGTCACTTTGACCTCAGAAAGGAAAGCTGTAAGAACCTGCTGAAGGCAGCTGAGATATCTATAAGAATTTGGCAAAAGTCGTTGGTTTAATGGTGGCCAGCTTTCCCGCTGTTAAATTTGGGGCCCCCGCATTACAGGCAGTTGGAAAAAGATAAGTGTAAGCCCTGAAGAAAAGCAAAGGACATTTTGACCCGGTGATGGAGATATCTTTAAAACTGGAAAAAAAGGACTGACATGGTGGATTGACAATATTCTGATGCTTTCAATGATGGTTTGCAGAGGGTCCGACATTGTGATCTATTCTGATGCAAGCCTTCATGGCTGGGGCTGCATGTGTGCAGGATCTCTTCATGAGGAGTGTGGTCACCAGCAGAAAAAGGGAAATTTCAAAATAAATTCTTGGAATTAAAGCTGCATTTTTTGCCTTGAAATCTTTTCAGATGCAGCTTCAAGGGAAACATGCAAGGCTCAGCTGGACAATACCACAGCCATAGCATTTCTTAAACCACATGGGTACATCTCACTCTGAGTCTGACGCCTGTAATGATTTAACATTTCAGATCTGGTCTTGGTGCATTGAACATATCTTTGTCAGTGCAGCCCACATACCAGGAGTGGAAAATGTGGTGGCCGATACAGAATCCAGGAAGCTAAATCTGGACACGGAATGGAAGCTGAACAATGATCTTCTGCAAGCTGCTCTTAAGAAGCTGAATACAACACCTGACATAGATTTGTTTGCTTCTAGGCTGAATGCGCAAATAAAAAGATTCATCTCTTTTCGGGCCAGATCCAGATGCAGACGCTATTGATGCTTTCGGTAACTTGGAGAGACATAAATTTCTATGCTTTTCTCCTTTGCATTGTCACCCGTTTCCCTCCAAAAGGGTGCAGAGGGATCAGATTCGGGTGCTGGTGGTCCAAGATTGGCCAACTCGCCCGTGGTATCCAACACTGTTTATGACTGCTGACAGCGAGCCAGTGCGTCTGACCTGCAGAAAGAACCTGTTGCTTTCCCCCCACCCACCAGATCAGTCCATCGCCTGATTCAGCAGAAGAGACTTCACCTGCTAGTTTGCGGGATCTCAGGTTTAACCAGCTCTGTCTAAGCATGGGGCCGCTGATTTGGTTATGAGCTCTTTGGAGAAACTCTACCCAGAAAGCGTAGGGACTCTTACATAAGAAGGTGGAAACTTTTGAAATTTAAATATAATAATAATGAATACTTTTATGGGCGCCTATTCTCGGCTAGAGACCAAGCTCTAAGCGCTTTACAATCAACACTCATTACACAACGGGCTGCCTACCTGGGTAGTGCCGACTGAAGAGCTGCCAGCTGGCGCTTCATCAGTCGTTTCCCGTGTCAGCCACTCAATATCGTTCACTCATTTCCTTACTTCCTTCATTCTTTCCATTTCTCACGCAGGGTGATGCTATGTGTAACGTGTCATCCATACCAACGGCCAAACTGGCCTACTCTTCCGAAAGTTGGTGATGGGATTTTACGTGTGTGCAAGATGTTATACTTTGCGTTCACACACAAACCTCCGTTTATAGTCTCATTCGAAGGACTGTATGGGAAATGGAGTCAGAACTAATGTTAACTCCGAGGGAAAAATCCCCCTGTACCGAAACACCCCGGCAGAGGTTCGAACCCGCAACCCAGGATCCCAGATTACGAGTCCGGCGCTTTTCCAACTGAGCTTTTTCCGGCTCCCAAGATAGCAAGGGAATAAAACACCAACTTATGTCCATGTAATAAATTTTCTGGCAGAATGTATGCTTCTGGGGCTAGTCACAGTACAATAAATTTAGCCCGAAGTGCAGTTTCAGCTTATTTGCAAGGCCAGGCACCGAGGCAGTAGGCAGTCACCCATTAGTGTGTCATCTGGTGAAAGTGGTGTTTGAAGAAAGACTCTCCATTCCCAAATATCATGACACATGGGATGTAGATAGTGTACTACAATACTTAGCTGGCTGGCCGGGTGTAGGAAAGGTGACTCTTAAGCAGTTTACCTTAGACTGGTTATGTTGTTAGCCTGCTGTCTGGTCAGTGGGGACACATTAAAATGTGATGATGTGAGATTTAAAGATGACAAGTGTGTCTTAGTGTTTAGTGCTGTGCTGAAGCAAACTAAACCTGGGTCACATGTGCAACGGTTACAGTCTTTTGTAAACAAAAATTGTGCTTGTTACCCACCCTAGACAGTATTTAAGAGTGACAAAGACTCTGTGGAAAGGGGAAAAAACTCTTCATTTCATTTGTCAAACCCCACAGTGAAGTCTCAAGAGACACTATATCCAGGCGGATCAAAACTGTTTTGAGGTTAGCCGGGGTGGACATCAGCCGTTTTTAAGCTCACAGCACCAGAGCGGCTAAGCACTTCAGCAGCATTCAGCAGATATGTGCCTATTGACTGCATAATGAGAGCGGCTGGGTGGTCTAGACAGACCACTTTTACCAAGTTCTACTGCAAACCTGTGCTTCAGAAATCTTTGGGACAATCAGTTCTAGACATTTTGTAAATAAGAAGAAGGAATGCTGCAGGGTCCAGTTTTGACCCAGTGACTGACTGATGTTTCATGGTACAGTTTGGCCCGGTGACTGATTGAAAGTGATTGCATGCCAAATTACAAATTGTTTTTGGATTACCAGAACTTTACAATTCTTGTGTAATTAAATGTAGACAAACAAAATCCATTGACTTGTTTAGATTGCTTTTATTTATGATTCAGTACTTATGACCTCTAACTCTGAAGTCTCACATCATTGTGAATGACCAATCGCTAGACGATTGATAATTAGTAAATTTGATAAGACTTAC
Source organism: Conus ventricosus (assembly GCA_018398815.1). Taxonomy (NCBI): domain Eukaryota; kingdom Metazoa; phylum Mollusca; class Gastropoda; order Neogastropoda; family Conidae; genus Conus; species Conus ventricosus. Next base: position 58,310,916 of record CM031597.1, on the reverse strand, counting down.
CTGTAAGTTGAGGATAAATTGGAATTATCTAGAGTCAGTGATGGGAATGAGCAATTACATGCCCTCCCATCTCAGTTCTGTATGATTCTCGCTTACCCTCCAAGGTATTGTCTGTTGAATATATTTTAGAGGTCATTCGTGTCTGGCTAGATGCACGCACATCACATCTCACATAATTGCTCATTCCCCTCACTAGACTCTAGATAATTCCAATTTAACGTCAACTTACGGGTAAGTCTCGTTAAATCTACAATTATCATGGTTAAGAGTGAATGTAGTTGACAATGTCCAGCAATCTTTCTATTAAAAACAAGCTTTCCTGCAAACGCTCATTTTCTTCAATATCAAATGACAGCGGTCCCCAGTCAGAAAAAAACTAAGCAAGAGAAAAGAACAGTCTGTTAAATTTCCAGAGTCACAGGAAGAAGTACAGGAAAATGAATTTGGTGAAATGGCACTGATGGAAAATAACACTTCGAATCATCTAGATTCAATGGCTACCAAAGCAGAAGTTTTATGAATTAGAGCCGATATTGATCAAGTAAAAATAGTCTGATGGGCAAAATAGACAGACTAGTGAGAAAGTACTTTCATGTGGAGAAAGAAATGGAGAGCCTCCGAAGTGCATGTCTGTCATGAAACAGATAAAACTTGGATCTGAAAGAAAAGTCATCCCAGCAGAACAGACTGAAGTCAAAGTAGACTGATTGCAATGACCAAGAACAGTACAACCATAAATAGAATGTGAGGGCTTAAAATATGATAGATGTAACAGAAAACCCAGCAAATGATTGCTGTGGAAGGTGTTTTAGAACTTTGACCTGGTGGAGTACTAACCATGGACAATGAAATAAAGTTAACACAGCAGACCGAATCCCCATTCCCAGCAAGAAACACCTATTACAATTTACTTCCATGCAAGACAGACGCCAAACAACCCACCTTATACCTGTTCCCTAAAATACACAAAACCAATACACCTGGCAGAGCCATTGTGTCTGCATGCAGCTGCCGAACAGAACACATATCACAGCACTTAGACTCTCTCCTCCAACCCATAGTACAAGGCCTCCCACTTGCCTCAAAGACACAACCCACACACTCAACATGATAACTCATACAACACAGATCCCACTTTCCAACCCAGCCTCCTCTTTACACTTGATGTATTCTCTCTCTCTACACTTCCATCCCTCATGGACTGATGGACTGAAGGCCCTCACATTCTTTCTTAACAAACGGCCCCCTAGCCAAAAACACCCTCCCACAGCTACACTGATCAGACTTGCAGAATTAGTCCTCACCTCAACACCTTTGAATTTAACAACCATACATTCTTACAAATCAGCGGTGTTGCTATGGGAACCAAAATAGGACCATCCTGTGCCTGCCTCTTCATGGGACGCCTAGAACACCGCCTACTAACCTCTTACACAGGCCCAACACCAGAGCCCTACAAAAGATACATAGATGATGGACTGGGAGCCACATCCATGCCAGAACATGACCTCCACAATTTCCTCAACTTTGCTCAGACCTTCCATCCATCCATCAAATTGACCTACACCATTTCACAGTCAGTTAACTTCCTGGACATCACTATTTCCCTCAAAGATTGACTGCTTAAAACCTCAGTCTTCTATAAATCCACTCATGTGCACTCCTACCTGGACTACACATCTTCCCACCACCAATCCACTAAAGACAGTATTCCATATTTTGAATTACTTCGCCTACGCAGACCCTGCTCCAGTGAAGCAGATTTCACTGTACAAGCAGCCAAAATGTCTGATTTTTTCACCAACCATGGCTACCCCAGTGCCATCATTAATGATGCTCTCAGCCGCACTGCAGCTAAATCCAAACTTCCACTCTGGAAACTAAGCCTCCCAAAGAGACAGACAGACAGACCCACCGCCTGCCTCCTCTATCATCCTCGCACGCTGCCCATTTGCAGGATCCTAAGTCTAACTGGCACACAGTAGAAAATCATGAACCTGCCTTTGAGACCAAACCAATGATCACTTTCAAATGTGACAAAAACCGCAAAGACCTCCTGGTGCACTCTAAGCTGAACCAAATCTCCACACCTAAGCCACCAGGTACTTCCCCTTACTCCAATCCCAACTGCAAAATCTGCTCTCTCACCAAACAGACACCATCCTATGTGGCCCCAATGGCTCATTCACCATTAAACGCACTTTCTCCTGCCTGAGCCACAACATTGTCTATGCCATCCACTGCCAGATGTGTGTAAGATCTATGTAGATGAGACATCTCGCACACTTTATATTAGTATATTGGGTATTTATATAGCGCCTATCCTCGGTCACAGACCAAGCTCTAAGCGCTTTACAATAACACACTACCTCACTCACTCAATGGGCTGCCTACCCAGGTAGAGCCGGCCGAAGAGCAGCCTACTGGCGCTCATTCAGTCGTTTCCCGTACCATTCAATTATCAGTCACTCATTTTCATTTATCTCATTTATTCCTCCAGTTTCTCACATAGGATGCATGCAATGTTTATACGTGTCCTCCACTTCCACCGGTACACGATGGCACACGACAACAGTAAGTGATGATTTTTGTGGCTTGGTAAGAAATACCAGGCGCATCTCTGAACACTTGGCCAACATCCGCCATCATCGGCCCAAACCAGTCACTGTACACTTCAACCACACCCAGCACACAACCATGTCAAAGTCCTGGCACTTTGGCAATCAAAGAGTGACAACTTGGAATGCTTTATGCAGGAATCTCATCTTATTGCCAAACTGGGCACCCTCCATCCTCATGGCATCAACATCCAAAAGTAATAAGTACCATTCTACCTATGCAGCTCCAGCCTGCAATATCCTCCACCTACACACACCCATACCTCCCACAGTTTACCTCAGATATAAGTTACAGCTATCATCCCTTTCCCTTTTCCTACACTCTCTGAGTCTCTCCACTTTCTACATCAGTCTACTTACTCCCCCCCCCCCCAGCCCCCCTCCCCCTCCCTTAGTAATGATGGGTGAAGTGGTGTTGGTGGGGATGGCAGTGGCTGGGGGTGGAGGTAAGGGGGGGGGGGGGGGGGGACAGTGAGTTAGGCCGACATTACAAATGGAACACACACACACACACACACACACACACACACACACTAAACGGAATGCTAGCTCCTTTATCATTGGTCGTTTCCATCCCTTTCCGAGCGCTGCTGTTTTTGCTAGTGTTACTACTATCATTATTATCATCATTCAACAGTACTGTCTGCTGTTGTTCATTGAGCATTTCAGCTCCTTTCCACCTAATATTATCCTTACCAAGAGATAAGATAAGATAATGTTGCTTATAGCCCAGCCGACCGCAAAGGGCCACATCAGGGCTGTCACCACGTTAAAATCAACTCACCAGTCATTTAAAAAAAAAAAAAAAAAAAAAAAAGAAAAAACCCAACTTTCACACATCTCGTTAAATGACCTCGTCTACAAACGCACCAGAAACTTTGTTAAAAATCTTTCGGCCGTAAAATCTTAAATCAGATGAAAAATGTTAATCTCTCTCAAAAACTCAAGGATCACATCAGGCGGGACATCCCTGAACAGGATCTTCATGGACTCCGCTGTAAAATGTTTGTGTCTCACATCATGCAAGTCCCAACACTCTAAAAGAACATGTTTCATTGTGAGTGGCGCATGACATGGAATGCACCACGGAGCTTCTTTCACTCTTTAAAAGTAAGCATGGTAAAATACGAATGGCCGTGTGCAGGCCGGCACAGAACCGTTTCCTCTTTACGATCTCCCGACGTGGATGGGAGGAACTCCTTAAGGTTTGGACGGATCTGAAAGAGTTTGTTACTCGTCTGTGTGTTCCAATCCTCCTGCCAGAGGTCTCTCACATAATCGTTAATTTTGGGTTTCACATCTGAACAGGGATATAAATGTGGACAGTTTCTCTCTTGTGGCGTTCTTGGCTAAACGATCAACCATTTCGTTCCCCGCCGATGCCAACATGACCAGGAACCCAGCAAGAGTAATGTTGTAACCGTCCGCCTTCAACTTGCTAAAAAGTTCAAAAAAAATTAAAGTTCTGGATGCTGAAGGTTGCGGCCAGCTATGGCCTCCAAAGCTGACAGCGAATCCGACAGAACCAGAAAGTCCCTCTTTGAAGAATGTGAGATTATCTTCAAAGCCAGAACCAGAGCAGTAAGTTCAGCAGAATAGACAGAAGCATCTGAATGGATATGTCCAACATATCTGAAAGGTGCCCCAGGGCAGTAGGCTGCACAGGCCACTCCATCCTACAGACTGGAACCGTCAGTGAAAACTTTTTGATAGGATGGGAATTTCCGAACAGAGCTCAGCATACAATGCCTTGTACGCCAGAGACTGGTAGACTCTTTGCGAAAGCTGCAAGATCGAAACGAATCTCTGGTGTGAAAAAGGTCCACGAGGTTGATCCGAAACTTGGAAAAATCGAAACAACTCCCAGGTCTAGACCTGCATTCCGCACGTGAGGCTGCATACAAGACCAAACGGCGGAATACATTAGGGTTGTTTTCAAACTTACTTGGAATGGAGGGTCAAAGACACAGTCATAGGCAGGATTCTGCGGTTTCTGAGAACAGTCGGATAAATAATTTAAAGACAGTTTCAGCCTGCGGTTGGACAATGAAGGTTCGCCCCGCCTCTGCGTACAGGCTGTACACAAGGGGTGGTGCGGAACGCTCCAAGACAGAGACGAAGCCCTTGATGGTGGATAGGGTCCAAGAGTTTAGGGTAAGAGGGTCTTGCGGAGCCGTAACAGCACAACCGTAGTCCAGTTTGGAACGGACCAAGGCTCTGTAGAGGTGCAGCAAAGTTTTCTTATCAGCGCCCCAGTCGTGTGCGCTACGACCCGCAGAATATCAGAGCTTTCTGGCAAGAAGTTTTGAGGTTTTTGATGTGGCTGAGAAAGTTGAGTTTCTGGTCGAAAATGACTCCCAGAAATTTGGCCTCTGTAACCAGCTGGAATGGAGATTTCCCTACTTGAAGTTCAGGATCTGGAAAACTGACGGAAATTATGGAAGTGAATACATTGCGTCTTGTTGGAGAAAAGGTGAAACCGTTTTCATCCGCCCATCGATGGATTTTATCTACGCAAAGCTGGAGCCTAGCGCTGGACACTCGGGTACAGGCTTCCAGTTGCGTAGACAGCAAAATCATCCACAAACAAATGAGCAGTCTGAACCCTGCTGAACTGATTTCACAATGTTGTTGATTTTAATACTAAAGAGGGCAGAGAACAGTATGCTCCCCTGTGGAACACCCAACTCCTGCTCGTGGACATCAGAGAGAGTGGTGCCAACCCGGACTTGAAACTGTCGTTCTGCCAAAAAATTTTGAATAAAAAGCGGAAGATGACCTCGAAAACCCAGATCGTGGAGATCATGAAGTATCCCCGACTTCCAGGTGGTATCGTAGGCCTTCTCCAAGTCGAAGAAAATTGCCACTGCAATGCTGTCGTTTAAAAAAGCGTTCCAAGTGTAGATTCCAGACGAATCAAATGTCAACTGTACTACGATGTTTGCGAAACCACACTGTTTCTTTCGCCAAAAGGCCATCGGTTTCGAGTTTCCACATGAGCCTAGCATGACCATTTTTTTCCATCAATATACAGACACAGCTGGTCAAAGCTATGGGACGGTAGTTAGATGGATTAGAAAGATCTTTTCCAGGTTTGGGGATGGGAATAATGAGGCTTTCCGCCAAGAGGGTGGAAAGCAACCTGTAGTCCACACGTGGTTGTATACCTGTAACAGGATGTTCAGACCTTCTTGCGGAAGATGTTTCAATAGTTGATAAAGAATGTCATCTATACCTGGAGAGGAATCGCTGCAAGAGAGTAAGGCAGATTTCAGCTCGTTTAATGTGAAAGGAAGATTGTAGTCTTCCATGTTGTCGGATGAAAAGTTGCAGGGTGATTTTTTCTTTTAGGGCTTTGTTTTTGACAAAAGTGACTGATTATTAGAAAGGAGGAATTCTTTCAATGGTTGAAGCAAGCAGATTAGCAACTGCTTTCTTCTCTGTTATTAAAGAATCCGAAAACTTGAGATGTTCACAGTGGACAGGTGTTCTTCCCTTTGAATTTTCATAATGATGTTCCACACTTTTTTCTTAGACTTTTTGATGTCAGCCTGGAGCAGAAGCTTCTCCAGGACCGACGTTTACTGATTTTAAAAGTGTGTCTTGATTTAGCACGGAGTTTCTGATGGGCTCGAGCGTTTGGACCCGAAGGTCGTTGGTATACCCGACGCTGAGCCCGTTTTCTAACTTTGGAAATTTGTTGGCATTCTGAATCGAACCAGGGTGTTTTTGGCATTTGAAGTTTATCGGAAGACACTGGAATACAGGCCTTAGCACATTTAATCATAGTGTTAGTCAGTGATTCAGCTGGGTCAGGACTCTGAAAAAAATCTGTGTCCTGGAACCCCTTAGAAACAGTGGCTGCAAATAGATCCCAGTTTGCTTTCTTATAAATTAAATGCTGAGAGACAGAGACGTGTTCAGTTATTACAGGTTGTAGAAGGACAGGGAAATGGTCACTTCCGTGCAGATCGTCATGGACAGACCACTCATAGTCCAGGACCAGCGAGGGGTCACAAGATAAGATAAGATAAATGTTGCTTATAGCCCAGCCACCGCAGAGGGCCACATCAGGGCTGTCACCACGTTAAAATCAACTCACCAGTCAAAAAAAAAAAAAAAAAAAAAAAAAAACTTTCAACACATCTCGTTAAATGACATCGTCTACAAACGAACCAGAAACTTTGTTAAAAATCCTTCTTTCCGTAAAATCTCAAACCAGATGAAAAATGTTAATTTCTCTCAAAAACCCAAGGATCACGTCAGGCGGGACATCCCTGAACAGGATCTTCATGGACTGCCGCTGTAAAATGTTTTGTGTCTCACATCGTGCAAGTCCCAACACTCTAAAAGAACATGTTTCATTGTGAGTGTGCATGACATGGAATGCACCACGGAGCTTCTTCACTCTTTAAAAGGTAAGAATGGGTAAAATACGAATGGCCGGTGTGCATCCGGCACAGAACCGTTTCCTCTTTACGACCACCCGACGTAGATGGAGGAAGTCTTTAAGGTTTGGACGGATCTGAAAGAGTTTGTTATTCGTCTGTGTGTTCCAATCCTCCTGCCAGAGGTCTCTCACATAATCGTTAATTTTGGGTGAGGGGTCACAAACCGACAAATCTAAACACGAAAGTGAACCTGAGGAAGAGTGGAGATAAGTTGCAGATCCGTCATATCAGACAACACAAATCCAAGTCTGAAAGGACATCCTCAATTAGCAACCTCTGGGTGACGTACCGGCACTACCCAAAGAGGATGTGACCGTTAAAGTCCACCCAACAGCAAAAAAGGTCGAGGAAGTTCTCTATCAGACTGACAAGATCCTGACGACAAACCGGGACAGAAGGTGAGAGATAAAGGGAACAGAATGTCACAGTCTTGTGGAGAGTGACTCTCGCAGCTACAGCCTGAAGGGAGGTAGACAGAGTGACAGGACAATACAACAAAGTTTTGTGTAGGAGAAGGGCAACACCACCCGACAGTCCCAACGTGGATGGTTGTGCAGTTTCGAAAGAATATTAAAGCCAGAAAGAGTAAAGGTCTTCTGGCTTTGAATTTGAGTTTCTTGAAGAGCCACGACAGAAGGTTTTAGAGACTGACACAGAAGCTGCAGCTCCTCGAAGTTGGAATTTAGACCACGGATATTCCAATGGAATATTGTATTATCCATGGTGCAGAGGGCGAAAAGGAGAGAGATCAGGTCATCTCCTCCTCAACATCTGCTGCTAAAGCTGTAAATTTGTTGCTTAATTTCACTGGACTATCTGCAGACCTGCTGGCAGACTTGCCAACAGGTGAAGTAGGTCTGGGTTTGGGAGACGGTGGAGAGTTTCTTCCTTATCTCCACCATCTCCACACTGGGTTGAACTCCCTTGCCCGCACGGGCACTGGACAGAGAGTTCGAGGTCGGGTGCTGGTGTTTTTAATCTGCCCAGCAGCAGATGTTGTAGACTGCTGGGCAGTCTGAGGGGTGGCAGATTTTGGCCTCCACCAGGGCACTCACTTTGGGTTGAGAGGTGTGGACCTGCTTCCACCAGAGCTGACAGTTTTTCCTTGCAAATGTCTTCCGAAAACGTAAAGTTATCAGTCTGACAGCAGACTGACCGAGTTGCAACGTGTTGGAACCTTCTTTACGGCCGAAGCATACGAAGAAGCTGTCGGCGACTGACTGCCCACAACCTGCTTGCGGGCTTCAAAAAGGAGATCTTCTTTTCTGTCTAACCCTTTGTATTGCAGATTCCTGAATCCACAGAGGACAATTACCGTGAAGAGAGGGATGGTCGCCACCGCAGTTTGCACAATGTGCCGGATCTTTACACGGCCCATCATGGGTTGCCTTGCAGCAAATACCACACACCTCCTGCCCAGAGCAACGTCTCTGACATGGCCAAACTTCTGGCATCGGAAGCACCTCAACGGGGACGGAACGTACAACTGAACCCGGACAATCAGGTAGCCGACTTTGATGACCGGAGGCAGCACAGGTTGCAGAATGTCAGAAAGAGGGTGTTGGTGTCCACTCTTTCAGCACCCTTCTTTACTTGTCACCCTGCGTACCTCCGTCACACCCTGGGATGCCAGCCTCCGTTTTGATCTCTGCCTCTGAAACACCTGATAATTCCCTGCAGCGAATCACTCCTTTTGATGAATTTAATTTGTTTTGTGGGAGTTACCCTGATCTCCCTGTCCACAAGTTTCGTTGCCTCAGCAGCTGTTCAGATTGCTTTTGTGACTTACATTGAATAAGAAAGGAACCAGTCCTCAACCTCTTGATGGACCGAGGGTCACCTGCTAAAGCTTGAAAGCCCTTCTGTATGGCGAAAGGCTCAAGAGCTGAAAGGGTCTTTCCTGCTCCGTCCCTCCATCACGAGCCAGGAAGCCCAGAATCCTGTCCTCTGTCGTACCTCCATAATCGGAATCGCTATCGGAATCAAATCCCTGAAATAGGGGATGCAGCCTTCCTCTTTTGGGGGGATTGTTTTGAAAAAGCCATAATGTATTTTATTTTATTTCATCTCTCCCTTACCCACCCACCTTGGAGTCCAACTAAGGGGCCAGGGCCAAGAAACCAATGTCTTGACCCCTTCCAGGCTTCGGGAGAGATATACACAAACAGAAACTACCAACCCTATCCCCCTGATCATGCTCAACCTCCCGGGACAGAGAGCTGAGCACTGCAGGGTTAACTTGGCCAGTAGGGGAACTGTCTGTCTTGACCCAGCCCCAAGAAGGGAGCCGATTAGTACACCCGGGCCAAAGTGTACTTCCTGTCTAGGAGAGGTCCGAGCCAAAGTGATGTGTTGAGAGCGCTGGCCCTCTCAATCACCAGGATCTCATTCCCCTCCGACACAGGTCGCACCGCACGGCAAACACGGCGGATCTAAGGAGACCACAGAGAGAAAAGGAGTGTGGAAAAGAAGACTTGAAGGGGAGACGAAGATAGAAAAGGGCCAAATAAAGGCAGAAAACAAGAAAAGGAGAAAGGCGGGTTACTCTAAGTCAGGATCCTCACCCTTAGCCTATCTGACATGGGAAGCCCTACCAGGGGCATCAACTCCTTACCACGTTATGCTTAGGCCAGACAGCATCTTAGCTTCTCGACCCTAGAAGCAGTTGGAAAAAACCAGCCTATCTTCAAGTATTGATGCCCCCAGCCAGCAAAGCCTAAGGATCACTGGACCACACAAGCCCTCCGACCACGACAAGGTCGCAACCCCCAGAGGGATCCTTACCAATATTACTTAAAACCATTATTACTGTATCACCATCATCATATATTCTTACCATACTGTTATCATCATCACCATCACTACATCATTACAACAATACGATGTAAATTGTTATTATTACCATCATTATCATTTTTTACTATTATACTTATAAATCATTATGTCCTATTTCACTAAATCCCATTGCCAGCATAATTGCAGAATAAAATAGTAATACTTAGATACAATAACTTATTTATTAAAGAGAGAGAGAGAGAGACAGAGAGACTGTGTATAGGTGTGAATATGTTGCCCCCCTCTCCCCAGTTAGTATGTAAACCCATCCCCTTCTTCCCTCCACCCTCATAGCACATCAACACCATATAGTAACATGTACCTATCCACCACTGCAATTTCAGCCCATAATATCCTCGAACAACCCACATACTACCATATCTCCCACTATTTACCTTAAACATAACTACAGCTATCTTCCTTTCCCTCTCACAAGACTCTCTCATTCTCACATCAATCTACTGTTTATTCAGTTACTTGTCCACTCCATTTCTTCATTTGGTTTTCTTTTAATTTCACATCTTTCCTCTACAAGAGCTTCTGTTCCATCTTCCCTCTTTCCTGTGCATATGTTGTGTAAATGTTTGTAACTATGCGGAAACACACACACCACACACACACACACACACACCACACACACATTTATATATATATTGGTGAATGGTGGTGGGGAATCACTGTGTGGGTAGCTATCAGCAACACAGGCAGGAGCCAGATGGTCGCGTCCAAGGCAACCTCACGGCTGCTCAGTACGTGCAGGACATTTTTGCGCAGGACATTTGCGTGCGCATGTCCTGCCCCTGGTAGCCGCTTCAGGAGCCATGTTCCAGCAGGACAATGCCAGGCCTCACACAGCCCCATTACCATGGCCTTCCTCAACACCCACAGTATCCGCACCCTGCCTTAGCCATCAAGTCCAGAATCTCAACCCGACAGAACATTTGTGGGACAAACTGGACCGACGCCTCAGAGCAAGAGTGAATGCCCCTGCAACACCTGATGGCCTGTTTGCAGAGCTGCAGCAAGAGTGGAACGCCATCCCAAGGCAGACAATCCAGCACCTGATTGCCTCCATGCCACACAGGTGCCAGGCTGTGATTCGGGCAAATGGGGTCATACCCGGTACTGATTCTGAGCGGGGATTGGGAAGCACGGGAGGAGCCAGGGAGGGAACCTGTTCAGTGTGAATAGTCAGACATCATAATGAATAGACATAACAGTAGATTGATGTCTTATTTCTGCTGTGGTTGTAATATTTTGAATGCTAAATGACACATGAAATGACTGAAATGAAAGTAATGTGTTTCTTTTTGTGCATAGCATATAATCTTTTGAAAGAAGCACACAATCATTCTTGCTCCCTTGCTTTATGCAGAATTGGGAAGCAATTAACAAAGGGAAAGTTCAGCATTTAATGTTTATTATACTTGCCAGGTTTAATATTATCAAAGCAGATAGAAAAAAACTGAACCAAACTTTATTTATATTCTGAAGTAACATCCTGAGATATTAAACAAACACAGAATTCTTCTCCAAATTTAACATCATGAATCACCATTCAACAACATACTAAATCTTCCCTACTTAAAACTAGTTGAATTATTAATGTGCTAGAACCATAATGTGCTTGATCCTCATCAAAAATACTATCCAAGCATGTTTCTTTTTCCTTCCTTAGTTGATTACACTTTGTTTTATTTCAAATATACTGAACAATGATTGCAACACATTGTTAATGGAAAGTGTGTTCGGGCAGCAAGTGAGAAAGGGTGCCCAATCCTGAAAATGAATCAAGGCCATCACATCAATCCTGAAATCGGACTGTGATCATCCTTTCCATCCCACAAACCCTGAGTTTGGATGTGACTATTCCATCCACCCCAACAATCCTGAAATTTACATGATGGACAATGGGATCATGAAACTCATCTTACAACACCAACATAGATAATGTCTAAGATGAGAGACAGACAGACAGACAGACAGACAGACAAAGACAGTGAAACAGAGAGAGACAGAGGAATTGTTTTCAATACTTAAACTAAAGAGTTCTGAAACAAAATAATGGAAAACTGAAAATTCCTCAAACAAATTAATTAGCAATGCATCAGTCTGCACACCCATCCCTCTAATCTTCAGTTTGCTGGCAAATTTAAAGAAAATGGAATACAATTCTATCAAGTATATGTACAAAGCAACAACCGTTATCTAAAATGGAAGAAGAAAGCCTTCAGGTATACATGTATTCATTCATTCTATCCTGCAAAACTGTGCTCTTTGTTTGTTTGATTGTGTCTTTTCTGTTGTTTAACAATGTGGTGTTTTTTTCATTGTGACATATAAAGATCCTCCTTAACATGTATCTTTTTTTAACTTTCATTAATTTGGATTGACAGAGGGTAGGAAAGTGATGAAGGAGAAATGCATAAATGCTGACAATAAGGAGAAAAAAAAAGCCGCATTTGTATTTCATCACTGTGAAAGTTTAAAAATTTTCCAAATCTGGATTTTCTAATTAATCTGAAAGATTTAATACAATCTAGTCAGGGCGGCGCAATACGCCCGATTCCCTGCTCCCACATGCTTGCGCACGCACTCAGTCCCTGCCGACTCGCTTATTCCACCACTTTTTTTTTTCTTATTTTTTTTTACAATAGCAGAAAATAACTGACAAGTTGTTTATTGTCATAGGAAAGAACAAACACTCAACTAATTGAACATGGTAATTTCGAATCAGTTACTTTCAATGTGCAACACGACTGTGTGTTGAAAAACATGTTTGACAAGTAACAAAAATTCTTTGTTTACATTATTCCGTTCTTTTACAACACCAAATCAGAAGATGAAGGAACAAAAAAACATTCAACTCTATTTGCAAATCATCCAGAATCATCATGATTGTAATCCATTTGAAAAGAAAATCAACTTCCATGAGTTTCATCTCCCGAAAGATCAATACACTAAACGCACTGTTCTGATTCACAGTTTGTGATATTGCTGATTAAGATTAAGTGCTTCTTTTCCACTAGATGAACAATTCAACAGGCGGAAGTTTCAAAGTACCCCTGGTACAAAGACTATACTGTTGAAAAAATGCAATAATGCAACATAAAAATGAAAGAAAAAGCTGAGAACAGGTGATCATGACTCAACTGATGTACAGCACTTGTACTTACACACCGACATTCAAAGACTGGCTGTCCCCACTTATCACAAAGCAGCATAATTTCAAATAATTCACTCACCTCTTCTCTTTCATAGTTTTCTATCTCCTATTACTCCCCTCATCATCAGATCCACTTTGTAATATGATTTCAAGCACTTCATTGAGCAAAAAAAATGCTACCACCCCTTCGCCTGACCGACATTTTTTCTGGCACAGGAAATTCCAGCCGCGCTTTAGCGGGAAAAACGATTTTAGATTTAACGTGGTGACAGCCCTGATAAGCCCTCTGCGGTCCGGCTGGGCTATAAGCAACATTATCTTCTCTTCTAGCGGAAAACCCAGAGCCTATCCTTGTTTCAAAGGTGCATGGTCACAAAGTTCACGATAGAGCACTAAAAGTAGGGTCTACAAACTCGCTAGACATCCCCAAGACTATTATAGAGCTTATTTCCCTAGACCATTCATGGAAAGTGGAGGAATTTTTCATGTTCCCATCCACCAATAGTGGCGGACATGGCAGAATGTACTGTCGTCCGTCCGCCAGCCTTGGCGGACGCGGCTGCAAGGGAAAGAATCCTAGTCTGCCACTACAGGCAGACACGCTGGTAAAGTTAATACTTAAAGTGTAAATCTAGGCGTTGTGTATTTTGTTTGTATCTAAGCACATAATGCGTATTTACATGGTGTCTACATGTGCTCACATATACATTTAATTACCTGACATAAGACCTGAGCAAGTTGAAAAGCCTGGAAATTTCAGAGGGTCCAGCAGCTGGCAACAGACCCCCAAAGGTTCAAGGGGAAATTATCTTTTTTTCCCCAATCTGCCAACTATTGTGAGGTTGACTGATGCTGAAGACATCTTGCATTCCAATAATTCTTGCTGCCTGCGGTCTTATCAGTGTTTCTAGCAAATTCTTCTCTTCACAGCCTTGAAACACATTCAGCCCACATATCTTACTAAACAAGGAGGAGCTGGCAAAAGCCTTGAAAATCGATTGTATGGATGATGCGGTATGTATGTGAGCTTGAATGCACAATTGTGTATGTATGCAATATGTGTAATACAGTGCACATGGAGGTACAGAAGTGTGTGAATTTATATGTGCTTGCATATGTGCACAGCTCAGATCCTGGGTACAGAAAGTGTTTACACCAGTGCAATAATTAGAATATGTTAAAAGGTCATGTAATTTACTTCAGTGATATTGTTAAACCTTACATTATATGGTCAGACGACCTGTATGAGTGGTATCTTGACTTTGAGAAGCTTCAAAGTCTGAAGCTTTGAATGGTGTCGCATATAACATGGTGTCTTTTTCTTGACAATACTACGTAAACAATCGAACATTTATACAAAATGATACAGAAACACTTTCAGTTCACAATTCTGTTATTAATCCTGTATGTTGGAATTTTTTTTCGACAAAAATCGTAATTTGGACAGATCAATAAAAACGACAACCGTTATCTGCGTAACAAGTGAAATTAACAGTTTTTGTACTCCCAGTTTCTTATAGAACAGGGAGTACTTTAGAATGGAACGAAGAAATGCTGTCTGTGTGTCTGTCTGTGTGTACGTGTGTCCATGATCAAAATGTGTTCCACTCCTCCAGACAAAACTACTGGGCCGATCTTTCTGAAAATTTATAGGTATGTTCATTATGGGCCACGGATAAGATAAGATAATGTTGCTTATAGCCCAGCCGACCGCAAAGGCCATATCAGGCTGTCACCACGTTAAAATCACTCACCAGTCATATAAAAAAAAAAAAAAAAAAAAAAAAAAAAACCACTTTCATACATCTCATTAAATGACATCGTCTACAAACGCACCAGAAACTTTGTTTAAAAATCTTTCTTGCCGTAAAATCTTATAATCAGATGAAAAATGTTAATCTCTCTCAAAAACTCAAGGATCACACAGGCGGACATCCCTGAACAGGATCTTCATGACTCCGCTGTAAAATGTTTGTGTCTCACATCGTGCAAGTCCCAACACTCAAAAGAATATGTTTCATTGTGAGTGGCGCATGACATGGAATGCACCACGGAGCTTCTTCACTCTTAAAAGTAAGAATGGTAAAATACGAATGGCCGGTGTGCAGCCGGCACAGAACCGTTTCCTCTTTACGACCACCCGATGTAGATGGGAGGAAGTCCTTAAGGTTGGACGATCTGAAAGAGTTTGTTATTCGTCTGTGTGTTCCAATCCTCCTGCCAGAGGTCTCTCACATAATCGTTAATTTTGGGTTTCACATCTGAGCAGGGGATATAAGTGTTGACGATTCTCTCTTGTGCGTTCTTGGCTAAACGATCAACCATTTCGTTCCCGCCGATGCCAACATGCCAGAACCCAAGCAAGAGTAATGTTGTAACCGTCCGCCTTCAACTTGCTAAAAAGTTCAAAAAAAGTAAAAGTTCTGGATGCTGAAGGTTGCGGCCAGCTATGCCTCCAAAGCTGACAGCGAATCCGACAGAACCAGAAAGTCCCTCTTCGAAGAATGGGAGATATCTTCAAAGCCAGTACTAGAGCAGTAAGTTCAGCAGAATAGACAGAAGCATCTGAATGTATATGTTCCAACAATATCTGAGAAGGAGCCCCAGGGCAGTAGGCGCACAGGCCACTCCATCCTCAGACTTGGAACCGTCAGTGAAAACTTTTTGATAGGATGGGAATTTGGAACAGAGCTCGGCATACAAAGCCTTGTACGCCAGAGAGCTGGTAGACTCCTTACGAAAGCTGCGAGATCAAACGAATCTCTGGTGTGAAAAAGGTCCATGGAGGTTGATCCGGAAACTTGGAAAAATCGGAAACTACTCCCAGTCTATACCTGCATTCCGCACATGAGGCTGCATACGAAGCCCAAACGGCGGAATACATTTCGGTTTGTTTCAAACTTACTGTGAACGAGGTCAAAAACACAGTCATAGGCAGGATTCTGCGGTTTCTGAGAACAGTCGGATGTAATAATTCAAAGACAGTTTCAGCCTGCGGTTTGGACAGTGAAGTTCACCTGCCTCGGCGTACAGGCTGTACACAGGGGTGGTGCGGAACGCTCCAAGACAGAGACGAAGCCCTTGATGGTGGATAGGGTCCAAGAGTTTTGAGGTAAGATGATCTTGCGGAGCCGTACACAGCACAACCGTAGTCCAGTTTGAACGGACCAGGGCTCGTAGAGGTGCAACAAAGTTTTCTTATCAGCGCCCCAGTCGTGTGTGCTACGACCCGCAGAATATTCAGTGCCTTTTGGCAAGCAGTTTTGAGGTTTTAATATGGCTGAGAAAGTTAAGTTTTTGGTCAAAAATGACTCCCAGAAATTTGGCCTCTTTAACAGCTGAATGGAGATTTCCCTACTTGAAGTTCCGGATCTGAAAAAACTGACGGAAATTATGAAAGTGAATACACTGGGTTTTGTAGCAGAAAAGGTGAAACCGTTTTCATCCCCCACCGAGGTTTTATCTACGCAAAGCTGAGCCTGCGCTGGACACTCGGGAACAGGCTTCCAGTTGCGTAGACAGCAAAATCATCCACAAACAATGACAGTCTGAACCGCTGAACTGATTTCACAATGTTGTTGATCTTAATACTAAAGAGGGCAGAGATAGTATGCTCCCCTGTGGAACACCCAACTCCTGCTCGTGGACATCAGAGAGAGTGGTGCCAACCCGACCTGAAACTGTCGTTCTGCCAAAAAATTTTGAATAAAAAGCGGAAGATGACCTCGAAAACCCAGATCGTGGAGATCATGAAGTACCCCGACTTCCAGGTGGTATCGTAGGCCTTCTCCAAGTCAAAGAAAATTGCCACTGCATGCTGTCTGTTTAAAAAAGCGTTCCTAAGTGTAGATTCCAGACGAATCAAATGGTCAACTGTACTACGATGTTTGCGGAAACCACACTGTTCTTTCGCCAAAAGGCCATCGGTTTCGAGTTCCACATGAGCCTAGCATTGACCATTTTTTCCATCAATTTACAGACACAGCTGGTCAAAGCTATGGGACGTAGTTAGATGGATTAGAAAGATCTTTTCCAGTTGGGGATGGAATAATGAGGGCTGTCCGCCAAGAGGTGGAAAGCAACCTGTAGTCCACACGTGGTTGTATACCTGTAACAGGATGTTCAGACCTTCTTGCGGAAGATGTTTCAATAGTTGATAATGTATGTCACTATACCTGAGAGGAATCGCTGCAAGAGAGTAAGGCAGATTTCAGCTCGTTTAATGTAAAAGGAAGATTGTAGTCTTCATGTTGTCGATGAAAAGTTGCAGGGAGATTTTTCTTTTAGGCTTTGTGTTTGACAAAAGTGACTGATTTATTAGAAGAGGAGAATTCTTTTCAATGTTGAAGCAAGCAATTAGCAACTGCTTTCTTTCCTGTTATTAAAGAATCCGAAAACTTGAGATGGTTTCACAGTGGACAGGTGTTCTTCCCTTTGATTTTCTTATGAGTTCCACACTTTTTTCTTAAAGTTTTTGATGTCAGCCTGGAGCAGAAGCTTCCTCCAGACCGACGTTTACTGATTTTAAAAGTGTGTCTTGATTTAGCACGAGTTTCTGATGGCTCGAGCGTTGGGACCCGAAGCTCGTTGGTAATACCTGACGCTGAGCCCGTTTTCTAACTTTGGAAACTTGTTGCATTCTGATCGAACCAGTGTTTTGGGCATTTGAAGTTTATCGGAAGACACTGGAATACAGGCTTTAGCACATTTGATCATAGTGTAAGTCAGAGATTCTGCTGGTCTGAACTCTGAAAAAAATCAGTGTCCTGGAATTCTTTTGAAATAGTGGCTGCAAATAGATCCCAGTTTGCTTTTTTATAATTGAGATGTTGAGAGACAGAGACGTGTTTCAGTTAATACAGGTTGTAGAAGGACAGGGAAATGGTCACTTCCGTGCAGATCGTCATGGACAGACCACTCATATCCAGGACCAGCGAGGGTCACAAACCGACAAATCTAAACACGAAAGTGAACCTGTGGAAGAGTGAAGTAAGTTGCAGACCGTCGTTCAACAACACAAATCCAAGTCTGAAAGGACATCCTCAATCAGCAGACCTCTGGGTGACGTACCGCACAACCCCAAAGAGGATTGTGACCGTTAAAGTCACCCAACAGCAAAAAAGGTCAGGAAGTTCTCCTATCAGACTGACAAGGTCCTGACGACAAACCGGACAGAAGGAGGTAGATAAAGAGAACAGATGTCACAGTCTTGTGGAGAGTGACTCTCGCAGCTACAGCCTGAAGCGAGGTAGACAGAGCGACAGACTAACAACAAAGTTTTGTGTAGGAAAGGGCAACACCGCCCGACAGTCCCAACATGGATGGTTGTGCAGGTATTGAAAGAATATTAAAGCCAGAAAGAGTAAAGGTCCTCTGCTTTGAATTTGAGTTCCTGAAGAGCCACGACGAGGGTTTTATAGACTGACACAGAAGCTGCAGCTCCTCAAAGTTGGAATTAATCCACGGATATTCCAATGTAATATTGTACTATCCATGGTGCAGAGGCGAAAAGGAGAGAATCAGTCATCTCCTCATCGACATCTGCCGCCAATGGAGTGAATTTATTTTGTAGTTTCACTGGACTGTGTTGGTCTTTGGACCTGCTGGCAGACTTGCCCGCAGGTGACAAAGGCCTGGAGTTTGGAGAAGGTGAGGTCTGGATTTGGGAGATGGTGAGGGTTTTTCCTTATCTCCACCATCTCCACACTGGTGGAACTCCCTTGCCCGCACGGGCACTGGACAGAGGAGTTCGAGGGGAACTGCTGGTTTTTTAATCTGCCCAGCAGCAGATTTGTAGACTGCTGGGCAGTCTGAGGGTGGCGATTTTTTGCCTCCACCAGGGGCAATCATTTTGGGTTAGAGGTGGTGGACCTGCTTCCACCAGAGTTGACAGTTCGGACTTGCAGTGTCTTCGAAAACGTAAAGTCATCAGTCTGACAGCAGACTGATCGAATGGAAACTGTGGGAACTTTTCCGTACAGCCGAAGCATAGGAAGAGGCTGTCGGCGTCTGAACTGCCCACAACCTGCTTGCGGGCTTCAAAAAAGGAAATTTTCTTTTCAGTCTTTAGTCTTTGAATTGCGGATTCCTGATCCAAAGAGGACAGTTTCTTGAAGAGGAGGGATGGTCGCCACCGCAGTTAGCACAATGTGCCGACTTGACACGGCCCATCATGGTTGCCTTGCAGCACAACACCGCATACCTCTTGCCCTGAACAGCGTCCCTGACATGGCCAAACTTCTGGCACTGAAGCACCTCAATGGGGACGGCACATAGAGCTGAACATGAACATTTAGGTAACCAACCTTGATGACCGGAGGCAAGCACAGGGTTGCAGAAGGTCAGAAAGAGGGTGTTGGTGGCCACTCTCTCTGAACCCTTCTTTACCGTCACCCTGCGCACCTCCGTCACACCCTGGGACGCCAGCTCCGTTTTTATTTCCGCCTCTGAAACACCCGCCAGATCTCTGCATCTAATCACAACCTTTGGATGAATTTAATTGCTTATGGGAGTCACCCTGATCTCCCTATCCACAACTTTTTTGCCTTCTGCAGCTGTTCGGATTGCTTCTGTATCGACATTGAAGAAGAAATGAACCATTCCTCAACCGTTTTATGACCTAGGTTCACCTGCTATACATGAAAGCCCTTTTGGGACAGCAAAAGGGCTCAGAGCTGAAAGGGGTCTTTCCTGCTCTGTCCCTTCCACCACGAGCCAGGAAGCCCAGAAACCTGTCCCTGTCTTACCTCACTGTCAGAATCACGTCTGTTTCTAATTCCCCTGAAATAGGGGATACTGCCTTCCTCTTCCTTTTGGGGGTAGTTTTTTAAAGCAAGTCTAATTTAGTTTATTGATTCATCTCTCCCTTACCCACCCACCTTGGAGTCCAACTAAGGGGCCAGGCCAAGAAACCAATGTCTTGACCCCTTCCAGGCTTCGGGAGAGACATACGACAAGCAAAGCAACCAACCCTATCCCCCCTGATCATGCTCAACTCCCGGAACAGAGAGCTGAGCACTGCAGGGGTTTACTTGGCCAGCTGGGAACTGCCCGTCTTGACCCAACCCCAAGAAGGGGAGCCGATTAGTACACCCGGGCCAAAGTGTACTCCCTGTCTAGGAGAGGCCGAGCCAAAGTGATGTGTTGAGAGCGCTGGCCCTCTCAATCACCAGGATCTCATTCCCCTCCGACACAGGTCGCGCCCGCACGGCAAACGCGCGGATCTTAAGGAGACCACAGAGAAAAAGGAGTGTGGAAAAGAAACTTGAAGGGAGACGAAGATAGAAAAGGGCCAAATAAGGAGGCAGAAAACAAGAAAAGAGAAAGGCGGGTTACTCTTAGTCAGGATCCTCACCCTTAGCCTATCTGACATGGGAAGCCCTACCAGGGCATCAACTCCTTACCACGTTACGCTTAGGCCAAACAGCATCTGCACCTCTCAGGCCTAAAGCAGTGTGAAAAAAACAGCCTACTCCAAGTATTGATGCCCCCTTCAGCAAAGCCTAAGGGATCACTGGACCACGCAAACCCCCGACCACGACAAGGTCGCAACCCCCCGGAGGTTATGGGCCACGGATGATGCCCGATGTTTTAGTTTACCGCTATAGCCGTTACTAACGGCTGTAACGGCCTGTAACTGTTTTTCTCTTATGAATATCTCAGAAAGTACTTGGCCGATCTTTGTAAAAAAGAGCAGATACGTTCATTATGGGCCACGATGATACCCGATGTTTTTAGTTTACCTCGTTATATCCGTTACTAACGCTATAACGCCTGTAACAGTTTTCTCTCTCTTATGAATACCAGAAAGAACTGGGCCGATTTTTCTGGAAATTTGTAGTATGTTCATTATGGGTCACAGATGATGCCCAATGTTTTAGTTCACCCCGTTATAGCCGTTACTAACGCTGTAACAGCCTGTAACGGTTTTTCTTCTTTATGGAATATCTCAGAAAGTACTTGGCCGACCATTATGAAAATTAGCAGGTATGTTCATTATGGGTCACAGATGATGCCCAATGTTTTAGTTTCACCCCGTTATAGCCGTTACTAACGGCTGTAACAGCCTGTAACGGTTTTTCTTCTTTATGGAATATCTCAGAAAGTACTTGGCCGATCTTTCAGTAAGTTTGTATGTATGTTCATTATGGGTCATGGATGATGCCCGATGTTTTAATTTACCCTGTTATAGCCGTTATTAATGGCTGTAATGGCCTGTAACAGTTCTTTTCTTTATGGAATATCTCAGAGAGTACGTGGCAGATCTTGTGAAAATTTGTAGGTATGTTCATTATGTGTCACGAATAATAAGTGATGTTTTAGTTTGCCGTTATAGCCGTTACTAACGGCTGTTACAGCCTGTAACGGTTTTTCTTCTTTATGGAATATCTCAGAAAGTACTTGGCCGATCTTTGTGAAAATTAGCAGGTATGTTCATTATGCATCACGGATGACGCCTGATGTTTTAGTTTACACCATTATAGACGTTACTAATGGCTGTAACGGCCTGTAACGGGTTTTCTTCTTTATGGAATATCTCAGAAAGTACTTGGCCGATCTTTCTGAAAATTTGTAGGTATGTTCATTATGGGTCACGAATAATGAGCCAGGGCTTCTGAAAACGCAAAAAATTGCATACAGTACGCATTAAAAACTCTACGGGATGCACTGGGTGTCCGTGTAAGGGGTCCCCAGGGACCCCTTCAAATTTTGGTGAAGTCGGACATAAAGTGAGAAAAGACTGCCTTCAACATCTTCAAAAGTTGGGTGCCGTAACATCATAGGTCTGCTACACTTCGGACCGAACCCATCCATTTTCAAGTTAGAACAGTAACAAAGCGAGTAGGGCAGCCTCCTAACAACATAAGTCGGTCACTTTTGTCGTCTGCTGAGGCTGACTGACTAAGCTTAACGCTAGGCCACAGCCTCGTTTTCAGTTGACCGAATTTTCCTACTTTGAGCCATGTGATGTCACGATGACGCTTTTCATTTTTCCGGCAGGAGAGAGGCATTTCCGCGAAGCCTTTGTTTCCAACATGTCTCTCGAAGCGTGGTTAACGAAATCATCGTCGCAATTTTAAGCAAAAAAGCGTAGCAGAGGAGCAAGATCGAGAAGATCAAGAACCCATTCGTAGGGATACAATTTTTTATGTTATTTTTTTTTGTTTTTATTGTGACGATGTGTCTGTGGCAATTGCAGTGTGCATGCAGGGATGCAATTTTTTAACGTTTACAGGCCTGCCTACCCCGGTTTCCAGATTTCAGGGGCAGAATTATCAAATTTCAGGGACACAGACTGAATTTCAGGGACGCATATAGCAACACAGAAAATGACATGTTTGCTGCTGTAGTGCCATAACTAGTTATTATTCATATATGTAAGAAAACCAAGCTATCGTTTCATGCAATCAATTTGACATGCACACTTACTTGCATGCGTGAATGGACCCAGCTTCATGCGCTCTGCGAGAGTCAGTGTTGTTTTTGCAGCCAACTCTTTTGCAACAGCAATTGCCTTGCTCCGCGCACACTGGAAACTCTGTGCGATCTTCGAATCGGGGAATGCCTTTTTCACGATCTTACTAAAAATGTCTAATGTCGCGATTGGAATGTTCGTTTCAACAACAGCATCGACGAAATTTTTCATTGAAGCTAGTCGCACGTTTAGCTTTCTTCGATGCTTCGCGGTTTTTTTCTTCTTCACCACCGAAACTTTGCTGTCGCTTGGACGCCATCTTTGATTTTTTTTAAAGGGGGGGTTGAACTGTGTTGCGCATGCGCACAGCGCACCTCTACTATGAAGACAGTCGAAGCGAAGCGTGCCGAAGTGTTCAAATGCTGGTGCCCTCGTGGCCCAAACTCGATCACATAACCAAGGCTTTAGGGCCGCAAGGGTGGTAGCCTACCCGAAAATCGCCGCAGCAGATTGTATGGAGTTTCTATGCACAGGCACTCGATATTTTTTTTTTTTTTTTTTTTTAAACTTAGATTTTTTTTCCGGGACGCAAATTAAACTCGAGGGACATGCGGGATTTATTGCCTTTTTTTTTTTTTGCGGGACAATCCCGCGAATTCCGGGACGGTAGGCAGGCCTGCGTTTATTTTGTTGTTTTTATTGTGGTGTAGGGACCCCTTAATGTTAGCCTGGGACCCCTTAAAAATCTGATGAAGGGGTCCCTGGGACCGGAAAGATTTTCACCCCAGCAGAAGCCCTGATGAGCGATGTTTTAATTTACCGTTATAACTGTTACTATCAGCTGTAACGGCCTGTAACAGTTTTTCTTCTTTGTGAAATATCTCAGAAAGTACTGGCCCGATCTTTCTGAAAATTTGTATGTATGTTCATTATGGGTCACAGATGATGCCCGATGTTTTAGTTTACCATTATAACTGTTACAAACAGCTATAACGGCCTGTAACAGTTTTTCTTCTTTGTGGAATATCTCAGAAAGTACTGGGCCGATCTTTTTGAAAATTTGTATGTATGTTCATTATGGGTCACAGATGATGCCCGATGTTTTAGTTTACCATTATAACTGTTACAAACAGCTGTAACAGCCTGTAACAGTTTTTCTTCTTTATGGAATATCTCAGAAAGTACTTGGCCGACCTTTAAGAAAATTAGCAGATATGTTCATTATGGGTCACAGATAATGCCTGATGTTTGAGTTTACCCCGTTATAGCCGTTACTAAGGGCTGTAACGGCCTGTAACGGTTTTTCTTCTTTATGAAATATCTCAGAAAGTACTTGGCCGATCTTTCTGAAAATTTGTAGGTATGTTCATTATGGGTCACGATTAATGAGCGATGTTTTAGTTTACCGTTATAACCGCTACTAACGGCTGTAACGGCCTGTAACGCTTTTTCTTCTTTATGGCATATCTCAGAAAATACTTGGCCAATCTTTGTGAAAATTAGCAGGTATGTTCATTATGGGTCACAGATGAAGGCTGATGTTTTAGTTTGCCCTGTTATAGCCGTTACTAACGGCCTGTAACGTTTTTTCTTCTTTATGGAATATCTCAGAAAGTACTCGGCCGATCTTTCTGAAATTAGCAGGTATGTTCATTATGGGTCACGAATAATGCCCGATGTTTTAGTTTACCGTTGTGGTTGTTACTAACGGCTGTAACAGCCTGTAATGGTTTTTCTTCTTTATGGAATATCTCAGAAAGTACTTGGCCAATTCATAAGCGGTTTGGATGATCTTGTGACAAATCGGAGCCTCTGTCCATATGTAAGTGATGTAATGCTGAAAATGGATTAAACAACTGTTAAAACCGTTATTCTGCCGTTATTTCTTATATATTGGTGGATTTTAATGAAATTTGGTATATAGAAAGGTTATCACACACAAATGGCACTTCTATATAGTGGTTCAAAATTTGACCGTTAAAAACGTTATTCTGCCGTTATTTCTTATACATAGGTGGATTTTAACCTTTCTGTCCCCGATCCGCCCTTTTCCGCCCGATCCGTCATGCTCCTGATCCGCCCTGTACCGCCCGTTCCTCAGTTGGCTGATTGTCTCGGTGTGCCTCCCTTATTTGGGTTGACCACAGTAATAAGACAAACCGGTCGTTATCCGGGTCTTTCCTACCTTTCTCATCCGGGTCTTTCCTACCTTTCTCAGCGCCATATGCAAAAGCGGTTTGTGGCTTTTTTTATTTTTAATCGATTTTTTTGGTCATCCCATCGACTTCCGACTACAATCGAAATGTCGCGCTCTGACAGTGACAGTGACATGAGCTTGACTGTGGACCAAATGTTCAATATGAATGTGTTTCCGACCGAAAATGACGACTGGAATCAATCAGACATTGATCTTGACTCTGTCGACAGCGACAGTGACTTTGAAGTTGCAGGAGGAGTGAATGCAAGTAGTGACAGTGACTCGGACATAGGCGACGCAGGTGACGCAGGTGCTTCTGATGTCGGTGGATGTGCACAGTCATCGCAGTGGTCAAACAACGACTTTCGGACTGAAGTTCGTGTGTTTGATGCATACAGGGGCCCCCCACATCCACAAGTGAATCTTCGAACACCTTTTGATTATTTTTCACTTGTTTTTCCTTTGAACGCATTCCATCTCATGGTCAGGGAAACCAACCGGTATGCAAGACAAACGCGCATGTTCTGCTGGTCTTCCAGAAAATTTCATGTCAGTAATCCGTGTGTGACAAAAGTGATCAAAAGCAAAAATATTTCCAGTGACTGTGTTGTTTGTGTGTGATCATATTTGGATTATATAATTCATTACATCTGGAACCATATGGTGAGTACAACAAAAATATTTGAGTGTTGTTTTGTGTTGTGATGCCTGCCTTTCTTCCTTCCTACTAACACCTGCATATAGTTAGAAATATTATCAGTCATAGGAATTCTTTTTCTCACAAACACAAACTAACTCATGCAGATCAAAAAGCATGCACTCCAATACATTTTCAGTAAATATGGTATGATTTTGACCTGTTATCTTTTTTATTTTATTTTTTTCCTGCTATGTAACTGCTATGTGACTTAAAAGCGTCACAAAAATTTTACGTATATTCCTAGCTACCTGTGTAACTACTAACACCTCACAACACCCATCAGCTCTTTTCAGATGGTGAACCTGACCACTTGCCACCAAAAAGGTAGGTGTTATAAAGTTGATGGGTGTTGTATTGCCTGTCTATCATCTATTTCACTCCCCCCCCCCCCCCCCCCCCCCCCCCCCCCAGCTCTTTTCAGATGGTGAACCTGACCACTTGCCACCAAAAAGGTAGGTGTTATAAAGTTGATGGGTGTTGTATTGCCTGTCTATCATCTATTTCACTGACGTAGGTGTGTTTTCCAGGTAAAATCAGGTGTGTGAGTGTTGAGCCATAAAAATATTTTCACATCCCCCTAAAATAACAAGTGCAAACCAAAGTTCAGCTTTCCATAGATTTTTGCTGAAAATTTGAAGTCTTTTTATCCATTAGTTTATTTTTTACAATTTTTTTAAGTTGGTATCCCAATTCGGGCAGCAAATTCCAATATAAACTTAGTAGTCTAGGTGACTTCTGTCATACGAAATACAGGACAATGAAGGTTAATGAATTTTGGTATATAGAAAGGTTATCACACACAAATGGCACTTTCCCCGAAGATGGAGTATGGCTGCCTTAATGGTGGGATAAAAAAGGGTCATACACACAAAACTCCACTGCCTGGCTATACAGGGAGTGTCCGCAGGAGTATCAGCCTGCGTACGCAGAAAGAAAGAAAAGACACACAAATGGCACTTCTATATAGTATTTTTAAATTTGACCGTTAAAAACCGTTATTCTTGACATATTGTCCGATTTGGATGAAATTTGATGTGTACACAGGCTTTAGCCCAGTGAGGACTAAAATACCGATTTCAAAAGTGTATATCCGTCATCCCGATAAACCGTTATTTTTTATACATTGGTGGGTTTTAATGAAATTTTGTATATAGAAAGGTTATCACACACAAATAGCACTTCCATGTAGTGTTTCAAAATCGACCGTTAAAAACCGTTATTCTTGACATATTGTCCGATTTGGATGAAATTTGGTATGTACACAGGCTTTAGCCCAGTGAGGACTAAAATACCAGTTTCAAAAGTATACATCGGTTAAATAACCGTGAAAACCGTTATTTTGCCTTTATTTATTATCTCACAAAGCACTTGGCCGATTTATAAGCGGTTTGGAAAACTGGGAGTACATTTATATGCTTCGCATCTTGTTGTTTTTAACAAACTATAGTAATAACACACAAAAGAAGGCATTTGCTGTAAATAGGCAAAACACAGCATTGTGGTGGTAGATAAAGATACCAAAGGAAATTTTTACACTTAAAATTAAATTTAAGTTTTTATGTTTGAGTAACGCATATAACACAGACACTATCAGTGAAAAACAAACAAATCAAACCTGTCTTGAATTAGTTGTCTGTTCTGACATGCATATTAAAGCACTAAAACACATAAAAATTGCTAATAATACATGAGCACAAGCTGGATGCAATGACAACTGGAATTTATAACACCCTCTCCCCATCTCTTAAAAAAAATACGATTAAAGGCACTTTTTGTACTCACAGTTCTTAAAGAACAGGGAGTACTTTAGAATGGGAACGAAGAAATGCTGTGTGTCTGTCTGTCTGTGTGTCTGTTGTCTGTGGTCAAAATGTGTTCCACTCGCTCCAGACAAAACAAAACTACTGAGCTGATCTTTCTCAAAATTTGTTGGTATGTTCACTAGAGGTCAAGGATGATGCACGATGTTTTAGTTTACCATTTCAGCCGTTACTAACGGCTGTAAGGGCCTGTAACGGTTTTTCTTCTCCATGGAATATCTCAGAAAGTACTGGGCTGATCTTTGCGAAAATTAGCAGGTATGTTCATTATGGGTCACGGATGATGCCCGATGTTTTAGATTACCCCGTTATAGCTGTTACTAACGTCTGTAAGGGCCTGTAACAGTTTTTCTTCTTTATGGAATATCTCAGAAAGTACTTGGCCGATCTTTCTGAAAATTTGTAGGTATGTTCATTATGGGTCACGGATGATGCCCGATGTTTTAGTTTACCATTACAGCCGTTACTAACGGCTGTAACGGCCTGTAACGCTTTTCCTTCTTTATGGAATATCTCAGAAAATACTTGGCCAATCCTCGTGAAAATTAGCAGGTATGTTCATTATGGGTCACGGATGATGCCCGATGTTTTATTTTACCCTGTTATAGCCGTTACTAACGGCTGTAACAGCCTGTAACGGTTTTTCTTCTTTATAGAATATCTCAAAAAGTACTTGGCCGATCTTTCTGAAAATTTGTAGGTATGTTCATTATGGGTCACGGATGATGCCCGATGTTTTAGTTTACCGTTACAGCCGTTACTAACGGCTGTTCACAATAACTCACCAGCAAAATAGCAGATACCAACGTTCCCGCTGAATCTGACAAAAGTAAACGACCTATACACACGAAGTGATGATGTCACAAGAAGCATGCCCTTAAGTAGTGACGTTTTATGTTGGAAACTTATCCTGCACTAAATGTTAATCACACCACCTCAAAGTTCCACATATAACAATCGGACATGAACTGTAGTGTAACAAAAGAAACAAAGCTCGTTCAGTCATGAAGGCGATTTTCTGAATTTTATCAACGCGAAAACACACACAATAGAACGAACGATC